>JAHLJT010002406.1:8558295-9250722 GCA_031308135.1 Acheta domesticus | reverse complement strand
CAAACTAGGGCATGCGTAGTCCATTGTGGCCTGATAATTGCTTTATAAAGCGTGAGGCAGTTCGCCGTTTGACAGTTTGCTCCGCTTGTGAAATAAGCATCGCAAGCGGCCTTTGGTCTGCCGCGCTTTCTTCCGCACGTTATCTATGTGAGGTTAAAAGTGAGTGCGCTATCTAATGTCACTCCTAAAATTTAACATTTTTTGGGCCAGTTTATTACATCGCCAAAAGCGCGAGCGGCCTCGGCTGCGTGAATCTTGCCTTCGTGTGAAGAGTACCGCCGCACTCTTGCCCACGTTGACTTTTACCCGCCACAGCTTCAGCCACTCTGGATCTGAAGTAAATGCTGATCCAAATACTTCTGGAGAAGCTCGATCTTTTTAGACGTGGCTATTACAGCCGTATCGTCTGCGTACAAGGCGAGTTCCGTTTGAGGGTGCGAAGGTATGTCGCGCACATACAGCTGAAGAGCGTAGGAGCAAGCACGCTCCCTTGCGGCACTCCGGCCCGAATGGCGCGGCGGGTAGATTCGCATTCAGAAGCGTTACTTGAAACGTTCTGTTGCGAGGAAAGAGTGAACAAGGTGCACTAGGTAAGGTTGGAAGGTTTTTATAGATTGGAGTTTGTAAAGGAGGCCGACGTGCCAGACCTTGTCAAATGCGCTGGCGACGTCGAGGAATACTCCACTGTAAATCGGCTCTCGTTGAAGTTGCGCCTTATGCGATCTGTAATTCGCACAAGCTGATGAGTTGTGCTGTGGCCCGCGCGAAAGCCAAACTGCTCCTTATTCATTAGTGAATTTTCTGAAACAATTTGAGAATTCTTTTAAGATGAGTTTTTCACACAATTTACCGAGTGTATTTAAAACTAATGGTCTATACGACTCGGGCAGTTTGGATTTTTTCCTGCTTGTGGAAAGTTAGAACATGCGCATGTTTCCACTGACTCGGAAAGTGCTGAAACATAAAGATTGAATTAAACAGTGCGACTAAAAACACTATGGCTTGTTGCGGCAGCTTCTTCAGGACGTCGTTCGTGATGCCGTCCGGGCCGGGAGCTTTTCTAGCTTTCAACTCTGCAATAGCGCTTTAACTTCTGTTTCATGTGGAAACTCGGCTCGTCGGGCGGGCGCGTGCAGTGCCGCCATCACCGTTTGTTGCACTTCTACAACGTGCGGTATAGGCGGCGCCTCCTCGACCGGCTGAAACTGAGATTCTAAAACATTAGCGAGAAGTTCCGCTTTCGCCTCGTTCGATTCAGCGAATTCTCCAGGGCTGATTTGCAGCGGCGGCACTGTAATAGGCTTCCTGGAAAGCATGCGCGTGATTTTCCATAGTGAATTATCTTCCGGTTTGAGACCTGAAAGAAATTTTTCCCACTTCTGATTGCGATACTCTGCCAGTTCGATTTCAACTTTCCGCTTCAATCGATTTAGCTCTCGCTTATCAGCGGGTGTGTCGCGTGCTCTGCCACACTCTGCGCGCTCTGTTTTTCCTGCAAATTAGATTTTCGAGATAGGGGGTTAGTGGCTGCTCCTCTTAGAGGAACGTTGCTTCTCTGCTGCTGCGTTGAGGCTGTCAGTCACGGCTTCGGCGAATTTTGCTGCTCCAGTTTCAATCTGCTGCGGATCTGAAAGAGCGGACGCGTCTGGGATGCGCTGCTGCAGCTCCGTCTGAAAAAGATTCCAGTTTGTGCGCCTCTTCTGCGTCGTAGGTGCAGTAGTCAGTGTCGCGCGCCGCCGCGTCTCATCTCTGCGATTACTGGGAAGTGATCAGAGGATAATTCATAGGTAGTGGTTAAAATAGGTGAAAAATGAATCTTTTGGCAAAGCGCGATATCTAAAACATCAGGCTTGCCATTCGTCCCATGAGGATAGAAGGTGGGTGTGGTGGGAGCGAAAATCTCGCAGCGTTTGCATCAGCAACTGCTTTCAGCTTACGGCCGCGCGGGCAAGTGATGCGGGAACTCCAGGCAGTGTGCTTTGCGTTGTAATCGCCTGCCACGAATGTTGGAGTGGTGTTTGCCGCAACTAGTTTTGCAATATCTGCAGCTAGTTGGGCGCACGCTTCCGCGGAGCGGTCGGGACGAGCGTAAAGAGAGACGAGCCGCAGCGGCCCGCGTTCCGTCTGTACGACGACAGCAGTGGCCTCGGCGTGCTGCAGCTGCGGGAGAGCTGTAACATAATGAATTATGCTGCGTCTGATTAATATTGCAGTTCCGCCTCCTATATGAGAGGCCGTCGTACTTGCTGCTTGTGCCGCTCTGTCGTTCCGGTAGCAGATATATCCTGGAATGGAAAGAGAAAGATGCGGGCTTAGCCATGTTTCACCCAGCATCATGACAGAAATGTTATGCCGAGCGAGAAAGCTGTGAAGTTCTGACTGCTTCGCTCGCGAGCAGATGCCGTTGCAGTTCCAATATGCGACGGTGCAGCTATTCCTGTAAAAAGAAGGAAAAGCAGCCATTATTTAGGGAGCGGGGGAGGTTTGGGGCATGGATGAGGAAGAGCGTGCCTCATCCGTCGCGCCGGCCGCTGCGGCCGCCGTCACCTCGTGCGAGTGCACAAGGAGTTGTGTCACTACAACTTTTAGTATGATCGCCGGCCACTCAGCCGGATCGCGGCCGGACACGGCGCGCATAAGCGCCTGCGTCACGCGCACCAAGTCGAGCCCGTTGCGGGCGAGCTCGTCAATGGTGCGGCTAAGCACGCGCTCCTGCTCGCTCAGGGAGGTGGGAACGGGTGTGGCCTCTGCCGTCCGCCTTCGCTGCTCCACCTGGGCGGCGCGCTCCTCGCGGGCCGCGTCAGCAGCCGTCGGCGGGCGCTCCCGCTGCTGGCGGGGGCGTGGCGCCGCGGCGTGCGCGTAGGAATGCTCCTGGCGCCGCTGCGGCCGTTGTTCTCGTTGGTGGCCGCGTCTCTGCGACCGCGGTGGCTGCGGTGGTGGCTGCGGTGGTGGCTGCGGGGGCGGAGACGCGCTGCGGCGGCGCGAAGGCGTGCGCTCCCGTGAGGGAGATCGCGACGCCTCCGACCGCGCGTCGGCCGCTCGCCGCTCCTGGATTCCGGCGCGTCGCCGGCGGTCGCGCTGCTGCCGCTCGTGGCGCTGCTGTTGGGCCGCGTTTCCCCTGAAACACGGCGCTTATACTCGGGGCAGCCCTTGTATTTCGCGCCGTGATGGTCGCCCTGGCAGTTAGAGCAGTTACGCTCTTCCGCTGGGGGGTTTTGCCCCAGCGGGCACTGCTCAGCTCCGTCGGCGTTGCCACAGACCTTGCAGCGCGGCGGCGCTTGCAATTTCGTGCCACGTGCCCAAAATCTAGGCAGTTGTGACACTGCGTGGGCCCGCGCGGTGGCCGATACACCTCCACGCGGACGCGGAGCCCACGGATGGAGGTTACCTCCCGCAGCGCCCGGTGGCGCTGCGTGTCCTGCAGCGTTGCAATGATCAGGGGCAGTGGTCTGCCCCGTCGTCCGGGCCGCTGGCTGCATATGCGCTCCAGCTTCCGCACCTGAAACCCGAGATGTTCCAAGTTGGAATGGAGCGCGTCGAAAGAGAGTTCCAGCGGTATGCCCGCAAACATACCGCAGGAACTTCTCGTTCCCTGTGGAGTACGTGTGGTACTCCACAGAGCGTTCGTCGAGGGCGGCCAGGACATCCTGGAACCCCCGGTGACCTTCGCACCGAATCCGTACGGCGTCGCCGGCCACCTCCGCGGTGACCTCGCGCTCGCCGCAGGTCGTCTGCAAGGCCTCCAGGAGGCCAAAAATGTCGCCACCCCGTAGACGAAGATGGGGGGTGGGCGGCGTCGGCGGGAGACGACCGTGAAGCCGTCGTTTTTCTTCTTCTTCGCCCTCGCCGGTTGGCGCGGGGCGGATCGTCAGCGGTGGAGGTGGCGCCCGCTGAGGCGGGCGTCGGGACGCGCTCGGCGTCAGCGTCGGCGTTGGCGCCCGCTGCGGCGGGCGATGGCGGCGGCGGCGTCGTGGCGCCCGATGTTGCGGCGCCCTGGGTGGCGGCCGACGTAGAGGGCCCTGCGCCCGCTGCTGCGCTCTGCTTCTTCCTGCGAACAGGAGTAGCAGCTTTCTTGGCGCATATGCGCTCGACCGAGAGAGAGCCGGGGCGCTTGGTAGTGCCCCGTGGCGTCCTGACGTCGGACCTGCCGCGCTCCTCAAACCTATCCCCCGAGGGGGTCAGGAAGGGAGATGGCGGCGCCGACATCCCGCTCTCTTAGAAGCCCTAAAAAGGGCTGTTAAATTAGTTTAAATGCCCTAAAAGGGCAAGCTAGGGCTTTTGCTCTTTTAGCCCTAAGAAGGGCTGTTGTCGGCTACTGTTTTGCTCTTATAGCCCTAAAAAGGGCTGTTGTCCCACGGTGGGCGACGATCCAGCGGTGGCGGAGCGCTCTTCAGCTGCGCCCGCTTCCCTCGGCGTCCTCCGTCGGTCTCTCGAATCTCTGTCTGTCTCACTGCCGATCAGGTGTCTGCTGGCTCCTTATAAAGGGCCGGTCTCCGGCGGCGAGCCCGTGGCTGCAGCCAGTTGCTGCCGCCGCCGGCTCCCGCCAGGACGCGCTGCCTTGGCGCTAGCGCGCCACATCCAAAGTTATGTCGCGCCTGGTCGCGGCGCACATAACATCCCTCCCCCACTAAATGCGACGAATAGTGTTTCTCTCTATTCGGCGCAAGTCACTCCAGGGGGCCTGATAACTGCAACAGAACTAAACCATTCCTAAGAAACTTGTTACAGCCCTATCTCACACATTCATCTCTCTATTCGCTCCATATGTATCATAATTACGAAAATTCCGTAACCAACGTTAACTTTCTCCTAATACTATTTACATCATTTAGTTCCAAAAATAGCAATAATTCCAAAACAATATACATATTCTTGGTTAAAAGAAACAAATTCTTAATGTAATATTACAAAAGTAGCACTCTTTGCTACATAAGACATCCAAGTCAACCAAAACCTTTAGAATAAACAAAATGTCAAAAACTTATTTCAACCTCTTTTTTAACATCTGGAACTAGCCTCGTGCTTTCAAAGGATACTACTTTTTCCATCATAGATTATCTGTCTCACTTTATAATTCAAATTGATCATCCATTACCACAATTCTATATGTGAAATAAACATTTTCCACAAAATAAATAATACTCGCTATCACATTTTTACATAACACGACCCGTGTCACAACTGAATGGCAGTTAGACAATTTCCTGTGCTATCTCTGCTAGAATTGACAAAAAAACTTCGAACAATGAAAAACTAAAACATAATGCACTTATACTGCCACACCCTCTATCAGCTTTTTTATCCACCATTCCCGATAGCGTAATAAATATACCTTTTTCGCACTTACAACCTTAAACCGTCCGGAATTAGTTCTTGACCACTTTTACCAGCTTCCTGCACTGTAGTCCCGTGTTTCAATTTTATTGCTTTTCCGCCCTAAACTCACTTCTGATGTACGTTTGCATACCCATGGCATAACCCTACCATTAGAGCTTGACAATTCACTACGCACTTTTTCATGACTGGTACCTCTACCGTTAACTGTCTGGCGCTGATGCTTCTGAAACCCTCGTTCTAATTGGTACTGCAACTTATCTTGATGCGTCGCCACTACGTCACATTTAATCACCTCTTGACTAGACTTCGCTTGCCTTTCCACCGGCATCTCATTAACTGTACCTTTTTCACTACACACCGCTCTGACCTTGTGTCTCTGCTTGCCGCCTTGCCGTTTGCTTTCACTCCTACCACTGCGTTCTACACTTCTCCGCGCGGAAGTACCGGTCAACTTCTTGAACGAGTAGCTCCATTTTCCCCTGCAGTTCGTGCTCCCGAACATCACACTCTTGCTCACTATGCACGCGATTCTCCTCGCTTGCCGCTAATTCCCCAATTCCGTGCTCACCCTATCTCCGTCATTGCCCGATTGCTCATTATTTATGGGACGTTCCTTGCCTGTCGCAGCCTCTCTAATGTCAGTGCTAACTCTCTCAATATCGCACATTAAACTAACATCAGTCTCACATTTCTCTGTGTTTACATCGCCTTCCGGTGATCGCTCACTAGCTACACAACTATCTACATCCTGGCATTTCGATGCTCCCTTTTCGTATAAACTTTCTTTTAATATCGCGAGTTCACTTATCGAATCGCGCCAAATCTCAATTGTATTTTTATTACCCGCGCTCTATTTCTCACTAGCTTACCGTGCTGCTTATCCCTGTCTCTGTTTACCTCGGTCTGCATCTTTGTAACTAATATCCCCTGGCCTATCAGTTCCCTGCAGAGCACTTTTATACATTTCATTATAACTGTCCGCTCCTAACAGCATTTTTCCTAATTTCACTTCCGCCAAGCTCGGATCACTTTTGCCCTTCCGATGCTGCTCACCCGCGCCTTCTTTCTGTGACGTGGCCACTGCTCGCTGTCCTGCTCCGCCCCTCCGGTCGGTCGCTCCTCTGCTCGCCCAGCCGCCTGCTTGCCCTCGCCGCGTTATCAGTTACGCGGCCCTCAGCCGCACCTCGCCGTGCAGCCCGCTGAGCAACCTTGCTGGAGGTTGCCGCTCCCGCGACGGTCGGCCTTTCCCGACTCGCTCCTGGATGGCGTCTCCCCGCTGTGGCGGCGCAATGCCGCGCCGCTATGTGCCGTCGCCCTGGCGGCTGCAGCGCCGCCCGGTGTCACCTGCCCCGCGACCGCCGGGGCTGCAGCGCCTGCTGCAACGGTCTCGTCCTCTATCTGTCGCGCCGCACCCCCGTGCGACTGCCGCGCACACGCCTGCTGCGGCGTGCCGTTCAACCACGACCTGTTGCATTTTTCCCAGGCTGCCATCTGCTGCTGCCGCTCTTCCTGCTGCCTCTCCAAATCTTCCATAAACTGCCGATATTGCCGTTCCATTTGCTCCCCAAATTCTAACTGCCGCTTTATCATCTCCTTTATCACTTGCTCCATTCGAAGTTTATCTTCGTCGCCACTGTTGTTACCTGGCGACCGAACGGCAGCAATTCTCTGAATTTTCCTCGTCGCCCGTTTTGGCGACGGCCGGCAGCAACAATACTCTTTAAGTTGATCCTCGTCGCCCGTTGTTATCTGGCGACTGCACAGAAACAGTTCTCTGAATTTTCCTCGTCGCCAATTTGTTAACTGGCGACTGCACAGAAACAGTTCTCTGAATTTTCCTCGTCGCCAATTTGTTAACTGGCGACTGCACAGAAACAGTTCTCTGAATTTTCCTCGTCGCCCAATTTGTTAACTGGCGACACCAGCAGCCACCACACTCTCCGAGTTTTCCTCGTCGCCAATTTGTTAACTGGCGACACCAGCAGCCACCACACTCTCCGAGTTTTCCTCGTCGCCAATTTGTTATGTTCATAAATTAAACATTGCACGCATAATTAACAATGGTTTATTCCCACATATGTACAATTACAATCGGCCTTAACGCCGTTCACTGACAATCACCCATGCCGTCTCTCGTACCCCGGGCAAATCCCTAATGCCCTCCGGGTGCTGCGTCTGCCTCTTGGACGCCCCACGCTGCTGCTGCTTGTAGTTAACCCACGACGGCTTCCGTATGGCGGCTGACTCTCCGGACCTGGCTCGTCCACTCACTCGTGCTCTCAGGGCTCGCTCCCAACTGCAGACTGCCGATCAGTTTTTTTTTTTTTCAATTTTCCCCCCGCCAGTAACCCTGGCGGGGCGGGAATTTATTACAAATTGGGGCGTACATTTTCGCTCCAGCTGTCATGCTTATGGAGCTAGTGGGAGGGCGGATAACTTAAATAAACTAACTAAAACTACTTAATATTAACTTAAATCTATTACAAGATAGCCACTTTGGGCCTATCCTAGACTTATACAAGTATTAGCAATTGATTGATTTGAGAGTTCTTTGAATTGTTCATGGCTCTTCTTTTTCTTTTTACATTCTCACACTCATTCATACTTATGGCTATATTTACAACACATTCGCTCACTCATTCACTCTCATTCATACTCACTGCACAGCACTTTGTACACTATTTACACAACACTGATTGCTCGCCACGGCGCCGACTTTCACTCAAGCGTCCGTGGCGCCGCGACGTCTTCGGCCCCGGGCGGCCCAGGCCCGGCGTGGCGCGCGTCCGCGCCGCCCGCGCGATTGCCGGCGTCGATGAGCGGCGACCGCCTCCCACGCACTGCCTGCTCCCCCGCGTCGCACAGCTCAGCGAGCTTGTGCGGGGGAAGTGCGCGGAAGGTGAAGGCGACGTGCTGCGGGCCCTTTCTTCGGTGGAAGGCCCTGTGCACGCCGCTGTTCGCCGCTATGCCGGTCTCGCGCAGGATGCGCGGAGCGGTCGGCCGTAGCGCCCTCGCGAGCGCCGTTTCGGCCCGCCGCTGCAGCTCCTCCGGGAACTGGCGGCGCACGCCCAAGGTCTCAAAGACGTCGGCGTTTTTTGGGAAGCGGTCAGGGCGGAGGTTGGGAATGTGAGGGCGCGCCGCGAGGCGCGCCGCTCGGTTCTCTGCGACCCGAATGGGGCGCAGAGTGGAGGCCGGGGCTGCCGCAAACACTTCGCACGCGTACGCCCACAAGGGGCGCACGCACGCGGTGAAGAGGCGGCGCTTTAACTTAAGGTCAAGTTCGGGAGAGCGGAGAATAGGTTTCAAGAGAAGGGTCCTGGTTTTCATCTTGGCAGCAAGATATCGCGCGTGCGCGTGCCAGCGAAGACCGCTGTCAAGCAGCACGCCCAAGTACCTCGCCTCGCTCTGCCAGGAGAGACGCGCACCCGCCAAGCTCACAGTTTCATCGGGGTTTGCCCTCTTACGTGTGAAGTTGACAGCTACACATTTCTCCTAGGTTCAGAGCGAGTCGCTTCCGACTCAACCAGGCAGGAAAAGTGGCGAGACAGTCGCTTAAGTATTTTACAGACTGCCTTCCGTTCGCCGATTTCGCGTAATACGCGAAATCATCCGCGAACATCAGGAGCCCGCAGCGCTGAATACCAGTTTTTGTTTCAGCAGCTAGCGGCGCGTCATTTACGTATAGGCCGAATAGGGTAGGAGAGAGAACACTCCCCTGAGGCACACCCGCTTCGGCGCGTCTGATGGACGAATATACGTTGTTAACGCGCACTCTGAACTGCCTGTCCGAGAGAAAACTCGCGATCAATCTGACGTAGCAATCGCTAATCTCCGACTCCGCGAGACACGAGAGCAAGCCCTCGTGCCACACGGAATCAAAGGCCGAACGCATGTCGAGAAAGACCGCGGGCATAGAATGCCGTCTCTCAAGGGCGAGGCCGATCTCCGTGCAAAGCCGCGTGAGCTGCTGCGCGGAGCTGTGACCAGCTCGGAAACCAAATTGTTCATCTCTGAGAAGCCGGAGGCGGCGTATTTCCTGTTGCAGACGCGACAGGATCAGCCTCTCGAACAACTTCCCTAGGATTGAGAGGAGACTAATAGGTCTATAACTGCTTGGAAGTAGTTTATTCTTGCCAGGTTTAGGAATAAGCGCGATGGTCGCAAGCCTCCACGCCTTCGGAAAATAACCGTTCGCTAAGCACGCATTCAGGAGCTCGAGTAGGAACTCGACTCCGAAGCCCTGCAAAGCTCGCAGCTGCGACGCCGTGACTCCGTCCGGGCCGCTAGCCTTGCGGCTAGTGACTCGACGGAGCTCTGCAATCAGCTCGCCCTCCGTCACTCGGCGAGCCGAGGAGCGGGGGGACGGCCGGCCAATGGCGCCGCAACCGGCCGCGCGCTCCATTGGCCCGTCACCTGAGGCGGTGGCGTCCAATGGCAGCGCAGCGGCGCCTGATTCAAATGTGCGGAACTGCAGCGCGAGCGAGTTCGCGAAGATCTCGCTTTTTGCCGCGTCATCCCACGCATAAGTCGGCCGAGGTGGTGGAACACCGGGCGCCCCTGTCCCGGCGTTGCTTTGAATCGGGCAATTTACTCCCGGTCTGCGGCCTAGCGCTCTAGAGAGTTCCCAAATGTGCCTCTCGTGAAGGTTGCATTTTGAAATTGTATTAGACCATTGAGCAGTTCTCTCATCCCGTAGAGATGAACGGAATTCTCGACTGAGATTGCGCGCCCGCTCTCCGTCAACGGGGTCGCCGAAACGGCGATGAACTTTGACAGTTCGGCGCAATTCTCGTAAGATCCTTCTCTGCTCAATTGTGAGCTCAGGGCGAGAATTCACTTCGCGTGTGACAGTGGAGTTCTGCTTGAAAGCCGATTTCAGCGTTGCAGTGAAGTGAGTCACCGCTTCGTCGATTTCGGCCTCCGAATTTAGTCGTTTCGGCTCAAGCTGAGCGTTCAGCTGAGTTACGAAACCTGCCCAGTTCGTGTCACACGTAGTTCGAAAACTATCTTGGCGAGCTGGTACAAGGGACGTCACTACACACGTTACCGGATTATGATCGGAATCCAGTGCGGCAATTGAGCGGGGAACCACACACTCAACGCCCTTCACGATCATAAAATCGATAACACCCGGGTTCCTGTTACGTACTTCCGGGAAATGCGTAGGGCTATTCGGAGCGCAGATCTCTACGCCCCGCCTTGTCGCTACAAGATTGGCAATTTTGCTGCCGTTTCTGTTAGCGCCGAGGCCGCCCCATGAACTATGTCTGGCGTTGTAATCACCCAAAAGGATTACTTTGGAATTTAAAGCGAGAAGCGCCTCAATTCCAGCCGGATCTAAGGTTTGGTCAGGGCAGTAGACGGACACGACAAGAAGTCGGCCGCTTCCTACCCAGACGTACGCCCCGACCGCCTCTAGAGACGCCAGAGCAATAGCAGGGATTTCAGCTTCGAGCTGCGGCAGTTCGCGGCGAATCGCTAGAGCGACGCCGCCACCTGGCCTGCCAACGCGATCTCGGCGATAAACAGCGAACCCCCGGAGTTTGAATTCGCGTTCATCGCTAAGCCACGTTTCTTGTAAAGCCAAGATATCAAGCTGAAATTCAGCTGAGAAATGTTCTAAAAGCTGGGCTTTGAAAATCGCACTTCGCGCGTTCCAAGTGCAGGCGCGGAGAGGTGCTGTTCGCATAGCTACGTGGTGATTGTTTCTATGCATGATCTGGCAAAAGCGAAAGAATACGCTCCATCATGCTCAAGAACTGGATCTTGAGAGATGGAGGTTGCACAGCTGCGGGTGCAGTGGGCCCCGCTCCGGCCGCCCCTGAGGGCGGTGCGCTGGCACTGGCGATCGGCGCTCCACCGAGGCTTCGCGCTAGATCACTCCAGGCCGGCCCGCCGCTAGCTGCGTTACGAGGCGCCTGCTGCAGGCGTGAGGGTCCCTCGTTTCTTTCACTCACGTCTGAAGGACGCGTAGGTAATTTGCAAAAGCTGCATCCTGTGTAGGATGCAGCGTGGTGCTGCTTGCAATTGCAGCAAGTTGGTTTCAGTTGGAAATTGCCCCGTTTGGGGCAATGAGCTGTGCCCCGGTGTTCGTCCCCTGCAGGGTGACCCTCGCCCGTGCAGAGGCGGCAGCGCACAGTGTACTCGCAGTTGCGAGCAATGTGGCCCCACCGGCAGCATCTCAAGCAAAATCGCGGTCGCGCCCACTTCTCCCGTTCGACCGTGACAGTGAAAGATTCCAGCTGCTTGATGAAATAGATCTTTCGCGACGCGGGGGTGTCACTGAGGGTGACAGTGAAAGTGCCTGTAGGCACCTCCACACGCCGCGTTTCGGTGCCTGTTGCACCTTGGGCCACACCGGAATCGTGGTTTCTGGCGGCCACGATTTCTTTTAGCAGTGAGAATCTGTTTCACTGCTTTGGGAACGAAGCCGAGCTTTTTGAGCTCGGAATCTACGTTCTCCGCGGTGTAGCCCTGCGGAAGGCCTCTAATAAACACTCTTAGGTGTTTTTCAGCGTTCTCGGCGGGCGGCGGGTGCGAGAAATTGAAAATTTTCTCGCTGCGAGCGTATCGCTCCGCCTCCGCGTATGCTGCACGGTCGAAAGTGTGCACTTCGTACACAATCTTCCCGTGCTTGCCGGTGACCTTCGAGATGGTCGCCTTGTACCCTGTTAAGGGTCCAAGTGCCCGGCCGTGCTGGAGCACTTGTGCACCGCTGATGTTCAGCCTTATAGAATAAGGCCTTTTTGGTGGCCGTGAAGCGGCCGGGGGGCGTGAAGCGCCCTCCCGAGGCTCTTCCGCGGGCGGGCCCTGCGCGGAGGCGCCCGCCCCGGTATTCGCCGCTGCGGGCCGACTGCGCTGGCGCGCGGAGACGACTTGCCAGCCGTCTGACTGCTCGCCGCTAGAAGAGGGGGATGGGACGGGGGATTGCCGACGACCAGAATCCGTGGGCGCACTCACCGTTTCCGTGGAGCTAGGCGGCGGGGCTGGCGCAGCTGCGTGGGCGTCGGGGAACCCGGGTGGGCCGTCCGTCGCCTGGGCTGCGCGCCGGCGCCGCCTCCTTCTATTTTTCTTTTTACGGCCGGGCGAGCTGGGCTGCGCGCCGGCCGGAGCAGATGTCGAAATCACATTTGCCTGTTGCTCCGAGGAGGAGCCCTGGCGCTGGCAAGCGCGTTTGGCCGGCGGGGAAGAGGCGGCGGGCGACCCTCCCGCTGCCGCACTCCCCGGGCCTTGAGCCGGCCCTGCGCCGGAGCCCTCGCCTTGCGGCGCGAGCAGGACGGCGGCGGGCGCCGGAGTGACGTCCATGGCCTGTTGCTGGGTATTTACAGGCGGCGCCTCCTGGAGGGGGCCGACCAATCCCAGCGGGGCGCCGTCAGCGACCAATGCGGTCGCGTCGTCGTCCGGGGTGGGGGGCGGGTTGCCCTCGCCGCCGCCAGGGGCGCTAGGGGCCGCACCGTTTAAAGCGGCGCCGGGAGCGCCGCCATCTTCAGAGCTGCGGTCGCAGCTGTTGAGAGCGGGCGTGCCGCTGCTGCGGCGACGCTTACTTGAATTAAAGTTAGAAGGGGCGGCGGTGGGCGAGAGGCGCTGCTCGTAGGAGCGCGTCAGCTCTCGCACCGTCTGCCCCACAGGGGTGCTCGGCGCCGTCGGGATCGCGGGCTCCGCGGCCGTGGGCGGCGGCGGCTCCCGTCCTTCCTGGGCGGCGCTGGAGGTCGGCGCCGGCGGGTGTGCGGGTTCCGCGGCCGCTGGTGGCGGCGGCGCCCGTCCTTCCCGCACGGCGTTTACGCCGGCGAGCAGCTCGCTGCCGGGCGGCAGAGACGGGATTCCTCCCGCTCCGGCCGCCTGGAATCTGGCCCAGAATTCCTGCAGGGCCCCGCTGTGCGCTGCAGCGAACGCACAGATGACCCCGCTAGGAATACCTGCCAGCGAGCTCTCCAGGCTGCCGGCATCTGGTGCGGGTGGTGGTGGTAGAGAAGCTGTTGCCGCCGCCGCTATCTGCGGCTTAGGCAGCAGCGGGCGGGGTTGTCGTGGTGGCCAGGTCGTGGTGACGGCCGCGAGGGCCCCGGCAGCGAAGGTAGCAAGAAATGCACCTCGCTATTCGCCGGGATGTCCTCGGCGCCGACAACGATGATGTTTTCTGCCGGCGTGTCTGCAGTCAGCAGCTCCACGCCGGACAGATAAACAAGCTCTTTGCGCTTGGGCGCGTCCCCCCCGGTCTGAACCGACCAGGTGACGTTGTCGCCCAGAGAGTGCCGCCTCCCAGGGCGGTTTGGTGTGGCCATGATGGCCTATCTAGGGCTCATTTTAATGCTCTTATGATCACCCCGCGAGAGCAGAGCTCGATCGCGGGGGAGGACTTAGCCTCTGCTGCGGCCCGCACGGCTTTCCGCTCAACGTCCCGTGAAACTCCCGGGATCGCCAGGTACTTGCCGCACGGGGAACGCGACGCAGCAGAGACTAAGTTCGTCGAGGTCTTACTATAGCGGAGCGGGGAGGAGCGAGCTGCTTCCACCTACGCCGCCCACGAATGTCGAATGTGTGGCCTCCAGGTGCCGATCAGGCCGCCGATCAGGTGTCGGCTGGCTCCTTATAAAGCGCCGGTCTCCGGCGGCGAGACTCGCTTCCCGGCTCGAGTTCGCCGAACCGTGGCTGCAGCCAGTTGCTGCCGCCGCCGGCTCCCGCCAGGACGCGCTGCCTTGGCGCTAGCGCGCCACCTCCAAAGTTATGTCGCGCCTGGTCGCGGCGCACATAACAGAAACATTAAATAAAATTTGAAATTTCCAGATATCTCGAAGATTCTGGCATGCGATGAAGGATTCATTCGTTGGTTTTGTTTTGTTCTCCTTACGAAGTTCATCGTAAGAAGAGAAAGTTATGCAATCGTGCACCGGAAAACGTAGAATTTTCCGCAGAAACACTCTTATTTATAAATGTTTATTAATTTCAAACATTACGTTGTGTACGTTGGATTTCCACATTTCCTGAATCATCCTGACGGTAAAGTATTGTTTGAAGAAAAACAGGTGTTAACCTTATTAAAAGAAGAAGACGTTGTGTACAATGAAACGGAGATCCTGTAATTGGAAATCTAATACATCTACGGAGTATTATTTTCTGTGCGTACTTCACGAAGAGAACTTACCAAGTAAACTATCCAATTTAAAATGCGTAATATAAAGAAAGTTATATAATTCCGCCACAAAAAACGGGAATTTTTAGACACAAAAACTCGTTTTGTGTCCCTGATTCGGAAAAAGTCGACAATCCTATTACAATATGTAGTAATTTACTTTCTCTAACATGTCTTATAGTGAGATTTCGAGAATTGCGGTTTCTTAATATGTTTTTTACTTCCTTGAATACGTATATATGTGTATACGGAGTATTATACGTAGAATACAGAAAATGATGCTGCGGAATATCAATTTCGAGATCTAAACGGAAATACAGGTTTTGGAGCTTCCTGATACCGAAAAAGTGTTTTTTTTAATACGTCCGTCCGTCTGTCTGGGAATTAGAAGAATAATATTAATAATAATAGTAATAATAACAACAACAAATATTTGTTCTATGAATCTGGAATTATTAATTTAATAATATTTATTTACAACAGCAAGAAAAACTCTGTACATTTCTGGAGCATATTTGTTGTGATACTAAAACAAGGAAAGTGTATTATAAAATCTATCTGAATGTATACTTCATTTGGCAAGCTTATTTCACTTTTAAACAATTTACGAAGTATTCACTGTTCTTGTCAATACAATTTTCCTTCGACGCCAAACACGCAGGCGCGTGCCTTTCTCTTTAAACTCGTGATCTCGACGGTCACAAGAGTTTTTGGGTTGGAAAATCGCCGATTTACGCTGCCCCATCACAATAATTTGTCTTCACTAAGTACCTATTAATGCGAGAAAATAAAAATATCTGATATGTGTAACGCAGATATTATGTTTTCATGTGCAACATGGTCTTCAATTAGCTTTTGAGTTCATTTCTGTCAAGCGATTTTTTAAAATTATACTTCGAATTTCTTGTTGTACTATCTAAATTATGTAATGTGCTGAGCAATTGAATATTCCTGTCTTCTTTTTCTGAAGCAATCCTTTACAGGTCCATTGGAACGTCTTAGAAATATTAGTGTATGAATGAATGCTGTAAAGGCACTTAGTGCCTGATCCGCTCCTTCCGTTTCGGCTAGGGGGTGGGTCATAGAATTCACCCCCAGGTAAACAGCTTGCCTCCCTCCGCCGGGAAAATCCCACTCCTTCAGAGTGGACGGTGGAGGCATTTCCTTTCCAATCTGCAGGCTGCGGGGCCAAGTTATGGAATTCACTCTCGTTTCCCGAAATATTTTTTTATCCGCCTAAATAATTTAATTTTTTTCTTACTTTTAGATCATACACTTTAAAAAATATTATTATTACCGCTATTTTATTGTTAAAAAACATATATGGCTAGTTAATGAAATATGTTCTATAGTGACAGATTTTGAAATGTAATATACGGTTTTTTGAGCATTTGAGTACTTTTCGCATAATTATGCTTGAAATATACAGGTCATTTGGAATTTTTAAACAATTTTTTTCTGAAAAACAGCACCACTTTTTTCTTTAACTTTTCTCCTCGTATGCATTACGTAAGTACGTGTGAATTTCTGTGAATTGTCTCATTGTTGGGACATGAATTCGCTGTGTAAAATGTACTATTAATTGTCGAATTTGTGTTGATATTTGTGTGAAAATTATTAGTACCTAAGTTCAATAACTTGTAATTAGTTTTACAAAAAAAAGATGACATATGTTAATAAGGAGAGAAACTTCCGTAGAATTGTATGACGAAGCCATTACTAAAGGCGAGAAAGCATGTACTGTTTAAACAGCTGAAGTTTTTTCTCGTAACACTTTTGTATTCCATGGTTCGACACAATTATGCAAGGAAATGGTTGGAGTGTTATTTTTCCTCTTAAAACGATACAATAACGTCCTCGCCAAATTACGATGTACGAAAATGTATGTTGTATTGTTTGTTTACGGAGAGTTCTAAGCAAGGTGCCAAATATCATGGTAAATATTTTCCCCCAAATATTATTCAACCGTGAGCAAAATCTTGGTTTTTCACGAAAGAGTCAAATTGGCCCGATAAATTTGTTTTTGCCCTAAATCATAAATTAGTTTTGCGGTAATAAATTAGTAATAAAATAGTTAAAAATTATGGCACTAGTTTGGTTTGATTCTATGAAGGGCGGATCAGCCCGTTTTTGGGGTGAAGATGAGTGGTAAAAAAATCGGGTTTGCGGTAATAAATTAGTAATAAAATAGTTAAAAATTCTGGTACTAGTTTGGTTTGATTCTGCTATAGTGGGAGGGCCAACTTGATGGACCTACATTTTCTTTATATCTGAAATTTCTTGGTTCTCTTGAGATTCCTTTGTTAACTTGACGTAACGTGAGAAAGGCGTTTGCGAAAAATTCCATTTCTGCAATTGTCCAAAGAGAAACAAAATTAATTTTTTGGTAAGTTGACTGCGACAAAAAGCGACAAACTACCATGTAATTATTTATTATTTACTAAAGTAATTTTTTGGTTTTCCTGTCACTGTGGTGCAGAAGCGCTGCTTTCGGAAATTACATTCCCGGTTTTGTTTAAAGAGTAGCAAAACTTGTTTTATGATAGGTTTTGAGCGACAAATTAGCGACAAATTCCCGTGTAAAAAGTTTTTGTGTATTTAGATTATTTCTCGGTTTTCTTGAGATGGCGATTCTTACTTGACGACACATCAGATCCCGTTTTGCGAAAAATTCCATTTCTGGCATATTGTTTAAAGAGTAACAAAATTTCTTTTACGGTAGGTTTCGAGCGACAAATTAGCGACAAATTCCCGTGTAAAAAGTTTTTGTGTATTTAGATTATTTCTCGGTTTTCTTGAGATGGCGATTCTTACTTGACGACACATCAGATCCCGTTTTGCGAAAAATTCCATTTCTGGCATATTGTTTAAAGAGTAACAAAATTTCTTTTACGGTAAGTTTCGAGCGACAAAAAAGCGACAAATTCTCGTGTAATTATTTTTTACTTATTATTGCTATTTCTTGGTTTTCTTGAAATTGCGATTGTAAGTTGATATCAACTTAGCATCGCGTTTGGGAAAAATTCCATTTCTCGCATATTGTTTAAAGAGTGAAAGAATTTCTTTTACGGTAGGTTTCGAGCGACAAATTAGCGACAAATTCCCATGTAAATATTTTTTACTTATTATTGTTATTTCTTGGTTTTCCTGACATTGCGTTGAAAAACAGCGTTTTTGGGAAATTACATTTCTGGCTTTGTTTGAAGAGTAACAAAATTTGTTTTATGGTAAGTTTTGAGCGACAAAAAAGCGACAAATTCCCATGTAATTCATTTTTAATTTATCTGTGTAGTTTCTTGGTTTTCTTGTTTTTGAGATGCTAACTTGATATCAAGTTAGCAGCATTTGTTATAGCAGTGTCAAATGAAGAGCGACAAATTTTTGTTTTGCGTAACAAATTAGCAACGAAAAAGCGACAAATTTGGAGATTAGTTTCAAATTTTTTTGACAACTTTGGGATTGTAACTTCACGGAGCTCCCTTCGGGTGGGCGGCCCATTAGGCGCGCGGGCTCTAGCCTCCCGCGTGGCTTCTTCCTTTCCCTCGGATGCCAAGCCGACCAACAGGATGACAGCAGATCTCGTAAACTTGTTTCAACTCAGCAAGTTTACTTTACCTACACGCGCATAACGAATTTCAGTTCAGTCGCTCTCTGAGTTTTGAGTCGCTCTGTATCTGCGTGTGAAATTACAGGATCAATTAAGTTTTATTTAACGTTTTGATGTAATGTCTTTGGACTCAATTCAGCGAGGTCGTCCACCACAAGTGGAATATACATTGATACAAAAATGTTTATTAAAATACAAGGAATTCGTGTTTCAAGATGATAAAGTAATTTCGAAAAATAACACAGGTCTGCGAAAAAAATTTTTTTGTTAGCTGCATTAGATATTTTTACTGAATTATATGTTTTAAAGTGCGCTGATTTCAAAAGTTATGGCCATTTTTTTCTATCACATAAGGATTTTTTGCAAATTCCAACACAAAATATTGGTTAAAGCACTCCTTTATTCAAAATTTTCAAACAATAAGTATTTTTTTTTAAAGCAAACGAAACATTATTTTGATACATGTACTTATTCATGTTCTTTATGAAACGTCTTCTTCTTTTCCTTGATACTTTGACGAGTCCTTTTCCGATTTTTATTTTCAGTTTCTCGCTTAAGCAGCCAACAGTAGTCAGCAAGCATAGTGACATCCCATCGCCCTTGGTACCTTCTCTCGATATCACGCACATCCTGGTGAAATCGCTCCCCCTGCTCTTCACTGTAAGCTCCCAGGTTTTCAGGAAAATAGTCTATGTGAGAGTGTAAAAAATGGACCTTCAAGCTCATCTTGCAGCCTTGAGCTTCATATGCTGCTAACATCCGTTGCACAATGGTTTTATAGTTAGGATTCCTGGTATTTCCTAAAAACTTTCGCACTACGTCCTTGAACGATACCCAAGCTTCTTTTTCCTTCTCATTCATAGTTTCCACAAATGAAGGGTCCGTTAAAAGTTTTCTTATGTCGGGGCCGGTGAAAACTCCCTCTTTCAACTTTGCTTCTGACAGCTTCGGAAATTTTGTACATAAATATTTGAAACAGTCTCCATCCTTTTGCAGCGATTTTACAAATTGTTTCATCAACCCCAATTTGATATGGAGAGGGGGCAACAAAACCTTTTCTGGTGGTACCAAGGTAGTGTTTATAACATTTTTCTCTCCAGGTTTTAAAGTTTCTCGGGATGGCCAATCACTTTTTTTCCAGTGCTGTTCTCTGGCTCTACTATCCCACAAGCATAAGAAGCATGGGTATTTAGTATAGTCTGCCTGCTGACCCAAAAGCATTGTCAGTATTTTGAAGTCCCCACAAATCATCCATTGATGGTCTTGATACTTGATTTTTTCCAGGATAATGGCCAAATCGTTATAATCTTCTTTCATATGCACGGAATGTCCAATCGGAATCGAGGCAAATTTATTTCCATTGTGCAATAATACTACTTTAAGGCTAGTCTTAGATGAGTCAATGAATAGGCGCCATTCAGATGAGTCATACTTTATATCAAAGCAATGTATGAGTTCTTCCACATTATTGCAGAAAACTAAATTTCCTTCTTTTGAAAAAAACTGGGTGAATTCTTTTTCTCGGTGTCTGTACCAGTAGAAAGAAGTGCCAGGTGATAAAAGGTTTTTATTTTTTAATCTAGAACCTAACAGTTCGGCTGCATCTTTTGAAAGACCTAAATCTCTTACTAAATCATTGAGCTCACCTTGAGAAAATAGTTGAGGCCTTCCATCTTCGTCAAAAGATGAATCTGAGCTTGATTCCCCGGGAGGAGGTAAAGTAGCTTCGTCCTCCAACTCACTAGGATATTCATCCAAACTGGAAGGTGGCTGCGGGATAGATATCTCGGAGCTATGGGGCACTGGACGTATAGCTGAGTCAAGATTAGGATAACTTATGTTTCTTTTGTTTTTTGAATTGAATCCCTTTACGTCAACTGAGCAGAAGTAGCAGTCAGAGGTGTGATTTTTCTGCTCACGCCATATCATAGGAATTCCAAATCGAAATTATTTTTTCTTTCCCTTAAACCACAAACGAAGATCTTCTTCGCATCTTCTACACACCTTATGCGGGGCCCATGGTTTATCTTGATCACCAACTTTTAATTTAAAGTAGGCAAAATAAACTTTCCTTATAAAATCACTTATATTTCTCTGTTGACTTTTAATAGTGAATTCACCACAGATATAACAAAAACTGTTTGGAGAAATAACACAACCCCTTGTAGCCATGATTAACAGACAACAGCACTGTTCACTTCAATATCAGTATGTCTACTGAGAGCTTTTCTTTGTTTCAAGCGATATACGTCATTTGACTTGTCTCAACCTGTTAAAACATTCCCAGTCTTACCAACAGCTCAGGTTGTTTTTCTCCATTATCAAATAAAAATCATATGGGTTTATTACTATAATTATAATTATAATGAACGTAGATACTGCAATATACATAAAACCTTATGTGATATAATAATTTGAATATTTTTTATGATTTTGGGAGGTCAAAATCTGTAAGAAAATGTAAAAAAATCCTATGCAGTTTTTTGGTCGCAGACCTGTGTAATC
This sequence comes from Acheta domesticus, assembly GCA_031308135.1. NCBI lineage: Eukaryota > Metazoa > Arthropoda > Insecta > Orthoptera > Gryllidae > Acheta > Acheta domesticus. The sequence continues at coordinate 9,230,146 of JAHLJT010002406.1, read as the reverse complement.
CTACTCCATCATAAAGTTAAACCGAATTGCTTGTATACTTATGCATGCAAGTGTGGAATATATTCCTCACATAAATAATTAAAAACTTTAACAGTTCCTTAATTTTGCGTTCCCATTATGACTTCTCTATAATTAAAAAAATACTCTATAATTTAAAAAGTTAAAGGAATTACTGAAAATATTTAACCTCTTACTGGTGAGATGCATTTTTAATATTTAATGAAATTTCACTATTAAGTTTAATGTTATAAGGACTTATTTTATATGGAATATGGAAAACATGAACTTTTATTCAAATATGTGCAAAAAACCTGCCGCCAAGCGAAGTGCGAACACGAGCCATCGTCTTGCAGCCTTTTAAGTCGCGGCACCGCTTTCATGTTAGTCGACAGGGTATTGCAGGGCACTGCAGACCACCGAGGCGTACGCTCCCCCCCCCATTATCGGCGAGCGGTGGTGCTGCCGAGGGCAGTGGGGGGAAGGGCACTGCCGCTTCTCGGAAGCGCAGGCGTCTTTGGAAGGGGCGTGGACCTACGAGCAAGAGGGTCGGCGAACCTAGCTCACCCTTTCTTATTTGAGGTATTTCCGCTGAAAACCGTACGAATCAAAAGTTTCTATTTCATATCAAATCATGCATCCAACATAATGAGTTTTGCGAGTAAACATTTATCACAAGAGCCAGAACATATTTTTAGAGTAATTCAATTGTCGATAGAGGATAGAGGAAAAGGTACAGATAATAACTGATGTTTAGATAGTTCTGTTCTGAAACAAAATGAAGTACAGCAATTTACTCGGGGGTACAACTCCTCTCAATCACCCTCTCCCGACTTTCGTTACTTGTCCTTCAACAAATATTAAAAACGAGACTAAATAAAGAAATATTGTTTATTACCCACAAAAAGGAAATTAACTTTCGTTTCGTTTCAGTAAAGAAAAGAAACGAATCTATTTTAAACTATCTAAGCATTCTGTAACGATTCTGTAGTCTCTTTTGATTTGTTCATCAAACAGTGCTATATCGAAGACAGCTCTCGGCCAGTGCGTGCATTTCATTTAAATTTGCCGCGCACAGCTTCCGTGCGGCCGGGCGGTCTGACGTCGGCCGGCCCGCAGGCAGGCCAGCCAACCGACTGGCAGGAGGTCGTGCTCGGTAGCTCACCATTAATTACTTGGAAGTTTGAAGAGCAATAAAATTAATTTTTGCGTAATTAATTAGCAATTAAATCGTTATACAAGATGGCATATTTGTTTTTGTGGTAACCGAAAGTGGTGTGCCAGCTGAATATTCCGCCAGCTCACACTTAATCACTCGAAAGTCTGAAGAGCAAAAAATTTAATATTTGCGTAATTAATTAGCAATTAATTAGTTCTAAATGGTGGCATATTGGTTTTCATGGTAACCGAATGTGGTGTGCCAGCTGAACACTTCAAGTCCAGTTTATCATTGATTACTCGGAAGTTTGAAGAGCAATAAAATTATTTTTCGCGTAATTAATTAGCAATTAAATCGTTCTACAAGATGGCATGTTTGTTTTTGTGGTACCCGAAAGTGGTGTGCCAGCTGAATATTCCGCCAGCTCACACTTAATTACTCGGAAGTGTGAAGAGCAAAAAAATTAATATTTGCGTAATTAATTAGCAATTAAATAGTTCTAAATGGTGGCATATGTGTTTTTGTGGTAACCAAATGTTGTAGTGCCAGCGGAAGAGAGGTAGCTACTGTGCAGTCCGGCGCTCGGCCGAGCGGCCGAGCGCTCGAGACGCTCGAGCGCTCGGCGACTCCCGCGTCTCGGCGGGAGCCGCAAGGCGGCCGGTCGAAATGTCCGTTAAACAGCTATCTCTTCCCCCCAAGCAAGGTCCCCCACCCTTCGCGGAGCGTCGGCGCGGAGCCCGAGAGTCTCGAGCGGTTGTTTTCGCCTGATTGCAGAGCTCTACTAGATACGCCTCTGCCACGTGTTGCTCACTTTAAATAGCTCCATACCAGCTTTCTGCCAAGGGCGACTAGGCTGTTCTATCTGGATCAGAGGTTCGGTAGTAAGTGACCCGCAGCTTGAAAGTAGTTCGCGTTTAGACCTCCCCCTGCGTACCTTGCACCGAGAGCCTCCTGGCCATGACTGCGCAGCTCGCGCGCACCGCTCGCCACCCCGTCCCCTTCAAAGAACACGAACAACAGGCCCAGCTTTCTCACCACTGCACTTGCCTTGCTGCTCCACACACACACGCTATAAATGTCCTTACCAGCCATCTTGATAATCCTATGACGTGTTACATCACAATATAGAAATAAGATCGATACAAACACGTCGATTCAGTCACTGGCGGATCCAGGCCCCATCTCCAAAAGACAGTTTTCACTTACCTTCCTTTATTTGGCAAAATTGATTTAAATATTCGGTAGATTTTAAGAACAGGGTTCGGCTCCTATTGACGCGCACGATTCGGTTCCGAACGAGTCACTCGCGGCGCCGCCACAGTGTGCACACGGCCACGTGGCCAACGCATTTTCGTGTAGAATCGTGACGCTTCGCTACCCGTGTCCAAGTTGAGGACGAGGCTCGGGCCTTCGGCCCTCGCGTTAACATAAAACATCCTTGAGTCTGTCCAACGCATAATTACCAACGCATTTTATGCATTTAACATTATGCATGCAACGCATTTTATGCATTTAACCATTGTAATTCTCCATTACACATTCGCACCACACCGCACAATGCACAATGCAAGCAGTGCTCCCGGAGTGATTCGTTCTCGTAGTCCGCGCGAGTGAACCATGCGCAAGTGAACCGTGCGCCGTGAGCCGAACCCTGTCCTTAAAATCAGCCAAATATTCATTTATGATCGAATTATGTAATTATTTAAGCAATATTTATAGTATCATATCTACAGTACATAAATAATATGCAATATAATAAAAAATGTTTATTATTTCACAAAAATTTACGATGGCCCCCTCCAAAATGACCGGCTGGATCCGCCGCTGGAATGAGTACAACAGTTCTACACGCCACCATCAGGCACCTCATGATTTTACTACAAAAACATGGCGGCCCCTAGTTCGGCGAGCGTCCGCCAAGAACGCTGAAACCACGAAGTCTACAAGGAGGAAAGGAAGGATGTGCATTCCATCCAGAAAGGTGATGCATGTAGGGAGGAATGATAGGATATGCATTCCATCCAGAAAGGTGATGCATGTAGGGAGGAATGGCAGGATGTGAATTCCATCCAGAAATCTGCTGCACCAAGGGACAAAAAGCCAATCGTGCCACAACATAAGGTTAAAAAAATGCCTATGCAAAAGTCGAACCTGCAGCCCCACATATCTGCGCACGTTTTCTTGAGCCCTCATTTCACTAAAAGCGAGAAAAATGGGGAATTTCGTTATTTTGACAAAATGAATTTTACATCGACTTTGTAGTTCGTATTTCAATGCAAAACCATGTCTAATACATGGGAGCAAACATTTCTGGTTATCAGATTTTGCCTACAATGTTCGTTGCTATAATTTATTCTTAATTCAACTAATGTTGAGAAACGAGTGGGCGATAGGTATTCTGGGGCTCAAGAAAACAAGCGGATATGTTATGCTCACTTCAATTCTATTGCCTTAGCAATCGGAGCAGAAAGGGACGACTACTGTCGTATAATAAACACCAAAGTTTCAATGTTTATTTTCACACTGTTTACTGGTGCTTTAATGGTATGAATATAATGATCGTTAATTACTAACATTTCAAGTGTATGCTGATGTTAAACCCAAATAATTAAAGCCATTATACACAAATTCAAATTGCTAAAGCTTTAACATAACCTATGCTGGAGGGAAGGCAATCAAAAGGAAATACAGAAGCAAGAAGCCTCCCTTACAGTTGAGTGGACACCTACTGGCCCCTTAGAGCTATTTATAAATCATATCCTTTCATTGACTGGAATACTAATTGTAAGTGTCAACTGTGTATTCGGCTCAAGTTCTTCACCATCGCATTCAAGATTGGAGATGAACAGACAGAAAGGGAAGATTATGTGTGGCTCCCTTATTCAGGCATCACAAATTCTTGTGTTGCGGATTTCTGGCAACTGGCCGAGTTACTTGTCTTTAGTCCGAATAGAAGTTTTACCTTTAGACTTTTACCTTCACCTCCACTGATGATAGAAGAAAAGGATATATTTTAAAATAATTGATAAATACCTCAGTTATTTTTCTATTTCAATGGAAAACATACATTCAGTTGCAGAGTACAAATTCCTTTCAGATTTCTTAAAATTTCTAAATAATTTAATTTTTTGGAAAACAAATACAAATTTTCATAAATAACATCTTACTAAAATTGTATATGTTCTTCATCACATGTTGGTACACATAAAACGAGATTCCAGTGAAAATAAAATGACACTGTCACTTGAATGACCAACCAATAGTGAACATTAATTTGGACCTAAGTCAAATACTATACACAAGGATTTAAAAATTGTCTCTGGGTCTTGCTATCACTGTTCTTCACTATCGCCATCTTCTGAAAAATAAAAAAAGGACATTACACGAAATAAACAATATATTAGAAGAATTCAAAAAGTAAAATTCCCTCGGACGTCAACAGTGGTGACGCGTCTAGTAACCGGTAGATGTCGCGATGACCAAGCACAATTATAAACATTTTGTTTTAAATATTTTAGATCAGAAATGAATAGTCACTCATATTTAAACGATATTAGTTACAAAGCAGCCAAGAAATGAATTTAAAACACTGAGGTTGCAAAGGATTCACTAATATACTGCGATTTATTCAACTCAGCCTCTGGCAGGCATCGCTGTTACGCTTCCATCGGGAACTTAAACGGCCGTATTCATAGTTCTTTTTAGTCCGGACTAACATCGGACTAGAGGCGGACTAAGAAAGTCTGTATTCATGGACGTGTTTCGGAAGTAGTCGGAAGAAAATCCGTCGTTAGTCCGGACTAAATGTTAGTCCGTACCAAGGGAAGGTTTAACGTCGAACTAACCTCAAAATTGTACATTGTGAAGTGTTACGTGTGAGATGGATGATTTTGGTGTGCGTGAAGTTAACATAGTGCGTGAAGTGTTAGATGTGGGAGCTATTAGAAGGAGAAGGAAACTCTACCTTCAGAGGATTACGATAATGAATAAATATGATGAGCATTCATTTAAAATGAAATATCGACTCAGTAAAGAAACTGCCAGAAACTTGAAAGATTTGATACGGCCTTCACTTTGGGAGAACGCTAATCAGCGTGGTCTCCCGATTTCAGTGGAAACGCGAGTGTTGCTTGCTTTACGTTTTTTTGCGAGAGGCGGATTCCAGGACGATCTGGCTGACCTGCACAATGTCAGTCAACGACTGCAAGCCGAATTGTGGCTGAAGTGGCAAGGGCAATTTGCTCATTTGCTCAGGAAATAATTAAATTCCCATTAAGGGAAGAGCGATTGAAAATGGTGCAGCAATTCCATGAAATTGCAGCATTTTCACAGGTAACCATAATTATTAATTATTAATGTTAATTAATAATTGTTATTAATGTTAATTAATAATTGTTATCAATGTTAATTAATAATTGTTATTAATGTTAATTAATAATTGTTATTAATGCTAATTAATAATTGTTATTAATGTTAATTAATAATGTTCACTTCGTGCGTGGCCGTGTTTGGAAGAAAATTCTTGAAAAATTTCTTCCCACGCACGATCTTTTTTAAGATTTTCTTGGTGGGTGCCTCTCTTCGCCTCAACAATGCCTTTCCGAGCTTTGATTAGTTCGAAAATGCTTTCGTTCTCCGCCGACCAATTTCCTTGTCGTTGGCGTTTATCACACATTGTCGAGCAAATAAACAGCCAGGGACTCCAGAACAGAGAACCAACGTGCCCACGACCACAGTTTAAAATGCACTCGCACTGTATACGGACACTCCCTGCAGTAAACACATGTTCAGCGGTCAAAGAACGTCCATAGTCACCATAGAAAATTATTAAATTCGGAGAAAATTTCATTTCGCGCATGCGCTCTACACATTGCAATGCTTGACAACGCTGTACTCCGCAAGTTCGCAGGACTAACATAGTCCGACGGATAAGAGCGTCTATGAATACGGCCGAGACTAACGTGGTTTGGTCTGTGGATAGTCCGTACTATCTTAGTACCGACTACCACCGGACCAAAGCGATGTCTATGAATATGGCTGAAAAAGTCACCATGGTGCAGTCACTGTAGCGACGTATAAGTTCTTGATTGGATGAAACCGTCCTCAGTCGATACTGCCAGGGGCAGAGTTCAATAAATCGCACTGTAGTAGCGCATCGATTTGAGAGCTCGCCGCTATCACCAAAGAGTATATCTTGCCAGCACTAACTCAAACGCCCGCAGCAGTCCGTATCGCTTTGTATACTTCGATTTTTTTAACGTGGCGTCACAAGGTCACGCACGAAAAAAGAGTGAGTAAAAGCCGTAAAAGTGGGAGCTGCAGCTCCCCATTGGAGTCTGCCTTCCCTCCCCCTTTTTTAAGTGTGACCTTGAGACGCCACGTTAAAAAAATCGAAGTCCAGTATAGCGAAATGCGCTCCTATATACAAGATGAGTCACGTAACTTTAGCACCTCCTGTAACTTTTGAACGGTTGAAGATATTGCAATGTAGTTTTCACGGAAGTGAATGAGGGAATGGGGCTAATTGATATGTGTATTGATTTCTCTTTTATCACTTTTATTTTACGAGATATTTGAGGTAACGTTGTTTTTTCAAATGGGACTATACATATTTTTTCAGTCTATCATGACAAGCGTAAAAAGACGAATCTAAAGATATAAATATTGTCATATGTTAGATAAGCATTTTTTTGAGTAATTGTGATTTTTTTGCGACTAGTGTTTAACGGATATTTTCATTGTAACTGTCAGCCCCACAAGGTCACGCAGCACTCCCCCAGCAAACGCGGGGTCGGGAAAGGGAAGGGATTTTAGTACTTGAGGATACGAAAAATATTCACAAAACTGTTGCACTTTTTCCTGAACTCTCCTTTTCATCTTAATCCATTTTCAGTAATTTGGGTTTCTTAGGGATTGAAAATACGGATTTGTCTTAAGTAGTATTTATTGAAATAAGATTATTTCTATCCCTAAGTTATTATTATATTCGTATTAACATTGAAATTGTTTGCTCAAAATATACAATATATTTTTGTACAGTTTTAATTATTTATTCTTATTGTGCTTTGTTTCAAGATCCCATTACTTCGTATCTTATGAAATCCCATTAAATGGAGTTGAAGTTATAAACAATTTTATTACAATACAAACTTATGACAAATCCTTATTTTCCATCCTTTAATTCCTTCAATCAAAGAAAGACGAAAATGTGAAAATGCAGAAGGATGGAAAGCACAGTTCAGGAAAAAACTGCAATGGTTTTGTGAATACTTGGAATACTATGTTTCGTATTTTCAAATAAGATCCCTCCCCTTCCCTTCCCTTCGCCGGGCGCACGTGTGCTGGTGGAGCGCTGCATGACCTTGTGTGGTGGACTATTCAAAACGTCCGTTAAACCCCGGTCGCAAAAATCAAAATTAATCAAAAAAATGCTTATCTAACATATGACAATATGTACATCATTGGATTCGTCTTTTTACGCTCGTCATGGTGGACTGAAAAAATATGTATAGTTCCATTTGAAAAAACACAGTTACCTACAAAATCTCGTAAAATACAAGTGATAAAATAGAAATTAATGCACGTATCAATTAGCCCCTTTCCCTCATGCACTTTCGTGAAAACTGCATTGAAATAACTTCAACCGTTCAAAAGTTACAGGAGGTGCTAAAGTTACGTGACTCAGGTATACTATATACCATCCTGTATACTATGTAGTAGCGCTGCGATCGGAGTATCTTGGCTGATTCCTCCATGCCCCGCGAAACGCGCCTTTAGAACTTTCGTCAGTAAGAACTTGCGAGGGAAACGATGCGGGGGTTTCGTTGCGATAACTGATTAAAAAAGCGTGTCTTAATATACTTTTGAACTGAATGGAAATGAAAGTGAGTATCAGGGGCGTAGCGTGACTCACACGTTTGGGGATGCTCAACAATAACACACAAAATGTCACTATTAACTACTTCGTCTAACAGGCGAACGCAACACAAGGCAGATACACTGGGACTACTTCCACGATCTCGATTGCTTACGACGGTGTAGGCGCTTCCCACAAAATCCTCACAGCAGTCAGGGCTGCCGATGTCTTGAAAGCAAATTAATTCAATGGCTCAGCTTTAATTCTTATACGCGAATGGCAATAAGACCATTTGTTAATTTATACATTGCAGACTTAATTAGTATGTAATCTATTTAAGAGATAATACAATTTCTTGGATATTAATTAAGAAATAGTAGTCAGGCACTATTTCTACAGTTTGTACCCATGATCAAGCGGGGACTCCCGAGTGTGAGAGAGAAAGATAATTTACTGAACGCCTGAAGTGTGCTGCGCTCTCGTGCACAAACGAGCTTCTTTCCGCAGTAGACGCTAGCGTAAAGCAGTCGGGTTTCTCTGGGCCAGGGGTGAAGAGGGGAGAGGGGGACCTCGCCATCTGCGCATGCGTCATTGCTCGTCGCAATCTGGCGGCAGACGCTGAAGTATTTTAGCTTTCAAGCAATCAGAGGCCAGCTTCAACAGCCCGCCGAATTCAATCATAGGAAATCAATTTTAAATTAATACAAAACGTGTTTCGCTCAACAGACCACTTGTAAGATTATCAATACAGTATTTAAGGTTCTTATATACGGGGATGCTCAGCATCTCAGCGTCCCCTGACGCTACGCCACTGGTGAGTATAAATGTATGTATGCGTGCGTGGGGTTTCTGAGTACGCACTGACTCTTCGGCGATTTTTCCCAGTTCAGTTGTGTTATCATGGTAATGTTAATTGCCATGCATTATGGAAAAACTTTAAGATATCATAGCACGGTGTAAAATATATACGTGTTCACTCTCAGTCTAAAACTTGTTTATTTTATTTATTTATTTCATTCTGACAATGAGTCTCAAAAAAAATGTGCGCAAAAAATATCTTCCCCCATACGTCATACATAGTTTTTACTGTTTTTGACCAAATAAATAAAAATAAAATGAACTGAAGTTTATGTGAGGCTAGTTTACACAGTGCTCGCATATAAGCGCTGCGATATTTGGGTCTCATTTGGGCAAGGTCGTGATACATTCGACAACACTGTGGCCAACTGATTTCAAATTTCAAATCAGTGATTTGTCGTTTCGCGGTGGAATTGATAAAGTCTACAGCGAACAGTTACGAAAATGGATAGGAAATGTTTTGTAAAACTCTGTAATAGCCACAGTTTAAGATGTATATCTTATACCGTTACCCACACCGATCATAAGGATCGTACGGACAAGCGAGGCACTAGCCTCAAACTGGCTTCAGAAAACTTGCTTCAAAGGCGGCTGGTTAACACACCTTGATATCTTACACAGTGTATCCTAGTTAAGATCAAAAATAGTTCACATAAATTCGAACAGAAGGTTTTGAAGTGTTAGGAAGGATAATCCAAACCTTCGTTATTAAATTTGATAATAAGCAGTGGCGTCTCCTGAATGATTGGGTAGGCGGTAGGGGATGCGATAGAAAGTAGCAAATACTTTATCAATAAAACGCCGGTTGCCTTCACTACTTCCTGAGACCTAGTGCTCAGATGCCATTGTATAGTTTTGGGGTAATTTCTTGGAGTTTCGTCATGATCCAGAACAAATTTCTACGTATTAATCACTATTGCAACAACACAAAAGTACACTCACCACATTGTACTGCAAGAACACTATGCACGCCACTTTCCCTGTTCACATCCATTCTTTGTCTTAATTTTAACAAAACTTTAAAATATTCTTCCATTCCGTCACACTCAAAGCACCTATTCACGCAAGCAAAAGATGAATCACATACGAATACTTGGATTTTTATTTCTTTGTACGTGAGGGCCTGTCTTCATGATGGAATATTTCACGGCACGACCGAGAAAGACGCGATATTCCATCGTAAAGACAGGTCCTCACGCGCTACGAAATAAAGCCCAAGTATTGTACTGATCTCGGGGATGTACAACAGTGTTAATTAGATGAATAATACTAGAATTTAATATTAGAATATTGTTTTAAAATAGCATTTAACAAAACTTATCACATTCCACAATGTTCGCAGTTGAAACCACGCGCTACATACTAATTCTCGAAAATTCGAACTCGACAACACTGTCTAGAAGTTACAAGAAAAAGTTTTACTAATTACGATGTGCAACAACCTCACGTACAAGAACCCTGGTTAAGGCCCGCAACAGACTACAGCGAGGAATGCGTTGCGAGAAATGTGGAAATAAGCCGACGAGGCTGCGTCCACACACTACAAAGAGGTTATTCGATGTCTCGAAATGCCTCTATGTGCCACAGGTCGAGAGTGATGGCAGCAGTTTTAGCTATGAGATCATCTGAGAGTCCCATTTCTTGTTTTATTAAATGCTATGTAATTTTAACTCGTGATATCCTTGTTTTGTTACAATAATCGTAAACCATTTGTTCAAAGAGTTCGAATTACCTAGAGAGAAACACACTACTACATTGCATACAAATCATTATTTAATGTAAAAAACAGTTAGTTAAGTGACGTATAAGGGAGAAGTTGTACATAGAACATTTTCTTGAACTCCGTAAGATCTACCACGCCCTGGTTTACTATATTTGTTGGTTGAATAATGAATAGATAATGAATGATCAAATAATTCATAATAAAATTCACAATTAATAAATTCATTCATAAATACCAATTAAGAAAAGTAATAAATTAATTCAATTCTTTCACAATACCCTTTCAAGTTTCTTGCTTCAAATTTGTATTTTTATATTACTCATTATGAGCGGGTTTCACACAAATAAGAATATCTTCCATACAGTTTTTACTTGTTCATTTCCGTTTTAAGAGAAAATTCAAGAAAACAATTAAAAACTGGTAGTTTATCGCATCTTTTACTGCCAAATGTTATAACCTCACTCAGTTCTATGCACTGTTTGGTGTTTTCCTGCGGCAGAGAACGCCTAAATGTATAACAAGTGAAGGAGTAGTAATGTGTCCGAGGAAACTCGCTCGCCGACCGACTCGAGCGAGGAACTCTTTCGCCTCCGCAGAGGCAAACGAGGAAACTCAAGTGTGTGGGGGTCCATAAGAGTCCCTTGTTTCGATTTTCCACATTTCTCGTCGCACATTTCTGGAAACACATTCCTCGCTGTTGCGGGCCTAAGAAACTATGAACTGCTTCCGCTACTTCCATACGCTACCGCGTCTGGTGGTCAATCAATAAAACTTGGAGCTGCGGCTAGAATACTTGATTTCAAAAACGATCTTTATGGAACAGATTTTATTCAGAGAAAAAAAAATCTGTATATTTAATATTTTAGTTGTAGGAAGGCGCAGAAAAGACTTTGAATGTTTTCAAATTTCGAAAAATCCGAGTTTTTAACGAACATGAGACCCGTACAATTTTCTTGTTGGTGCCATTTTTATTGAAAATGTCCCTGGCGCTTCATGTAAAGTAACACCCAAAATTAAAATATCGGTTTCAAATTCAAGGGGCCATAACATCAGCCAGATCAATCGGGGAATATCAATTTTGGAGCAAATCGACTGAACGATTTAGTCGCTCAACTTCGGTTTTTCTTTCTTGGCGCACAAGGGGGGGGGTGTCAATAAAATCGAATATCTCACGGAATTTCGCGTCGTTATCGGTTGTGCCGCTAGGAGTCGCATGATCACGACTGTATCGAGCAGTGCTGGCGATCGTGCGACTCCTGGCGGCGCAACGGAGAACGACGCGAAATACTGTGAGACACTCCATTTTATTGACCCTCCCCCCCGCACCAAGAAAGAAAAACCTTAGTATAGTGTTATTCACAGACGGACGGACAGATATTTTGCCGTCAATAGATTTTTCGGTATCATGGAGCCCCAAAACATGGATTCTGGCTGCACTATGTGTTAACGTTTTTTTTTTTCTAAATTTAGCAACTGAATTTATCCACGTTTTCGTTGCAAGGGGCCTGTAAAAAAGAGTTTTTCTGCCGAAAATTCGCAGTTTTTTCGCTTAGCATTACATAACTATCTCTTAAGAAGTTCCTTCTTAAGCGTGAGAAAGTAAAATTAATCAACAAACTCCTTGGCCTACTACTACAAATTATTGTAAAATGAATTATTTATAACTTGGGAGAATATGTACAAATTGAACATTAAATTACTGAAACAAAATTGCAAAAGGAACTTTCTCAAAACAGCATTGTCATATATATGCCCATTTCCATTGCCTGACCCCAATTATAATTCCCTATTTTTATTAATTTAAAAATATCTTTTGCATGAAATAAAAATATTCTTGGATTTTTTTGTGACCTCAAGTGAATAACACATTCCCTTTCCTGATTTTCCAGGTTTGTCACCACTCTGTATATTAGCTTTAATGTATATGTATATTAGTCAAAAGTGAAAAATGTATTTTAGGGTGATAGAATCTCTCCTAAAATGATTAGTCATGAAATTCCATAATGATGCTAAACATAATGTTAATAAATGAAAGGAATGTGTGTGCTCAAAAAGCAATTCACAGTCTTTCTAAACAAATTCATATTAAGCTTCTGATGTGAAAAAGAGCTCTTGCCAACACCATGAAATTTGTTAATCAGATTTAAAATTAATTTAGAGGGAATGATCTAAGAATGTCAAATTCTTCTGTAGATCCTGCACTGCAGTATGCGAGTCAAAATTAGAAGTGCATAGGATCTGTAGACTAAATCAAAAGACTTGTGCGTTGAAGCTTAAGTTAAGAAAACTATATTCTCTTCTCTTTCCCCGTATCATTAATATTTTTATTAACTTATTATCCTTTCAAAACATAGTATCTGATCATGACAAAATATCTAAAAACTGCATTTTTTTTATTTCCATTGCTCAGTGTACCAGATCTTAAAGATTCCCAAAATTTGAAACAGCTGATGCATGATAATTGCGATCTAGTGCTAAAACCGAGTAATTGCAAGCCTTACCTACATGACCTTCTATTTGTAACCATATTTATTTTGAACTATTTAATAATGCTCCTATTAAAAAGGTCTTTCTCTTTAAATTGAATTGTTTGCAACAATGAAAAATCTTCTTTCGTGTAAACTTAAAACTTTTTTTAAAAGCAAAGTTCTTTCCATTTAAGATAATAAAGAAGAAGCAAGACGCTAAAAGAAAGAATTTGGTTGATGTACCTTTGCCAACAGGGATATCAGGAACTTCATCAACAGTTACAGATGCTTCACCAGAACTGCAATTTTTTGTCTTATTCTCTTCACACATTTGAACTTCATTTGTAGCTTCGTTAGAATTTAATGTGGGTTCTTGTCCTGAAGCAAATTATAACAAAAAAATTAATTTCATAATTTAACATGTGTATCACACACCACCATTAGGGGCAGATACAGAAATTTGTTGTTGTTGGGAGGGGAAGGGTTTTCAGTGAAGACCTACCCTCCTCCTAAATTCATTCAAGAAAAGGAACACCTAGTTGAACTGTGAATTTCTTCTTGAAATGCCCATCAGCTTGGGCTTAATGGAAATACTCCTTTTGAATGTGATATGATCAATATGTTGTAAATTTTGTGAATAAATTAGTATAATCACAAAGAAGTGATAAAATTTCCTACAACTTTCGAATAAAACATTATTTCAAAACAAATCACAAGCTAAAACTAGTGGTGCTACAGAATGGCACAGACTTTCCCGTATTAGTTTTCTATTTTCCTGGGTCTTCGCTAGCTATTCGGAATTGCCACATACTCTTTCTTGCCAGCTACCATCTATCATCGCCAAAAGTACATTTTTTTGTCATTTTCTTAATTTTTCGGTTTCCTATTGGTAGAACAGAAACATTAATTTTAGAATATTAAAGAACACAAAAACCTCGCCGTCAATGGCAATTTGCTTTTAAAAATTATGTGCCGTTTAAGAGAAAATGGCGTGTTAGCACTACTAAAAATGCGAAATTTGAAGCTCATTTTCACAGAAAATTTTTGAGTTTTCAAAATACTTTATTTGAAGTTATTTGAAGCACTTACACTCACAAATATAATCATCTTTACAAATTGCAGATAATGTGCATATTAAAGATGTGAGAGATCTTTCAAAAAATTTACATTTATACAATTTTTGAAAAAAACAAAAAAAACTCAAAATAAACTTCACGCTATACTAATGAGTGTAATTAGCACTATCCGTTACAAAAGTTTTAAGAAAAAAATTGCAGCCATAAACGAGACAATGACGTTTGAGCATTTCTGAAAATGCCGAAATTTGAGCTACTTTTCACAGAAAACGGTAGTGTTTTCGAGAAACTTTACTTGACATTATTTAAAGCATATATACTCGTAAATATAATAATGTGAAAAAATCGCTGATAATGTAAATATTTACGACGTGAGAGACAAGTAAAAAAATTTACATTTTTGTAATTTTTGAAAAAACCAACCGATAGACCAAAATGGCTTTTATGTCATTGATAGAGTACATTTACCACTATCCCTACCAAAAGTTTAAAGAAAAAATTTGGAGCCGTTTTTGAGAAAATTTTGTTTTTGTAATTTTTTAAAATTGCACATATTGCACGCAATATTGCACGAAAACTAACAAAATTGTGAAAAACATTTACATGACCTTTATTAAAGAACTCAATATGCAGAACAAATTTTATTTGAAGAAAAAATCTCTATCTTCAATTTTGGAGTTGGAGAAAGATGCCAAAAAAAATTCAAACTTTCACAATTTTCGAAAATTCAGAGCTGTACGTGAAAATCGGACCTATGCCATGTTAAAAAGTGTATTTTCCTCTATTCATACAAGAAATTTAAAGAAAAAATTTGGAGCCGTTTTTGAGAAAATGTTGAAAATCCCCGGGGGGCTTCATATAAAGTACCCCCAAATTTTAAAGAATCTTTTTCAAAATCACAAAGCTTCGACTAGAATCAAATCGACTGGGGAATATCAATTTTGAAGAAAATCAACCGAATGGTTTAGGCGATAGCGTTGACCACAGACGGACAGACGGACGGAATGCCGTCAATCGATTTTTAAGTATAAAGAAGCAACAAATCATGGATTTTGACCACACCACGAGATAGAGGATTTTTTTTTCTTAATTTAGCAACTGGTTTTATCCACTTATTCATTTTCACGGCCCGGCAATTAATTTTTTTCCACCAAAAATTGGCCATTTTTTCACGCAGCATTACATAACTTTCCCTACACTACGTATATCACTCCGTGTATACGTACGTATACGGGAAAGTAAAAATTAAATTTCAATCAAAAAAACCCTATTTTCCCATCTCTCCAAAATCAGAACTGTGAGGCACAGCCAAGCTTGGTGCTGTGACTCTCACAACCTTGAAGCATTTAAACAGCCAGTATTTTAGGATGTGTGCACAATACAAATTCTTATATTCCGCATGATACCATCAGGCTTTATTGTTTAAAAGTGTTGATTGACTCCAGACTGACAAAAATTTATTATTTTGAAATAATTGTTTTATTCATTAAAGAGAATGTGTGCTGCAGCCTGGACCAGCCACCACTGACTTGTAGATGCAAAAGCAGTTGGTTTTTTGTCCCTCCACCTCCTCACCAGATCCACTCTTATATGATACAAACATGTGAACACATACACAAAGTGTTCTTACTCTACAATCCCACCAATACACAAAAATGGCTCGTGTTTACTACTTTCTATTCATTACAAACACAAAAAAATATAAACAAAAATAAACTTATAACTGATACATAAATATACATCAAGAGAAATAACAGAATAACTACACACTACAAATGAAGGGAAACGGAACTAAAAGAAAAACAAAAACATTAATATTGTCTGATTTAAATACAGTGACTTGTGATGGAACATCAGCTGTGATGTGGTTATCAGTAATTCAACAGGAACTTCAATACAAAAAATTAAAATGATAATGAAGCCCCTGATTCAGTAACTGTGTCCAGCTGACAATCTATCACAAGTCACACTGTTTACATTGGACAATAATATTTAGCTTTGAGATCACATCAAGGGCACACTGATATAGAAAAGTAACTAGAAATGCTTCTTCCAAGAAAAGATAATAATTTAACATAACTCAGCCTTTACGAAATAATAAAAAGCTTTCTGCATTTGAAACTCTTGACAATGTTCTCATTATATTGGAATATGTGTGAATGGGAGCCTCTAAATATAGAAAAAACACTCTTTAAAATTATATTATTAAAATGGTGTAAAAGCAGGAAAACAAGATTTAAGAGAATATTGACATTACGAAATTAACAAAGTTTGACAAACACCTAAGTAATAACAAAACTTATTCAACCTAGAATTACGTCAAGAAATTTTTAATCCTGAATACCTGGAGGATTATTAATATTGTTTTTCAGTTGAGCCAAAAGAGAGGTTCTCTCGACTTGCAAAGTGCGGCATAATTTCTGAAGTTGAGCAATTTGTTTTGTAGCTAGAGCCAAGTCACTGTCTCGCTGTTGTTTATCTGCTGCCATCTCAAGTAACGCTTGGTGACTCTTTTCCCAGCGTTGTTTCCATGATGATGTTTCTTTTTCTAATTTACAAATTTTCTTTGACATCTAAAAGTAAATACAACAAAGAATTAGTAATTTGTTTGCCTCCCTCTACTCAATACCTGTAATAATATAATGCCAATATGTCACATCTCAAAATCTACAAGATTTTAGCTAATTTTTAACCTCAAATATTGAAGAACGAAATGGCTCTTTATGATAATAGTACAACTAGTAAAGTTAAATAGTACAACTATTACCAAACTACTAAAGGAAGAATTCTAGAGAACATGAGATCAAAAATTTTCTCTTTTCAAAATCACTTAAAAATAGCAAAGTTGTTTGAAAAATAATTGAAAGTTTGTATAAAGGAAATAAAAAATACTGTGAGAGCAAAAGCAGTTTTTACATAGCTTGAAACAACATTTTCTTTGTGAACAAAACTTTACCTCCAGTTACTTCCTTTCCGTTGATGCAGCAGTTCTCAAAACTCCCGAGGCCAGGGACCCCTTTCAACTCAACAAGTTGAGGTGAAGGAGCCGTAAGTTTTTGATATTAAGTACTCAGTGAAGTTCAGTCAAGTGCTTCTTCTAATAATACAATTCAATGGACTTATCCTTCTTGAAAATGAGCTATTTTGAAAACAAAAGCATGCACTAACTTGGGAATAATTCATTAATCTAGTACATTGTAAATTGAAGATCAGGAATTGATTCAACTATTTTAGTTGTTAAACCTGGCAAGATGAAAAGAAAACTTCAGGAAAGTATTACAAAGACCCTCAGATATTGTTGTAGAGACTTAGAACTCTGTGAGGACTACTTTGAGAACCACTGCATTAATAATTACTCAAACTCATTTACTCAGTAAATAAAATCATCAATAAATCTACTGATCTTGAAATGAAATCCTACCTTTTCCATTTCACCCTTAAAACCTTCAAAAATTTCATTGCTTCTGCTTAAAGCATTCTGGAAGTCGTCATATTTGCTAGTATATAAACTTATTTGACCTCTTAAATTAGTTTCTGTTTGTTGCATATCTTTGATTTTGGCCTGACATTCAGTAACCTCCTACAAAAATAAATCATAACCAGTTAACAAGTACTCTTCATATCATTGCCTCAAATGAGTTTAAAAGTTACCAAATAACAAGAGAATTCTTGATAATACAAACCAATAATAACTCTTGCTTTTCCCTCAACAATACTTCTTTTTCTGCAGTCATTTCCAACTTTGTTTTTGCAAGACGAGCATCAGCAAGTTTGCTCTCCAATTGAAGTTGTTTGGAAATCTTTTCAACTTGCTAAACAAATATCAGTTGAAAGTCATATAAAAGAAATTATTCATTCACAACATTTTTTCAAGCTTTTCCAAGTGCATTTAAAGGAACTAGCGAAATCATAGACACCAGCACAGGACCTTCAATAATTCTATATATTATGAATACTGAACATACTCATCGAATTTTTTTCAATTTTGTGAGGAGTTCGTCTTCTAAAACAGAAAGAGGAAATTAAGGTAATAGGTTCATTAAACAACAAAGAGCCCAACCTGTTCTCGAAGTTCATATTGTTCACAAACACTTTTGAATTTTTTTGTCATTTCAATGTTGTCTTCATGAAGTTTGCTATTCTTTTCATTATTCTGTTGCATAAGACTAGTGACATCTGCTAGAGTACTCTGAAATTTGGCCGAAACTTCTTTGCGTTTTTCCTCTTCTTCACGAATTTTTAATAAACTTTCATCCTAAAACAAGCAAAAGCAGATTTGAAAATCATATTTGAAATCCCAAAATATATATTTCCTTCCTTCCTTCTTCTCTTTTCTCTCTCTTTTTTTTTCTTTCCCACCAACATGCACATTCAAAATTCAGTTACATCTCAACACAATATAGTCAACTTCATAAAAGGATACTAATTACAATGCTTCCATAATATTGCATTTTGTTAGGCAATGGAAATACTAGTGTTTTACAAAGTAACCATCATTAGTCTCTATTTTAACAATTTTTCAGCAGGGGGTAAACAGAGAAAACCGATTCAATTCTGCACAAGGATGGTGAATAAGTACAGGGTTGATCCTTGGTAAAGTATGTGCTTATGAAAAGTTAAAGAATGCAAAATCAGCTAACTTAATTCTTCCAACTATCAAAATATTTCAAAACACATGTTCCCTCAGGCAGAAAACAAATCAGCTAAATATATTAGACAGTAATTATGATGATTCTTGGTAGCAAATATTGAAATCTAATGGTAAAAGAAAGGCTGTAACACTCATTACATCAAGATGGCCAGTCATTTTGCATTATCTTAGGCAGACTGAGAATGCACAATGAAATAATATTACAGCATCAACATCTTCTACACCAATAAAATTGAAGGATGAAAAAAAGAGAAGAAAGACATGGAGATGTGCATGCAACCTACAACGCATGGTATAGTTCCTGATACATCGATTCTTTATAATTTAGGAACTGTGCTTAGTTATGTTCTCAAAGTTGTATCCTATTAAATGAGATTTATTTGGATCTTCTGTTACATTTTTGGAGGTTAAGCAATCAGGTACTCCATAGCATCTATCCTACACCACAGCACAGATAGAAACATTCAAGTATAAATTTAAGTATACATTAAATCGCATTATTGATAGTCTGTATCATTTAATCTTATAGTCTAAGCCTTGTTTATTAATAACTAACACTACCTCTATTCTGTGGCAACTGGGGAACATAGTTTTTTGAAACTCAAACTAATAAAAACATTTTTACGCTTTACAATGTTGGAAGAGAGACTCATTTGTCTAGCAATTATATCTATCAAACATGCTGAAGATTCAATACTTGATCTAACTGAAAAGTCAAGCAATTCACAAAACAAAAGGCACACAAAGGAAAATGTTCATATGCTTAATGAAAAGTTTTGTAAATTAATTTGTCTTATAATCACTCTTTAAATTTGTCTTATACTTGTAAACATCATTTGTATATAAAAAAGCAATTGAATTGTGAAAATTGGGTGCTTTTTTATTTCTGTGTTAATTTTTCTTTGGGAACAAATATATTAATTTTTTTTGTAAATAATAAATAATTTACATGTTTCGGGACTATTTATGTGTTTCTGAAATGCACATTTTTGCAAAGAAGCCTTTTTTCAAACCAACTTTTGAGTGCTTATTGTGGCTCAACCATTAGAAATATCGAAGGAGTTTATTGGACAAAATATGCTTCAAATTGACTTAAAGTCTTAAATAATAAAACAAGTGACAACCTTCCCTTATCTAGGAAATAAGATAACTTTATGGGAAGACAACATAGATGTAAAATTGACAAGATATAATAGAATCAATGGAATAACAAATAGTAAATTTCAAAACATGACCAAAGAAACAAAAGTAAGACTCTATAACTTTACAAAAACTGGGAGACTATTACAAAATTAAGACTCCAAAACTAACCCTATTATAAGGAAGCAGAATGTGGATCTTACAACAAAAAGAGGACAGTTACAGAGAACGTTTACAAGCAGCCCAAAACAGATCCTGAAGTACAGACCAAGAGGAAAAAGAGAACCAGGCAGGTCATGGAAAAGATGAGAGGATCAGAAACACTTTAGCAGCAACTAAGGGAACACTGGATCAGAGGAACAGGCCCGTAGGTCTAAAACTTAATAGATCATGATGATGATGATTATGATTATGATGACCATGACAATGATACCCATGCATAATACCAGGCTTTTATGATGTAATGCACGAATAGCCAGGCCATTTGAACTCAAGTTCAGAATCAAGAAATTTTCACTTAAAAAAAAAAATAAAGTGTGGAATGTTTGCAGGAGTCCAGTTAGTAAATAACGTAAATGGACAACAGTGTTGATCTACACACCAATCATCAGTAAAATGAACAAAAGTTATTTGCACTAAACTAATTGAAAGAAGCAGATATAAACATTTCCTAATTTCCTTACAAACATGCAAGACTTATGTGTGTGTTACAAGAACCTCTTCACACACTTAAGAGGTGTTTTCTTCTCACTGTATCGGGGCAATGATGTCAATTATGGAAAGTTTCTTAATTCTAAAATGAATAATCCTTCAAACACCTGCTTTTGGTAATCATTTCACTACCCACAAAAACAATGGAAGTCACTCTTCTTTGGGGGTGCTCAGTGAACCCGGGTCAAAATTTGGGGAATAAAAACAGATTACAAGAAAAACTTTCCACTTAATTCTACATAAAAGATAACAAACTTACATATATAGTTATGTCATCAACACACAGATACATTATGCACAACTTGTGGTTTAAATGAAACATTTCAAAACTGCTTCTGAAATCTGACCTACCTTCACTGCCTTGTTCTGTCGTTGAAGTTCCCGACATAAGCTTTCTAGACGGCTTCGTGTAAGTACAGCTTTACTATGTTCTGCCTGCAATGACTCTTTCTCTCGTTGAACAAATATTATTCGTTTTTCAGCCTGCTTCAATGAAACCTAAAAAAATATCAAAATAAAAACTACTATGAACTCACAAAAACACAATTTTTTTGCTAAAATAATTCAAATTGTATTAATTCCACTGTCTTTAGCAGAAACCCAAAACAGAAGTTTACAAAAGAAGCATAATTCTAACGAATGTTTTACATGCAGTAATTCAGATGGATTGTGACAGTGCTTTGGATTACTAAAACTGCTAATAATAGGGTTTGTATGAAATATTAAGTAGTACTGGCAAGTGGCACTAACTAAAACTAAAAAGAAATATTCTGAATATGAAGTGAAACATAATGGGTAAAACAGACAGCGCACTGTTCACAACCAGGTTTTGTTTAAAGAGAAAGAGAATCTGAAACTCTTTAAAAGGAAGAAAATTCAATAATGGTTATAGCAGGATCTAGCTTAGTGATGACAGATAATTGGAGTTGCACCATATTAGCTGTATGTTTCAAAACTCTAAAAAACAACACATTTTTGGGTCATGAAATAATAATTTCAAATATCATCTGCAGAATGTTATGTTGAATCTACAAGAGTTAAAAAAATTGTAAAAAATCTTGACCAATTTCATACCTGTAATTTTCTATTCTCATCAATAATTTCTGCATACTTCTTACACATTGCTGCAAGTTTTTCTTCTGTTGAATCTAAACTATTAAGTGCCTTTAAAACTTGGTCAATGCTTTTTCTGTTTTTGTCTTCTTTACCATTCTTTTTCACTGCAACTTCTTCCTGCATTAAGAATTTAAAATTAAAAATTCTATCTACTTTGAGCAGACGAGTTCCATTTCTTCACTGTACAATTTACTTACTTCCAATGAAGTAGTTTCTAGTTCTTTCTCCATTCCAATTTTCAGTTTTCCTTACTTTAACATACACTTTAAAATAGGAATTCAGTTGAAGGGTATGACACAATGAACCTTCCTTTACACGGCTAATTTAAATCCTAAAATCAACCAAATTATTTTATTGGACCCAATAATTAGGAAACAAAAGGTTAATAAAATATTGACTGAAATGAATGCACACTGTTCACACATATATATATACACACACACACACACATTGAGGCAGTGCCTGGCACCACCAAATCGCACCAAATACACTAGCAGAACACGCCAGTCTGCGTAAAAATTTTAAATCCCGCTTTAAAGATAATCAACCAACCTCACGCTGCTCGCTATCACTGAAAATAATTTCACAAATTCCCGCGATTATGATTCTAAAACGAGCATTGCCAATTCAATTCAATTCAAGGCGGATACACCAAATCGGCAGGCTATTTTAAACCAAAGCGTTTGGCCAAAACATCTCAGTAATCGGGTCACCTGCAAGCAGAAAGACGCACAACGCGCTCCAAATAAACAGAATATATTTAACGATAGACTATACATCCATTTCAGTGAAAGAGTAAATACAAAGTGATCTATCAAACAAATACAGGAAGTTTTAACACATGAATTTAAAATTACAACGTAAACAACTATTTCATAAAAAGTTGTTACGATTTAGTATCAAGAACCAGGAGTGATTTGCTTACTCGCAACCCTGTCAAATGTAACCCTGTAAAAATCCTGTTGATTTTTAAAAATGTTTAAACAATAAGCGAATTACGCTTGAGTGCTTAGCGATCTTTATGGTTGACCTTATGCTAAATCTTTAATGGACACATACAAAGTATTCTGAAAAATAAAATCGCTAATACTAGTACTAGCTAATAATCTCTAGCTAGTAATCGCCAATACTAGCAGAAGTCAATATTGTGAAGTTTAAGACGAAAACAAACATTCAAGTAATTAATCCACGTGGTTTTGACATGTAGATAAGCCAACTCGAAGGTAATTGCATGGGCAACGAAACTCTCTCTCTTTCCGTGTTCACCCCTTTTACTTTTTACGTGTCTCATTTTCCGCATTTCCCAATTGCTCTTCCCACCTTCACCCTTCCCCTCGCCTAGGAAATACCATCATTCCGAACTCTCCTCACTTGTCAGTGACGGCTCGTGCTTCAGTTGCACTGTTGCACAATCTCCAGATAATCGTCAAATACTTTCATATGTTTGTAAAATAGAATATTTTTCAGTAAATGCCATTTAATATTCCAGATGTAGTAATATCGATGTACGAAATCATTTTGAAATTAAAGAGCGTCCGTCAACTCTCTGGCGTCTAGTTGTAAGCCAGGCGTTTCGCTTCGACGCCTAGCGCAGTGCCAGCAACGCACGAGCGTCAAATGACGGACGTTAAAATGCGTCCGTCATTGTGCAGCAGGGGCGCAAATGGCCCGTGGCACACTAGCGCACTGCTGTGGCGTGTGTTTCCAACAACGTCCGTCGCAAAGCATTGGACATCTTTGAATCAGTATGATGGCTACTTAAGAGACGCCAAAACGGTATGGCGAGGTCATATTCAGCAATGAAAAATCATTTGTTTACCATTAGGCCAAAAAATTTATTTTGAACTAGTGATTCAAGAGGGCATAAAACGACACTTTACATATGGGGTACAGTTTGAGACGCCACATCGGTATGGCCTACAACTTCTTCACACTTTGGCTACCTAACGAACAATATACAGCAGTAATTAGCTGTGTACTAATTCCGCAAGGGCCTGTCTTCACGTTAGAATATCTCACGGCATTTCGCGTCTCTCTCGGTCGTGCCGCTGGATGTCGCATGATCTTTAGCACTGCTCGATACGGTTGCGTTCATGCGACGTGTAGCGGCATGACCCAGAAAGACACGAAATGCCGTGAGATATTCCATCGAGAAGACCGGCCCTCCTGCGCCAAAAAATAAAAACCTAAGTACAAATTCAAGTATTATCTGACGCCTCTGAACAGTACCCCCATTTACAGCCGCCCCTCGCCCCGTCGGGAACTCCCCACGAACAACGCTGCGTCGCGTACATTAGTTCACTTTCTTGACAATTGTCAAGAAATTTTACGAGCACGTACGGAGTTATAGTGCGATTCATCTAACTCTGCCCGTAAAGCTCCTATGGCCACGATGGAATATCACACGACATTTCGCGTCTTTCTCCATTGTAACGACAGAAGTCGCATGATCGCAAGCACTGCTTGATACGGTCGCGATCATGCGAAACCTGGCGGCACGACTGAGAACGTCGCGAAATACCGTGACATATTCCATCGTGAAGACTGGCCTTGAAGGGCAGTTAGAAAAATCTCAGTATAGACGCGACGCACACATCTTCAATACAAATTTCGGAAGAAGGCCGCCAATCACCCCACCCTCGAACCACCCTGGCTGGGCCATCCCTTTCGCCCGCCTTCGTCCAGGAGGATGTTCCCAGAAAGACGAGGAATTTCTATGTCCTATAGATTTACGTTAACAACCGTGGAAGTCTCTTCGAACAAACGAAATCTTGGCATACTTCCGAGACGGGCATGCTGCGAAAGATGAAGAAAAAAGGCTCTTTCACCCCATCAGATGTAAAGAACGAAAGCCAATTCTAGAAGCTAGACTATGTGATGACATCGACAGCAAATTCGCTGTTTAGGCGTCGACGCGAGCCTCGCGTTGCGGAATCACTCTAACTCGATTGGACGAAAGGAGAAGAATGATACGCGACTGAGACTGCGCGGAAGAACAGGTTCGAGGTAGGAGTTCGTCGCTGAGCTCGACAGATAAGTGGGCTTCGAATAGATGAGACTGATTTTGACTCTGAGAAGAGCACACTAATTTGTACTTCGAGAAGAACGCATCAGACTATTAGTTGATTCTAGAGAATGCATCAGACTACCATTTGACTTCGAAGAAAACAAGATTGCAGAGAGACAGTAATCTTGTCTCCATTACTTCAACTTAGCCGGCAAGTTCTCCCGCCAATTTCTACTTCCAACTTGAATATTTGGTGACTGCCTACAATACTCGACCGCGCAGAGTATTGCCTGACAACGGCGAACTCTGCAAATACTTTGCACTTGAAAATAGCGTGGTCGCAGCAACATCGCCATCATTACGAGAGTTTCGACGCCGATTCCTTGAGGCGTGAATTATGGGCGACTCTCACGCCGGGTACAGTGAAATTATTTTAGCGTGGCCGCTCAAGGTCAGGCCCCAGAGCTGCGGGAAGATTTCATTCCTTAAATCTATCGCTGTATGGGGAGCGCGTCCCTTCCCAGGACGTGTTGATAGTCCTACTCCAGTTGAGTAAACATCGACCCTGACTTCGTCTCCGCAAGGTGCCAGTTTTCAGCTAATTTTCCCTAATAGAGTACAGATATTTGTATGAAGTTCTGTACATGAGATTATTATTTTGTTGTGATCATTGCAATGCGTCCTGTTCAGAGCAACTATCATATGGACATCCTTCACAGTAAGAAGAATGAAGTCGTTGCAAAAGTATATCAATTTATGAAGAGAAGCAAAAGAAGACATTGAAAATACCAAACTAGTTCTTAAGGCAGTAATTGCTGCTTCCAGTGCAAAATCTATTTGCAGAATTAATAAGGAAATTAATTCTATTCAATCAGGAGAATCGTGTTCATTTTCTTCTCCTAATAAAGAGAAGAGAAAGGACGTGGAATCTGCTCTCGGCAGTTTCAATGAATGTGATTCACTGAACAATGATTGAATGCACCATATCAAGAAATCGTTATTTTTACACGAAACGACGCGAACGATTGTAAGAGAGTGATAGTGATACTACTTATGATAGTGAGGAGACGGGTATCAGTGATCGTGGAAAACATATGGATGACCATACCGTGAATTTCGTGTTTCTCCATTACCGAGCGAAGACACTACAGCAAATTGATTTCCAAGGCCGCTCGCTAGCACGTGCGGTGCGCTAGACTAATGTTTTTGGTATGGGCAGACAAGCCAGACACGAGCGAACGCCACCTCCTGGCTCCCTCCCCGCCACTTTCAGCTTCCCCCTCTACTCGCGAATCTCAGCGGCCACACTAGAAAAAGTTAGCCGTACCTGACTGCTTCCGGACTCCGCCGCCGAGCCGGCTTCCGATGCGTCGACCTGCACCTAGCTGACCCGGACCGCTGCCATAGCAGCCCGTCCCCTCCGCACAGAGGTCAGCGCACCTGCTTCATTCACGGTGAGTTTATTGCGACAGAGTGAGCTGACTTCCCTGCGTGGCGACAAGCAGGGAAGAAAAGCGCCGAGAAAGAAAAACCGAAGTATACAGTACCGTCAGTGAGCAAGCGAATTTCAGAGGCCCTCCGCATCAAAGTGTTCACGACCATGCTCCGTAGAAATCTTCGGCTGCTGTCGAAGATTCGGATGGAAGGCAAGTTGGTGCACATTGTTCGCAACTTCCTGCCGAGCACGCCTGGCGCTCAGCCCTGGTAGTACGAACCACGAGGACGGCAGCGCCGTAGCGTGACCCGCGCGTTTGGGGATGCTCAACAATAACACCAAATAATAATAACAACAAACATTAAGATGTTTAATGTTCTCTAGAATCTATGTTATCAAAACAAATGTTACATTATGTCAGGAGAGTTCTTGAAAGCAAATTATGCAATGGCTCAGCTTTAATTATCATGCGCGATTGCCAATGAGATCACTTGTGAATTAATACCGTTCAGACCAAAATAATATTTAATATATTTTATAAAGAATTCATCTTCTTAGATATTAATTAAGAATTAGTAGAAAAACACTATTTTTCCTATTAAGTGCCCATGACCAAGCAGAGAATCTCAAGTAAGAATGAAAAATATTTCACTGGCAGCGTCAAGTGTGCTGCGCTCTCGTGCACAAACGAGCAACTTGCTTATACACCTCTTGCTCATACGCCTCGCCCTGCTCAGTCGTACGCTAGCGTCAGAAACTCGTGAATCTTTGGGAGAGGGGTGAGGTGGGGAGGGGGGAACCTCACCGTCTGCGCATGCGTCATTGCCCTCCGCAATCTCTTGGCAGATGCTAGAAACATTTTAGCATCCAAGCAATCAGAGGCCAGCTTGTACCAATGCACCGAATTCAATCATAGGAAACCACTTTTAATATTAATACAAAATGTGTTTTGCTCATTGAACAACTTGTAAGTTGATCGATACAATATTTAGGATTCTTTGATTAATATTTGACGTGGGGATGCTCAGCATCTCAGCGTCCCCTGACGCTACGCCACTGGAGGACGGTACTTTCCAGTGCCGTCAATGAGTAAGTGACTTTCAGAGGACTCTCCGCGTCAAAGAATTTACGACCGCGCTCCCCCGCGTGTCGGTGGCACGCGGTTCGACGTTACGGTGCAGGAGAACCAACACCATGCCTACAAGCGCCACCAACGAAAGGCAATGCATGCACACACTGTCAAGAATGGCTCCCGATGCAACGCATCGAGGGGGATGTAAAGGCCTTTTTCACGAAACTGTGTGGGGATGCTCCGGCGGTCGCGTTGACCTGTTGCCGCAAGACTAGGACTGTGACCCTGTCAACACCCCCATCTCGATTAGATTTTTGTCCAGTTTCCCTTATCCAGTGAGCGAATGCTGGGATGGCCCCTTGTTTTGCTTCTGGACGTAAATGTGTCTTCACTATGCGCACGTTTTGTTGAGCACTCCTTTTGCATTTAGTGGTAGGAGTACGAATGGAACTGATAATGAGTTAATATTTTGTTAGCAATGCAGAAAAATTGCATCTGCATTTCGTTTACCGTGGCAAGTATGTTGCCTATAACTCGGGAAATAAATATCTAGTTTCTCAAATATTGCTAATCTCGCGCTTTTTTAAATTTTATTATTATATCTTTTTATATTTTATTCATCTTTCAACTATCGTATTTATAGTTAAAATGTTGGGAAGGGATTGTGGAACTTAAAAACGTAACGTAAATAATCTTCGCCCCCATACGTCATATAGTTTTCACTGCTTTTTGACCAAATAAATAAAATCAAAACAATGGAGATTCATATAATGGCGGCCGAGGTCCTGCGCAAGCTCACCAAGTGCACTGGACGGGGCGCCACGGGTGGCGGATCGTTTAAGGCCTCATTCACAATGCAAACTTAAACGTAACGTAATGCTGTAAACTTAGCCGCAAAATTTACACGTAAAAACAAGCATTCACAATGACGAACGTAAGTTTCACCTAAACCAATCAGAATTCAATGTACTGAAACTTGATCGATTCGTCTCTAACATGGTGAAAAGATCTTTCCACCATGGTTTCTAGCTTTTTCTTCGAGAGTCTTATCGATTGGTCTTTATATACATGCGAGTAGATGTTGTAGTAGTGCTCACATTTTCTTCATCTTATAAGCAAGGATTCTCATGAACCAAATTCACGAGTAATTCGTCGGACATAATTAGTTTATTCGCCATCTCAGGTTAAAGTCACAATAAAAATTGTCCAAATTCTTACATTGAATTCACAACACGCATCAAATGTATTCGTAAACTAGTTCTCTACATTACAATAACAATGACATAACCACAAACTATTACTCGTTCACTTTACATTTGCAGACGGAGCGCTGCGATCTGTTTACATGAGGTCACCGCCGACTGAATGAGAAACGTGCGTCTGCAGTATATACTGACCGTTTAAGATGATATAGATGGCGGTGAGAAGTTCACAAACCCCTGTGGAACAAAAACATAACCATTAAGCAGTAGATAAGTGCAAAGAAGAAATAGTACGTGAATGTTGTGAATAGCGTGTGGTGTGATCTATTATATTGTACATTATCTTAATCATTTAAAAGCGCGACTTCAGCTCACAGTCCGAAAGGAATATAATTCGTCAGCTGTGTCCGTAGCGCTTGTGCTGCCTTCGGAGACAGCTGATTGGTCAAATGCTGATTGACATCGGGGCCATTCATGTGTTCTCGGTTGTGTGTTCGAGCCTTCACTTTCAAAACAACATTAGTTCCTAATTCTGCCGTCTGCAAATGTAAAGTGAACGAGTAATACCTGAACACAATCTGAAATTGAACTTCCATGCTGCTCTCTGATTGGTCTTCGGTAGAATTCCGGTGTAAACTTAACGTAAAAGCTTGGAGCTTGCGAACTCGTAAGTTTACGGTCTTACGTCTCAGGCGCGGATCCAAGGGGGGGTCACGGGGGTCATGACCCCCCCCAAATGATGAACCGTCAAAATTTTGTGAGAAACTTCAACATATCTAAAAAAATAATAACCTTTCCAGTGTCCCTACAGAATCGGGACTGGCCGAGACATTTACAGTTATTTTCAAACAATTCTAGAAATTTCTCAAAATTTAGCAGTGCTAAAACTAATGAATGTATATAGAAATTGGAATTGAATTTGTATAAAAACATACTTCATCAAGATCATACAAGATCACTTTAAAAATATTTGTAACAAAGAAATATATCTAAACAAGTAACATATCTAAAGCCGCAATCAAATACACTGCGCGTTACTAGTGTTGCTGAATTAATGTGAATATTTGTCACTAATTGAACGAGAGAATTGTGCAAAAAATGGATGTCAACACATGGACTCATCTTAAAAGTCACAATTGTTATTCAAAGAGAATAGAACTAGCTAAACTACATAATAATAATGGTATGAATATAAAATTGGCAACAAACTTGCTTTCAGGTGTTTGTTAGAATTCAGTTTCGATGATACAATCCAATTCAGTATGGGAACTCCTATCAAACTCAATGTTTATTTAACCTTAAAATGCTTAAAGTAATCTGTAACGGTGAACCTAATTCGATCATTGAAGTCTGATGTCGGTTCTGGTTTTATAAGACCGTAAGTTAAGGCTATTAACAGGGGGTTAGTGGTAAAGTTTAGTCGAAAAGATTTAGTGTAAGAGAATTTTAGTATGGCTGATGAGCGAGGATAGTGTCTCACGCCTAAAATACAGTGGCGAAGCAAGAGTCATGCAGTTAGGTATTCTGAAAATCTTATCTTACATTTTTTTGTAAATTAGTTCCATTCATCTTTTTTTTATTC
Source organism: Acheta domesticus (assembly GCA_031308135.1). Taxonomy (NCBI): domain Eukaryota; kingdom Metazoa; phylum Arthropoda; class Insecta; order Orthoptera; family Gryllidae; genus Acheta; species Acheta domesticus. The sequence continues at coordinate 9,200,093 of JAHLJT010002406.1, read as the reverse complement.
AACAAAAACATCGATAAAGTGTTCTTTAAAGCTTTCGTTTCTGCACAGTTAATTTCCAACGGAATTTCTCAAGAATATCTTAACTCTTTAATGTAATCGTATTCCTTTCACATAATGCTGTATATAAAGGGAAAGTTGGTTTGAGTTGTACAAACCGAACCGTCTCTTGATATTTTTTCTGTACCAACTTGTCTAACAAATACTTCAGAAAAAAAACTGCAGGCATGTATTCTGAATTATTAATGTAAACATTTGTCAGTTCATTTCGAAGCTGCTCACTGTCAAGGAATCGATATTGTTTTATTAGGAAAGGAAACGTTTCTGAACGAAAGGACGCTTGTAGGTGGAAAACTGCTTTTCGTCCAGAAATTCAATAAAATGAAAGTTGTCAAAATCTTGAAACATATAGTCCATCTGAGTAACTACTGTATCAATAATTTTAAAAGATACAATATTGTATCTTTCAAATAATTCTCACCCTGAAAGTTCATTCATAGTCATGTCTACTTCGATGAGGATTTCAATAGTCTCTTCATATCTAACACGGTATCTTACTACGTATCGCTACTATTTCTATCTCTATGGCGTAGTACTTAACTCGTGATTCCGCATTGTTGAGCGAAAACTGCGTTTCGATATCGTGAATCGTTTAGAAGTTATGAGACTGGCGCGTAGTCAGTGGGACATTGTGAGCAACACTATATCTTTAGCTTCATTAATTGTTTCGTAAAGAAAACACTAACAAAAATCACACAAACGGCACATAAACAACTCTATTTTCCCACGTCAGGTGATGAGGTGAATTTGCCTCTGAGACGTGGGCGTGCATTGCTGTACAAGTTCATGCCTACCGAGAGGCTAGGCTGCAACTGGGATCTCTGCTCAGTGAAAGCAATTGAAAGGGAGATAAGAGTACGCTCTCTTTAGCGCGTGCGCGGCAGAGCCAGCCGGTGTCTATCCACTGGCAGACTCCGCGCTCAGCTACCGGCCGCAAAGTGTATATTTCTGCGGTCCTGCTTATTTCCTCGCGCGTAGGCGGAGAAAAGAAGACGAACACATTTAAATTTCTTCAACGATTCAGTAACAAAAATATTGAAAAATGGTACACGACAGAATTTATTGAAAAAAAGGGTATTATAAGGCTCCCAGATTACCCTTCAGCTTCGCCACTGCTAAAAGACCTTATTTGAATATTTTGCTCTTCACACTTCCGAGTAATTAAGTGTGAGCTGGCGGAATATTCAGCTGGCACACCACTTTCGGTTACCACAAAAACAAATATGCCATCTTGAAGAACGATTTAATTGCTAATTAATTACGCAAAAATTAATTTTATTGCTCTTCAAACTTCCGAGTAATTAATGGTGAGCTACCGTGCACGCCCTCCTGCCAGTCGGTTGCCCGCCCTGCCTGCGGGCCGGCCGACGTCAGACCGCCCGGCAGAGAGTATATAACAGAGACGGCACTCAATGTATATTGGCGAGCTCTTATTTGACCTGGTGGGGGGAACCGACAGAGAGAGTGGGGGACGCCGCCATTCCCGGGCCCCAATAGCGTTGAAGCTTTAAAAATATGCCGGGAATACGAATCAGCCAATCACGACGACCCACTCAAAACGAGTAGCGAAGACGACCCCGGTGTCAGAGAGTACAGCTCGGTTTCACTTCCAATATTATTTATATTGACTTTTGAATTTATTTATAAGTACATATGATTTGCAGATGAATTAAGAACAAAATAAATGTTACACGATTTAGGAATTTGAAGGCAGGGAAAGAAATCTAGGATAAACATGCAAAGTAAACGAAAGTGATTTCACATTTTAACATTTATTTTCAAATTAAACATGGAATAATACAAGGACATAATACAAAGGCACAATACACATACATCCAAAAATTGTGAAATATCACTAATTCAACTTTCTGTTGGCTCCCTACATACATATTTAAACCCTGACAATCTATTTAAAAAGAAATTATAAAAAGCAGCAAAAACATAGCATAATTCATTGGCATTCAGTGATGACAATTAAAAAACACACAGATATATGGATATTGCAATAAGCCTAAAGTGAGTTGCAATGTGAAATGTATAAAATGCACCGTTACCAAACAGTAAGAGTTAAAAATAGGAAAATACAATTGAGTGATCGACTTGAACTTTTCTAGTCACAACATACAAACATAGATAAGTAAGATCCTATCAATTAATCTCAGAACCCTTTGGCCCAAGATTCAAACACTGAAATGAATCAACATACTAAGATTTGTAAATACAAAACGTGTAAATTGAATTCATATACTGTCAATACATTGATATGTAGTAAATATATACTTATGTATTTGCCCACTTGTTACAGTGCAAGCTCTTATTCATGCACAGATTTATAAGGAATGATATACATAATATTAACATAAATATGTACTAATACTGTTCAACTATGACCTACAATATACACCAAAGTTTTTAGTAAAATAATGTCTTAATCGAATGCTTCTCTTGCATAACTAGGATGGACAAATACTGTAGCTTGCAGATTAGCCAGTAAACAAATTTTATACATTTGTGTGGCTGAAAACAAGTTCTTTAATCTTTTTCACACAATTGACCATTTACAAATCTGCGAGTTACCGAGCATTGTTTCAAACATTCCAATACGGATCTGTGCCTTTTGTTTTAATATTGCTTAGTTCTGGTAACAACCCCATCCAACATGAGAGGAAAAACTGGAGACAAACTTTAATAATATTTTGTGGAGTGAATTCTGTAAGTTCTATAAATTAGATTAACCATGTACATTTGAACTAAATGTCTTTCTAATCTTTCATGAATAATTTTAAAAGAATATGTAATACATTGCAAATAAAATGTAGACAGGGCTGGGCAGTATTTAAATACATAAAATAGGTATATTTAAAAAAGAAATATTTAAAATACTTCAAAAATACATGAAGATAATGAGGATAGTTTCTTTTTGTTTGATTTTGCTAGTGAATGGACCTCATTAAAAATAAATAAATAAAAGCTTCTTTCAGCTGTAGAACTTGAGTTCTCTTCATTTTTAAATGACAAATCTAAATTATTAAACGTGATGTACAATTATCAAACAATAATACAAAGTTTATTCTGTATAACACTAGTTTATGTTCATCAGCGCCATTCAACAACTGTTTTCCTGTGCAGGCAATCACAAAGTAAGGATTTGCTTATGCTTATTTGTAATATAAATAAAACAGGACCAATGACTTAAGCTCACTATAACTGGGAATTCACTGTATCCGAGTTCACTATCAACAGAGTAGGCTAATTACTAGGGGGTGGATTTGAACGAAATGTAATTCCTTATCTTTTCACTTTAGACCAGTACCTTTTAGTATAGATATTCATTTTATGTTATAACTAGAACTGGGAAGCTTATGCAAGCTTTTAGCACTGAAATATGCATAGAAATATGCCACAAAAATGTTTGGTCATAAAAAGATATTTAACAAGATTACATATTTTTGCCACCCAGAGACAGGGAATATGCAAATTAAAAACAAAGTATCTACTCATTGTACTAACATATTTGATGCAACAGGAAAGTTCATGCTTCGTATTAATACAAATTTTTTACTTGGAAATTTATGGTTTTGTGTTATTTTAGCGAAGAAGTCGAACAATATGAAAAAACATTCATTTATATGCCAAAAAGCTCTGAAAACACAAGGTATGCAGTATATGCAAATAATTTCTTACCTTATTTCCAATATTTTGCCATGAAACACACATTTTACAATTTCAGGGAAATATGACCATTGACAAAAAACTTGCAATTGCATTAACTTCCCAGCTCTTGTTATAACAAAAGGAAATGACCCATTTTCATATGCCATTTTTTGCATTTTTCATCGATTTTGACTACCAAGTCACTTTTTACTTCTTTCTGCCATCTTTAAAGTATGTTTTGCTAATTTCATTGAATTTAATACAATTTTAATGGTACTTGCATCAAGTAATGTTTACGAGATGCAACAAATGTTTTTCACAGAATTTCTGAGCAGCTTATTCAATTTTTGTGCTCAGAAATTGTAATGTCATCCATTACAAGAATGTAATCACCATTGTTTGGTGGATTTCACAATACCTGAAGACAGCCTGGTCCAGTCCAAACCCAAAGTTTGCAAGCTCTGTTCACTTGAATGAAAGGAAAAGACTAGAGACAAAAAAATAATGTTAAATTAAAATGTGCTCGTAACATCCTAAAAGCAAATGTGCAATAACTGTAAACAGTGAATACCTTACCTCTCTCCTCTGGTACACTCTGCAAGAATGCCCTGAGCATCCTGTCAGGTATAGAAGAATTTACGTAAGAACAGGCAAAAGTGACAGTTCTCTAAACAAGTGAACATCGCATGTAATTCAGAGAAGTATCCCTCCGCCGCGGCAGCTGTTCAGCCACGCCTCTTCGTAACCTCACTTCAAAGGTTTTGTTTATGGCTCCCGTGAAGAGAACTATTTATATGCAGAAGTCTAAGAGTTTTGCTCAAGTAAATGCACGTACGTGAGTCCGCGAAATATTAAATTTAATTACGCATGTGGAAAAATATATTAACATACTCTCATATGAAGTAAAAGAAAACTGCCACGAATGTGAATAGAAAGAAAAAATATTTTTAAGGGGAGCGAAGGGCCCATGCAAGGGCCAATGCAGCGAAGGGCCCATGAATTTTTGTAATGAAGAGTGGTTTATTTATAATTACAACACCCCGATTTTCCATACTTAGTACAATTGCTCTCATAACTCAAATGTGACTTAATGATTTTGTATGTCAAAAATGTTCTACAAGGCAATGCATTCCTTAATCTAGTTTGTCTATTTTCATCTCTTATTTCTTGGATGGATAATAGGCACATCCTTTAAATTCACTCTTACTAATTAAAACATCTTGTCAGTTAACGCTATCTTTTACTTGTATTCTTGCATCCTCAACTCAAGGCTTTACTAAATTTTTTCCAGAATTGTTTCCTTTACAAGCATCCCCTTAACAAATTATTATCTATTTTAAATACTTAATTATCAACAGAACATATCTCAATAATCTAAAATGAGTAGATGGGTTTGAAAACTGTCCTATAAAGGTGCATAAAAAAGAAAAATTCACAAGAATATTTATTTATCACTTTGACCAATGGGGTGGAATTACCATTATACTTGAGCACCAAATTTGGATCCATCCCAGCATTTATGTGTAATAATAATAATATTTTATTCATTTTCACAAAAGTTAATGAATGCAATTCAAGCACACTAATATTGAAAACAAAAACTAAGAAATGGTACAAAAACAACACAATTTGTAAACAAGGAAGTTTTACAAAACAGTATCCTATCATGATGGAAAATTAAATAATACATTTGTTGATACAAAGAAAACTGGCACAAACAATACACAAATTTAAAGAATAAAAATCTACAAATACAATACACAACACAACTTTAAAATACAATCTACAAATACCATACAATATTCATTTAAAAAATATACAATATATATTTTTAAATGTATATTGTATGGTATACAAATAAAATACACATCTTTACAATACAATCTACAAATACCATACAATATACATTTTAAAAATTTACAATATATATTTTTAAATGTATATTGTATGGTATTTGTATATTGTATTTTAAAGTTGCGTTGTGAATTGTATTTGTAGATCTATATTCTTTAAATTTGTGTGTATATATATATATATATATATATATATATATATATATATATATAATTTATTTATTTTCATGTGTCAGTAGAAGTTTCCTGGAACAAAAACACAATAGCATTAGTATTCTATTTAGTTAACTGTTAATTAGTATTCTATTTTTTAGTTGAATATTTACTCTCTTAAAGCACCATGGCTTGTCATTATTGGGGATCAAGAAAATACTTCCCTAGAAAGTTAGTAATATCCAGTCTCAAAGGTACAATCTGAAAGATGGTCCGGGTCCAACTGCTTCATTCTCAGGCAACCCAATGTGGATCTATTGAAGATAAAGTGAAATGTAATAGACGACAAAATTTATAGTTTCATTAATTAAAATATAAGGAAACTATACAACAACAGGATCATCCTTGTTACTTTACCCATAAATACAGTACAGTTCTGATTTTTCTGTACTATACTACTACAAAATAAATATACAGAACAAGTAATAAAATATAAATTATAACTTGCCCTTTTCACTCATCTCGTAAATAATTTTCCTAATGATGCCTTTGCCAAATCAGTCCACTTTGTCTATTACATATGCTCTTCGTCTTCTTTTCTTCCCAGGAGTTCTCAATTCACAGATGTCCTTTTCATAATACCTAAATAAACAGAATTCCTTCAGTTACACTTTTATCAATTGCACAACAACAGCTATTAAAGTGTAATTATAATATAAAAACTTACTTCGTAACAGTACTTTTGCTCAGATTCAGCTATTCCAATACGAGGCTCACACCAGAACCGGATTCTAACCTTCCTTCCCTTTGCATTTCTTGGATTTTCCTCGTGAGAAATATAATATCCTCTTGTCGCTGGCGTGAACAAGGAGACCCTTGCGACCATTCCGACGTTCCATGATTCGCAATGGCGTTATTATTTAAAAAATAAATAAAACGCAAAGCACAGATCCACGAAACGCTCACAATCAACACACCACAAGAGCCATGAAACACGTGCATCAGTACGCACCTTACATTCAAGACTCGGTTTTAAAATAAACACAATACTTATCACACAAAAAGTAAATTCCATATAATGTTTATAAAAAAAAATTTTACAGAAGAGCACACAGCACTGCACTTCCTAATTTCAATTATTTTTCGTGGCGCACTATATTTTCGTCGGACGAGAACATCACTAAAGGAAGCGTCGAAACCAATTACACGTTAGCCAACTGCAAACGAACGAATCGAGGAAGGAGAGTTCAATGGGATCAAGGACACAACGACCACAGACCTTCGGTTATGTTGCCAGCACTAGCTGTCAAAATTGCTTGTTCTTACATGAATCTCTCTTTAACTCAGGGCGTACATCAGAAAAGAGAGTTGGTACTGCGTTACACAGCACTCTCCTATACTGCGATTTTTGTAGGAAGAGCTCTCAAGATAACTCAAATCCCATCTTCGCGATGGAATATGTCACGGCATTTCGCGTCTTTTCTCGGTTTTGCCGGTAGAAGTCGCATGATCGCAAGCACTCCTTCATACGGTCGCGATCGTGCGAAATCTAGCGGAACGACTGTGAATGATACGAAATGCCGTGACATATTCCATCGCGAAGATGGGATTTGAGTTATCTTGAGAGCTCTTCTTACAAAAATCGCAGTATAGTGGCGCTAATCATGTGTGGTGTAAAATGATCTACGCACACATATCGACCACTAGTTACAGTGCGCCATGAACAGGAAGGCATCAGGTCGCCAATTGCCTTCAGCTATTTTATACACCTGAAGTTATATTAAATTATCAATAATATTATCATCATCTTCTATTTATTCCACAAAAAAATATAGTGATGGTAATAATTTTCACATTTTTATGAATGTATTTCTATCGTACTACTACTACTAATAATAATAAGGATAAAAGCCTGAACAATATAATATAATTTTATAAAAATGTAAGATTAACATATCGAGCACAATTACCTTTCAACATCGTTGGGGAAAGCAAACAGATTTGGCCTTGCAGCAATTTGGCAACCAACACTGCCTCTGTCGTGGCATTTTGCAGGGAAGAAACAAAGGGTATCCTTTCCGATCCTCTTAACAAAGGTATGCACAAAAGGGCATTCGTTTTGCACAGTCACTCTTCGTGAAACGGTTCACCACAATGAAAAATTTCAAAACATAGAAACAGGAAGTTACGTTCTCTTCGGTAGTTGTCAGAAATGGTTGCTAGAGGGTACTGTTGATCCCAGTAGTCGTACGTAATTTCCGGGCCCGGATATGGCGGACCCAGTCAGGCGTCCCCGGGCGTCCCCACCAGCGTTTATACGAGAAAGTGGTGGGAGGTGTGACGCTTTCCCTACCCCGTGACGACCCCCTGCCGCCCGGCCGCACGGGAGCTGTGCGCGGCAAATTTAAATGAAATACACGCACTGGCCGAGAGCTGTCTTCGATATAGCACTGTTTGATGAAAAAATCAAAAGAGACTAACAATACTCGTTTGTACTTCGTTTGTATCGGATTGTTCCACCAAAATTTTCGTTTGTCAGAAAATCGGTGAAGGTACGGCCATTTTAATGTCGTGGCAGGAGGCTTGCGCTAACAATGACACCAAGAGCATCACCGTCACCGTAAAAAATGTCAAACAATTCTTAATCGTTTGTACGTGGTTTGTACCAAAATATTAGTCTTTTATCAGATAAAAGTATAGATTAAAAGTAAAAAAAGATATAGGTTAAAATATAGCCATTTTAATTTGGGGCGGGAGGCTCACGCTAACCATAATACCATGCGCAAGTATGTCGTTTTTTAATAACCATTGAAAATGAACCTTAGCCAAGTGGACTAGCTTGTTTCCGAGAAAAAAGTATGCCAAAAATGGCAGTATTTTGAATGCGTTAGCACCGCCAGTGACCGCGGCTACATGTGCACATAACACTTTTATCCACCGCTTCCAAAACTCGGAAAGGAATGCAAAGGTTATGTATGTGTATGAGTACACAAATGAAAAGGAGAATTGAAAGAATAACTGTGCCGACAGCAATTAGAATACGCGGGTGATTTCTACTGTGAATCCACAGAGTTGAGAGATCAGCGGGATCGCCAAAGGACAGCTCACGCTGTTGTCTCTGGAAGTAAATGAAACAAGAGAACTCTTGTCGTTCACAAAGATATAATTGTATTGTTCCAAAACCCTTTTTGCCAACTTAATGGTCCATATCAAAGAATACAGATTTTTCTATACCATTATCTTTCGATTCACAATTGGACATTTGTTTTTCTTCGTACTTATCTTTTACTTTGTCTTTTAAAAAAGTTCTCACATTTTTCCAACATCATTTGCTTTTTACAGACAAAATTATAACTCATATATAATGTTATTCGAATACCTACAAACACAGGAAGCACGCATGTAGTTAATAAGATTACACTTCTTTTACTTTTTATCTCTGCAGGTTGGTAGGAGGAAACCAAAGGAAATTATTTCAATTTTCATAATTCTCACAGGATTAATCATGGTTCAAATCAGATGCAAGGAATAAAAGCAAACTTCATGGATAGCGGAAACTCTCCATTTTAAACTTGGAATATTAGAAGCATCACCACAAAGAAAAAGAACTGGAATCAGAATTAATAAATTTGAATGTAGACAAAGCAGTAATCTCAGAAACAAAGAAGAAATTAACAGGCACAAAAGATTTGGAACATTATATACTATTTTATAGTGGAGTACCCCAAAACAAACGCACCTTCTCTGGAATTGCTATTCTTCTGAACAACAAATACAGAAGCAAAAGTGATAGCTATACTTTTGTATCACATAGAATTTTAAACATAAGGTAGAAAATTGGAAGGGATTATCTAACGATAATTGGGTTATATTCCCTAAAGGAAGGCAGGAAGGAAGAAAGTCAGATATTTTATAAAACGCTACAAACCCATGTTGACAGAATTTATAAGAATGATTATATCATTACAGGGGCATATTTAATTGCCAGGTGAGAACCAATGGTGAAATTACGATAAATGAAAATGGAAAATATTTCAAAATTTTTCTGCATTTAATAATTTTAGAATATCAACTTCCTTTTATTGTAATAGTTTAGCCATCTATTACAAATGAAATAGGTAAATAACATGAAGTGACCATTGGTTTATGAACCGGGTATAGAACTTTATGTAGAAACTTCCAGAGCGGAATATAGAAAAAACAAGTGAAGGTGATCTAAGAGAAAACGAGTATTTCGGACGAACATGTGAACGCAGTGGGGAATTAATAGTTGCGCGTTACCAATCAACGCGCGAAATTATAAGGAACATAATAAAGTTTGTTTCAACTAAATCGGAACGCAGAAACGCCTAATATCGCGAGTTTTGTGATCACGATATTGACTTTTAATATGTTTTCAGGCTAGCATGTGAACGCCGTGGTGAATTAATGGTTGCGTGTTACTAGTCAACGCGCAAAATTTTAAGGAACAGAATAAAGTTTGTTTCAGCTAAATCGGGTCACATAAACGCATAGTATCGCGAGTTTTGTGATTCCGATATTGATTTTAACATGTTAAAGAACAAAAACAACAATGGTCGTGACGTCACTTCAGAAAAGTTTGGATATATTAATAAATTAAACGAAAACTAGTGTGTCTACCGAGATTTGGCATATACCAAAGTATTCCGTGGAATACGGGCCAAATTATAAACGCGGTGACACAATTTTAGGACGCTGAACATTAATAGATAAACATTATGTTACATTAGTTAATTGAGAAATAAACGAGCGATGTTTGTAGGCATGAGACGCACGAAAAGGCATTCTTTTAACAAAATGAAGCGAGAAAAGTGATGTCTAAGAAGCGGAATGGATACGAAATTTTAATTGGGAATTTTACAATATAATAAGACAATCCAGGAAGTGTTAGAAATTAATAATAAACTATTTTATAAGTTATAAAGCAGAAGACAGTAGAGGCGCTATTGTTTTGTTCGGAAAAAACTATAAATGCTTTAGGACAACAATGGGGGTCAGACGGGTGAATAGCTTGGTAGCGAGAGGCAGAATCCGCGTCGCTTATTGCAAGAATAATTTTAAAATTTGGATTTGTAATTTTTTGATGAAGTGTTCTCTTCTGGACTCGTACTAGTGAACTATTATAAACTGTGAGAGGAGTGAATAACTTAGTGGCGAGTTGTACTCCGCGTCAATCGTGATAGTATTTTAACACGCAAACTTATAAAATTTCGAGAAGGTGTTGCTCCTTCGGACTTGTATTCGCAAGGTCGCGGAACTGTATGCCGTGTGATGTGAACTATTTTAGTAGTAATATATAAAGCTATGCCACGCGCGATCATAATTTTGAGTTTTGTGAATTTTGAAAGTTTTTCTACTAATGTTTGGAACCGGTGTTACTTCGACCACTGAAAAATCGAAGCGGGTGTCGCCGAACGAGGTGTGCCGAGGTGCAGCAGACTCGAGCGCGTCTTTGCATATCGTCGCCGTTGGAACCGGTGTTACTTCGACCACTGAAAAATCGAAGCGGGTGTCGCCGAACGAGGTGTGCCGAGGTGCAGCAGACTCGAGCGCGTCTTTGCATATCGTCGCCGTGGTCAGTGCCAATTTGGGGGGCACTGGTAATTCGGCGCTAGCAGGCAGCAGTGGAGCAGAGTTCTTACGCATGACGGCGTGAGATCCTGTGTGTGGACCCGGTCGCTGCTACGTTAACAACGAAAGGGAAGTGGAATATTTTTTTGTTTTGCAACACTCCAGTGAAGTCAATGACTTTGATTTCTTTGCTCTTGGGAAGAATAAATGATTTGCAAAGCCAAAACTGTAAACATTTTGGGGGGATTGCAATGTAATGGGTGTGGCCACAGTATTGAGCTCATTATTTCGTAATAACGTTTGGGTATAATATGTTTATTGATTTTTGTGATTTTTATGACATCGTGTTTTGTTGATGTTGTGTGGTATTGATTCTTTTATGAGGGTATTAATTTTTCTGTTGGTTAAAAAGAAAATAAACAAACGAGAGTTTGAGTTCTCGTTTTGATGTTACGTAATCGGTGTTGTTATCACATAGCTAGCTGATCCTGGTCCCTGCATTGGCGTGGCGCTTGTGTTCTGTAGAGAACAAATCACGGCCCGCCCTGATAAATTTATGTAAACAGGAAAACTCCGGGTAGTAAAGGGGGGGCACAATGGTGTGCATTGTAGATATTACAGGTAATCAGCAAGGAAGTTTTTCGTGATCAATAATAGGAGTTGAGAGGGGAGATTTTCATTACATTAGTGCCCAGTTCGTAGGGCGTTTTAGTAAATAGGAAAAGAGGGGTTTTTCGTTGCATTGGCGCCCATTTCGTGGGCGTGATCGATATCAGTAGCAGTGAGAGGGGTTTTTCGTTACATTATAGACACAAAGATATTCATATACAAAGATATACAAATATGCGTGGTGTAGTAGAGGCACTAAATTTATTACGGACTATATTCTTGTAAATAAAAAAATATCACAAGTACAAGATACCAGAGAATATAGAGGTCCAGATATTAATTCTGATAATACCTTCGTCTCTATCAGTGGCGTAGCGTCAGGGGACGCTGAGATGCTGAGCATCCCCGTATATAAGAACCTTAAATACTGTATTGATAATCTTACAAGTGGTCTGTTGAGCGAAACACGTTTTGTATTAATTTTAAATTGATTTCCTATGATTGAATTCGGCGGGCTGTTGAAGCTGGCCTCTGATTGCTTGGAAGCTAAAATACTTCAGCGTCTGCCGCCAGATTGCGACGAGCAATGACGCATGCGCAGATGGCGAGGTTCCCCTCTCCCCTCTTCACCCCTGGCCCAGAGAAACCCGACTGCTTTACGCTAGCGTCTACTGCGGAAAGAAGCTCGTTTGTGCACGAGAGCGCAGCACACTTCAGGCGGTCAGTAAATTATCTTTCTCTCTCTCACTCGGGAGTCCCCGCTTGGTCATGGGTACAAACTGTAGAAATAGTGCCTGACTACTATTTCTTAATTAATATCCAAGAAATTGTATTATCTCTTAAATAGATTACATATTATTTAAGTCTGCAATGTACGTGTATAAATTAACAAATGGTCTTATTGTCATTCGCGTATAAGAATTAAAGCTGAGCCATTGTTTAATTTGCTTTCAAGACATCGGCAGCCCTGACTGGTGTGAGGATTTTGTGGGAAGCGCCTACACCGTCGTAAGCAATCGAGATCGTGGAAGTAGTCCCAGTGTATCTGCCTAGTGTTGCGTTCGCCTGTTAGATGAAGTAGTTGATAGTGACATTTTGTGTGTTATTGTTGAGCATCCCCAAACGTGTGAGTCACGCTACGCCACTGGTCTCTATATCGACTTACTAACTAGATGGGCTACTAAATATCGACAATTGCCAAAGCCTAAAAAGGAATATCTCAAAGCCCATCTATCTCATCTGGAGAGTAAAAGGAAATTATATTGTCAAAGATTGATACAAAAATTAAATCACAGAGCAACGAGCCTGGATGTTCAAACGGGAAAGGGAGATTTAAAGGGAATAATTTGGCAAGCATCTTTTCATTCATTGGTACGTCGACGTAAGAGATCGAAGAAAAAAGACTAAACATAGGGGAAACGAAGAAATTAAAAAACGTATTAATGACAAAAAAGTCTACATGAGCAATTTGAATATTGAATCTGTTGCTGATAAAATTGTTTATAAAATAAAGAGCACTTTAGTAAAAGGGCCGAGAGAAAATTAAAAAGTGAGTCTTGGTATAAATATATTTCTAACTTTGAGCACTCTCTTCATAGAAATGGTAAAGCTTTCAAAATTTTGAAGCAATCGCAATAAGGAAGAACGTGATACAGCACGAATTAACAACAAAACGAGAAATGGCTAAATTATTATAAAAAACTTTGGTTCATTAACAAAGAATTATTAGAAACAATTCTCAATACAGTGCTATTCTGTTGACCTTATAACTATGGAAGAACTAGAAAAAGATCTAAAAACAAGAAAAGGTCTGGTAATGACGAGAAAACCACAGAATTAATAAAATATTCTCCAAGGGAAATTAAAGAGAGATTTTTGAATATCCTCAATATCTGCTGGACAACACACGATATACCCAACGCATGGAAAGAAGCAATATATTTTGAAGAAAGGCTGTAGAATGGACTGTAACAACAGGGGTTTAAGTCTCCCAAACGGCGCATACAAATGTTTGCTAAAATAATTACTAGGCGACTGTACTTTGAAGTACTATTACCAGAAGAACAGTCTACTGTATACCAATTAAGAAAAATAAATTCCCGTCTCCTTAGGAGTACTGTGGAGGGGAAATATAAAAAGAACAAATGGGTTTCGTAAAGGACGCTCATGTGCAGACTGTGTCTATATTATTAAACAAATTATACAGAAACACAAAGAATTCAGCCTTCCTACCCCTTTTTTACTTTCTCGTCTTACGAATACTTCGTAAGAAGAGAAAGTTATGTAATCGTGCGGCGGAAAACGGGGAATTTTCGCTAGAAAATCTCTTATAGCAGGGGTCTGGTGACAAAAAAGTGGATAAAACCTGTTGCTAGATTTAGAAAAAAATCCTCTATCTCGTGGTGTAGTCAAAATCCATGATTTGTTTCTTCTTCATACTTCAAAATCGATTGACGGCATTCCGTCCGTCTGTCCGTCTGTGGTCAACGCTAGCGCCTAAACCGTTCGGTCGATTTTCTTCAAAATTGATATTCCCCGATGGTTTTTACTCGTCTCAAGGCCTCTTGAATTTGAAACCGATATCTTAGTATTTGAGGATACTTTACATGAAGCCCATTTTGAGATTTTGTAAATTTAAAAAAATGGCTCCAAATTTTTTTGATTATATTTTGTTGTTGAATAGTGCGAAGAACGTTGAAGGGAATGACGTAGGCATCATTTTCGTTGGTAGGCCCTATTTTTCGAAAATTGGAAAAAACTGTTTAAAAACTGTAAAATTGAAGATAGAGATTTTCGCCTCAGACAAAGTCGGTTGTACAAAATTAGCATTTCAAATAGGTCATGTACCATTTTTTGGAAAAACAAATAGTTTTTGCGTAAATTGCGATTCAAATTGACAAAAAAAATTTCTCAAAAACCGCTCCAAAATTTTTCTTTAAATTTTCTGCACGTGTGTAAGAAGGGAAGGCAAATATATAAATAAAATAGTGGTGCTATAGAATGGCACGTACTTTCTCGCAGTTAGTTATTTTCGATCATCCGATAAATTATGTGGAGTAAACCGTGTACTGCTGCCTTTCTTGGTCATGTTTTTTGAAAGACATGTTTTTTGCATGTTGACAATTACCGGCTTCCTAATGATAGAAGTGATACAAGATCGTTTTGACTGAAATATTAGCAGTTTTTCCGCAAGTCGGTCCCGTAGCGCGGTTGGTTAATGCACCTTCGGGCTGAGATCTTCAATAAGGAAGGTACCGAGTTCGATCCCCCGTGGGGAATTTTAATGTGATGAATGTGATGTTGAAGGAAAAAAACACTGAAGAATGTAGATACTTTATTGAAAATCATTTGAAGTACTTCTCACGAATAGATTCAATATAGATAAATATACAGGACTTGTCTGTGTTTTCCCTAGCTGCGACTTTTAAACAATTTTTCATCTCTGTTATTCGATTTCTGAAGCGTATGTCATGTGAAATCAACAGTTGTCTAGTATATATCTCTATGAAACAGCTTAAGTAAAATTATGAGCATTTTAACGCTAAATTCTAATACAATATAACCAGAAGGCATGCGATAAACTTACAATCTCGAACGGTTTAGAAATTATTATTAATTTCTAGGCTTACGAATACTTCGTAATGCGGTTTATCGCTGCCTTTCTTGGTCGTGTTTGAAAGACATGTTTTTCGCATGTTGAAAATTACCGGCTCCTAATGATAAAATTGATAGATATAGGTTTTGACTAAAATATAAGTAATTGCGATAAATGTCGTGGAAATGTCTGTATATATTTGTTCAAATTTTTAACTTTTAACAATTTTTTGTCTCTCTTCTCATATTTGTAAGGCGTATTACCATCCTATCAATTGTTTCATTGTCATGCATTTACCATTTTATAGGTCGGTTCTATTCTTTCATGGCTCTGTTCGACAGAGGCGGTGTTGGTGTTGCGTATTGGTATAAGTGCCGGTTCGTTGAATTTGGGTTTCGTTTGTCGGGTCCCGGTACCGAAATGGTTGGCTGGTATAGTACACTTTTGCTTGTTTATGGAGTAGTGGAATAGCAGGGACCGTATAGAAGTAGAGCGAGAAAGTATGTGCGTTGGAAGCACCACTAGTTGTTTATTGATTATAATAAAGCCTTCGATAAAATAAACAGACGAAACCTATGGGCAATAATGAAAGACAAAGGCGATGATACAACAAACGTATAGAAACACTTCCATTAAGATCAATACATCTAGCAATATTCTTCTAGCATAAACCAAAGAGTACGTCACTTTTCCCAAATTATATATAATATAGGCAACCTCCCTATGGCATGGGAAGCCAGAAAGAAAATCCCTTGGTCCTCCTGTACGGGGGTTGAGGCGATGGGCCTGCACCTCATCACTCGGAAAAAACTACACCTGCAAAATTTCTCAGTAAAGCCTCGGAATATGGCAAACATAATATACGACGACTTTGGGCAAAGAAAAGGACTTTGAGAATTGGAACTTGGAATATTCAAGGGCTATCAACCAAAGAGATAGAAGTATTCAAAGAAATTGATAAGAATCGTATGGATATTGTAGCATTTTCAGAAACAAAGAAAAAAGGTAAAGGTTCAGAACAGAAGGGGGGATATGTACATATCTACTCAGGGGTACCAAAGGATGAGAGGCCGTAGTGGTGTATCATTGGCAATAAGGCAAAAGTACAGAAACAATATAAAATCTTGGGAGCAGGTAAATGATCGAATTCTGCAAGTTGAAATGGAACTCTACAGTTACACAGTTGTATTAATTGCTGTATACGCCCCTAATGACGATGCCATTGCAAGCGTTAAAGATGATTTTTTTAATGAATTGACGACGTTCCTTGGAACAATCAGCAAACGTAAGCAAATAATTTTACTAGGGGACCTCAATGGTAGAAGTGGCTGTCAAGTGAATGACCTGGTGGTGGGGCCATACGGCGAAAACAGATTAAACGATAACGGAAAGCGCCTAATTGAGCTGTGTCGTCAAAACGCTTTGAAAATAACAAATGGATGGTTTAAACACAAAGACATACATCGGTACACGTGGATTCAACATACTCGGAAATTGAGGTCAATTATCGACTATATTATTGTAAAACAGTGCCACAAAATAAAAGTCAACGATGTACGAGTAAAGAGAGGGCTAGAGTGCTATTCAGACCATTATGCCTTGTTATCTCAGATGTACTTTCCATTGAAAAGACCTCGTCGAGAACCATATAATCAAACTTCTGGCAGAGAGAGAGTAATGTCGGAAAAAAGGTATAATCTTGAAAGTCTGGAGGAAGATTCTACATAGTTTTTATATCAAGTGTGACTGGCTAACAAAATAATGTCGGTACAGGAAGGAACACCAGATGCTATGTATGAATCTATGAAACGATGTATCCATCAGTCTGCCTATGAAGCCTTGGGTGAAAAAGAGGATTGTCAAAAGAATAGAAAATGTCCAATGTGGTGGAACAAAACCACAGAGGCCTTCGTAGAAAAGAAAAAACAAATGTACAGAAAGTGGTTATCAACAAAAGCTGATAGAGAGAGAATAGAATATCAAAAAATCAGGAGGGAGACCCAAAAAGAAATCCGTAAAGCCAAGAATGAATACTGGGAACAGACTTGTGAGGAAGTGGATAGATGTTTGGGAAACACAAAGTCAAACCGAGCTTGGAGAATAATAAAAGGAATGAGAATGGAAAACAAAGACAGGTCAGGAATAGTTCCAATTAGTATGCAGGAATGGAGTGACTACTTCAGAGGTCTTTTAACTGAAAATAGAACACAGTTTATGCAAGCCTCTCGACAAGAGACGCAAAGCATAACGTCTATAATGCCTATTGTCCCAAATGAAATAAGAGCAGCTTTGGCCCTCATGAAGAATAAGAAGGCCCCGGGACCAGGTAATATTAGTGTAGAACTCTTAAAATCAGCTCCTGATAGTGTGATGGAAATACTGGCAACAATTTTTAATCAGTGTCTACAGTTAAGTGAACCACCAAATGAGTGGAAAAAGGCCTTCATTACTCCGGTTTTTAAGAGAGGAAGTAGGCGAGATTGCAACAACTATCGTGGGA
The DNA here is from genome assembly GCA_031308135.1 of Acheta domesticus. NCBI lineage: Eukaryota > Metazoa > Arthropoda > Insecta > Orthoptera > Gryllidae > Acheta > Acheta domesticus. The sequence continues at coordinate 9,182,080 of JAHLJT010002406.1, read as the reverse complement.
TAAGTGTAATGTGCACAGTAGCAAGGCTTTACGGTAGGGTCCTAAAATGTAGAATTGAACATCAGTATACAGAATCAGAGGAACAGAATGGATTCAGGGTAGGAAGGTCTTGTATTGATGGCATTTTCACATTAAAAAATCTAATAGAAAAACAAGTCGAAAGAGGTAGGAATGTCCATCTCATATTTGTTGACCTGAAAAAGGCATGCGATACAGTGCCATTAAATAAGTTATGGCCAAGCATGAAAGGAAGTGGTATCGAGCAAGCCTATATTAATGCTATCAATGCATTATATAGTGATAATTACAGCTCTGTCAAAATAGGTAAACGACTCTCTTCAGAATTTCAAGTAAACAAGGGGTTAAGACAAGGTTGCTCATTAGCCCCTCTCTTATTTAAAATATATCGTGAAGAAGCGCTTAAAAATTGGAAACGGAAGTGTAGCGGAATGGGATTACCAATCGAAAATGATGTACTGAACACCCTGCTGTTTGCCGATGATCAAGTGGTCATAGCTGGAGACGAAGATGATGCGAGTTATATGTTTCGCAAATTACAAGAGGAGTATGAAAGATGGGGTCTCACTATAAACCTTAAAAAACGGAATATATGAAAGCAGGAGAAAAAGAATATGGGGACCTGGACGTAGGTACAGGGAAAATTAAACGAAGCGAAACTTTTAAGTACCTCGGAGTTACCCTCTCCTCGAAGGGAAGAAGCTCTGATGACATTTCCAACAAGATTGGACAGGGAAAGAGAGCGATAAGACAGTTAAACTCTATTCTCTGGAGCAAAAGTATCACAAAACAGAAGAAGGCTCATATCTTTAAGACCGTCATACAGAGCATAAGTACCTACGGAGCTGAAACATGGACACTGAACAAAATGGATAAATGTAGGTTGATGGCCCTTGAAATGGACTACTGGAGAAGGTGCTGCCAGGTGTCTAGGTTGGATCATGTTAGAAATGAAACAATAAGACAGATGATGAACGTAGAGAGCAGCATCTTGGATTCAATTGGAACAAAACGATTGAATTGGTATGGGCACCTCCAGCGTATGGAAAGCAATAGGTGGCCTAAGAAGATCTGGGCATGGACACCTCCAGAGCGGAAGAAGCGTGGAAGACCACCAAGAAGTTGGAGAAAGGACATCCAAGAAGAAATGGAGGCAAGAGGCCTCAAAGATGGAGACTGGGAAGATCGGAAGATGTGGAAACTGAGAAGCGAGAAGCGGCGACAGCCGTAAAGGAAAAAACTCGCAGCTTATATATATATATATATATATATATATATATATATAATATTATATATATATAAATAGACGTGTCATCGAAGAAAGGCAAATAATTTTATATTAAAACACACTGTTTTGAACACTGTATTATTTGCTGATGACCAGTCATTATCTCTTCCTCCGAATACGATTTGCAACTCACTTTTTTCAAATTGCAAAACATAATAAAGAAATTACAATTTAGAGATATCCTTCTCGATATCGAAAGTGATGGCTTTTCAGGGATAGTATCATCTTCGTTCAAAAGTTATTCTAGATGGGAACACTATTGAACAAGTCCCCACATTCAATTATCCGGGCTATAATGTTTCCTTCTTCAATGACATTGATCAAGAACCAAAGTTATACAAATTTCAACATATTTGTGAAACCATTAAAATGATTTTAATAAACAAAGTAAGAAGAGACACAATGTTGTCTTTATAAATGCATGGCTGTTCCAGTCTTGATGTTTATTTGATATTTGCCTTCCACAGTAACCCTGAGGAGGCGGGAATTTATTGAATTAGTCGGGTACATTTCTTGATGTACGGTAGTGAAAATTGAGCGTTGAAGAGAGCAGAGAAACGGCGAATTGAATATTCAGAAATGAGCTTCCCGAGAACAGTTCGGGTGCAGTCGCTTCCTCTTGGAAGGTCGTCGCCCTCCCAAGGCATCTCGGGGGTGGCGGCGGCGGCGATCACTAAGCAAGACAGCAATTCGCAAGACAGCGGCGGGCCGCGTGGCTCTGATGTTTAAACTGTATGGCGGACGGACCGCCCCGTAAGCCTTCACATCTGGCGTTGCGGTGGAGAAGGGCCTGCGAGTACAATGGCAAGTGCCAAGTGCACCCTTCGAGCGGGCGGCCCATTAGGCGCGCGGGCTCTAGCCTCCCGCGTGGCTTCTTCCTTTCCCTCGGATGCCAGTCAGAATGACAGCAGATTTCGTAAACTTGTTTCAACTGAGCAAGTTTACTTTACCTACACGCGCATAACGAATTTCAGTTCAGTCGCTCTATGTCTGCGTGTGGAATTACAGGATCAATTAAGTTCTATTTAACGTTTTGACGTAATGTCTTTGGACTCAATTCAGCGAGGTCGTCCACCACAAGTGGAATATGCATTGATATGTTTATTGAATGTGGAATATGCAAATGTTTATTAAAATACAAGGAATTCGTGTTTCAAGATGACAAAGTAATTTCGAAAAATAATCCTACTTGGAATGAAGTTGCCGGAGAACTAAATCATAAAGTTAAACCGAATTGTTTGTATTCTTATGCATGCAAGTGTGTGATATATTCCTCACATAAATAATTAAAAACTTTAACAGTTCCTTAATTTTGCGTTCCCATTATCAATTCTCTATAATTAAAAAAACTCTATATTTAAAAAAGTTAAAGGAATTACTGAAAATATTTAACCTCTTACTAGTGAGATGCATTTTTAATATTTAATGAAATTTCACTATTAAGTTTAATGTTATAAGGACTTATTTTATATGGAATATGGAAAACATGAACTTTTATTCAAATAAGTGCAAAAAACCTGCCGCCAAGCGAAGTGCGAACACGTGCCATCGTCTTGCAGCCTTTTAAGTCGCGGCACCGCTATCATGTCAGTCGACAGGGTATTGCAGGACCGCTCTTCCGCTGGCACTACATTTGGTTACCACAAAAACACATATGCCACCATTTAGAACTATTTAATTGCTAATTAATTACGCAAATATTAAATTTTTTGCTCTTCACACTTGAAGACTGAGAACTTTTTTAAAAGACAAAGTAAAAGATAAGTACGAAGAAAAACAAATGTCCAATTGTGAATCGAAAGATAATGGTATAGAAAAATCTGTATTCTTTGATATGGACCATTAAGTTGGCAAAAAGGGTTTTGGAACAATACAATTATATCTTTGTGAAGGACAAGAGTTCTCTTGTTTCATTTACTTCCAGAGACAACAGCGTGAGCTGTCCTTTGGCGATCCCGCTGATCTCTCAACTCTGTGGATTCACAGTAGAAATCACCCGCGTATTCTAATTGCTGTCGGCACAGTTATTCTTTCAATTCTCCTTTTCATTTGTGTACTCATACACATACATAACCTTTGCATTCCTTTCCGAGTTTTGGAAGCGGTGGATAAAAGTGTTATGTGCACATGTAGCCGCGGTCACTGGCGGTGCTAACGCATTCAAAATACTGCCATTTTTGGCATACTTTTTTCTCGGAAACAAGCTAGTCCACTTGGCTAAGGTTCATTTTCAATGGTTATTAAAAAACGACATACTTGCGCATGGTATTATGGTTAGCGTGAGCCTCCCGCCCCAAATTAAAATGGCTATATTTTAACCTATATCTTTTTTTACTTTTAATCTATACTTTTATCTGATAAAAGACTAATATTTTGGTACAAACCACGTACAAACGATTAAGAATTGTTTGACATTTTTTACGGTGACGGTGATGCTCTTGGTGTCATTGTTAGCGCAAGCCTCCTGCCACGACATTAAAATGGCCGTACCTTCACCGATTTTCTGACAAACGAAAATTTTGGTGGAACAATCCGATACAAACGAAGTACAAACGAGTATTGTTAGTCTCTTTTGATTTTTTCATCAAACAGTGCTATATCGAAGACAGCTCTCGGCCAGTGCGTGTATTTCATTTAAATTTGCCGCGCATTGCTCCCGTGCGGCCGGGCGGTCTGACGTCGGCCGGCCCGCAGGCAGGGCGGGCAACCGACTGGCAGGTGGGCGTGCACGGTAGCTCACCATTAATTACTCGGAAGTTTGAACAGCAATAAAATTAATTTTTGCGTAATTAATTAGCAATTAAATCGTTCTTCAAGATGGCATATTTGTTTTTGTGGTAACCGAAAGTGGTGTGCCAGCTGAATATTCCGCCAGCTCACACTTAATTACACGGAAGTGTGAAGAGCAAAAAAATTAATATTTGCGTAATTAATTAGCAATTAAATAGTTCTAAATGGTGGCATATGTGTTTTTGTGGTAACTAAATGTTGTAGTGCCAGCGGAAGAGAGGTGCTAGGGAAAGCGGGGGTAATGAGGGTCACGTGTTGTTTTTTTAATATAAATCAGTATCAATTGCTCTTACGAACAAGGATATACTGTTATATCTCACATTACTTATTGAGATTGTGATTTTATCGGAAAAAGTAATCAAAATATATTAAAACCCTCTCAAATACAGAACTTCCAATATATTGCTTTTGATCCCCCATTACCCTCACATGCGGGTATTGGGAGACACATACATCGGTATGGCCTACAGCTCCTTCACAGTTTGGCTTTCTAACGAACCATATACATCAGTAATTAGCTGTGTACTCATTCCGCAAGAGCCTGTCTTACCATAGAATATCTCACGGCATTTTGAGTCTTTCTCGGCTGTGCCGCTGGATGTCGCATGATGTCCAGCACTGCCCTAGATTGGATAACTTCTTACCTTAAACATCGGACTCAAAGAGTAGAAATACCATACTGGCAGGAAAGGACATTACATACTTATATTTCCAATTCTTTGCCAATTGAGCACGGGGTCCCGCAAGGTTCGATCTTAGGTCCTGTTCTCTTTCTGTTATATGTAAACGATATGCCCTCGTCTATTAAAAATGGAAGAACGGTTCTGTTTGCTGATGACACGAATGTTCTTTGCAAAAAAGAAGCAGTAAATAGTACAATTTCAGAAGTTTCAAATTGGTTTAATAATAACAAATTAATTGTTAACGAAAGAAAAACTGTTTCAATGCATTTTTGCATCTCAAAACGGAAATCGCATGTTCCATTGAAAATGAACAATATGCAATTAGCTGATGTTGAGGCAACAAAATTTTTAGGTCTTTCAATTCAATCAAACCTCAAATGGAATGTACATATAACAGAATTAAACACTAAATTAAGTTCATTATGCTATGCATTCAGAATTCTTTCAAATTCTGTCAGCCTTCATGCAGCTCGTTGCGTTTATTTTGCAAATGTGCATTCCCGCCTGAGATATGGCATAATATTCTGGGGAAGCTCATCCTGTAGTATTCAGACCTTCAGATTGCAAAAGAAAATTATTCGAATAATGAACAAATGCCTTCCACGTGATTCCTGCAAGCCTCTTTTCATTGAGCTGGGAATCCTACCATTGCCTTGTCTATTTATTTACGAATCTGTAATATTTGTCAAAAATGACCTACTTAACGGAGGGAACATATTTTCATGCAATATTGATATTTATAATTACAACACACGCCGTAGAAATCACGTGCATCAAGTGTCAGTATCAACAGCTCAGTACAAGAAATCAACTTACAATACATGTACGTTACTTTACAACGCATTGCCAGATGACATAAAACAATTAAAGTCGGTACACAAATTTAAGTTAAAAGTAAAATCTTTTCTGCTGCAAAACTGTTTCTATACAATTAGAGACTATACTGATCGTGAAAAAGAAAAATAATGTTTAATGTAACAAAACAAAGACATATAATGAATTAGTTTATGTTTGCATTGTATACATTTAAAAAAATATTTAATACGCCTGTAACAAGTAATGTACTTCAGCTTCCGGGTCAATGACCCCCATCTCGATCAGGTTTTTGTCCAGATTCCCTGATCCATTGAGCAAATGCTGAGATGGCCCCTTGTTTTGCTTCTGGACGTAAATGTAGCTTCACTGTGCGCACGTTTTGTTGAGCACTCCTTTTGCTTGTAGTTCATTTACAGTTGAAATTGATTTTCTACAACTCGGGAAAAAAACATTTTTCAAATATCTTTATTTTTCTAAAATAATTATTTTCTAAATTAATTTTTTCGTTGTTTTTTTTATTCTGGCCCTCAAGAAAATGTGCGCAGATAAATTTCTTTCCCCACACGTCATATACAGTTTTTACTGTTTTTTGACAAATAAATAAACTGCTCGATACGGTCACGTTCATGCGACATGTAGCGGCATGACCGAGAACGACGCGAAATATCGTGAGATATTTCATTGTGAAGGCAAGATCTCACGCGCCAAGAAATAAAAACCCAAGTTAACTGCTCATAAAAATGTATAGAATGTTGTAAGATTGCTTGCAATTGATATCAAATTATTCGCTGGAGAACTTCTCTTCCGACAAATTTTAATTATTCCAGAAGTATTCGAGTTCACGTAAGACCTATATTCTAAGAACCAATTCTATCCTCAATCACTCACATTAGGGAATTGTTGCACGACAAAGCGGACTGCACTATGGATCTTCTACGCATGCGCAGTTCACGTTTCGCGGCCTTTTTGTGTAGCTGCGTAGAAGATCGATAGTGCTCTCCGCTATGGCAGGCAAAAACGCTCTTATCTCTATAGTGCGATTTTTATAACTCTGCCTCTCGAGCCCCTATATCCACGATAGAGTATCATATGGCATTTCGCGTCTTTCTCGATCCTGTCGCTAGGAGTGGCATGATCACAAGCACTGCATAGCCAATATTTTCTAGAAACTTCGAAAAAACATGACGCTTCTGGAAATCGCGTAAAAAAGTTCGCAGCAACCATTATTTCACACTTTCAATAGAGTAGACAAATTATATACTAATGAATTTATTTAAATTACATTCGATTGAGTGTGCGGGGCACCAGCCGCCACTGTTCGGTAATTAAAATTATTATACTACGGGGCGGAGTATGATGACTTAAATCATCGCCAAAAATTGTCAATAAAACGCTCTTAAAATGTTTTTAAAATGCTTTAAAGGGAAAGAAAAATGACGAAAAATGTGGATTACACACACGTTCACACAATTTCGTATACAATTCAAATATGAGAAAAATGCTCTGTCAGAGGTTCGTACTTAAACCTTTTTCTGATTCGAAAATCTACTTTGATATATTTAAAACTTTTGAGTCTTCAAATGCATTAAATCATGAAATACATACACAATGTATATATAATTTATCCCACATGTATATATTATTTCAACACGGTAAACTTATTTTTTAAAGTTTTTTATGATGCAAAAATACGAAAATGAGCGCATTTCATGTCAGAATGATCGATTAAAATATCGATTCTTGGAATCGAGACATCGAAGAGCCGGAAGCCTGTGAATAACCTTCCGGTTGGTTGTCTTTGCGTGAGTGGAGATCGTTCTTGCATGCGGGACTAAAGATGACTGGGTTAAATAGTAAGGTAAGCGATTGTTTTTTCTTCGTAATTGGTAAGTTTATCTCTTAATTAGTTGTTTTGGCTTGTTGCATAGTCTTTGTTACAAAGCGTATTTAAGAAAATTTGTTGAATTTTACATTGCTTATGTGCCGTGAGGGAAAGTAAACCACGTGTCTGCAGTGATCGTTGCTCACATTAGGACCTCTATGATTTTTTAAGTTGTATATTTTTCTGCTAATTTTGGTTCTTTCCTACTTCAGGCCATCATAATCGATGGCAAAGGGCATTTACTTGGCAGATTGGCGGCAGTTATTGCCAAGTCAGTTCTACAAGGAAACCGAATAGTAGTAGTTCGTTGTGAATTACTCAACATATCTGGAAACTTTTTTAGGTAAGTGTACTTTTATTTCATAATGTACGCTGATTCTGGACATCAAATATTTCATGAATTGGTTGTGATTTTTAGAACATTCGAAAATCACGTTTAATATCTGTAATATTACTTACTGCAAGTCGTATTTAGTGATTTGTTGTGGAAAAGGTCTGTTAGATATGTAGAATGGAAATTGATTTAAAATCTGCTAAAGTAATTTTGAGAAATGTGTATCTTCTATTACGCGTTTTGTATGTCTGTTACAGGGCTAAGTTGAAGTATTTGTCTTTCCTTCGGAAGAGATGCAATGTGAACCCTGCTCGTGGCCCATTCCATTTCAGGGCACCAAGCAAGATTCTGTGGAGAACTGTGAGAGGTAGGTGAAACATGCTTAATGAATATAATTATTTGTAAGTTAAGTAAATTTCTATTTATTGAACATACCAAGATTGCAATGTACATGTTATTATTCAGTAATGTAAACATTTAACTTATTGATATTGATATGTGGGAGCCATGGATTCAATGTGTTCCTTCACTCTCTCATTCTGAGAGTCCCAAAGTTTCTAAAATTCATGATTTTTTAAAACTTTTTTTTAAGGAACATTTCAGTGTTAAAAACTTGTTACTTAAGTATTTTTGGTGTATAATTTGTTGAATTGTTCAGTTCGTCTTATTTCAGTCCTAGAATGGTCATGATGTAAACAAGAAACCCATATTTCTTATTGACTGGTCGTTCCAGGTTTAGTTCTAAAATGGTAAAAGAGCTCACGAATTGACAGAAGTGTCTGGCAATACCAGCCTCTCCTGCGATTAGAACATGGGTTTGCTTTCCAGAATATTTTCTCCAGCCAAGCTAGATAACACATTTAAACTGTTGTCTTTTCAGCATGGGTTAAGTTTCTGTTTAAGTTTTGCAATAGACCTCTGACCACAATCATACAAATGATAAGTATGCACAAATATTAAAATTTCTAATAGCTACTATTCTGGTCTCGCCACACTAGGTAATGGAACTGCTTGCTAAGCCTGATGAGCATTGCATTTGGTGCTTTTGTGTTGAGCCAGTTGCCAGTGATATGTCTTGGGTCAAGGCATTGAGTAGTAGAGGCAAAGAAACTTCATGCCAGTCTGTTTCTGGCTATCAGAAACAGACTGGCATAAGGTTTCTTTGTCTCTACTACTCAATGCCTTGACCCAAGACAATATATTATAGAAATGTTTATTCAGTGTCTCTGGAAACTATTTTCTTGATTTAATACAAATGTCCCTCCTAATACCTTTTTGTATTTTCAAAATTAGGTACAAAAAAAAAAGCAAATTGATGATTTTGAAAATAACTATTTCCAAAAGCAATGTGTGTCAAAACTAAACAACCAAGCGGAGGGGATATTGAACAAGTGTGTTTACATCAGGATCATTCCGAGGCTGAATGGACCTTAGTCTGCATGAGTTAATGAAAATCCTGAAATTGTTCATTTTTTATTTTCATATTACTTGGTATTAAAGTTTTAATCGCATTTCACATTTACATTCTATTTTTAATTGGTAATGATTAATCTGAAATAGTATATTTATATTGTTCTTAGAACTTAAATTACCTGTATTTAGTTGTGGATGCTTACATACAAAGTAATATAAGTATACAAAATGATATTTATACTAGTGTGGGTAACTGTTGATTTCAGTTTTGATATGATAAAAATGCATTGTTATTTAAATGGAAGTGTTTTCCTCTAGATAATCTTTGATGTACTCTTACTTATTTGTTGTAAATTGGTTTTGATGATATCCATCTATGACAGTTCAAATTCAGAGATAGCTGAGCTTCAATGATAGCTTTTGTTTCTAGTTTTACTTTGTGAGTAAATTTATTTTTGTGTATTGTATAATAAAATAAATGCTGAAGCCTGACAATACAAATTTTATTGTTGGTCAACATAGGTGTAATGCTTGTAAAGTTAAATTATTCTGCCAAGTTTCCAGTTTTTAATTTGCAAATCTGTCATATCTATAATAATAATGGAAAATATTGATGATTTCAACTTTTTAAAGTCTGTGATTGCTCTTGTACATGTTAGGAATGCTTCCTCACAAGACAACGCGAGGAAAGCAGGCTTTGAGGAGGTTGAAAGCTTATGAAGGTTGCCCTCGTCCATACGACACAAGAAGGCGTTTGTGTGTTCCTGGAGCAATGAGGGTCCTGTGTCTTAAACCTGGCAGGAAGGTTTGTTCTATAAATATTAATATTTCATATTTGGTTATGGGAATTGTAGTGGATATAATAAGACATTGAATAAGTAAAAGTTTCTGGTGTAAATCAAGAATTGTTTCAAATGTTGTTTGTGTTCACAGTATTGTCGTGTTGGACGTTTATCTCATGAAGTGGGCTGGAAATACAAGGATGTTGTCAATGGTTTGGAAAGGAAGAGGAAGCTTCGTATGGCTTTTGGCAAGAAGAGGCGTGCAAGTCTAAGGGTACGTATTTTTTTATTTCTGGATAACATTTGTTCCTGAGAATTTTGTTTTGACATTCTGATATTCAGAATTATCACATAAATCAACTAAAATTAAGGTTTCAATTTAATGATACCTGCTCTTCCACTTAACACGCAATGCACTTTTTATCGTCTGGCAGAGAAAGGAGGTATCATACAGGCAATGAAACAGGCATTTTGAATTTTGCTCAAAGGCTGTATTTAGGGTTGTGGATCTGTAACATGAATTAAATGTAAATGCAGCAACCTGCAGTTTACCCGGGACAGCCGGCTTTACTTCACTTCTGGAGGAATATGAAGGATGTTTTTATCCTTTAAAATTCAAATTTTCTTTGTGTATCCATTATTTCTTTGTGTTCTAAAACTACTATTAGCAATCCAAAAGATACGGCCCAATGTCAAGATTACACGATTCGTAAAATTAGCCAGAATTGACAGTCCAGAATAGTTTTCTAAATGGTGGCCAAAGTTCAGGTGTAAGAGTTAATTGATGAATATTCATCAATCTGACAAAAAATGAGAGCAGAATCAAACAGAAGTCCAAATCATCCCTAAAAATACTGGGAAAAGAACACTCGAAATATATGGCAAACTCAAGGACAAATTGCGCATGGGCTGTGTAGAACAAAGAGGAAGAGCTATGGTTCTCAAAGACTGGCCAGTGCACTTACCAGTCAACTGTTTGGCAGCAGGCACAATAGCATATCAATTTTAGGAATAGAATGGACACTATCTCCTGCACTTGCAACTCCTAAATTGCATTATACAGGTCAGAAAAGGAGTCCCTTAAGGATGCCCTAAGAGTTGCCAAAAGTGATCAGTTTGCACTGCTATCTAACAGTTCACTTAGAAAGCAGATGCAGATATACCACATCAAATATATCAGCATTCATCTTCAGGGCATGCCAGATTTATCCAGCATTAATGTTAGTAACACTGAACATAAGGCTTTGGTTGCATGTTGTTATAGTTGCAATAGTTTTTGCCATACATATGCCAATATTTCTGCAACCAAACTATGAGTACTGGAGCTGAAAGGAGTGAGAAGACTTAAATTTTATTGTGATTGTGAACAAATAGTATGTTTGCAAGTATTTTACCATTATCTCTTAATTAAAAGCAGATATCAAAGCACTCAAGAAAATAAACAGTGTTTTGACAATATTCTAGCTGAGATAAGTAATAAACAATTAACAATGTTCAAAGAACATTGTACTGTTTTGATGAGGCTGAATCAACACAAAAAGAACCAGCCACTTACCCAACTGAGAGATAATTATTTAAGTCAGCATAGTCATTTAACAATGATTGCCCCTCATATCCTATTGGCTATTTCACTATGAAAAATCAAAACAAGGACATCAACTGCGAATCTAAAAATTGAAATGAAAGGCAGCATCAGATCTATTGAGATGCAAAGATTAGTGTGACGCACAGCATCCAACTTTCTTCAGACAAAATCAAACAATTGATCTCGGGCATGTCTGTCTTACCCTCCGTATAACAAAACAACAAAAAAACAGTTTTAACTCTTAATAAAGCATGCCAAAAATAATTATGTACTTGTGCATTAATGAAACTCCAAAAATTATTGATGTTCAGGGAAGGGGGGGGAATCATACCAATAAACCAGTCTGAATCTATATAAAAATGTCAGAGGGCTTTCAACAAAACCTCACCAACTTGCTATTTAATCCCTTCACTTTGACAGGTAATATTCATCTCAGTATTTATTACTGCATATATCATCTTTACTGAGACTTGGCTTATACTGTGATTTTTGTAACTTTGTCCCTGACAGATATCGGCTGTTTTGCTGCTATCCAATCAGGAGCTTATATTTCGTGACAGTGACGTCACTATGGTGATGTTCAAGCTCCCGATTGGATGAAACCGTGAACAGCTGATTTATGTCAGGGACAAAGTTACGAAAATCGCGGGATAATTATGATTTGCTCATCACCAATTATCTGTAACTACCATATAGAGAGAGAGAGATCAGATAGCAACTTGTCTCCAATGAATCTGAATCTTCAGATTGCCTGCTGCATTGCTGTTTCCTACTTTACAGTTTTTAATTTCTGACAAGCATTTGGCCTGTATCAGGAAAGAGGATACTGTAAAATTTCTTGATGAACACAAAAGTCTTAACTTATTTTGAAACATTTATATTATTTAAAAATCACAGCAGAATTGTTACATTTAAAATAATTCTGGGTGTTAAAACCCTATTGAGAGTAGCAATGTTTCGAATTTTATTTTACCTCATCTGCTGGCTTAGATAATTTTACTGATATTAAGCTCAATAGTCAGATTCAAAAAAAAAATTGACAATGTTAAGAGACATGGAGCTATCAGGTAGAATGACATCACGATATAGAAATTATCTGGATTTAAACACCTAGAATTATTGAAATGTAACAATTCTGCGATGATTTTATTAATAATACAAACGTTTCAAAATAAAGCCTTTTTGTGTACATCAAAAAATTCTACAGGATCTTCATTCCATGTTCTTCTAATATATGGCCAACTGCCCATAAGAAATTATATTCAAGAAAGTTGTAGACAACTAAACATTTAAATTCATAATTCTTAATTTTGTGGCAATCAATAATCTTGAACACGTGTTTGTATTGATCTCTTTTAAATCAGACAGAATGCATTGTTTCGGTGTATGTGCATCCAAGGGCTTCACCATCTAGTCCTTCTCAAACGCTACAGATGTAGAAAATACTTTGAAAAGACCTTAAAATAAAATCCTATTGCTTACACTTATCAGGTATTAATTGGTACAGTGATAACTAGTGTGAAATTGATGTGCTGAAACCATATTCAAACCAAAATGCTTCAACATTAGAAGTTTTTGATTATATAAATCTTACCCAATTTCATTGTCATTATAACGAAACTTGAGAATATCTTCACTGTATCTACACTAATATTCTTCTAATATGTAGCTTCACTGTGCGCACGTTTTGTTGAGCACTCCTTTTGCTTGTAGTTCATTTACCGTTGAAATTGATTTTCTATAACTCTGGAACAAACATTTTTCAAATTTTTATTTTTCTAAAATTATTTTCTAAATTTATTCTTTTTTTATTTATTTATTTATTATTTAAATTCTGGCCCTCAAGAAAATGTGCGCAGATAAATCTCTTTTCCCCACACGTCATATACAGTTTTTACTGTTTTTTGACAAATAAATTTTTAAAAAAATATTAATCTTATTAAACTGTTTTCCTGAATCCATTAATTTGTCGTTAATTACTATCCACCATTTAGATGGAATATTCCAAAATGATCTGTATCACAGGTCTTTAAGGAAAATTTTATTTATTAATTTCAAGAACTCTTAATTTTGCAGACATCATTAATGATGTGAAAAATGTGGACAGAGACTTTATTACATATTACCATTAAATTATCCAGTTGTTGCTTTTTAATATATCTTCAATAATAGTATTGACAAAAATATTCCAAAAATGTCATTATCCTACGTGGTATAGTAATGAGTCATAGGACCAATTTCTCCAAATCAAATTAGCCTTTGATTAATTATAACTAGTTTGTTTCCTCCGAAGTTAAATTTGTGTCGTACTCAATGTTGGCTATTTTGATTGTTTACATTTGTCAAGTGTTTTGTTCCAACATGCTAGAATTTACTTTGGGATTGGCAGCACATTCCAATGCGGATCTATAGTGAATTAGTAATGCTAAACAGCACTTATTTTCTTGCCTTTAGTTATGTAATACTATTTAAACCAAAATTTCCCTCCAAATTAACATGTCAGAATTTGTCATCTTGTCATCATTACCAGGATTGGGCAAAATACTTTAAATTTAGTATTCAAATACTTCGCCAAAATACTATACAAAGAGTATTTAAATTCATACACTATTTACATTAGGACTTGATGTGCTAAATACATAAGTATTTAACCCGGCTGCGGTCCTCAAATTTTCTCCTTCTCAAGATCCTTGGGTCCAAATGGACCCATATAATTTCTCTTGCAGATTATTTACATTTCCACTGATCATATTTAGTATTCTTAATGGGAAGTTAAAGTTGTACACCTAAATGTTAATTATACACTTTTATTTTGTTTATAAGGTTGTGCAGTAATGTAAAATAATGGTATCTGAATAAAATAATGAACTGCATGTATAGAAAACTTGTATTACACACGTGTAGTAGAAATGTGATTGACATGATTTTTACCTGTAAAAGTTTTTATTTGGAGCAACGGAAAGTAATTTTGTTATCTGTTTTGTAACACGCTCCATTTTCCCCATTTTCGAATAGAACAAAATAAACTTACTTTTTAAGACGGTGAATTTTGCATCGGATTTCTAGTTTTGTGTGTGTGTGCGCGCGCGTGTGTGTGTGTGTGAGCGCGCGAGCGAGCGTGTGCGCGTGGGCGTGCGTGCGCGGGGTTCGTTTTGTTTTTTTCTCTTGATGACGAAGTTTGTAGCAGTTCGTTCAATAACGGCTTTACAAAAGATTTCCCAAGTTTTCTATAAAAAGTGTTTTTTTTATAACATTTTTATTAGCAATCCGAATTTGCTTTTGTGAAAAAAATATTTGAATTGATGTAAAATGTTTATTTGGTCATAGAGAACCACAATAGTCCACAAACAAGTGTTGTTTTTTTTTCTATGAATAAGAACTAATAGTATCAACAGCTCCCTTTGTAGAATTATAGGTTGTCATTATTTCTGGTTTCTTCTCTCCAGATTCGCAGCCTCTTGCATCATTGTAAAGGGTGCTTTGAAGGGCAACACACTTGTTCATTCGTGTCACATACGATACTAATGTCGGGTAACTTGCAAAAGCGAAAGTAGAATATTATTTTGTTGTGCCCTTTGTCTGGACAAGTTTTGGTGGTATAGATTTGTTTCTGCGCATAGTTCCACCGAGAGTGATGTCCTGTTTGAGAAGTTCCTGACCCAACTGGTATGATGTAAAGAAATTTTGAGGAGTTATATTGTTATCCTTCAGAAGTGAGGATAATTGTAACACAACTTTTATTCCCATATTTTGTTCTTTGGGTTGCTTCTTGTTTGCTAGAGGTTGTGCATTTCACACGTAACGTATTTCATTGAAAATTTCCCTCCGTATTTGGCAAGTCTTTGGCATGTGCTACCGAAATGGGCAAGTGCCTAGGAAAATGCCTAATTATTCACTGATTGTTACATACCATTGAAGATTGCACATTATCAGAAGAGGAAGAAACACATCAGAATACTACATTCTAGTTTTAGAAAGAACCGTCTTGCCGTAGTTTAGAGAGCTGAGATTGATCCCAGCTGCTCGTAGAACTTAGATAGTATATTTGTAGTTTGATAGTATTATTCGACGAAATATAGTTATTGTACACCTTATGAGAGGATAGTCTCCAGTGACTATACAATCCTTCCATAGTTGATTTCTATTAATTTACCGAGTTATAATATCAAATTTCTAACGAGAGTTCCACATGAGAAATGTCACGGGTCCAAATGGACCTGAAGAACCTATGTGTAAAAAAAAATTATAATTCTTTTCGTATTGAAAATAAATTAATGACATTTTATATACGGGTAGAAAACAGTAAAAAAATAATTGTCATGGAGTATCAGAACGATCGCGCCATTTTATTAAGCTATACAAGAAATTAAAATTGTATTTGGGTCGAAATGGACCCGAGGACCACATCAGGGTTAAAATACTGTAAGTATGTAATAATTTTGTTGTATTTTTTTTGCAACAGTATTTAGTAATTGTCAATTACAATAAATTAGTAATGAGTCATACGGATTTCTGAACAATAACCATTGTTAAGTATTGTAAAAATATGTATAAACATTTCAAGTACAAAATGATATAAAAAGTATGTCTTATCACAAAGAAATGGAATTAAATGAAAAGAGTCCTTTTGATTTTTGAATGTTCCAGCATTATCTCCCCCTGGGCACTGTATTCTAACATGCGCACAATCTATTGCTGCAATACAGTTTGGAAAATGAGCGATCTTGTGAAATTCATGTTTCACTTGTGCCGTTTCTGCAAAAATTGTTGGCATATTGATATATTGCCGGCATAAATTTGCTATTGTCATCTTCGAGCTTTTCCTTTCAATGTTTATTGAATATTACTGCCCACATATAAGAATTTATGAACATTTCACATTTCTCGTGTTTAAACACGGTTTGAAAGTTACACTGGATTTGGATAAAAACGTCCACAGTTTAAAGCGGAAACCACATTTAATTGAAACTCTGTTTAAACATTTGGAGAAAATGGCCCTTAAGGAATGAAAGTTCCACATTACAGGTGTACAGTGTCCTGCTCACAAAAGTTGCTACTATTATTGATTCCCCCTGTTTTTTTCCTTTTTCTTCCAAGAATCAATTGATTTTATCTGCAATGTTAGAATTCTCATGACAATGAGAATTCTAATTCATGAATTCTCATTCAATTAAAGGATCAGGAACTCCTAATATTGAGCAACTATTCTAAAAAAACTTGTTGGACAGACTCCAATTTAGATGTACCCAAAGAAGGGAGATGTACTACAAATGAGTAAATCAGTACTGGTTTCACAGGCTTTAGTAACATTTACAACTGAAGTTTTGTAATTTTGTACCTATTTATGAACATTTTGTGCAAAAATGAGAGATCTTTTGTGTCAATTAACATTAATGATATATTATTTTCCTTTGCAGAGGATTACAGACAGAGCTGGAGAACTGGTGGCACCAAAAATTAAAAAATTCGAGAAAATTATAGAGTCTTACGGAAAGTGAGAAACTTTTATTGTGTTGTAATGAAATAAAGCATTTGGTATTACTGGTATCGCTTTGTTATTTATATCTTTCTCGCCATTGTTAGATATCTGATTTGGAGAAGTAAATGGCAGTCTCTCAGCCTTCCTTTCCTTATTCTATTAAGTTTTGTTATGCACTTGGTATTAACTACTTATGTGGGATGGCTAGGCACAGGAAAAACCAGGGAATTTGTGGAAAAAATATTTAATTGTCATTTTTGAGACAATTGTTAAACTTGAGTTCTGCATTACTTTTGGTATATTTTTTCTCACAAATATCTTGAATTTTCTCTTCCACATTGAAATTAAAGCTGTAAAGTTCATTAGCCATGCTTTTATTGAATACAGTGAAACCTCTATATAATATATTTTAAGGGACCGTGAATTCTGATCATTGTAGAGGAAGGCTGTTTATGAGTTTGTGGTCGGAACTGGGAAAAAATTGATATAACAGAGGAAAACATGGAGGAACGTTATAAAGAAAGTTTCACAGTATTTTCTTTCAATGTGAAATTCCAAGTTTGAGGGAAAAGATAAAAAGGTGGATTAGAAAATTGGAAGAAGACTGATATGTAACTGATACATTAATAAAAAATATTACTATTGTCTCAATTGACGTAAATTATGTATTGTATTAATTTTATAATTGTTATATAGTAGAAGCTTCTGGAGAGAAACATCTGGTAACAATTTTTGTTTCCTGTTGGTGAAGAATGTTGATATAAGTTCAGTATATCTTCATCTACGGCTATAATCTCTTATTTTTACAGTTCTTGATTTGATATCAAGATTTTTCAATATTAGAAAAACACTTTCAGAAACATCACAATAAGAAATTTTAACTTATTATACTAATAAGGATTCCATTTTTTTAAAGACTGTAAAAACAGATTATTGAATATTTCTCATGACTGTAGTTCAAATTTCACTGAAACAATATAGTCATAACATGCTGACAATTCTTTTCATTGCCAACTCTAGGTGCTTGGGGTTACCTTATCTCTTAAAAAAGGAAATGCATCATTTCAACAAATTGATGTACAAAACTTGGGTTAAAATTGATATGCACATAGTATTTAAAATTGTGAACAAGAATATTAATTTATATATACTTAACCTTGTATTAAAATTATTCTAAACTAGAAAAGGTACACAATACCTCCCTCGTCACCTACTCAGCTCACAGCACGCCTTGTCGCCTGTATGTTCACCTGGGATAATTCCTGTTGAAATAGGTTTGTAAAATGTTTACGTATTACTCACCATTTTGTTGTGAGTTGATGTTTTGTTTTTGTATAGATTCACTCAAATTTATTCAATGCATACGATTATTTTATTTATTATAAAATACAAGAGTTCTAATTCATATTTCATTAACGTTTCTGTTCAACACACACCAGTGTCTAAATTTACAATGATCACATTTTATAAACAAATGAAATTTATTTAAAATGTACATATTAAATATGTCCGTATGTCTCCCAATTCTTAGTACAACAATTACCGACGACGCGACATCGCTCTTCTAAACAATGATCAAAATTAAAATATTGATGTTAATAAAACATCCTCCCACAATCATCTATGTTTTCTAAACATTAACCATAACTGTTAGATACCATTACTATTCACGGGGGGATGCAATTTGACAGTGACCATTTAACCAGTTTATTAGCTGAGAATTAAATTCAAAAAAATTAATGAACAACAGTTTTTTATCTGATTGTATAATTCAAACATAATACAGAGTGCAATTTTCGACGAAACCTCTATATTATTTTTCACCCTTATTTTGGCCTGAAGATTGTCCAACTTATGGATAACCCAAAAATATTATGATGGTACTTCGTTTTAATAAAAAATAAAATATAAACCGGGTAAAAACATCGAACACAAAACATTGATGTTAAAAAATATCGAATGACTTCAAATGAAGTTTTTCTAAAACTCAAAATTTTCCGTGAAATTACCTGAACCTGGGTTCACCTTGTATCATGACAGATATAACTTCTTTCAAAATTGTCAAAGGTATCTCGCAGAGACTTGTCTCCCACATCCAATGTGGATTTCAAGTGAACTTGGGCTTCCATTGTGGTGAGGTGGAACTGAGCAAGGTTGGGAGAAACATTGTAAATTTAAATTCCATTGGAGCAAAAAGGGGGGGCTTTTATACTCAAACTTGTATTTTGAATGGAAAAGAATAAATGACAGAAAATGCAATTATTTAACATAATATAAATTCAACTTAATCTTCAAAAAGGGTAGCATCTATAGTAAAATGATAACCAATTGTTCATTGAATGTGCTATGAAAAGGTTTTGTTCAACAATGTTGTAAATCATGTATTTGAGCTCAAATAATTGTTTTGAGGGTGAAAATCAGGAATATTAAATTCAAACAACAATCATTTTTTCACACATCTCTAGACCCAAACCCAGAAAATCGCTCAGAGATGGTGTTCAGTGGCAAGCCCTTGTGCTGCAAAAATTTGATTTTTTTTTTTGTTTTTTGTTTTTTTCTCATGTCAACTACTAGGTCATTAACAACTATTATTGGATATAACGTGGTATGAGGATAAAACAATACGGTGATTGATAGAGGGTGAAAAGATGAACACATCCAATCATGCCTGAGGCAGGACTCAAACCTGTGACCCCTTGGTCTAAGATCACTATGGCATTACTGGCTTAGCGATCTTGGCCACGGGGCCAACAATTTGACCTTAAGGTGTATTCTTAGCAATATTGAAGCATTATGAACAAACATTTCTGTGGACGTGGGGCAAAAAAGTCACTTTTTGGCGAAATTGGATTGAGTACTGAAACTACAAGTTAATTATCTATATTTTATTTTAGTAAAACGATTGAATCCAAACGTTGCCTCCTTTACAAGAAAAAAGCGTTTGGAAGTAGTGTGAATTAATAGGAATTATGACATAAAAATAGCATTTTCACATAAATTATAATCTGCATCTGACTTCTATTGAATACCTAAGTAAGGAATATGAAATGGAGTGTAGAGGAAAGACATACTGAAACAGCTTGACGTTTTACTTCCTTGCTTACTACATATGTAGTATAAAGATTGTTATGTAACACTGCAACTGATTTTTCAGGAGAAAAAAAAGTGTGCCTGTAAGTAAACCACAAATGTGACTAATTCTTGTTCTTACATGTAAATTAGTTCCTCTAACACATGTAGTGTGAAACTGATGTTTTAATTTGTAAGGGTTACTCTACGTGTAGCCTCCATGACATTTTCAAATTCTTCTGAGAAATGGCTCCAAATTTTTTTTATTAAACTTTGTCCTCGAATAGCATAAAGTATGCTCAAAAAAATGTTGGTCTCAGTTTCATTGAAAAATAATTTTTTGGAAATTGCAAAAGTTCCAATATTTTTGTTGTTTTTCCTTTCTTTCTTTTTTCTTCTTCCTCTTCTTCTTCAAGTACAGTGCTAGGGATGGAGATTTTTCGTCTAAATAAAATTGTGTTCAAAAGGAATTCTTAACTGAAATAAAGGCAATTATAAAGAAAACTTTTTGTATGAGTAACGCATTGTCCACTAAATAACATGACATAAACACGGTTTCGATCTGTCGAGATTTTTCTAACATTACACAATGTTTTTTTAATATATACCTATCACTCAAGTCATTAATGTTTACATTGTAGACCTTTTTATACATTATTGAGTTCAGTGCGTAGAAGTGCTGGAAATGACCTCTTATGAAGTTTCTCGAAAAGCTTTTTTTAAAAGTAGAATATTCTTACTAACACTACTGTAATTCAGGGATTCCCAAAGATTTTTCTTTCCTTGACCTGTTTAAAAAAAATTGCTTTATCGACCCCTTCACATTTTTTCTTCAAAATATGCCCAAAATCATATCACAAAGAATTGCACTTAAATGCCTTGAAGGTAATTTCTTACACCAATATTCATGAAAATCTTGATTTCCAGTAGTTGAACAAGATTTTATTTCGTAGTGACGAAATTTCTTATCTTCAGAGTTGTCCAATGATTAAAAAGTATTTAGCTTGATGTGTATTACGAACTGGTGACATGTCTCCTTGCATATTGTGGAGAGAAGTTTCTTTGGCAATCAAGTAAGGCTGTGTATACAGTTATAATTTCTTGAGTTTTCTAAACATTTTACTTGAGAATGAACGAAAGACTCGAACGAACTAAAGAAGAGGAGTGAATTTGTAATTTATTATTATATGTTGCTTTATATCAGAAAACATTTATCATGTCCATTAAGTTATTTTTGTAATCAATGGATCTTGATTACTAACAGTATGTTCATATTCAACTATTGACCTCTATTCAACCCCTTATAATCATCATTGACGCCCAGGGGGGCAATACCAACCCCATTGTAAACCCCTGCTTATATAGGAAGTAGGAATGAATAGGTTGGATTTGATACTTTATGTAGAGAATACTAATTTATATCCTCTTTGGATCCCATGTGTACTATACTACACTCAAAATTTCCTAATTTTTTTTTTTCATTTGAAATCATTCAGATCTGTTGTGTTTTGGGAAACATTAGCTGTAGATTGCATAATGGCCACTAGACATCAGGCGACTATAAATCTGGTGGGAAATCTCTGGGACTGTGTAGAACGTTTCTGTAACAGATTTTCTAACCATGTACGTTCAGAGGGTTGGATTCAAAGAGGTTAAATAGAGTTAAATTTAGTGAGATTATTAAGGGTGTTATATTCAGTAAAATAGAAATATATTATGTTGGAGGATGCTGAAAATGAGTAAAAATAGGAGTTATTATTAACTCTGAAAACATGCTTAAGCTAGGGTCAGAAGTCTTCATGATCTGGTCATTGTTATTACAGTCAAAACATTGCTTCAACTACATATCTTCCTGAATGCTTGATTCTGCAGGGTCTACCATAGAAGTAGATTATTCATAAAAGAAGAAAAGTAGTTTTTATTGGTTGAAAGTCAGTTGACAGTTTTGTAAATTGGGGATAAAATTTTTTTATTAAATACATATTAGTGGATCAAATTTCCTGCCAAAAGAGATATTCCATTTATTCCAACATTGCCAAAAAATAGAAAAAGTTACCTGTGTCAACTTGTATGTATAATTAAGACATTCTTTCCGAAACATATACTTAATTGTTCATTAGTTTATACATTTTTTCCATTATGTGTCTGCTCCAAAAATTCAAGGAGAAAAAATATCATACCCATTTATATTTGACAATTTTTTCAACTCTATTCGCAGCTGTGTAATTGATGAAAGAAAATTTCAAAAAATAACTTCAAATAAGTAGTTTTTACTTTGAATTTGGTTCCAAAAAACTTGCGTATCTTCAGATGATAAAAGTTCTTTTTATTATGAATATAATAATATAAAAATATTTTCTTAAAACAGGATTTGTAGAGGGAGATGATGTTTCTTGTAAGTTTTTTTAGTATTCACATACTGTAATATTCAAGTATCCAGATATTATTACATGTGGAGGCATTTTTAACCATCAGCAAGAGCATTTGTGGGTTTGCACCAGTGAAATTTAAATCATACCACTTGGAAAAGAATTTTCAGAATGTATGTTGGGGATCCCAACTAATAAAATTCAATACTAAGATGTTGAGAAAAGTTAACAATTCTCTGAGCAATTATTCTAAGAAAAACAGACTTAGGGGCTCATTTAGAAAACATCTGCTTGTTGATTAATGTCCAAATCACAAAAAGATCAGTGGTTCAGAACTGTATAGTGGAGTGAATACCAAAATAATGTATTGCAATTGGAATTAATTTTGGCAGCCAAAAAATGGCAACTAAGAGTAGGTAAGGAATGAAGAATAAAGAGATCAATTTATTCATATATTATTCAAAAAAATGTATTTAAACATCAGTTATATGGACACTATTAAATATAATTGTATTATTTCTTGCAATTACATTGTAAATTCACTTCTATGTTATGCTTCGGAACAATGATGCTATACAAAAAAGTGACAATAAAAATTCTAATCCATAGAAAATCAACTGTATTACACACAAAAGCATATCTATCTTCAGGACATATGTTTGCCATACTAAATAGTAAACAACACCCAAAGTTGAAGGAGCTGTAAAAATGACAAATAGCACAAGGAAAAATGTTTTTTGCAAAAGATTTCCTTTAAGACCTAGGAGTATTCTTGCACTTTCCACCCCACTCAGAAATAAAAGCAGCAACAGTTCTGATATAATATTACCTGCAGGGTAGGGCAAGGCAATACTTTTTGTCACACACATACCGAACTCCAATACAGCAAATATGCCAAAATAAAATGAATTTAAATACAGTACTACAACGAACAGAAAAGTACAATCAAACATGTCTTGAAGTTCGAAATTAAAATTTTTAATTGCTGCCTTAACACATTCCTTGAGAGTCGTATGGCCAATACTTTTTTAATGAAACGTGTGCATCGATTCCTCAGACTTCGCCACGAGCGAAGCCACAGAGAGGCGTAGTGGTTGCCATGGCAACAAGTATTGCATTGACCAAAGAGTATACCTATGGCGTTGACTGCAATTTACGCAGAGTAGCGCTTCAAGTTCAGAAGCTGCAAGGAGAGGGCGACGTTATCATCTAATCGGGAGCTCCAATCTAAAAATTTTAGTCGTAACGAAGCTCCCGTTTGGACTCATACTCTGTTTGGACCTCCGTCTGTCTCGCGATGTTTAATTGCCACTCCGTCTACATTAGAGTGAACACATCTCTTTCACATCAAAAGGGGGGATATACATGGAGCAATTTATTGACTGATCTGAGAAATTTATCGTTAGATCTCCGAAATTGTACAGATAAATAGCTACGTTAGAGGACTGTAAAAACTAATGAAGTTGTATGATAAATCACGGCAATAATTTGAAGCGATACGTTTTTGTTGACATACCCACGACGATTTATCTGAAGATAAATCTACCAAAATATCTGCGGATGTTTGCAAAGTACGCGCCATATACATACAAAATAAATACGCAGGTTTTTATTAAACATCTGTATCATCTCGTAATCGTCTAAGAAATGTCTTGTGATTTAAGGTCCGATTAAATTAAGAAGGTGATTGACATTTGTGAGTGGAGGGGAGCAACGTTGCCAGGTCGCAAACCACTGAACACGTGTTACCGGGACACGAAAACAAACAACTTCATACTTCAAAAAATACGTGTAAAAGTGTAAAAAATACGACAAAAGCCTAACCTCAACGCAACTCATCACAACACTACACATTGCGCGCGCAGCACAGGCAGAAACGCGGGCGGCGCGGCGGCAGGAAGTCTCTGTGCGATGCTCAAATGTTCCCCGTGTTCGGCAGTGGCAACTGAGCGACCTGACACGTCACATTTTGTCTCTCTGGTTGGCAGCTGCCATGGAAACGGGAGAGGCGTCCTGACGTCACACAGAACTGCCAATCACCTTCTTAATTTAATCGGACCTTATAGTATGCATATACTTCCGTTTTTCATTCTTGGCGCACGGGGGTGTGTCAATAAAATGGAATATCTCACGGTATTTCGCGTCGTTCTCAGTTCTGTCGCTAGGGGTCACATGATCGTGACTGTATCGAACAGTGCTGGCGATCATGAGACTCCTGGCGGTACAACGGAGAACGACGCGAAATACCGTGAGATATTCCATTTTATTGACACACCTCCGTGCGCCAAGAAAGAAAAACCGAAGTATAGTACACCGTAAATACCTACGTATACGGGAAAGAAAACTAATGGTGTTGCAGAATGGCACAGACTTTCTCGCATAATTTTTTCTAATTTCTTTGGTCTGGGCTATTTCGGTCCCGCCTCATCCTGTTGCCAGCTGCTATCGCCGTCCAAAGTACACTTTTTGAAAATTTCTCAACTTTTCGGTTTCCTAATTATAGAACTGAAATATTGCTTAAAATATTAAAGAAATGTAAAATCACGTCCTATATGGAAATTTTCGTTGAAAAATTTGGAGCCGTTTTTACGAAAATGACGTTTAAGTGTCATTGTAAATGACAAATTTGAAGCTCTTTCTCACTGTAAACTTTGGAGTTTTCGAAAAACTTCATTGGAAGTCATTTGAAGCACTTCCAGTCACAAATACAATAATCTACACAAATCGCTTGAAATGTGCATATTAAAGGCGTGAGAAATATTTAAAACCAGTAGTGCTACAGAGTGACGCAGGCTTTCTCGTACTAATTAATTTTCTAAATTCTTTGGTGTGGCTAGCTTTTTTGTCTTGTCACATACTAGTCGCGCGACTTGACATCTGAGCTCCCTAGTGCTCAACCCATCGCGACTCGGCATGGGCTGGTCAAAACCTTGGTCTCACACGGAACGGAACGGCAAGATTATCAGGGCTGCCTACCGCTGCATTTGAATTCAGGCTATGATTCAAATTATTCAGAAGATGAAAATTAAGTACATACTCTAATATCATATCTCATTAATAAGCAATATTATCATTAATTGTTTTTAATGTGTTTGCTATTAATTACTTTATTATTTGTTATTTTATCGTCTATAATACCCTGATATAACAAGAACGAAAGAGGCGCAAGTAGTATTAATAATGTTACAGTTGGCAATATCATCTGATGTGACGTAGGTAGTAACATCCTCTCCCCGCACTCCACGCTGTAAAACGTCAAGAAAAGTCGCACAACTGAACTTCAGTTTTTCTTTCTTGGCCCGTGAGAGTGTATCATCAAAATGGAATATGACATGGTATTTCGCGTCATTTTCGCTTGTGCCGCCATGAGTCGCATGATCGGTAGCACTGCTTGATACAGTCGCGATCATGTGACTCCTAGCGGCACAACCGAGAACGACGCGAAATATCGTGAGCCCTACGCGCCAAGAAAGAAAAAACCAAGTATATAGTACTTTGGCCAGCTGCCAACTATCGTCGCCCAAAGTAATTTTTTTTTAAGTTTCTTAATTTTTCGGTTTACTAATAGTGGAACTGAAATATCACTTTAAAAATATTAAAGAAGAGTTATTTGAAAAATTTGGCACCGTTTTTAAGAAAATGGGGTTTAAGCGTTACAGTAAATGCAAAATTTGAAGTTTTTTTACAGAAACATTTTGAGTTTTCGAAAAACTTGATTGGAAGACTCTTGAAACGCTTCCACTCACAAATGCAGTAGTGTTTACAAATCGCTTCAAATGTGTATGTAGCTTAATGTAGTTCCAAAAAATGTAACTCTTATTGTAATTTAAATTAATTGTCAACAAACTTTGCTTGATATGTTTTGAAAATTAAGCCTTTAAGCATTATTATTATTATTATTATTATTATTATTATTATTATTATTATTATTATTATTATTATTATTATTAAAAATTCAGTTTAAAACTTTAAGAGACTCATGAACTTGTAAGAACAATATTTGCTAAAACATTATACAAATATGCAAGCATAATGGTAAGATGTACTATAGTAATGCTGCACAAATTTTATTGATTTAATATTAAATACGTGGATTGCTGACAGAACCCAGAAGTTATGCTAGCAGTCCTATGACCCTAGGGATCCAAATTATTTAGTAAAACTGGAAATTCAGCTACATCATGGATTCGTTATTTGCATTAATCAACATTTTGTGAATTTAAAACATTATCTTCTTCAGGGCTGAAGTGTGATTACTAGAGACCGGATTTTTGTTATTACATTTTTTTTGTCTTTCTACTTACAGTTCTCAAAATTGTAATCTTGGCGAATCATAGCCCTCCTAACAAAATATCGAATTTTTTCGTTACATATTTTTACATATTTAGTACTATATTACACATTTTGCTGTTTTCACAATATATTTTCTTATTTTATCAATTTTCTTTAATTTAATTCCATATTTTTTATGAAAATATGTTATTTTTAAATCAGCCTTGTTCCTACATTATTGGGGAATCTAGGTGTTCAAAATATCACTGACACCGCGTTTTTATGTATAACCTTAATTTCCGAGAAAAATTTGCGATCGCCAACAAGTAACACTTCGAAGATGCTAAGGTCCGATTAAATTAAGAAGGTGATTGGCAGTTCTGTGTGACGTCAGGACGCCTCTCCCGTTTCCATGGCAGCTGCCAACCAGAGAGACAAAACGTGATGTGTCAGGTCGCCCAGTTGCCACTGCCGAACACGGGGAACATTTGAGCATCGCACAGCGACTTCCCTGCCGCCGCGCCGCCCGCGTTTCTGCCTGTGTTGCGCGCGCAATGTGTACTGTGTTGTGACGAGTTGCGTTGATGTTAGGCTTTTGTCGTATTTTTTACACTTTTACACGTATTTTTTGAAGTGTTTGTTTTCGTGTCCCGGTAACACGTGCTCAGTGGTTTGCGACCTAGCAACGTCGCTCCCCTCCACTCACAAATGTCAATCACCTTCTTAATTTAATCGGACCTTAAGGTGGATGTTTGCTGGTTGTAAATCTCGCCAGTTTGTGCAATGGCTTCTATTGCGATTAGTCTGGCTGCTAAACTACGACCCTGGATTACAATAGATGAAGCTTTTACTATGGACAAGAAAGTTGTATGATGTAAAATGAGCAGTTTTTCTAAATGTAATTTCTTGCTACGATTTTTTTTTAATTAGAGAATTTTAATATTACATATTATTACATATTACATCTGATTTTACATATTTATTACATATTCTTACTGTTTTCATTACATATTTATGTACATATTTTGACGTTTAATACTACATATTTTTCCGGTCTTTGGTGATCACTCGTTTAATTGATAATATATAAATGTAATTCATAGGACAAAATTCCGGCCTTTAATGTTTTTCTTGATGATTATATGATATTTAAACAATATTTTTAGTTCGTTATTTGTTTTTTAATGATTAGGTTACTAAACGTAAGACAATAATATTTTCACCAATCCTGTTGTATACAGAGCTTTTGAAGAAAAACATTTTTTGTCACTTGAATTTTTGTTATTAAGTTCATTCTTTCATATTAGATATTTATTGCCGCATCTTATATATCAAGAGGACTTATTCTAGCCTTAAAACGAGTATACCTGGATTTTTATTTCTTGGCGCGTGGGGGCGTGTCTTCACGATGGAATATCTCAGAGTATTTCGAGGCGTTCTCTGTCGTGCCGCTGGGAGTCGCATGATCAAGCGGTGTTGAGATCTCCTAGCTGTACGACCGAGAACGACGCGAAATACCGTGAGATAATCCATCCTGAAGACAAGCCCCCACGCGCCAAAAAATAAAAACCCAAGTATAGTTTCTTCTCCTATATACAGTTTAGATAGCGCGCCCGTCATTGGTGAAGTAACGTCATGTTCCCGAACCTGCTGCAAATTAAAATTGTCTGTGTTATCGTTCGTCATGTTCTCACGGGAGTGTGCCGATTCTCTCTCGTTCGTTACGATAAGGAGAAAATTTCTTACACCGTAATGAAGACTTGGAATCTTCAAGGAATTTTCTTACATCGTGGTTGCTAGATGAATCATTGATTAACATATTCATCCACAGATAAAAGTTGTAAGGTGGATGAGATGTTCGGTGTAAGAAACTGTGTAGAGAAACGATAGAATCGGTCTTTTGGTATATTCGGTCAGAGGTGCGTGCGGTGCATGCGTATCCGGACCCCTCCTACGTGTTAAGCTGGAACCTGTCGTGAACCCCAAATCAAATCATCTCTCGATCTGAATTTAAGCCTGAAGTTCAGACTCTGAACGTGCTTTTTGAAAAGACATAACATGTGACCTGAATGTGACAGAGATGTTGAACGTACCAAAAGTGAGAGTAATGGAATGCGGATTTCTGTAGAAATTGACATGTTCGTTCGTGTTTCTAGGCAGCGACGCCTATTTCTGCCTTAAACTTTGTTTCGACGGTGAAGTTCGCCAAGAAATGGAAGGAAAAGAAAAGGCGGAGCATCTTCTTGCTTTGAAAGTTATGCGCCTTACTAGACCTACCCTTTGCTGTCCAGTTATAGTAACGAGTGACAGCAGGGACTTGCCAAATAATTTGTTGAATAATGATTTAAAACAGGATATTACAGCTGTGCCGTCTGTAGAAACACTAATATCCGGTCAATTTATGTTGCTCCCACAAAGTTTTGGGAATATTTATTTGGGAGAAACTTTTTCCAGCTGCATTTGTGTGCACAATGACAGTAACCAGATTGCAAAACATGTTTCTTTGAAAGCAGATTTGCAAACAAGCACACAACGCCTTCTTCTATCTAGCACGTCAGAACCTCAAACTGTAGAACTTCATCCTCAACAGACTCTCGATGATGTTATTCATCATGAGGTCACTGAAGTTGGTGTCCACATTCTTGTATGTGAAGTAAGCTATGTAACTACTGCAAACATTAGGTTGTCTTTTCGTAAATTTTTTAAGTTTCAAGTATTGGAACCATTGGATGTGAAAACAAAATTTTATAATGCTGAATCTGATGAAGTATACTTGGAAGCTCAAGTTCAGAATATTACATCTGGACCCATCTGTCTTGAGAAAGTGACATTAGAGTCATCTCACTTGTTCAGTGTTACTGCATTGAATTCAGCTGTCAGTGGCGAATCTATCTTCGGTCATGTTAATGTTCTTCAACCTCATGCAAGTCGTCAATTCCTGTACTGTTTGGCTCCTCAAGCTGCTCTGACATCTGATCTTCGTCTTTTAAGTGGTGCTACAAATGTAGGAAAATTGGACATAGTATGGCGTTCAAATTTAGGAGGTAGAGGCCGTTTGCAAACTAGTCAGTTGCAGCGAATGGCTCCTGATTATGGTGATATTAGACTTTCAATCCAAGAAATACCAAACATCGTTTATTTGGAAGAAGTGTTCATTATAGTTTTTAAAGTAATAAATACATGTGAAAGATCAGTGGATCTAGTCTTGGAGTTGGAACATGGTAATAACTCTGGCCTTGTTTGGAGTGGGGTTTCTGGAAAACAACAATCAAAAATTGAACCTGGTGCATCTCTGCTTTTTAAATTGAATCTTATCCCTATTGAAGCAGGTTTACAAAATGTATCTGGGGTACGGTTCACAGATACTTTTCTAAAACGAACATATGAGTATGATGATTTTGCACAAGTATTTGTAATGCAAAAGAATAGCAAATAATTTGATGTAAAGCATGACATTGTTCTCAAATTTTTAAAATTTTATTGTTATGTTTTATAAAATTAAAATATTGAATGTTTTGTAATTCGTAATAAGCTAACTGCAGTGTAGAATGAGATAATTAAGGTATGGTATTCTGTTTTAAAACAATTGAATCAATTGTTTTTTCTTATTAGTTTTCTGTGAAGATAAGTTTTAGAAAGATTTATAAAACCTTACCCAAGAGAAAAGTGAATGAAAATTAATGTGATTAATATTTCCTAAGAAAAATATATTCAGTATTTGATAAAGCACTTAATGTATTGATTTGTAACGACACATTATTAGAGCCAATTATAATATCCTAATATTTCTTGGTATCTGAAGTAGTTCATGTACAAAGAAAGTATAGAGAAGAGTATTATAAGTGAAGAATTGAATAATGATTATTACTTATATTTCTGATATATAAATTTATCTATTGCTTGTTTGTGTATTTATATGTATGTAAATGATATTGTAGCAAAGTACAAAACTTTGAAATCTAGTTAACAATACAGTTGTGTATAATGCAGTAATTCATGTTATCATTGTTCCCAATACTCTAATTGCAATTATATAATTGAATTAATGGAAGAATGTTGTCAGTGTTGTAATTCTGATTCTCCAAATTATCAATGCTCACTTGATTTTTACCTTATATTTTAGTGCAAATAGAAAGTGCTTTGTGGTGTAAACATTTAATGAATGATTACAGGTAAATGGTGTGTAATACAATGTAAAACCATGACTTGTTACTTTTATAGATCATGAATAAGAAGATTCAAGTAATGTTTTTTCCTTTTGTTGGATTAATACGAGAGCTTCCAGAAAAAAAGGCTCAGGCAGGGTTTCTCTTATGTTTTTCATTTTGTCACCCTCATGAACTCTACTTTTTTTTGACACTTTACCTCTCAAATGAAAGTATCCAACACTTTAAAGGCTATGTATGTCCCCTGCAATAAAAAATGTCACATTTCCAGCAGTATTTACAATTTCATTGCAGCATTATCATCCTTCTTGATATAACGTGAAGATATAAGTTTGCAACAATTGAGAAAGCTTCAGGTGAAACCCAGTTAGGGAAACACTGGGCGATGGCAAATAATGAGTAATAGGAAAAGTATCCTGAGAAAGCATCTTATTTCTGGAAACGTATTTAAAAACCATCAGTCCAGGACTTGAACAATGTAAATATAAATTCTAATGAAACAAGTAATTTTTCTCAAATTTAAGCATGCCCACCCCACTTTTTCAATGTTTGTAACAAATAGATATTGTACTTCCTACATTTTACCTGCAACTTTCTTATAACCTGCTGATGAAAATTGCTGGGAATTGGCAGATTTTAAAGAACACAGATGCGTTTGCACAAAATTTTCTTTAAAAACTGCTACATGTATAAAACTTAATTGAACCTACCGAAATTTTCAGGAATGTTCATCATGGATTTCCTTACATTAAAAATGATTACCAAATAACAATGCTGTTTCTTCCTAATCTTAGCAGACACTAATAGCACTTCTTTTAGTCCGAGGAAAAATACAGATTTCCTGTGTATATCTCATGAGTAATAAGTGCCTATATAATATAAATGAGATTTTAGATGAAACTTCTGTTAAGTTCTATTAGGTTGTGCACATGCATGATTATATAGTTTTTAAAATTACTTCATTTCATTAGGCACTTTTTATTAGTGGTATCAATTACTGCTTTGTATCTGAGAAGCAAAAGTTACTGGATATACTTATTTGAGCTTTTAGAACTAAATCCATTCTCTCTTTTTTCTTCGAAAATGACTTACAGCAATGATTGCAATAAAAAATTACTCAAGATCATTTAAATCATGAAAGTTAATCTGTATTAACAATTTCAATTAAATCTTGTATAATCCTCAAACATATTTTCAAAATTTGTGATTTTCTTATTATTTGATTATATGGAAATTTTTGATTGAATTGTTTGAAATTTGTAAAAATTAAAAATAAAACAAAAAAAATATGCACAGTTATAGCACCACTAGTTCTTTTTCTGTCCATCCTCTAGTAAATGTCTTCAGGAACTTTGTATTGGGGATTCTTGATTTGTTTACTTTTGTGTCATGTCTTTTAATTACTCCATTTATTCTGTATTATTTGAACATGCATTTTAATGTTGCCTACATATTGGAGTGTTGATACTTGTACTATAATTTTTCCCTCAATGACTCTACTTGTGTTAGCCCCTTCCTTGGAAGGTTCTTGCTTTCATTTTCTTCAGGGAGAATTTTCATTTTGTCTTTGTCATTTGGTTTAATTCATGGGTAGCAATTTGCAGTCATTTTGACTGCCAATATCATTTCCTCATTTGCAAACAATGTCATTTGTTTTTTTTGTTGACTTCTTCCACTTTTTCAAGACTCTTAGAGTATATAACCTAATAGCGGGGCAATTGGCGACTTAATCCTTGTCTTAATCCTGTTTGTAACTAGCAGTTTTGTAATGGTCCCAATATTTATTTTTTTGGTAATTGTTTAGTCTATAGGTTGTTTTCCTTTTATAATTGTTCCTGGCATTCCTTCTTCCATAATATTCGACATTTTAGCCTGGTTCATACTATAAGCCTTCTCAAAGTCTACATGGTACAGTAATTACAACATAAATCTTGGTAATCTTTCATGTCTCTTGTGAATGTGGTTTGTATTGCAAAGATAGCCTTCTTTATCTCTTTGTACTACTTTCCTTCCTGAAGCTCTTTGATATGGATGTTAGGTCCATACTGATTTATTATGTCATTTTAATTAAATACAAGCAAAATTAATTTTTTGCACATTTATTTGAAATGGGAAGAGAATTCAATTTCTCTTCATTTCAGTTAAGACATAAATTACACAATTCATTATATATAAAAGTCACTTTGTTTAAGTTAATCTTGTGAAGATCTGCTCCACTCCTTCATAGCTGCCATCTATTGTCACCTAAGGGAACTACCATGACCCAATGTAACTACTACATCTGGGGGAATTCTTAAGGGAAAAGATCCCTCGTGCTCCCTATCACACTGAGGTAACTCTTCAGCTCATCTCAATCCTGTACCATACATTTATGCCCCTAGAAGCCCATTGTTGTATTTCAGCTCTTGTATCATTATTATGGATGAAGGGAGCCGGGTCCTCAATTACACATTTTATAACCTTTCACTGGTCAGGACAAGAGATTATGGAAAGTTTTGAAGTGATAAACAAAAAACTGAAAATGTCCCCATCCAACAAACCAAAAATATTCACCCCTCATGCAGAATTCAAACCCACAACCTTAATGTTCACATACATTGATGTACCTGCCCTAACTTTCAGGGCAACAAAACTGGCTGGCTTGACTACTATTTTTAATCCTGTTGAAATTATGTAAAATAATAATAATGAATAAAAATAATAGCAATTTAAGTAAAATTGTCCTTTTTGATACATATGTAGCCCATAATGTGTTATGCAATATTACATTCATGTATCTCAATGAGATTGACACCATTCATTGCCATAGCAACAATATTACTTTACCTTTGAAAACTATCCATCACACACTCATTGATCATATTTTTAAAAATTAAATAACTTTTCAGAAAACGATGTACAATAAATTATTTAGTTTCAATTAACATAATGGCTTATTTTCTTTCCTGTAATATTTATTTTGAAGAAATTATGTTTAATCAAAAACTCGTATTTCCCCCCCCCCCTCATTTTCGGTCCCCTAATTGTTTAATAGTAATTAGTAGACATCAGATGTTTAGGTACTAAAAAATCATCTTTTAGGCACCTAAAAAGGCACTAAAAATGTCAAGAATAAGCAGATAAAAAGGCACTGTCCTAAGTTACATACAAAATGAAAAAGTGTTTGTAATTTTTGTCTATATTATTTTGCAAACTTAAATCCATAAAAGAAGTACATACACTTTAATATACAACAAGATTTACATACTTACAACTCTTTTACATTTTATTCTTAATAGTTTCATTGCAATATATTACCAGTAACTTTTTAAAGATCACAATATCAAATTTGCACCAATTGGGAGACAAAATCAGTTTGAATGCAGAGAAGGATCTTTCAACATCTACTGATGAGGTTAGCATATATTTTACATGTTCAACATTAGCAACACGAACTTTCTAGGAATTTACATTTATTTCCACTTAAAATTTCAGTACTCTCAGTGTGTTGTCAATAAACCATGTTCTTATGGCTGGTATTTATGAAATAGGGAAATGGAGAAAAATCTGTTGGTTTACTTTTGAGAATTTTAAGAAACAAAGATATGAATAGGTGGTGTTGTGATGAATGGTCACATTGGACCCTTGCTGATTTTGTGATATCTTAGCATTTTATATGCTAATAATATATAAAAAGCAAAAAAGTCCAATAATTCTAAAAATGGCATTTATTTAAAAAAATGTTTTAAAAAAGCATTATAAAATTTTGTCATATGTCATCATTTGTCAAGATTCATGGACATAATTATATTATCAGCTTTTAAATAACCTGGACAGCCAAGATCATCCACAGCTTTTAAATAAGTTCGCTAGGCATTTCCCTAAACATTCAATGTCTAGTAATGAGCCTTGAAACTATCATAGGAGAGCAAACAATCTTTTTATATTGAACTTTTCAGAGAAAAAATTGAGCAGATATTCCGAAAATGTCATTGAGTCTTGGGTTGAGTGGAAATAAGATTGAGTGTTTTTGAAAATATGCAATTTTTAAGCTTCTTTACACCCAAAAAATGTTGAGATTTCAAGAAACATAATAAGAAATTGTTTCATGCAGTTGTGTTCACAAATTCATACTGAGCTGGGTAAGCTGTGCCATTAAAGCATTTGCACCTTGACCATTCATGATCAAAGAGTTGTGGGTTCAAGGCCTATCTCTGACATGGACGTTTGCTGGTGTGTTGTGACAGGTAGTTTTCCCAACTACACTTCATCAACTTCCAACCCTCATCTTTCCATTCCTAGCCAATCTGGGTGGCACAAGGACCTGATGCTTCGGGCACCAATACATCTGAGGCATGGGTTCAAATTCTGCCTAATAATGGACATAGTGTCATAGCAGGGTGCCCCCCCCCCCCACATATCAAAAAACGCCCACCACACACCCACACTTCTATGTCATGACACTTAATGTCATGAGAGAGATTTAAAGAAAATTATAACATGAATTAAATTCCTAATACATGAAAAGTGGTGACATCATCAAGGGAATATCCTTTTTAGAGAAATTACAGTGAATGGTTTAGATTCTAATGTTCTCCATAGATGGAACAAACACACGTTTTGCTGGAAACCACTTTTCATTTATCACGGACCAACAGCACGTGGATTTCTGTTAAAAAATTGAGACACTTTCGTGCAGCTTTACAATATTTTCTCTATTCTACATAGGAGTATATGAGAAAGTTAAAATGTGTGTTGATTATACTTTATGGTCCTCTCTTGGCTATGACAATGTATAAGTGAATTTAATAGTGTCAATTTCCTGATGAAGTACTTCACATGAGCTGAGCCCCGCAATTTCATGTTTCCTTATGTTGTTTTGTGTGAAATCATAACAATATATTTTTGTCATTGCAATTCCTTGTATATTCCCTTAGGAATATTAAGGAAATTAGAAACTAAACCAAAATAATGTAGTTGAGGAAATTTAACCATTCAAAGCATTACTTCTTTAAAAATAAAAAACACAATAAACTATTATTATGAATCTGCTACTACACATGATGCGTCAAAATACTTCCCCAAAATTTTACATGAACCATTTTCCTTTAAGGTTGGATTCAGAAGGAAATATAACAGGACAGGTTGTCAATTACAAAACATTTTCATAAAAGATTTCTTTCTTCTCACATTTAAAATTTTTCCTATTATCTGGACATCACAGTATCATTACAAATTAATATATACAATAGAATATTATTAAATACAAAATTAAAATAATTTATTTCCCTTAATTAAATAAATGGCAGAGAAACACTAACAATGACTTTTCTTTATTCTTTGATGGAGCTAGCAACTTGAGCTCGTTTACGGAGGGATCTAATACGTTGATTACAGTAAATTCGTAAAAATATAGAAATAAATACAATAATTATTCCTACAATTCCAAGAGCAGTCACAGGATGTTGGTACATAATGCAGGATAGGAGTATAGCCAGACCCTGGGGAAAGAGATCAATAAGTTAATGAACTCAAAATCACTAGTAACATACTTTTTCAAAGAATTATTGTCTCAATATCTAGATGGAAGAAAAAATTATTATAAAAATAAGACTATCTTTAAATATTATCTAAAAATATATAACTAAATAGAAAAAAGTTCAATGAAGAAACCATTATGAAAAATATAGAATAAAGTATAAGTTCAATTGGGAACTAAATAACTTCCCACAAATACATTTTGTAATTGAAATGGTGAGTTTTTTTGGTTTCAGAATCATCAGGCCTGCATTATATTTCAAAAGTTTGCAAAAATAATATGTTTTTTTCAAATCTATCACTAAAGCTCATAAGTAAACAGCTCATAAGTGCATGAAAATTGCTGCAGTAAAATGCTCATGTTGTCACTGTTATTTAGATAATACCATTTATTTTCCACTGAGCACATTCAAACACCATTCAGATAGCCACAACATGTCCATTCATTCTCAATTTCTCAACAGCTTATTTTGTTCACAAAAAAGTGTACAAAAATGGTACCGATCAAAATATTTTTAATATGCCTTACACCAAAATTACCTCACATTTTACTTCTCACATGAATTTAATTGTATGTGTATGTATGTATTTGTATATTTCCCCTTATTTTTGCGAGTCAGAATGCATAATCAACTGCCATTATTTAAGATATTTAAATTAAAAGAAAAACATATCAAGACATAATAATTACATAGTTATAGCTTGCACTTACCTGACGAATAGTCATAATTATAACAAATACAACTGGACCAAACTGAGCAATAGTGAAAAAAATAAAAAGCTGTCCTGCTGCAGAACACAGTGACAGAATGAGGCAGTCGACAACAAATTTCGGGAACTGAAATTAAAGGTATTAACATTAATATTGAAATTCATGAAGCAGACGGTGACTAGCATTTAGCAATTGACAGAAATTATAGTGCAAAACGTGGGAAAATCAACATATTTAACTTTACTTTTTACAATTACAATAAATCATTTAAATATGCAGCAACCAATCATCTACATCCATGCAAAACTCTCAGATCCATCCACATAAATAATATTTTTTAGCTCCGGTTTACATTATTAATTTTTTCTTAGATGTAAAGTAATCAAAGAGCAATTTCTTTTCAGTATCATTTCAGAAAAGCTAATTAGAAGCCATTTGTCTGTAGCTGAATAAGAAGTAGCATTTTCAAGGAAGTAAAAAAGGTCTATATTACTAATTTTATCATGGAAATAGTGTTTTTCCCAATAACGTTCTAAATACAATTTTGTATTGTTTCTATGGTAAAAGTAATTTTTAGAGTTCTATATTCATACTAAATGTAAATCACAACAAAATTGACACATGAGCGATAAATCATTATTCAATCAGTACACCACTACACTCATTCATGATTTATAAAATACTTTAAGTCTTAGGAAATAATTTCCAGATAATGCCTCTGACACTTTATATTAATTGAATAAATTGATCAAAAAAACAATCTATTATCGACATCCCAAAAATAAATGTATATATGTATGTGGTAGGTTCCACAAGTTTCTGGCCTCACTAACTTCCATTTTGATAGAAAGATAAAAATTACAGAACTTTTCAACTTAATTATGACCTACTTTTCATAGCTACAAACTTACAGCATTACAATAATTAAAGATAAGACTTGAACTGCTCAGGTTTTCTCACTGAAGAGTGATATCTAGGTCAGGCCAGAAACCTATGTATTTGTTCAAATAATGTTTAACAATCCAGCATATTTTCATAGCAGAATTCACAAAATTATGTGTTTTATATTATTAAGAGGGTTAGCTTACAAACCTGTGACATAAAATGGAATGAATGAGCAAAGCCATTTTGCTGAGCAATAGATACCGCAGTGAACAGGCAGGAGAACAAGTTTACTCCACACATCATTTGTACTGAACTCATATTATATTGGGAAAATAAAGCTCCTTGCCAACTGGATGTAAAACTATCAAAAACCATGTACGATGCTAAAAGCAGCACACCCGAAACTGTTGTTACAGTGTTACCTACAAAAAAAAAAAAAAAAAAAAAAAAAACAGAAATTAAAACAATAAGTAATATTATTTCAGGATATATAAAATTTATACATACATTTAATATATTTATTGAATATTACTGAAAATAAAATTGCCACTAATATACATATAAATATACATAAGCAAAATACATAAGAAATAATATAACTTTGATCTAAAACTATCATTGGTGTTTTTCTTCACTGCTGTGGAAACCTTTTAAGTTTTAATCTTCCTGATTATCAATTGGGAAAGTACTTCAGTGATGTGACAGAAGGAGAAACTACTTCTTGTGCTCTTTATTACTGTAATGTACATAATTATCAGGATATTGTGCCTACACAAATCTCTATATTTCGAATATTTTAAAAATAATTTTAATAGTGAACCACAATTTTATCAGTAACAAAATTGTTTGTGTTTTTAAAAGAAGTGTAATATTTTTAATTAAATTTAATTTGACCAGGTAAATCATTCCTTTACATTTTCAAAATATCAATATCCTTTCTGAAATAGTTACTAAGGCTGCTATAGACAACAGTATTTAAATATTGTGGCCACCAGGTAATAAAAGTAAATGCAATAACAGCTCAAAATTGAAGTTCCACTATGCTATCTTCCACCTTGCTGTGATGCTGAAACATTTAGTTTTTGTGACAAGTGTGAAGACAGACGTATATTTTTACATTTAACGTTCAGCTTTCTCTCAACCTAAGTTTGCCAGGTATCTGAATGTGTTTCTCACTTCTTGAACTTAGGGGGTGAGTTGTAACATATCGCCTCCCAAACAATAAAAAGTATTTGTATACTTTTAAATATAATATTTAACAATTGAAAAGCAAATAATAAACATAATGAAAGCATGCCAACGAGTGGAGGAAAGGAAGTGCTTTTCCTTCTTGTGGAATCTGATATCATATTCCCCACATTTTAAGGGCATGCATATGCTAAGGATTCTAGATCTTTAACTCTAATCCCTGACAATTTTTCAAATCCAAAGACCCATTTTGCATGCTTCCTTTTGACACAAATGATTTCAGAGTTATATCAAATGCAAAAGCATGTGCATCATTCCTGGAGTTTCAGGCCGCACACTGGGTATAAGCATGACTGTTAATACCCACGAAATATTCGTCAAAATTAAGCGTGTAAATTGGGTTGAAGGTTTATAGAACTTTAACCTACCCCTTTTAATTCTGTTTCTTGGGACTTGTCCCAGCATTTACAATCTCCTCAGATCTGGCATGAATTAAAAACCTCCTTGTAACACCCGCCATGGATAAAAGTTCATTTTATTTTTCCATAATTATTTTTGAGTTCCCTTTAGATTCTGAATTAGGCAAAAAGTACTCTATTTGATTTTTTTTTTTTTTTGTTTTTTAAACTCAATAAAACAATTTTTTATTAAATTCAATATTAAGGATTTTCATAAAAGTTTTTAAAATTATTTCATATGATTATTATAAACTTAAACAAATGAAAACCAGTTCATTCAATCAATAAACTTGGAACTTAATCCAAACATTTACCATGACGATCTTCGGGATTTCCTGAAAGGAAGAATATCATCCCCACAGATATCATGCCAGCAGTCACATATTCGTAATACTCATATTTTTTCTTTGAAATAATTTTACCCATCATCATCACTGGGATAACCTTTGATGCTTTTGCAAGAACCTGATGAAAAAAAAGAATAATTAACCACATGTAGAATTAACAAATCTATTATTTTTTTCAAATAAATAAAATCATACCTGTGTAGGGAAACTGACATATTTTAGAGCTTCATACTGACACCATGAACTCATTATGTTGGAAAAAGAACAATACACATACTTGTAAAGTGGAGCATGATGTCTACGTTGTTTTGTGACCAATATATACAAACCAGAAAGAGCAAATGCCAAAATACGATTAACAAAAACTAAAAATTGAGAATCTTTATAATGGCTTGTCACTCCGTTTTTGTCAACATATTCCTGCAATGGTGCAAAATAATTCAACATTAATAGCAGTAAATAATAATCTGATTTCCTTATTGCCCATTTCCTGCATTTAGAAATGACGAAATAAGAAAGCAGCTTCACCAATGCAACGGTAATGATTAAAGAAATACAAATCTGAGAAATTAGATATGTGAAAAAAACATAACCTTATTTGAGTTATAAATTTGAGAAAAATGAACTAAATACAAATACAGATACATGTATAAACATGTAATTATGCTATTTTTTATTCTGAATATTTGAGGAAATTTTGGAATTATGTACTATTGGCAAAAATTTGAATTTTTTCAAAACTTTATGTTATATGCCAGATACAAATAGACTGATTTAACATTGAAAATGGATTATTTGCAAGACATAAAAATTATGACAACATGCCATGGGTTTCTTTTTAGCAAAGAGAAGTTTCACAATCTAAATGAACTGTGTGTTCCCCTACAATGCCACAAATATATTGCTGATCGATATCACATCCTCAATTGTTTCTAACTAATGAACTTGCAGCTACATGACAAAATTATAAGTTTTTACAAAATTACACATAATTTAACTGTATATTACCTACTTCTCAGGTGAATAAAATCAGTACATTTATAAAAATGAACTGATAAAATAAAAAATATATGCAAATTCAAGTTTTATGCAACTGATTTACCTGGGTCATGACTTTCTCTTGCATTAGTCCCCATGTTAAATAAGTTAATTGTAATCCAAAAAAACAAAACAATATTAAAGCTGCTTCATGAAGAGCAGAACGCTGATATGGGTTCTGAGAAACATT
Source organism: Acheta domesticus (assembly GCA_031308135.1). Classification (NCBI taxonomy): domain Eukaryota; kingdom Metazoa; phylum Arthropoda; class Insecta; order Orthoptera; family Gryllidae; genus Acheta; species Acheta domesticus. Next base: position 9,140,799 of record JAHLJT010002406.1, on the reverse strand, counting down.
GTCCACACCAATTATAGGGTCAGAACCATTAATGCACATCCTTGCTATATATAGAAGGCAACTTGAATCTGAAAATAATTATAAACAAGCATTTAATATCAGAAAAATTCAGAACATTAAAGAAGAGTTAATTATTAGAATAATTCCTTGACAGAGTTCATAAACCTTTAACTGAGAAGCATCAATCCCCAAGAAATGATTTTGCAATCTGAGAATTGCCTACCTTCAAAAACGTTTTTTCACAACAATGAATCCTCTTCATACTAAGTACCAACAATAAAAAAATACTACAAATATAATTTTTAAAGATATAAAGAATACATGAAATACCTGGGCTATCCAAGTATGATGAGTTCCTTACATATCTAAATATTAGGTATCCGGGTATAAAAACGGATGCATAGCCGAGAAGATTAAAACTTAATTTTACTATCCATGTATTTTCCAAAAATGAAGCAGCGGTTTCTTCAATCAGTCGAACAACATGGGTCAAACTGTACATAAATGCAAGTGTGCCTAGGAACAGAATCCTGCAATAAACAGAAACTATTCATATTTAAAGTGAAAATGTAAATAATTAATTCACTGAAGAATAAAAAATGCCTAACCCAATAACTATTTCTTCTTTCCGCAACCTCATTTTTACTTTTTTCAAGTACGACAGTATACAGTATATTTTTTCTATTTGAGTCAAACATGCATTTCTTATAGCACATGACTTCGTTTCTGCTTACGTGTTCTTTTCTTCAATTGAAACTCATTTTGAAATATGTTATGCTTTCAAACACAACGCGACATATCACCCCCTCCCCTGTTGTGACGGAACCGCCTGGGAACCGCCGTGGCCGGCCGCCGTCAGCACCCGACAAGCCCAGACAGGGTCAGAGCACGGTGGAAATATTTACACCATGGACCAGAGAATATTATTACATGGTATTATTACAATATAACTTATAATTTACAAGTGGTGAGAGTTGAGCGCAGAGAGTGTTTTCAGAGTGCAAGATATTTGAAGGAAAATGCCGAATATTCTGCGTTGTTGGGTTCCCGTTTGCCGTAACCATAACAACCATACAGAAGACGCGGAAGTTACAAAGCTGTTCAATTTTTCGCGCGATCCTGAACAGTAGTAGTTCAGTAGACACGCGCATTTCACCTGGATAAAGGTCATTAAATGTTTTCTTTGGGTATGTTGTATGTACCCAGGCTCTTGTTAAAATCCCAAGTTTACTACCTCCCTCACCTTGTGCTAACTACGGGAGGCCCAAAACGGTATTTTTTCTTACTTGTTTCGGTTTTATCCCCATAGTTTTTAATCCTGTAGAAAAATTATTCAATTCAATTTTAAAGAGGATAAAATTTTCTGAAACTTTTATATAAACCATTTATTTCGGTACAAATTACCAACCGAACTACAGCTTTTCAAAGTAGTTGCGCTAAAACATGTGCTTTCTCACTTTCTCGCCCATACTTTCGGGAAATTACGCGCAAAGTACTCATATTTTCGGAAAATGACCCTATTTAAAAATCTATTCTTAAGAAATAGATTTTATTAAATAATTGTAGTAGGAAGATGCCGAAAAAAATTGAATTGTTGCAATTTCCGAAAAATCAGGGTTTTTAACGAAAATGAGACCTGGACCACTCCCCAGACTTTTTCAAAATTTTCTCAAATTCGGCTCAATTTTTTTCTTTAAATTTCTTGTAAGAATAGAGTAAATTACACTTATTAAGGTGGCATAGGTCCCATTTTCACGATTAACTCTGAATTTTTGAAAATTGCAAAATTTTGAAATTTTTTCAGTGTCTTCCTAGAACTACAAAATTTGAGATGGAGATTTTTCCTTCAAATAAGATTTGTTCTTCATAGTGTGTTCTTTCTTTAAGATCAAGTACATATTTTGAAGTTTTTTGTAGTTTTCGCATAATATTGCGTGCAAAATGTGCAATTAAAAAAAATACGGAAACAAGATTTTCTCAAAAACAACTCTAATTTTTTTCTTTAAACTTTTGGTAGCGATAGTGCTAAATGTACTCTATAAGGTGACATTAACTCCAAATTACAAAAATGTATTTTTTTGTTTCTCACGTCGTTAATATTTACATTAGTGGCGATTTGTTTACATTGTTAAATTTACGAGTTTAAGTGCTTTAAATATTGTCAAGTAAAGTTTCTCGAAAACTCAACAGTCTTCTGTGAAAACTAGTTCAAAACTCCGTATTTTCAGAAACGCTCAAACTCTATTTTCTCATAAATGGCTCCAAATTTTTTCTTCAAAGTTTTGGAAATAATAGTGCTAATTACATTCTTTAATATGGCGTAAAGTTAATTTTGGGGTATTTTTACTTTCCCGTATACGTACGTACACACGGAGTGATATAGGTAGTATAGGGAAAGTTATGTAATGCTGCGCGAAAAAATGGCCAATTTTCGGCGGAAAACAATTAACTGCCGGACCATGAAAACGAATAAGTGGATAAAACCAGTTGCTAAATTAAGAAAAAAATCCCCTAATACGTGGTGTAGCCAGAAACTCTGTTTTCGAGGTCCTTGATACCGAAAACCCAATTGAAAGGAAAACGTCCGTCTGTTCGTCTGTCTGCCCGTCCGTCTGTCTGTCCGTCTGTCTGTCCGTCTGTGAACACTGCTAGCGCCTAAACCATACGTACGATTTCTTCCAAAATGGATATTCCTTGGTCGATCTGATTCTAGTCGAAGCTTTGAGATTTTGAAAAAGATTCTTCAAAATTTGGGGGTACTTTAAATGAAGCCCCGCGGGGATTTTCAAAATTTTCTCAAAAACGGCTCCATTTTTTTCTTTAAATTTCTTGTATGAATAGAGTAATATACACTTTATTAACATGGCATAGGTCCGATTTTCACGGATAACTCTGAATTTTCGAAAATTTTGAAAGTTTGAATTTTTTCGGCGTCTTTCTCCAGCTACAAAATTGAAGATAGAGATTTTTTCTTCAAATAAAATTTGTTCTGCATATTGAGTTCTTTCATAAAGGTCATGTAAATGTTTCTCAAAATTTTAGCACCAGTAGTTTTCATGCAATATTTCGTGCAATATGTGCAACATTAAAAAATTACAAAAACAAGATTTTCTCAAAAACGGCTCCAAATTTTTTCTTTAAACTTTTGGTAGGGATTGTGGTAAATTTACTCTATCAGATGACATAAAAGCCATATTGCTCTCTCGGTTGTTTTTTTCAAAAATTACAAAAATGTAAATTTTTTTACTTGTCTCTCACGTCGTTAATATTTACATTATCGGCGATTTTTTTCACATTATTATATTTACGAGTATATATGCTTTAAATAATGTCAAGTAAAGTTTCTCGAAAACACAACCTTTTTCTGTGAAAAGTAGCTCAAATTTCGGCATTTTCAGAAATGCTCAAACGCTATTTTCTCATATATGGCTGCAAATTTTTTCTTGAAACTTTTGTGACAGATAGTGATAATTACATTCTTTAATATGACGTAAAGTTTATTTTAAGTTATTTTTTTGTTTTTTTCAAAAATTACATAATTGTAATTTTTTTGAAAGATCTCTCACATCTTTAATATGCACATTATCTCCAATTTGTAAAGATTATAATTTTTGTAAGTGTAAGTGCTTCAAATAACTTCAAATAAAGTATTTTGATAACTCGAACATTTTCTGTGAAAATGAGCTTCAAATTTCACAGTTTTAGTAGTGCTAAAACGCCATTTTCTCTTAAACGGCACATAATTTTTAAAAGAAAATTGCCATTTACGGCTAGGTTTTTGTGTTCTTTAATATTCTAAAATTAATGTTTCCGTTCTACCAATAGGAAACCGAAAAATTAAGAAAATGACCAAAAAAAAGTACTTTTGGCGATGATAGATGGTAGCTGGCAAGAAAGAGTATGTGGCAATTCCGAATACCTAGCGAAGACCCAAGAAAATAGAAAACTAATATGGGAAAGTCTGTGCCATTCTGCAGCACCACTAGTTTTGTTTCTTCAAAAATTACACAAGTGTATTTTTTTTGAAAGATCTCTCACATCTATAATACGCACATTACCAGCAGTTTGTAAACCCTATTGTATATGTGAGTGTAAGTGCTTTAAATGACTTTAAATGAACATTGTTTTGATAAAATGAACATGCACATTTTTTTGAAGCGTTTAGTAGTTTTCGCGCAATATAGCGTGCAATATGTGCAATTTAAAAAAAATACAAAACAATATTTTCTCGAAAACGGCTCCAATTTTTTTCTTTAAACTTTTGGCATAGAGTAAAGATGTATATAGAGGGCTCACCAGGCGTGTTTTTAGTTACGTCCTTTGAATAGTTCCCCGTCCACCGCTAGGATGCGCCAACGTCGGGAAGTGTGAAGGGCTGTCTGGCTTTCTGTTGGTGGTGGGGGTTTTTTAGGAAATATCACGCGGGGGAGGGGAACATGAGTTGTTTAGCTCGGGCCGCCGATCCAGCTGGCCTGCCTGGCCCCGCAGACCCGGATTACCGCGCTCGCCCCGCCGACTGGAACGGAAACCTCACATTTGCCTCTACGAAGCTGTGAATGGGTTTGCAGCGTGATCGCCGTTCAGGACAAGCCGCACTGGCAAAGTCTTTGGCCTGCCTTTCAAAGACAAAGAGTTGTTCCTAAGATGTAAAGGAGTGGACCAAAGGTGGTTAAATAACGAAAATAGGGGAGGGGCTTCTCATAGAACTTACCCCCTTCAGAATAGGAAATCGGCTGGAGATGCCATTCATCATAAAAGCAGTATTTACTCATTTTCTATAGAAACGAAAGACTTTCAATTTGTCATTTGAAAACTCCTAAATAAATTAACCAATAAAAAAATTAAAATTCCGCTAACAGGAACAGTTTTTGTATGGAAACATCTAGTCTGCTGCACAATATACCTCCTCCCCCCCCACACACAGAGAAAAATGCGGTTTGTGACACTAATTGATGTCGGTGCAAAAATGTGTTATTGTTGCAGACCAAATCAATTAACTACATTTATTTATTGAACATCAAATACAGTTAAAAACTGTGTGTGACCTGCTGTGGGGAGAAGTGTATTGTGTGCAGGTTTTTTGAAATTCTGGGATACCTACTAAAATGTACATTTTTGGCAAGCAGGGCCATCTTTAGGCACAGGCAGACGAGGCTCGTGCCTCAGGGCCCCCATGATCAAAGGGCCCCCACAGATAATAAAAATATATATAAGAAAACTGAACTAGTGGTGCTAGAACAGCACGTACTTTCCCGAATTATAAAAAACAGCTACGCAATATTAAGATATTGCATTTTCGGCGCTACTAACATCTTAAGGTCCGATTAAATTAAGAAGATGATTGACAGTTCTGTGTGGCGTCAGGACGCCTCTCCCGTTTCCATGGCAGCTGCCAACCAGAGAGACAAAATGTGACGTGTCACGTCGCTCAGTTGCCACTGCCGAACACGGGGAACATTTGAGCATCGCACAGAGACTTCCTGCCGCCGCGCCGCCCGCGTTTCTGCCTGTGCTGCGCGCGCATTGTGTACTATGTTGTGATGAGTTGCGTTGAGGTTAGGCTTTTGTCGTATTTTTTACACTTATACACGTATTTTTTGAAGTGTTTGTTTTCGTGTCCCGGTAACACGTGCTCAGTGGTTTGCGACCTGGCAACGTCACTCCCCTCCACTCACAAATGTCAATCACCTTCTTAATTTAATCGGACCTTAGCTATTGAGTTTTTCATTCATATCGCACAAATTATTATATCCATAAAATTTCAGTATTGCTGAATGGCTGGTTAATATCAAAGGCAATGTTTTCCAGGAGTGAGGTTTTTTTATTTGCTGCCAGAAGACACACAGCAATGTACGAACTCGTGGTGGCTAATCGCGTGTTGTCGCTAAGTTGCGCGCCTCTAGCTGTTATTGCAACTCGAAACAATGACATGTACTTAATTCCCAGGAATTCGCGAGCGCTAAGCGGAATTCCATTGTAGCCTTCGCATTGTCGATAAGTTAAAGTGTGAGGAAGCAAAAATTGAATTAATATTGGCATTTCCAGTAACAAATTATATTTAAATCATTTATTTTTATTTTCCTTATACATAGTATATTTTACTTTTCCATATATGCACGTATATACAGAGTATTGTAAGAAGTGGCCGACATTTTTGTTTTAATTTTTGCAAATCCAGGCATTTTAACGAACATGAGACATGCACCATTCTCTTAACCCTTCATTGCACCGCTTTGCAGATATGCAAAGCCACTTTTGGAAGTGATTTACGGTTATATTTCTGTATTATAAGTTTTTGTGTGCACTATGACGTATTCGGAAAGGGTTTATTTACCATTAGATTCATTGGGTACTCGACAATTTGAGCATAAATAGTCTTTTTGAATTTTTTTTCTCGGTGAGTAGTTGTTCACTCCGGGAGTGCTTGTCGCCCTACTTTGATTTTTTTGCGGTTGTTAATTACTTTAATTGAATGGGTATTTTTGTGGTTTAAAAGTGAAGTTTTTTGTAAGAATTGAATTATTTGGAATCTAGTTTCTGTTTTTAGTTGTAATTTTAAAGAGGGATTTTTGGACTTTGCATATCTGCAAAGGTGCACGTAAATTTGCATTGAGCCTCCAGTGGTCGCGGTGTTGTACTGAGAACAATGAGATTGTTGCTCTTGGCCAACCTTTCGAGAAGATATCTTTCGTGAGATCATTCTATTCTTGTCTTATCTCTTCCACTGAAATCTGGAAGCCTGGCCGCTTCCTTGTTGCCGACAATGTACGTTTTTGCCAGATGATAAGTAAATGTTATAAGGAGTACAAAGCTTTTGTGCCGACTATAAAGCTCGAGAAGTTGTATTATATATCGTGCCGCGACATCAGAAGTGTTTTTGGAGATTACGTATTGTGTTCGAATTTATTTGACTTTTACTAATTTTCATGATGTAAAAAATGTAATCATGAAAAATAGTAAGAATCAAATAAATTATATGTATATATAGACAATATATATATTTATTACAATATATATATATATATATATATATATTGTAATATACAAAATATTACAGAACAAACGCCGCGCGTTAATCTGGACGGACGAAGATGTAATATACAAAAATATTACAAAACAAACGCCGCGCTTCAATCTGGACGGTCGCGGTTACTAGGTAACGAAGGTTGTTGACGCGCGAGAAGGGGGCGCTGGACGAGGGAGAGTTGGTGGTTGACTGGCATCCTGGTGGTAGCGGCGCGTATGTAACCTGAATTATTAAAGTTGGGCATCGACGCGAATAGGGAGGACAAATTGTGGAACAAGTGTGCAAGAAGTGAGCAGCAAGAAAGAAGCAGACGGATTTTCGGCGCGGAAGTCAAGGGGCTACGAACTGCGGGGCCATCGTTGCACAACGCCAGACAATTTGGTACAGTGAACTTAATGCATGAAATCAAGCAAGAGAATTTTTATATTTTTAATCTCAAATTCCATTCTTAATAAACAAAATTATTGTTGTGCCACGTTGTGTGTAATTCCTTCGGGACATAAACAATTTCAGACTTCCAGGCTTCTCTGTATAGAGGGCAATCCAGTGACAACCAGCCTGCAGGTAAGCGTGCAGGTGTGTCAACATATAGATCCCAAAGAACTGAGCTAGTAAATTAAATTAGATAAATCATGAGAGCTCTTCCTACAAAAATCGCAGTATAAATGTAAATGCTGTAGAAAGATCTTGTAGCAGTAATAGTTTCAATAATTTGAAAATACTGCCAGTGAATGGTGGAGGGGTGAAATCGGTAGTGGGGGCAGAGTCGCGACCTGTGCGCACTCTACTCGGTTACCACATTTTACGGAACTAAGATGCGACGGTGGTGCCATCTCTGAATGAGTTACCTTCCAAGCATAACCTCCGCTGCCGGCAGTGAGCTGTCTATACATCCTTATACTGCGATTTTTGTAGGAAGAGCTCTCAAGATAACTCAAATCCCATCTTCGCGATGGAATATGTCACGGCATTTCGTATCATTCACAGTCGTTCCGCTAGATTTCGCACGATCGCGACCGTATGAAGCAGTGCATGCGATCATGCGACTTCTACCGGCAAGACCGAGAAAAGACGCGAAATGCCGTGGCATATTCCATCGCGAAGATGGGATTTGAGTTATCTTGAGAGCTCTTCCTAGAAAAACCGCAGTATAGTCTATGCTTTTGGTAATGATAGTGATAAATGTACTCTATGAGATGACATAAACGCCATATTGCTCTATTCTTTTTTTCTTCAAAAATTACAAAAAATGTAATTTTTTTGACTTGTCTCTCACGTCGTTAATATTTATATTAGCGGCGATTTGTTCACATTATTATATTAACGAGTACACATGCTTAAAATAATGTCATGTAAAGTTTCTCGAAAACTCAGCCATTTTCTGTGAAACCTAGCTCAAAATTCTGCATGTTCAGAAACGCTCAAACGCCATTTTCTCATATATGGCTCCAAATTTTTTCTTCAGACTTTTGGAACGGATAGTACTGATTGCACTCTTTAATATGACGTGTGAAGTTGATTTTAAGTTTGTTTTTTTTTCTTTTTCAAAATTACACAAATGTATTTTTTTTCAAAGATCTCCCACATCTTTAATATGCACATTATCAGCAATTTGTAATCATTATTACATTTGTGAGTGTAAGCGCTTCAAATGACTTCAAATAAAGTTTTTTGAAAACTCAAACATTTTCTGTGAAAAAGAGCTTCAAATTTCGAATTTTTAGTTGCGTTTAAACGCCATATTCTTAAAAACAGCTACAATGTTTTAAAAGAAAATTACCATTTATGACGAAATTTTCCTGTTCTTTAATATTCTGCGATTACTATTTCCATTCTACCATTAGGAAACAGAAAAATTAAGGAAATGTCAAAAAAAAAGTACTTTGAGCGGCGATAGATGGCAGCCAGAGGCGTATCTACGGTATGGCAGACATGGCACGTGCCAAGGGCGCCCTTCACAAGGGACGTTATTTAGAGTATTATACCCGCCAAAACAAATAACTCTAATTTGAAGTATCCTGACAGGGGCGCAAATTCTTCATGTTCTTGCCATGGGCGCCTGAATACCTATATATAGATACGCTTCTGATGGCAGCTGGCAATTCTAAATAGCTAGTCCAGATCCAAGGAAATAGGAAACTAATACGGGAAAGTCTGTGCCATTCACTGTAGCACCACTAGTTGTTTTGTTTGTTTTTTTCCAAAAATTGTACATGAGCTTTTTTAATGAGTTAGTTTTGCATAACAGACTTTGAAGCAAAAATCTCTGTCTTTTAATTCTGTGGTTTAAAAATTTTGTTTTACAATTTTCCAAAAATCGTGGATTTCAACGAAAATGAAACCTACAACATTCACTTAAACGTCCTTGCACTTTTCAACAACAAAATTTCATCAGAGAATTTGGAGCTATTTTTTTGAAAATTTTGAAAATGTCCGAAGGGCTTCATGTAAGTACTCTCCAAAATTGAAGTATCGGTTTCAAATTCTAGAGGCCACGACATCAGCCAGAACAATTGGGGAACATCAATTTTGGAGCAAATCAGCTGAACGGTTTAGCCGCTAGCATTGATTGCAGACGGACGGACAGACAAGACGTTTTGCTTTCGAATACTGTACGTGTCCCATCGGAACGTAAAGGAAGACTGTCGGCTGGAGAGAACCCTAGAAAAGAAGAATCTTCTTTTGAATTATTTATAATTGCATTCTGAATACTAATATTTTCCCAATCTTATTTATAGGCTAATATGTTATAATTAACAAGCAACGTCATTTTCTTGCGTTATTTCTGCATTCTTCAGTGTAAAACTGAATGGAAGTATCTCCAAATTTGAGCTACTGAATATGATTAATACATAATAAATCACATCAGGACTGGCAAGCACGTGATTTACGGTTGTGTACATGGTGGAAATAGTATGGATGTTCTGTACATGGTTTTATTTCCTCCATGGTTCTGTAGAAAAAAAAATGCACATGATATGGTATACGCAAGAAGTTGAAGCCCATCTCAAAGCGAAATGTGAAGGGTCAATATCACCACCGACAATTATGTCACCTGTATTGAGACACAATTTCTTTAAATGCATCGTTGTACTTCCACGTCTTCAATGTGAATTAATAACAATTGAGAAATATCTCATCTATCTAAAACCTTACAAACAAAATATTCAATAATAGGAACTTAAGGAAGCTGAATTTTCGATTTTGTGTTGATCTCTCCTCTCCCTCCCACTCTACAGGAAAATGGAAACAAAGGCTGCTGTGAATCAGCTGTTCATGCAGTGTTGTCGCGAATAGCGAGTTGTCCCTGAGTCATATCAGACTAGGATTGATGAGCGTGAACTGTGGAAACGGGTAGGGAAGGGTATCTGGGCACGAATTGACAGGTAGGTAGTGTGTTAGGATATGGCTGGGAAAGGTAGTAGAAATTGGGTTAGAATTGAAACCGAAATTGAGAAAAGTCGAGAAGAAGCCAACTGGAAAAGAGTTGTTGAGTTAGCAGAACATTTAAAACAGAGGTCGACGTCACCAGAATCAGGTAATTCAGTATAATTTTTAAACATTTTTCTGTCGAAAGTGTGTAATTAACTCTGTTACATTGTACAAAAGTTAAACTTTTCATATCGTTATATTTATTTTATGCTAGTATTTATTATATTCCATTTTCAGAATGTTTAGCCAATTTTTTAATTGGAGAGGGAAAGTTAGAACTTTATTTGGAGGAATTTCCACCCATAGAAACAAACATTTTCAAGGCACGTACTGGACTAGCTGAAGCAAAGCAATTTCTAATGTTGACTGCAAGTGAACAAGGAAAGAAGGTAAAGTTTTCCAGAAGGTTGAGCCATTCATAATAATCATAAGTATTGTTACTACTGTAAATTTCATGATATACAACGTAAATGTACAATTCTTGTACTTACACTTATTGTGTTTCACATTACATGTTTTGTAAAACAATTTGAGAGTTCTTCTTGTCTTCTGGATGAAAATGACCAAATGTGTATTAAACATTTTTAGGTTTTGAGTACGGTACATCTCTTGACTATACTAGTTCTATTTGCAAGTAAATATGGTCAGGCAGAAGGGTTTCAGCGTCGCTCCCAAAATATTCCCAATTTATTTATTTAAATTGGCTTGTAGATTTGACCAAGACAGTGCCTCAAATACCCAAGGGGGCCAACGAGTGAGAATTGTGATTATTTTTTTGTATTATAGATTTTATCTTTAAAAAATTTAAAAGTTGAACTTTGCTAGCAATATTTATATTTTAACTCCCAAACAGGATGAACCAGAAAAAAAATAGCATAATACAGCACTCATTAGTGAGGCATTTATTGAAAAACTATTCATTTGCTGATTGCTTGAAAATAGCATGGAATGTGAATGATGAGATGAATGGTTCAGAAAGTATTCTAGGATTCTTACAGTAACACACTTTTGGTTTTGTCATATAATCGATAGAGTACTAGTTTTCGTATAAGAACAGTTTTATGGTGAAGTTATTGTTATTCTTGACAATTGAATTTTTCTCATATTCAATCTTGTTTCTTTTCACAGGCTGGTGTGCTTCTCGACTCTAATTTGCTGCTGGGAAAAGTACATTATGCTATGGGGTATTATCAAGAATCTTTAAATTTCTATGATCAAGCTGAGCTACATACACTTACAGAGAAGCATTTGCCTAGTCGTAGTCTAAGAATTGTAGCTGAATCGTACGCAATAAAAGGTAATGATATGAATACACGTGTATTACATGAAATCATCATGACAAGCTTTGGCGATCTTTCATTTTAATAACCACAAAGACATGTCCTTCCTCAGAAAATCCTTAGACCCAATTTTCACTCTTCCTCTCGACAAACAATTTCTGGAGTTTCAAGCATACTTTCCTGGAGTTTTAGCTCTGCTGTCCAGTAACCAGTGTGCACGTATATGCCTTTGTAAAGGAATGGTAAAGTGGATCTCGTGTTTACAATCCCTGCACAATTAATGAGACTCGTAGTCTCTTGTTTCTGAGAATAATAATTGAGAATCTGATCTTGTATAACATTAGTGTTCAGAAAACCTTACTTTTTGTAACCCTTTAAAGCCCTGTTACATATATGAAGAAATCATGTTTGTAGTCAACTCACATTTGCTCCTTCTGCACCAATTTGCAAATTGTATTTCTTCAATAGATTGAGACTTTCTAAATGAAGTATAAAATCAAGTTTTGGCATTCCCGAATGCTAGGTGATGATTTAGCTGTGATCACTAAAGCTTTAAATGCTCCTAGCAAGGGTGTATTCATGACTTGCATCTGTTTGAATCTTCTAAAACCATGCTTAACAGCAATATGCCCGTGGTTTAGCTCTAAAAGTTGCAAAAACATGCACACCTTGACTCTGCATACATGGACACTATAACAATGGGGAAGCGCTATAGGTCAAAAACTATGTTGAGCTTTTAAGGGGTTAAAGGATCAGTGACAAATTTTATTGTTCTGTGATCTTCTCACGAGGATGTTTCTAACTTAAAATAAGTTTCTCGTTAAATAAGTGATGGATTTCAGTGGGCTAAAAAGAAGGAAATATGTCTTCAAAAATACAACCAATATAGCAATATAAGCCTTTATTCTTTTAAAATCCATAGAATTCTCTGATCTGTTTACAAATTTTAGAAGTTTGAAAAAGAACATCTAACAAAGTTTAGAAGAAGAAATGGAACTTAATTTTGTTTTTAATTATTCTCAATGGTTGCAATGTATTTTTCCAAAACAAGAATAAACCCTGAATATCATAATATGTGCATATACATGTAAATATGTTTGGTAACATGCAATTCAAACCTGAAAATCTGGGGAAAGGTAGGTGTAATGGAGTAAGTAGACCTATAGCAAAAAATAAAATTGAGGAATTGTATAAATCACTAGTTTATAAGTAAATTGCATTGCCATGTGCTTAATTTTGAAGAAAGCTTTACATCCTGTGGGAGTGTACATTTAAATTTAATTAAAATTAATTGAACTTGAATGCTTTATTTAACAGGAAAAGATGCAAATGGATGTTAATCAGAGCCCTCATGAATGAGACTTCATGAATATCCTCCCCATCCTAATCCTTTTCATTAGATGAAGATGATGTGTCTTAATGGCTTTGGTTCTCATTTGAGTATGATGCAGTGCTTCCAAATGTTTAATATATTGTTTCGATTGCACTATACCCCATGTCAATTTCTAACAAACTTTTTATTTTATTTATCCATTTAACTCTTATTTTTGTCAGAGACATAATATTTTTAACACGGCTGGCCTGGTGAGCAAGATTGTGAAGGCACAAGTGCAGTATCAAGCTCAGTTGGGCAGATCACAGATACGAGTTACATGTCCCATAGGCATGCATGTTTACTCTGTGTTGTGGCATGTTTGGCTTTCTCACCTACCATGTATTATCTTCCCATCAATATCCTTTCATTTCTGAACTGTTTGAATGGTGCAGGAGCATATGTGTGAACATGATGTACGCTTTGCACTCAGACGGTGCCATTCCTGATTTCACTTGTGTGGTGGCATGATGAGGCAGACCTAACCACTATGTATTACCCTAGAAGCCTTGATCCTTCTCCTCCACACAGATACCCTCACCTGATTTTGACTAGCTTAGCTCAGGCCCCCCAATCACGAAAAGAAAAACTGAGATGGGCCAATGGGCTACTTCTGAAAGCCCTTAATTGTGATAGTGTGGATGGTGTTAGTGAAGGGGGGGCCCAGCCAAAGTCCAAGTAGTATGGATAATGTATAGGAAATGGGGAAGCGGCCACTGTCCTGGGAACCTGGGAACTAGAAAAATGTGCAAGGTCTTGGGGAGGGCATGGCACCATAGAGTGAAATAGGCTGAAGTATTCTGATCCAAAGATGTGGGTACATACACATATTATATACATATAGGTACAAACGTTGGTCACTAAAAATTTCTTTAAATTGTTTAGAGAATTAATCAGGACTGGGAATGAAACCTGGGGTAAACCCCTTGATTTACAGGAATTGTTCTAATCACTGAACTACTAAGATGATTGGTATAATTCTTTGAACGGTTTCACATTTCTGCTGTATTACTTATCTGATATTCAGTTGTGATGACTCTATCACTTTATTAAAATTTCGAAAATGTCATTTAGACTTTGTGTACACCCAAAAATAAAAATATCTATTTCAAATTCAAAGGCTTGTGATATTGAACAGTTTATTTCAAATTTGATAAAGATTCTGTGATTGTTTAGGGGCTGCGTTGTTCACAAACAGGCAGATGAACATTTTCCCATAAATCAGTTTTTGGATGTCAAAGCCCCATAAAACCTGCCTTCTGCCTAATATGCAGTAGTGAAAGTAGCGAGTATTTGTAGTGAAAAATTACTATACATATTTTTTGGTATCAGGGACCCATTATTTGTCACAATATTTTGTCAATTGTTTTATAAGCCTTGTATTATTTTACATAGGTGGATTTATACGCCACATATTATGTATATGGGTCCTTCGGGGTCACAAAATTTCAATTCCGAATCAATTTAAAAAAGAAAAAGGAGAAAAAAAGAAAAAAACCTGAGAGGTAACTGGCTGATAAAACAAATGTAAGTTGGGTTGATCTCTCTTCAACAGAACATTGCTCTTCGGAATGTGACATCAGCGTTCTTTTTGTAGCTCATACCAACTGCAAATTTGTATTATTTGGAATCCACAAAATTTTGTGTTTGTGCTTTGGTTTTTGCAGGATTATGTTTAGAAAAGGTGCCACCATCCTCATCTTCCAAGTATAAGCAAGCAGAGTGGGAAGAACATAGAATACAATGCTTTGAAATTGCTGGTGACTTGACTTTATTGTATTTACAAGAGCAGGATAAAATTCAGCAACAAAATGCAAACACTAATACAGGTATGTATGCAACATTGTGATCAGAGGGAAAATCTCTCTCTCCCTCTCTCTCACTCCCTATCCCTCTCTTGCTCCCTCTCTCTCCCCTCTCCTTCTCTCGCTCTCCCTCTCTCTACTTATACAAAGGATTAGAAATGTTTAAAAACTTGGTAATTTATAACTACATTCCTTAGTCAAAATATTACTGGGTGCTACAACACTACAAATTTATAATGAACACTAAAATAAATGCATAGTTCTGTTCAAACATTTTCAAAGTATATTTAAAGTCAAGGTAATTTCTTGGTGGTAAAAATGTTTTTTTAAATTTTTTTAATTGCAGCCCAGCTGTCAAAAATATCTGAAATAAATTCACAACAATTGGTGTTTTGAGATTTTTTTAGCATTTTTAGCATTTAGCATTTTTTAGTCTTTTGAGATTTTTTTAGCATTTTCCAGGGTTCTAAGTATACATTATTTTTTTGTTGTTGTTTTTTTTCTTTTCAAAAATGTTTTTTTGCGTCAAATTAAGTTAAGTTGAAAAAAAATTGAAATTAATTGTAAAAAATTCGTTTTAGGCTAAAGAGGGGCTGGGTGGTGGGACGGGGGCTAAGACACCTTTCAAAAATAATATTTTTGTGTTAGAATTGTAGTGTAACTGCTCATATGTACCCTTTTAGATAACTACTTTATGTATGTAAACCAATGAGGGCAACTCGAATAGGGAGCTTGAATAGATCTTGTAATTTTTGTTAATGAATACAGCAAGAGATATTTTGAGGAAATTTTAAAGGGGAAAAGTGGTAATGTATGTGAAAATTAAAAGATGTGATTGAAAGAAGAGGAACTGAAACAGGTGAGAAATTAAAAATGATAAGGGCTGATAGTGATTTAGAAATTCTAAGTGAAGAAATTATGAATTAGTTTTGTGTAAATGAAGGAATACAAAAAGAACGAGTGAATATTTACAACAGAGTAATGAATTTTGCGGATGTAATGCACATTAATAACAATGGCAAGAGTAATGTTAATAGAATGAAATTTTCCCTGTAGAATTTTGAACAGAACAATTTTAACAGCTGCATATATTCACAAAATAAATCAGGAAAAAATAATTAGAAAACTCAAAAAACAACAACAACAAAAAATGCAGTGGAAAGAAGTCATGAGAAGCTCATAAAAGATTATTTTGTTGTGAAACCTTTTTAGTTTTTAGAAATAGAAATGTAAGAAGAGAAAAAATTAATGAAAGAGAAAGAGAAGATATTTACAGCGTGGATCGTAATCTGATATGTACAATTGTAACGGAAATGAAGATACTGGACAAATAGTAACTCTATCAAGAGAACTCTCCCCAACACAAGAGTATTTTTAGCTGAGAATTACTTTGTTTTTCATGTGACTAAGGAGTTACACAAGGATGTATCCTCTTTGGGTTTCTTTAAATTATATCCAGAAAATGTCATAAGAGTAGCAAATTTGGATTACATGAATGTCATTATAAGAATTGGAGAACATATGGGCCAAGAAAATATAGATTACACAGATGATGTGCTAATGACAAAAAAAGCGTAAAGACCTGGAAAAGCTGTTAAAGTGAATGCTAAAAAGAAGTCAGAGCTCAAACTGAACTTAAAAAAGATCATTGCAATGGCAATAGAACAATACAAAAGAATACAATTAAATGATGAGATAAAAGAAACAAACAAATTAAAGTTTCAGGGAGTAATATTTACAAAAGTGGTTGTTACACTGAATAAATATAAAGAATCATTTGGGGAAAGGCAGCCATGAAAAGTTGTATTTAATGCATGAAAGACTCAAGGTTATCAATTAAGACTAAAATGAAGGTTATATAAACAATATTATTTCCTATTGTGTTGCAAGGCTTTGAAGGCTGGATCCTAAGAGTAAATGATAATAGCAAAGTAGATGTCTTTGAAATATAGTGTTGGAAGAAATTAATTAAAATTCTTCGAACACACTGACGAACAAATTTCAATATGTGAAGAGGTGAAACTTGATTGCTCTTTGAAAAGCAGTGCCATCATTAAAAATTATCATTCTTTGAATGTATTGCAAGGAGAACTGACTCATTGGAAAAAGACCTGTTGTTTGGAGTAGTGGATGGTACTAGGAATCAGGGATGGAGAATGAGATGGCATGAAGAAATCAAAAGCTTAACTATCTTGACATAACTAGAAGCAATTAATAGGGTAAAAGACAGTAAATAATGGAAAAAGTTAATAAGGAGGGGAGAAAAAGAAGAAAACATTCTGAAGAAGAGGCTGGTAATCAACAGCTCTGAGTATTCCTTGGGATCTCTGAAGATTATTCTTATTTACAACAATGTGTAGAGTAAAATATTGTAACAGTGTACATACTAGGAATTCTATTGGAAATGTAATCAATATATTGAATTTAACTTGTTGCTATAATTTAACACCTGGGAGCAATAACATGTTATGCCACATTTCTGATGAAATTGAGATATTAGTGTATTTCGATGCCCCATATATATATATATATATATATATATATATATATATATATATATATATATATATATATACACACACACGCACGCACGCGTGCACACGTGCACGCACGCACACGCAAACACACACACGCAAACACACACACACACACACACACGCGCACGCACACACACGCAAACACACACACCCCTCAAGATGTTAGTGTGATGACATAATGATTCGTGAATAAATGTTTTTATCCATATGTCTAGAATGCAATGTCTAAACCTTTAATTGCCCTTTTCTCAAAATGTATGTATAGTTGCATAGCATGTTATTGCCCCAAGGTTTTCAATTGATACCTTGCGTTCTGTATATATGTGTATGGTATGAATAGGTAGTATAGTGTATGGGTATGTATGCCATCAAATTATATAGAGAAATAGAAAACATTGTAACTGTGTGTTTAGAAGTAATTCTAGAGTAAATATAATTGATATTTATTGGAATTAAAATATATTATTGAAAAAATGCAATTAATGAAAGCGTTGCTGCTCATACACGTCACAATTGAGTTGATGCAATGAAAAGTAACCTATATCTATCTGCAAGTGTGTCCAAAGACAATGATTTTTTAAAAATTTATTTCAATAAATGGGCTGAACCCTCTACAAAAAGAAAATGCATATATAAAGGTAAAAACATATACAAAAATTAAAGCACTTACAAGCACCGAAAGCA
Organism: Acheta domesticus; assembly: GCA_031308135.1. Classification (NCBI taxonomy): domain Eukaryota; kingdom Metazoa; phylum Arthropoda; class Insecta; order Orthoptera; family Gryllidae; genus Acheta; species Acheta domesticus. Next base: position 9,122,662 of record JAHLJT010002406.1, on the reverse strand, counting down.
TATAAAGACAAAAATACATGGATACAAAATAACAAAAATTAAAGCACATACAAGCATGCAAAGCACATAAGAAAATTATATACAGATTCAAAATAACAAAAATTAAAGCATGTGAGTAAAAGTAGTTTAAGAGAAGTAAAAAAATTTTTTAAGTCATGATTGAAAAAATCAATCCTATCAGCATAGCCATTAGCGGCTCAAGGTAGTCTCTTAAAGATATCATAATAGCTTTAGTTATTGGTACATGCATCCAGCCAGAAGAAGGTAGGATTTCTCATTCTCATCTGAGGGATGTGAAGAGAGATAAGAGAAAGAAGTTCGGGGCAATTAATGAAACCGTGTAGGTTTTATAGAAGAAAATTAAATCACAGAATTTTCTCCTACCATGAAGAGATTCTAATTTAAATAAATAGTAGAATTTGGAAAGGTCATGATCGAATCTATGAACTGGTGTCCCATTTCTGAAAGCTAGGTGGCGTAAAGAAATTAATGTTGTGCTGTTTTCAAATGATTGATAGATAAATTAGTGTAAGGTCATCAAGGTTTCATCGTTTAAAGAATGTTGGTAGTTCACATCATTATGTCTCCAGGCAAAAGTCATTGCACAATGTTTGTCAGTGTGGAGTTCCATTGTGTTTGTAGAACACCACTGCGAGAAGGCAGAGAGATCGTCTTGTAAGCGGTAGGCATCATTAAAATTAGTAATCTTGGCATAAATTTTGGCATCATACGCAAACAATAAGATTTTCTATATTTGATAACAGATGGCAGAACATTAATGAAGATTTTAAACCAAATCGGTCTCAGATGGGAGCCTTGGAGAACACTAGAACTCCACACTGACAACATGGAGCAATAACATGTGTATGATGGGTATGTATGCCATGCATATATACAGGTATGTTGAAATGTACGATAGAGGCCATGGAGTTATTATGTATGGCTCGGACGCATGGCCATTGACAACAACATACTGGCTTCTGCCAGAAAGATAAGAGCATACCCATTACAGGAGTGAATCATTGACGCTTAAGGATGATAACTTGTCAATCAATATGTCATGATTAACACAGTCAAAGGCCTTGGCAAAGTATGTGTATATATCGTCGTAACCATCAACTTGAGAACCATATTCAAACACTTTAATGATATACATATATAGCTAGATTAGTTGTAGTAGATCTATTGTTAGTAAAACCATGTTGGTAGTCTGAGATAATTGTGGAAAAGTATGGTGCTAAAGCATTAACCTCAAGTTTCTCAAAAAGTTTTGAGACAGCACTGAGAATGGAAATACGACAGTAATTTGAAATGTTGTCACCTTCTTGAATATAGGGACAACTTTACTGTATTTCCAAGCTGAGGGGAAAATCCTCAGATCTAATGTTTGGTTAAAGATATAACGTAATGGTGGTGCCAGAGCAAATTTGCATTTGCTCAAAAGACTATTGGTGATCTCATCTGGTCCACCATTTTTACAAGAGTTCAAATGTCTTAGAGCAAGAAGAATTACAGATAATGTGAATTTGACATTGCTGACCATAGAATGATTTTGGAAATCAGTGGTAGTAGTTGGAATGTGTTTAAAATCGTGTTTAGCATATTGATTAAAAAAAATGTGAAGAAAATAAGGGGACAATTTCTGAGTAAGCACTGGAGCTGTTCGTACCCAAGTGCATAACACCAGGTAGATGTGTTGATAAACTTCCAAACAGTTTGAGGGTCGATAGAAGCAGATAGTTCAATTTTATGTTCATAAGAGTGGTAAAGGACATGCTGTAAATGAGACACTCTGAATCATAGGGCAAAAAATTCAGCATAATGATCAGATATATTAGTTTGTTTATACAGTTTGTGAAACTTGTTTTTTTCTCTGATATGGCCAATAAGCTCCAAGGAGTACCAACATGGATAAGGACTGATAAAAAACCTGTTTCTTTGAAACAAAGTGATCAATTAGCAGTCATAAAAAAATGATACATTAAAATCAATGTCGTGTTTGTTGAAGTAAGCGTTCCAGTCAATGCTATTAATGTAATAAATGATAGAATCGTAGTCATAATGTTTAAAGTCATAGAACATACTTAGTAATTTTACATTGTTGTCAATGCAATTGTGATTCAATTGTATCTCAATTGTCTAATATTAGCTCCCTTTATTCTCATCGACAATTAAATGACATGATATTTATTTATAATTTATTAAACAATATTGTTGATGGTCCTCCACTACTGTCTATGATAAAATGGAAAATCCTGTATCTGGGACTATGGAGACCTCAAAATAATATAAACTATTTATTTTTATAGCAACTGCAAAAACTAATGTAACATATTACGAACCAATGAAACGTATGTGTAGACTATATAATATGTTAGATAGAGACCTGCTTAGTCTATCAATTTATACATTCCATTGAGAAGCAAGGAAAATATTTTTGAATGATTTTACTTAGCTTGACTATATTGTCTATTTGAATACTCATAAATTTGTATACTTTGTAACTATATGTATTATTATTGTAAATATTATACCTATGTAATTGAGCGATTGCCTGTTGTTATATCAATCAATAAATAAATAAAGGAAGAAAGAAAGAAAGAAAATTATTGAAAGTCAATGGGTATTTAAAATAAAGAGAAGGATGGTGTCTGTCACAGGGTAATAATGGATCGGTAGATTTAAAAATCTCGATGTATCCAAAATGAGTCCTTGACAGCTATCAAAATTCCTCCTCCTTCTCTTGTAGATGACCTGGAGCGGCAGTCACAATCTCTTCTATAAATTCTATAGTTGTTCTGAAAAAATTCACCATCCATATAGTCCTCCTTTAGCCAAGTCTCAATCAAAAAATAATGTCATAATCAATAGCATTATTTCTTTATTTCTTATTTTGTCTTTCCTTGTCACTTTTAGTATTGGTCTCAGGTATCTCATTTGGGCTGCTTCAATTCTTTGTCTATCTCTTTTTTTTCAGTATTCAAGTTTCACTTCCATAGAGAAGTGTAGGTTGGAAATGATGTTGTGGAGTCTAATTTTCGTTTCTGTAGTCATATGTTGGAAGTGTCTTTTTATACACCCATTGATTTTGTTGTAGTTTGCCAACTTTGATTCAAAATCTTCTTCCTGTATTGAAATTTTGTTACCTAGGTAGGTAAAGCTTGACACTTGTTCTATTATTTTGTTTTCAATTACTACTTTTGTCCATATATGATCTTTGCCTTTGAAGCCCATTGCTTTAGTTTTCATTGTTGATATTCTGAGACCATATTTCGTTATAATGTTGAGTCTATATGTTGCCATTTGTAGTTCATCCTCTGATGTCATTACAATTGCTTGGTCGTCTGCATAAAGAAAGTATGGTCTTTATTTCTTGACCTCGTCCCATAGCAATGCCTCCTTTCACTTCCTTCTTCCATATCTTCATGATATAGTTCATGTGTATATTGAACAGTAGAGGTGATAGAGGGCAGCCTAGTCTGAGGCCCACATTAGTGGGAATTGCTGCAGATGTGCCTCCATTTGCATCTTGTACTTTGACATACGATTTTCATATAAGCTTCTAACTGCTTTTACTGTGTGTTCTTCGAAGTTTTCTTCCATAAGGACATCCCATAGCATCTTCCTATTTATTCTGTCATATGCTTTTTCATAGTCTATGAACAAGACAAATGTTTCCAGGTTCTGTTCATTTCTTCTTTTAATTATCTGGTCAATAGTGAATATTGCATCAACTGTCCCTCTGCCCTTCCTAAATCCGCACTGCTCCTCTCCCATTAGTTCCTCACTGTGTTCCATTAATTTGTTTTTTAATATGCTTGCATATATTTTGTATGCTGCAGTCTGCATAGTTATTCCTCTGTAATTTTCACATTTATTTTTTTGTCCTTTTTTGTGGATATTCATCACTGTTCCAGTTTGCCATTCAGTTGGGATTTTTTGTTTCGTCCATATATCATTTATTACTTGTAGGAATTTTTCTTCTAGTGCCTGTCCTCCGTATTTTATTAGTTCACTGTTTATATTGTCTGGTCCAGGACTCTTCCGGTTCCTTGTATTTTTTAGAACTGTTTTTAACTCTTCCATAAGTATGAGTTCTGTTGAGTCCATGTTTTCTTCGCAAGTATTTGGTATGTCTAGGTTAGATTCTTCCTCTTCCTGTTTCTACCATCAATTTCTATAATGTTATAGCCATTTGTCCTCTGGTATTACACAAGAGTTTAAGTTGTCTCTCTTTTCCATGTTCAGCTTCTTTATTATTTTGAACCCCATTCTCTGTGGGCCTGTTATATCTCTCTCCAATGATTTCACAAATTTCTCCCAGAACTCTCTTCTTGTTATTCTTCTTACCTTAGCTCATAGTTTCTTGTATTCTGTGTGTGTTCTGGTGTCTCTGGTCTGTAAATATCTTCTGTACACTTTTTTCTTCTCCGTTATTAGTTTGGCTATTTCTTCATTCCAGGTCCTCAGCCATTTTCTGTTTTTCTTTTGCTTGTATCCAACTGCCACTTCAGCTGTTTCTTTTATTATCTGTTTTAGTGGTTCCCATTCTTTCCCTAGTTTTTCTGTCATGGTTTTATTTTTCATTCTTTGTTGGCATAATTCCCTAATATTTTGTTCTTCTAGAAGATGCACTTTAAACTGCTTTTTACTGGGCATCATCTTTTTGGTTCTTGTTTTAGGTTTTCCATTTTGAACCATTATTTTGCTTTCCACTAGGTAGTGGTCACTGTCCACTTCACTTCCTCTAAACACTCTTGTATCTGTAACTCGAATTTTTGGATCTTCTCTGATGATTATGTAGTCTATGATGGATCTTGTTCCTCTTCCTTCCCAGGTGTTTTTGTGATTTTCCTTATGTTTAAAACGTGTTTGTTATTATTAGTTTATTGTGGAAGCAGAAGTCCCTGAGTATTTTTCCTCTCTGGTTGATGAATTGTTCTCGTTCTGTTCCTATATATGGTTTATTCTCTTGATTCCCTACTCTATCATTGAAGTCTCCTGCCATGATTAGTATTTCCTCCTGTTGAATTGTATCAATTGTCTCCTGAAGTTTTTCAAAAAATTCTTCCACTTCTTGTGCATCTTCTCCTGCTGGAGCATATGTACCTATTATTGCTGTATCGTATCCCTTTATTCTCAATTTCATAGTTATTATTCTATCTGATATCCAGTTGTAGTCTATTATATGTTGTTTCAGCACTTTTTCTATCATAATTGCTACCCCTGATGAAGCTCTTTCATTGTCTTTTATTCCTGAGTACATTAATATATAATGATCCAGTTCTTTTGCCCCCTTTCCTTTCTTCTTTGTTTCCGTGATTACTGCTATTGAAATTCCTCTTTGTACTAGCTCCTGCTCTAGTTCACATTCTTTGTTAGTTAGCCCTCGTACATTCCAGGTTGCCACTTTGAGATTTTCTGCTTTGGCTTTGTCTTGTGCGTGTTTATTGTAGTTTTGCTCCTTGGTATCTCTGGTGTGGTCTCCGAAAGTGCCGCACTAGTACCCCCTGAGGCCAGAAGTTTCGTTTTTCTATGCTATGGCTGTGTTGAATTGGTATGCCCACTTTGAAAGATTTATTGTGCCCAACTGTTTTTAACTGTTCACATTTGGCTTCTTCTATTCCTTCCTTCCTTCCTTAAGTAGTCTTCTATATCTTCTTCCTTGGTGTTATGGTATAGCCAGTGGCGTAGCGTGACTCACACGTTTGGGGATGCTCAACAATAACACACAAAATGTCACTATCAACTACTTCATCTAACAGGCGAACGCAACACAAGGCAGATACACTGGGACTACTTCCACGATCTCGATTGCTTACGACGGTGTAGGCGCTTCCCACAAAATTCTCACAGCAGTCAGGGCTGCCGATGTCTTGAAAGCAAATTATACAATGGCTCAGCTTTAATTCTTATACGCGAATGGCAATAAGACCATTTGTTAATTTATACATTGCAGACTTAAATAATATGTAATCTATTTAAGAGATAATACAATTTCTTGGATATTAAGAAATAGTAGTCAGGCACTATTTCTACAGTTTGTACCCATGACCAAGCGGGGACTCCCGAGTGAGAGAGAGAAAGATAATTTACTGAACGCCTGAAGTGTGCTGCGCTCTCGTGCACAAACGAGCTTCTTTCCGCAGTAGACGCTAGCGTAAAGCAGTCGGGTTTCTCCGGGCCAGGGGCGAAGAGGGGAGAGGGGAACCTCGCCATCTGCGCATGCATCATTGCTCGTCGCAATCTGGCGGCAGACGCTGAAGTATTTTAGCTTCCAAGCAATCAGAGGCCAGCTTCAACAGCCCGCCGAATTCAATCATAGGAAATCAATTTAAAATTAATACAAAACGTGTTTCGCTCAACAGACCACTTGTAAGATTATCAATACAGTATTTAAGGTTCTTATATACGGGGATGCTCAGCATCTCAGCGTCCCCTGACGCTACGCCACTGGGTATAGCTTACCCACATACCACCATCTGTATTTAGTTCGAATTCCTAGATCGATCATTAAATATAGGTTTGATATTGGTGACTAATACAAATATTTTTATTAATATTTCTTGTTGTATTGTAAAAAGTTTATATATAATGTAATAAAAAAAGTGTTTATTAAAAGTTTAAAAAAAAGTTTATTAAAAACGGTAAAGGAAGTGTATTCTATAAAGCATATACTTTTTTGAGATGGGGATCCTAATTTTCAGTTTTACTCAGGGCCCAAGGCTTTCTCCAGCTCTGATTTCGATCCTTGGTATAAGTGATTGAGTTTGCAAAACGAATTGGTTCACCATTGCAAATGAATGTGTGTAAATTAATTATTAGGGTGTAGCAAAGAGAGGAGGGTAGCAATATTTATTTTGATGAGTATGAATTTTGGAAATTTGTAGGATCTTACTCGCCTCAACCTCCTAATCCAGAACGTCATATTGGCCCAATTCTGGAAACAGCTTTGCAGAGAGCACCTATTTTACATATTCATGGTGGTAAACTTCAGTCTGCTGTAAATAGATACAGGTGAGTGTATTTAAGTGATACATATGGGTTGGTACAGGTGTGGAAAATATGGATATACAACTTGCCAAAATAGACTCAGAAAAATATTAGAGAAGGAACCAGTTGTCAGAAGTGAAGTGTTGGTCTAAGAGAGACCAAAAATGTTATAAGCAAACAGAAAATATAAAATGTATTCTCCTTGCAGTAAAATGTTCTTGACCCCTACCATTGAGAAAAATTGCATAATAAGAAGAAATCACTTTTTGTTGTTGTTGTTGTAGTTGTTGATTGTAAGGGTCAAAATTGGACATAAACGTCTGAAAAAATTCTTGAAAAATCTTTTATCATCCATAGAAAATTGCTAGAATAATTAAAGTAAATATTCATGGGCTTTATGTGGTTAAAAAAAATTAAAATGTATATAAGAAGCCAGAAAGCACTTTTTTTAAAATTTGTATGAAGTACTTTGGGAGCAGTTTTGCCTACCTTATTCCACTACCCCCTGTGTAAAGTGAAAATTAAGATCCTTAAAAAACTGTTCAAGGTTTCTAAGGATAAGATTTGATCTTGACCTCAAAAATTAAAAAAAATTGTGATTAAAATTAGCAAGGAAATATAATTGTTTTTCATTTTATGACAGTGGTATAGATAATGCAATGATAAGAATAAGACAACAGTTGTTAATTTATTTCCTTTGCCCAGCCAGTGCTTCTTTTTCTAAAAGAAAGAAATAAAAGTACATTTGAGTTTAATTTTAAAGGAGATAATGGCATTATTTTCGTTACCTATGCTGTATGGAACTATGTGAATTTCCAACATTGCAAAGTAATATTTATTTATTAATAAGAATACTGAATAAAATTTAAGAGAATGTGAGTGTATGCTAGTAGCATACATAAGTAAGTTAATGTATGTGGTGAGTGTAGGACTTGGAAGTTAGTCTTTACCTAGAACTGGTTGCTGATTGTTGTGGATTATGTTCTACATGCCTTGATAGAAGTACTAATTGATATTTTTCAATAGGACTATGCTAAGTGCAGTTGAGTCAAGTGCCACTCAAAGTTTACGTCTGACTCTCACACGTCAGCTGGCTGAAGTGCTCTTGAGGGGTGTGACAGGCACGGTATACACAAGTCCAGAGAAAAGCCTTGATGTTGGTGAGTAGGGTAAATGTGACATCCAGTATTTAAGTGGTATACGCGATAAGATCTGTATAATTGTTAAGTAAAATTGTTTTTATTTATTTATGCCATTTTTTCAAGTTGCAATATATTTATTTATTTAAGTCCAGATTACAAAGCAAAAACAATACAAATACATTATTAAATTATACTATTAATACTGCATTCTGCCGAACTATAGTCACACACTTATTTCCAGCATGGATTAACAAAATTACATGAAAACAAGGATGCTAAAATAACTTTTGGAAGCTCAAAAAAATATACTTTTACTAAAATTCGTTGAATTTTCATAAGTATAATCATTTCATTGCTCTCTGATTTTTTAATTTTTAATTTTCCTCACATCTCTTAACAGATATCCTACAGACTAGCTTATACCATTATACACAAAATCACTCAGGACTTGGATCATTTTTATGATTTACTTTCCTCGTTAATTGATACAGCAGCAGATTATTTCAACACCAATATGTAATTATATTTTTTTTATTTATAATCCTATATTTTGGGGTAACTTGCTGAGTTGATTGAATAAGAAAATAACTAAATAAATGATATGTTTCTCAAAATGTACAATTTTCACAAATTATCAATATATTAGCAGATCTGGAGGGCTAGGGTGGCTAAGAGCATGTACCAACTCAGCACTTCCGTCCAAAGAGTTGTGGGTTCGGGCCCTGCCTTGGACATGGTTGTTTATCACTTTTCTTGCATGTGTGTGTTGTCACGTTCTACTGACCCCAGATCAGAGGGAGGAGCCCATCCCATTGGGACATAGAGGGTAACTGGCTTTGAGTGGGATAAATGCCCTAGTGGGAAAATCAATATATTATAACATTTCATCCAATTTTAACATGTGTTAACATTGTTGTATTGTTTATACATCCAATTTTTTAAGATATGCTTACTGACTTTTCTAGAACATGAAAGTAATTTTAAGCTTTTTTGTGAAGCATAATAAATTTTTATCACATTTATTTCACAGTTCTTCTTGCTTAGGCTTATTCAGTTTTAGCAAATTTAAGCTTTTATTCTTGTAAATTAGACCTGACAATTTCTATTATGTTCTTAGCATTCATACCTCTTGTAATACAGGATTTTGTCGTTGACAGGTCCAAAAAAAAATCAGGCAGGCCATGTGTCCAGTGTTGGAAGTCCTTGGAAACCAAGAAAGTATGCAGGTTTAAATCTATTTGTGCCACGGAATGCAAATGAAGAAGTAATTTTGTTGCTTCTTATCAGGTAATCGTCTCCTGTATTATTTCAGTAGTATACCTTTGCATTCCGGCTCTCACACGCAACCAATCTTTATAAATGAGGGCTCTAAAGAAAGAGAATTTCACAGAGACTTGACGAATTCCACTTTGACTTTAAAAATATCGAAATATTCGATATTTAAAAAAACACATCGAAATATTCATGTAAAATGCAGCCCGCATCACATGTCAATCTATATCGGCAAATAACTCATAAACAAAGTGTTTTAGAGCTTTACAAAGTAAAATCAAAGAAATGTTTTCACATCATAATCTACAAGATGAGACATTTCCCGATCCATTCAATTAACTTTTCGGTTCCATGCTTCAATACTATCAAGGCCACCTCAATATTTCAGCCCTTCCTGCTGGTAGCAATTTTGTGGCGACAAGCTTAGAAGGCTTAGATTTGACAATCTTTACGCTTTCTGTTAACACTGTAATTTGTGCAGTCTGACAAGGTTTATTTGCATAATGATTAATTCAAGATTTGCTCTCCAGCAACAACTAGAAGTACTGTTGTAGTTGCTTGATACCTATGAAGATCGTTTCTTTGCGTGTAGTGAAACCAATCAATTAACGTTTTACCAGTGTCTGTAAGTGCTGTGTACCTAATTGAGAAGGGATGTGGGTTCACAGAGAAGAGTGAAGACTGTACCAGTATTTTCGTTATCATTCAATGAAATTTTAAAGTCAGCGGGTTCACACACGTAGCTTTCTCAAAAGTAAAAAGCTTTTCTAATATTTTTGTGACTCACAAGAAGCGAAAAGCTAGCTGTCAAAGAATATTGAATAATTACTACAAATATTGTCTTTAAGGAAGTGCTGTGAATTGTTCCAAGAAAACTCTCCATGATACTTAATAAATATTTCTTGAAAATTTTTTTAAACATCAATTGCATTGTTTTTTATTTTATTTGATATTGTGTTAGTACATTGCAAGTTACCTTTATATATTTTTAAACAAATAAACACGTTTCGTTAACTACTTCCCCTCTTAAAATGGAAATTAGGATAGGGATCTAACATAGGGTCTAACATGTGAGAGTTCTCGCACGAGTACGCGGAGGTAGTAGGGGAAAATTTGTGTATGGCACAACACAAAGAACAAATGTTTTAAATTAGCTAAAGTAAAATAGCTTGAAATAAATGAAAAACAAAAATCAAATCGCGCTGGCCTACAATACTACATGAATTAATTAAAAAAAGCAAGTAAATTTAAAATTATAGAAAGAATAGGAGAAGTCACTCGACAACTGGCAACATTCGCAGTCCAAAGGCACGATTTAAATGTTGGTGGTGTCTGGAAGTATGTACATCAACGCCCAGCTGCAAACTCATATTGTAAATAATACACCGTTTGATATTAAACTCAAGGTGTCGGTTCGTTAAGATATTCAGTACGCAAACATCATTTGAGTAACATTCCCATGTACCGAAGTGAAGTCTAAGCCTACTAAATTGTTTCCAATGGTAACAAATTGTATTTAGTACTCAAAGGTGAAAATATTAGTTTATTTTGTTGGCTTGGAATTGCTTTTCTTGAAGCATATAAGAAAGCTGAAAATAATCCAATATTTTTTAATACACAAATAATTTTGCAATTTTCGCACCCCAGCAAGCTGGCACCCTGAACTCTCCAAAACCCTCTCTATTCCTCATAACAAATCAAGGAAATTCAAGTAATATTGCAAAGAGAAGGGTTGTACTTGCTCCATCGGCAATTATGCACTACTTTACTTGGCTTTGCTTTCTGAAGAGTAAAAACCTTTTCTATTATGTTTGTGACTATCAAGGAAAGTGAAAAGTTAACTCTCAAGGAGGAGTGAATAATTTGTTCAAAGTTGTTTTTAAAGAAGTATAAATTGTTCCGAGAACATCTGTCTACAATGCTGAATAAACTTTTATTGAAAATTTGTTTCCAACATCAATTGTATTGTTATTTTTGTTTGATATTCTGCAAGTACATTAGAAGTTACATTTATACATTAAAAATAAACATGTTTCATTAACAACTTTCCTTCTTAATTGAAAGGATAGACAAATGGATAGGGAAAGGGTGGGTTTTAACATGCGAGAGTTCTCGCACGGGTACGCTAGTTATATTTATTTGGCATATAACGTACATGCTAACGGCAATTTATGATAATGTGAATTACATTTGCTTAAAACTTGCACAATAAGCCAGGAAGATTTTACATCCTTCATCATTGTCAGTAGCCTTTTCTTTGAATGAGGATGATGATAATGATGATGGCTATTGTTTTCTCTTCTTCATTCACAACTTTCTTTTATAGTAATTACACAGATACCAATCAAAGTGCAATCCCCCTTTATTTATAAATAAATTCAGAACTTCTAGTAATTACAACAACTCGCATTAAAACACATTTAAAATTACCATAGGTATGTAATGTTTCTTCAAACACACATTACAAATTTTGAATTATCAATTTTACTACATATTCACAACCATGAACTTTATAACCAAAGAACATGTGTTGATTATCACAGCCTTCTGAATTTATTGATGTCCAGTTCCTCTGGAGACATGTCAGTGACCTTTGGCATGATGCCAACGGCGGACAATACTGTAGGTATTGTCTCTGAGACTGTTCCTCCTTTACAATATGGACCAATCTTCTGTATTTTCTGAACTTTGTCTGATAGGATGTTAGTGTCATTACTCTACCAGAGTGAAGTTTACAAAGTTCTTGTATAGATTATCCCAGATGATTCTATCAGGTCTGTTGTAATGGACGGTTTTATCTGACAGGATACTTTGGTCCCAGTACAGTGTGTCGTTTGATAAGACTGTTTGTGGATAGTTAGTGTAATGTGTAGGGAAAGGATTTTGAGATGAAAAGTATGGTCGTATGAGGAAAATTTGCAAATTACAAGAAATAAAGTTCTGAAAATACATACAAAAAGGTGCTGCTGAAACAACTGTATTAAGGCTGCTGAAACAACTGTATTACCATTTACATGAACTCAGTTTCTAGAATATATGTATCATTTTGCACCAAAAATTTTCTTGTTTAAAGAGTTCATAAGAGGTAATTCATAGTACTTTATCCAACACAGTAGTAGATAGAAAGTTGTTGCCAATGCTGACTGAACTTAGTTTTTCCAAGGATCGCATAGTAGAACATAATTCGCAGGCGCAGCAAATTGCATGAGCACTTGCCCGCAGAGGAAACTTGGTGCTCTTGCAAGCACTTGCTCTTGCAAGCACTGGCAACTTCCCCTAACCATCACCTCTCCTTTCCCTTCCGAATCCACAAGCATTGCCAGTGCTTTTTTAAAATTGACGGCAACATGATGGCAAGGGTAAACATTTTCTTCGGGTCATAGACAAGTGGATTTCTCCACACCCATTTAAATGCCATGATTTGCCTGGCTGATTAATCTCCCAAAAACATGCAAAAAGGTCAACAAATTGTATTTATTTCACTTCATTTCATAGCCCCAAACACACACTTGGAAACTATCTGTATGAAAACAGCTATATTTTTGAAAAGGTGCCGTACCTTAAAATCTTTTCTCTAGTAATGTGTATTCGTAGGAAGGGGACAGAATTTCTTGGTGAGTTTTGCGATGATTATACACTCCATATTGTTATGCCCTAGTTTTTATTCAATGGGTGCCAATGCCCTACATTCTGCTAACACAGTCAGGGTCAGATGTATTCATACACCTTGCATTTCCTAGATTAAATTGCAGGTAATTATTCCAAATGGCCATCAAGTGACTTACAAAAAAATCTGTGGGTTGTACATAATGTTTTCATCCAAATATAGAAAAATAAAAGGAAACTATGTGCATAGTTGCATAGAAAAAATCTTACAATAGAATATGAATAGAATAGATAAATTAGCATGGGAGCTATGATTTCTAATGAGTTTTCTTTCTTCATATGGGAAATAACTAGTCACATTCAGTCATGTGCAACGGCCATTGGGAGAACAGGTGAAACTTAGTTCATCAGCACATTGGATTGGAAAGAAAAGGAGACGACTGCAGAGGAGTGACGAATCGTTATCATTATCCATTTACTAAACTGTATTAACTTGATTGTAAATTGGCCAATTGTCTGTTACATGAGTACATAAATTATGCATAACCAGTGTGAATCTCTGAGGTACATTCCAAAAGCCCTCGGAAAACCCGAGATCTACCCTACAAACAGAAATAGACAGATTCTGTACAACAAAATTTTATCAAAACTGATGGAGGCGCTGAGACTTCTAATGCTTTCTCACCAAGATCGTGAATCAAGGAAAATCCTATATATAAATATATACACACACGCACACGCATACGTAACAATGGTATTTGAGATGGGATATACTCCCATACTACATCATACTATATAGTACATCAATCAAGTTTTGAACAAGTTTGATAACAAGTATAATCTGATTAACTTTCCTTCTATCCTCTAAAGTTTGCAAACTGAATTTTTCTGAAAAATAATACTGTCTCCACCCCATGGTGGATATACAACAATATCCTTCCACTCCAAAAAATTGCAAAATGTTGGTGACATGCTTCAAGTCCAGAATTTAAACCAATGAGATTCAGAGACCAGATTGAACTACCAATCTCTAGTTTTGGATGCACTAGTTTAAAAAATAGAATTGTAAGAGTATTCATAGAATTTGGTCTAGGCCAATCTTCAGTAGATAACCAAGTGATGTCTTAGCTGAGCTGTGTACTTTTTCAATATATAATTTGAAAGATGGTTGTGTAATGAAGAACATACCCAGGTTCTTCTTAACAGTAATCATTTCCAATGGTATTTGAGCAATAACATGTCAATCATGTATTCTATTAGATTCGTGAAATGACGTAACTTGACACTTGACTTCAACTTTAATTTTTTCTTTGAGCACCATGCTGAGAAAACATTTTTATTCTGTCGAAGTACTTTACAATTGTGACAAGAGATCGGTAGAAAAATCTTCATATCGACTGCATAAACTAAATTAATACATGATAAATCATGCCCATTATTGTTTACTATGATTGAAAAAAAGAAAAGACCTCAATTAGATGCTTAAGATACTCCCAGCATTAGATAATAAGAATTAATTTATAACCAGCATACTAAACGACATGCTCCATTTTAGAATGATAATTGTGTGTCACATTAATGTAATTTCCCAGAAGGTTTAGCTGTACAAGTTTTGAAAGTAACATATTATGCTTGAAAGTATCGAAGGCCTTTGAAAAGTCATTAAAATAACATCAATCTGGTTTTATAAATTGGTGATGTGAGCAATGAATTGAGTAAACAATAAATTGGATACTGTAAGCTGTTTTTTAATAAATCCATGCTGATAATCTGAGATACGTGTTTTAGGAGCTGTGTATATCACATCATAAATGTGATATTCAAGAACTTTAGAGAAATTTGACAATATAGAAATAGGTCTGTAATTTTCAATTCTCATTGGTCCCTTCTTCATTAAAACTGGAAATACTTAAGTTCTTTTCCATACCATGGCAAAGATACCTTGCTTTAATGACAGAACAAAGCATTTTCATTGTTCACATTTATGTAGTAGAATAGGTGGAATCTCATCTAAACCAAAGTCAACTTGTGTGGTGTTGCTTTAAGTTAATGTAGAAGAAACACAAGGTCCAAATGTACAGCATTGCCCAATGTGAAGATTGGTATGTTTCAAACTATACAACTCATTCAAAGTGAAGACACTTAAAAAGTATCTAGCAAAATAATTGAGATTTATTTGAGGATCCAATTCTGGTGTGTTGCTCAAAGTGTAAAGTCTTCAGTACATGGCTACATTTTCTTTTATTTGAATATACTCTTCAAAACGTGGAAGGATTTCCCGACACTTTCTGAACATCAGTACTGTCTTTATCTAATATGTGTGGAAGATGAGTTGCGTTACTTTTTTCTGTGTCTTTTAATACAAGTTTTGACCCATCCTTGTTCAACGCAATTGAAAGAGGATTAATTGCAAGTCAAAATCAGAAAGGACTCGGTGTGTCATCCTGGAGGTTACAACATTTGATGTCCAAGGACTATTGGCCCAATGACCAAGAAAGTCTGCACAAATATTTTTTCAGTATTTGAGCTATACAAAGAATCGTGGTGTGCTGTTTGTTCATACTGGATTTCAGGAAATGCTAGATTATGGTTTATGCTATTATTATGCTATTACGTTTATCGATGTATTTCTGTTGTCACCATTGTTGTTATTGTTCTTACTATCAACATTATTATTATTGCTGTTACATCATTCATCATCATAAATTTTGCTCATACCCATACTCAACCTACAATATAAGACACCACAAAACACCTGACACATGTCAAATACCAAAACGTATTCGCTAGTAACCGAACATTAGCTGGGCTGTTTTAATAGCATTGGGGGTCCTTGGGCCTAGGTTCATTTTGGGGCCCCCTATTCTTACTTTCGTGACCCCCCCCCCACCAGTGCTGAAATGTAAAGAAAATCCTATTAATTCTCATTGTATTTTGTACCTTTTAAAAATAGTTTGAAAGTGTTTCTTAATGTTTTAATTTAACATTATTCAAAGAATAAATTTAAACACAATATATGTATAAGTAAGTAAGAATAATAAATTTATAATTGCAGTGAAAAATGCTACAAATTAAATAGTTTTAATTTTATTGAATTGAATAATATAAAATTCAAACACATCAACCAGCAACGTTCCATACTATCCATACTATAAATAGCCAATGATGGACGACACATCACTCCGTTATGCCAATTTTTTTGCGAATAGTTTAATCATATATCATTTTTTTATACTTTTTTATTTTATTTTTTCAAAAGTTTTGTATTAAATAATTTTTTTAAGAATTATCTGGGGTGCTTATGCATTGGGGGCCCTGGGCACAGGCCCTTTGGACCCATGCAGCCCTGAACACTAGTACAAACATAAAATGCACTTAACATAAAACACCTTAAATTTATTCAGCTTTATTTTTTCCTCTCCTGAGGTGTTCCTCTCTGACCATCTCGATCTCTACTCAAGGAGGGAGTCTAAACTCATCACGTGTATATTACATGAAGGTGATGTTTTTGCCAAACTCCTGTTTCTTAATTTACCTTATTTAAGTTTTAAATTTGTATTCAACTTCTGTGAATTCATAATTGTGTTATGTGCTTGTATTTCCTTATTTTAGTGAAGCAATGGCTGTAAGGGATGCTGTTTTGAGTCAGTCACCTGAATTCAAAGAAGTGAGAATTCATGCATTTGATAATGCAACGGCTATATATGACCTTTTGACTATTGCTTTAGTTCGATGGGGCCATGTGGATTTACTGCATGAAGTAAGTTCTTTTTGTTTTTCCTAGGACTTTGAATGGCTTTTAATCCACTTATTTTCATGAAAGCTTTGCAAGTGACTTGTTAAAATTACTCAATAAATTTTCTTCTCCATCTTTCATGGAACAGCTGTATTTATAATATCAGTGTTCCTGTTTTACCAGTCATTTGAACGAGCTATGAAGTTTTCATTTGAAGAACCCCATGTGTGGATGCAGCATGCCTTATGTCTTGTTTCCATGGGCAATTACAACCACGCAGTGAATGTTCTGAAAGAAGTATCCAGATTATTACCTACCAAAGTGATGCCCTGTCTGTTTGCTGCTCAATTATGTTACGAGCACCTGAATCAGGTAAAAATATACATTGAATAATTGTATTTGTTCCATGAAAATATACATATCTGAATGCTATTTTTATGAATGGATAAAAATAATAACAATGTGTAGAATATATAGGAGGTTTTAAGTTCACTGAGAGGATAAAAGAGATAGTTTGTTAGTGCTATATATTTCATTTTTTGTATTCAAAGACGCAATGAGAGGTAAAACATTTTCCAGCCCTTGAAAGTGGAAACCTAGTTTAGTGAAAAAAAATGTAAAGTGAAGTGGGGCTAATGTATTAGTAGTCATGTGTGGTGTTTCAACTCTACAGCCAAGTTGACGGTGTCTGAATGAACCCAACATTATCGTCTTCAAAATCTTTTTTCGACAAACTAGTAGAATAAGTTATACATTCTGTTGTAGTACTTTATGCACATAATTGAAAAATCATTTAATCTTTTGGTTTAAGTAAAGTGATGCCCTGTCTGTGATGTTAAGTTTGTGTAAGTAAAGCTATATGTCGCACCTACCTCAGAAAAAATTCAACAAGGGGTAAGTGCATTGTAAAAACGAGGGAAAGTGCATGATAATCTGCACTTGCCCCACGTGTCTATTTAAAATAAGAAGAAACTTACGTAAACGGTAACTTGATTATATTTTTCACTCGTTTAAACAAAATACAGCTGAAAAGCAGAGTGCAAAAGAAATTTCGCCACTATGTTGGTCAAGTATTGCAATTCGATAAGGGAGATCCTGTAATTAAATTTATAAGGAAGAATTCATCCTCAAGCAGATCTATTTCATTTAGATTTTCCACAAGAGAAGACATCAATTCAGTTGAGAAAAAAGACATTGTACGAATTCGTCCTCTTTCTAAAATTGGTCGTCGAGGAGAAGCAATTTTTAATTTCTTTTTTCAGGTTATTATCTTTGTTAAGAAATTTTCTCCATTTAACTTTATTAGATAAAAACTCCTACTTTTGCATTAATAAAAGGAGTTTAAAATTATGTTTTTAATTTTTATCTTTTGACCTTTTTATCCAGATGTGCTCTTGATGCAATGCAAAACTTGATTGCATTGCACAATTCAAAATTTGAGTTTTTGAATGATCACTTACAGCTGCATTTTTTGACACTTTCCTCGATAATAATTAATTCACAGCAAAGGAATTTACAATGGGGTGACACACTTCACTTACTCTGGTTTGGTGGAGCAAGTGCGCAAATCGGGAAACACTTTTCCCATTAAACTGATGATAATTTTTAGGAAAATACATCTATACCATTAAAAAGAATATTGTTTCAGGTACACAATACAATACAAAATAATATCATAGCATTAATAACTGATTTTTTTATGCCTGGTTTTTGATGAACTTTGCACTCCACATGATGCACTTGCCCCACTAAATTCTTTTTTGACTCCAAATTTTTAATAGCCACTGAGCTCCTGCAATTTTTGCAAGACATCTCTGTACTGTTAAACATGGAAGTGACCTGCTGTCATTAATGAGTTATGATTTCAAACAACACCTAACCCTTTAAGCCCACGTTCTCAGTAGGGGTTGTGTGGTCGAGAGGACTAAAAATCCAAAAGCCATCATTCAAATTGAAGTCAAAAATATGAATGTGTTTCATGTATCACCAGGTTGTCTGTAAAATGTCAAAAGTGAAAAAATGTTTTTTCATTTTTGTTTCTTGGCAATTGTTTCTGGAGTGATGCACTTAGAAATATGAGAGCAAATGCAAGTTTTCTTTCAGGAAGCCCTAAATCACAATTATTGTAATTATTAAAGTATTGAAAATTAATACCTATGTTAACAGTAAAAAAATTAATTGTTCCTTTTCACCTAGAATATTTTTATTGTTTTCTTTCAATTCTTATAGTAATGCAAAGAAAATGGCACATTCAGTATTTTAATTCATGTTTCATTTGTAGTCATTGCACTATATGGTGGGTGGTCTGTCACATATGTTACTTAGCTTTCTTGTCTACCTATGGTATTACAGATTAAACACATGTAAATGAATGATGAAAATTTACTGATTAACAGTTACGTATGATTTGTCAAACTGATCCTGTCAAAATAGAACTGATGCTTATGGAGGTTATTCAAAGTATAGTTGTGAGAATCTAATCATTGGTCAGCAAAACTGATGTAGGCAGTGACTTGCAACCCTTCAGCTGATAAGGGGATCACACGAGATGGAGAATGGCTGCATAATGTCACAGAAGCTTTCTAACACATGTTTCTCCAGATGTTCTGTTAAAATGCAACTAAGCACATGATTATTGTACAATGTGTCCAATGTGAAAATCCTAATCTGAAGAGTATTGCAAATGCCTGAATTTCTCATTCACATAAAGAAAAACGTACATTTACTTAACTTATAATGTCTTAATTGTAAATGATCTTGACTATCCCGGTGAAGCTGCGTCAAAGGCTGTGTTGCCACCTTTCGACCATCTTGTCTTGATCTTCCTCAGGACTATGCAGACCAGCCATGAGGAAGACCACAACCCGATGGACGAAATGTTGGCAACACAGCCTTCGATGTGGCATCACCTGGACAGCCAAAATCATTTACATGACTCTGGCCTTGGAAGCTTACAACTTCATTTATAATTACTTAGATTAACTTTTGCACGTGCTACCATCTTCAGCGTAAGATTACTATATGTCATTTTTAACCATGTTTTTCAATGAGCATCCATTAAATGTGATCTTTGAGAAGATTTAATAAATCTAAGTTGAGGAAAAAGTTTAGTTATGAAGCATGGCAATACATAGACAAGAAGTCACAATGCAAAAACATGAAGCATAACACTTGACTTGGTGCGAAGCTTGGCACAATCTATGAGTTCAACATGACAAGAGATGTTGCTCAATATCTGACACACAGGTGCCATGTCACATGTTTGTGCCCACTGTCCCTGGCAACATTTGTGAACTCTGGAAAGCAAAGATAGCAAAAGATTGCCCCTGACATGACCTATGCTTCAGAGCGCAGTTTTGCTGACCATTGATGTAAATACTTATGACCACAACTGTCATGCTAAACTTTGAGACCTGTATTTCCCATATTAGTTTTCTGTTTCCTTTGATCTCGGCTAGCTATTCGGACTGGCCACATACTCTTACCAGCTACCATTTATCGCCACCCAAAGTACATTTTTTTGACATTTTCTTAATTTTTCAGTTTCCTAATAGTAGAACAGAAATATTATTTTAAGGACATTAAAGAACAGTAAAACCACATCCTAAATGGCAATTTTCCTTGAAAAATTTGGAGTCAGTTTTAAGAAGGTAGCATTCAAGATCTACTGTAAATGCGAAATTTGAAGCCCTTTTTTCACAGAAAATTTTTGAGTTTTCTAAAACTTCATTCAATGTCATTTGAAGCACTTTAACTCACAAATAAGGTAGTGTTTACAAATTGCTGGAAATGCATATATTCATGGTGTGAGAGCTCTTTAAAAAAAACACATTTGTGTGTGTATATGTGTGTGTGTGTGTGTGTCTATATGTATATATATATATATATATATATATATATATATATATATATATATATATATATAACAAAAACAAACAAACAAAAATCACATTCCAAAATGAACTTTTTGTCATATTTAAGAGTGTAAATAGTACTATCCATTCAAAAAGAAAAGAAAAAATGAAAAAAATTGAAGAAAAAATTTGGAGCCGTTTTGACGAAAATAACGTTTGAAAGTTTCTGAAAATGCGGAATTTTCAGCTAGTTTTCACAGAAAACGGTTCAGTTTTCAAGAAATTTTATATGACGTGATTTAAAGCACAAGTAAATATAATAATTTGAACAAATCACCACTAATGTAAATATTAACGACATGAAAGATGTGTCAAAAAAATTACATTTTTGTAATTTGAACCTAAAAGTTTAATTTTAGGCTCACAAAGGTCAGTGTGTTAAAAACAATCAAATTAACTCATTCAGTGTCATGTTAGAGCTCTTTTATTGCTTTTAATTTTCTATATCCTAGAACTTAAATAAAACTCCCAATGAGTCACTTCAAAACTCAATTGTGGAAAGATGTTGGTAGAATGAACTAATTGTGTGGCTCTCAATTCAGAATTGGTGTAAATGTCCAACTTGAGAGTATTTCTTCAACATAAGCCGAGCTGAGAAAGTTGTATTGTAATTGGAGACAATTGCTACCAATGAGAAACTCTCAAGCTCCTTGCAGTAATGGTCCGAGCACACAACAGAATTTCATTTCCTTGAGATCATTCAGCTTTGAAAGAAAGTTGCTAAGAGTCAAATTTATAAACTATCTGAAAATGAGATCATTATTGCAAAATAGGCTTTTTCTGGCTCTGTAAATGTACTGCGTGGAATATCATAAAGACTTGTAATAAATTTCAAGTGTCCACACCAATATCATAAAAGAGGCATTTGCCCCAAAATCCAATGTCTAGAGATAATATATCTAGGGCATATTACCTTCTGTTTAAAAAATCATGAAGTTCAGTTGAGTAGAAAACTCAAAAAACTTTCTAAAGAAAAACCCTTAATGTGAAGATTATTGATCAAATACTTTTACCTGCCTTTAAAAGAACAAACAATTACACTTTAAATCAGTAGAGAATTTTAAAACTTCAAAGCCACAATGCTGTAGATAGTTTTGAATCTGCTTCTTGAAAACTTATAATTTCACATTCAATACTTTTCAACTATTACAATGATGTAACATTCCAAAAGATAAATATAGTCCCTGACATATGCTTTTACAGCAAGAAGGGAGGGCCCCTTATCCAAATTGTTGTCAAATTTTAATATCTTTTTGGGCGCGGATAAACTCCAACATGGCCTCATTTTTTGGGGATTTTTTTAACTATAAAGGTTGGGACAGATGACATGGCAACAATTTTTTCTTCTTCTTTTTTTTTCTTTCTTTATTTTTTTCATTTGTTTTTCTAAAACAAATGTTATTCTGATGCACAATCATGCTTGAAAGAAATGCTGCAGTTGGTGTGTTCACATTAACAGATGGCTTGTGAGTGTCTCTATTAGCACAGAGAGCAACGTAAAATCACTTGTCTGACTAGTGCCATGTGAAATTAATGTAACATGTTTCAAGCAGAGTTCAGACTCCAAGACAGCCGTTCTCCATGGGAGAAATGCCGGAGAAGGTTACAGGGAATTGGTGGAAACTCTTGGGAATAATGCCCTTCCGTACTGGACAGTTGCGAGGTGCACAGCAGCATTTCCGTGAGGACGTGTAGTAACCAGTGATCAGTGATCAGCAATACACATGATGACCTGCGAGTGTGCAGACCAATGTGTCATGTGTGGTAAACAAGCTTTTGTTTCATCAAGCATTTAGAACAGTTATTTAAGAATGTTGTGAACTTGTAAATGCTAAAATGCTTTGGAACATGAAACTAATACTATCATTTCAAATACATTAATAAATATGAGAATGACAATTTTGGTGTGTCGTTAAGTGTCCATGCACTTAGTTTTTACTTTGTCCTTTGGTGCGTATATTTCACATTTTCCACATATTTTCACAAAAAAAAAATGTTCCATGAAGTCACGGAAGTTAAGCAACTCAAGACACCATGGATTCCTAGATGGATGACTAGCTGGGAACCTCGGTTACTCGGTTACTTCGAGCCCCTGTCTAGAAGAATAAAAGGCCACTGCCTGTCTGCAACATGACAAGATTAAAGGACAAAAATTTTCATGAGGATTACTCCAGGTACAAAGATGACTAATATACCCCCCAATTTGTTATCACTGTAAATATTAAAATGTTTCCATATGTTCCATAAGTCATTTTTGTCAGTAATTTTACACGTTTTTGAAAATAAAATGACTTATTAGTGAGCAGAGGCTCCGTTCAAAATTTTTCGGGGGGGGGGGATGCACAGGGTCTCTGAATATTCATCTAATAAGTGTATAAACTTTTTCCTAAACCCCTTCGTATAAAGAAGATTTGCTTGCAAACTCCATTCTCGTGGCTACAATAGAACAATGGTGTGGAAAATTGGAACTATAGAGGCAACTGGTGATGGGTACACTTCATTACCGTGAGTTATGAAATTGGGATTGTTCTCTCTGATAGAAGGATGATTAAATGTGCAGCTCTGAAATATTAGTCAGTCTTGACTAACGAGCTAAGCAAATGTGAGTGTTGACACGACTTCCATTTTTCAGCTTTCAGAAGGGATTGAATGGTGTCAAAAAGCGCTGACCAGAGAAACAAACAATCCACAGAACCTTGCATCTCGTTGTCACCTGTATTTGGGAATTGGCTTCAGCCTTCAAGCTGCAAGTACTCACTTGAAACATAAAAAACAAAAACTCATTGCTAGTGCCTTGGAATCTTTTCACAAGTATGTCTCATGTTATTTTTTTTAAAAATGAGTTTAAACTACTTATGATAAGGTATTTAAACAATGTGGAATTTAGGATCTTATCAAGAAAATGTAAACTTATTTTTAATAATTGTTTTTATTTTAAATTTATAATTGTACTTTATGTCAGGCAAATTTATAGTAGAAATTTTCTAAAAATACATGCTTGTTCACAGTTCATATTATGTTAAGAAAACTTTTTTTTTTCTCACCTGAACCTGTGACTAATGTGGTACAATATTTTTTAGGTTCAATTTTCACGTACACTCAATTTTTCTTACCGTATTCCCAGACACTTTTCTCAATTCATTTTACCCCAAACAGCAGTTCCCAATTCTTTAAATTCAGTGTTTTAATTTCCCAAAGTCATTTTTCTTTTCAGTCATGTTGCCCAATGAAATTCAACTTATGTAGCAAAAATCCAATTTCATATCAGGATAACAAAAGAAGTTACTGTTGAAAATCATGAACAAAAAATATGCAACCACCAAAATACTTCAATTTTGCAAAAAACAAAGATTCAAGCTTGCCAATGAAGCAGATATCATAATCTGTGCAAAGGGTGGTAAAAAGCTTACTTCAAATAGAGTGAAGAGATACAAAAAGAGAAAAATTACTGGGTTTGAAAGGCAACAACAATTACAAAAAGAAGTGGGCATTGGAAAAGTAATTAGTTTTGAAATGATGAAAATGTGCACATATTCCTAGTATAGAATAGGTACAAGAAGGGATTCTTCTGATTATAATGAAAAGAACAACAGATGATCATCATTAAATTACCCCTTTGCAGTTATTGTTATGAGCTGCATGGAGTTCTGTCCGGGGAACTGAACTCTATTTTAGAGAGAGAAAGAGAATTTGAAAGAAATACAAAATGAGAACTAATGCAAAACCAATACCCTTTCAACAAAAGGGGGTTTATTCTTCACAAGTTTTTAAAACCATACATATTCACTAGAGAGAGTGCACTATCACCAGCAATTGTAGCGCTACCTTGAGGTAGGGAGCGTGAACCAAGGTACCACAATAATAATGAAAAATACTAATTTTTCTTTATTTATCTTTTTAACGTGTGTAATTGTTGTAGTAAATGTGGTAATGGAAATGAAAGGGCTTGTGAATCACATTATTATTTCCTTTAACTTAAATTCTATTACTATGAGAGTGTAATGTGAGGAGAATGGCACAAAAGCTGGAGCCCTGAACCAGGCCTGTAAGCGAGGAGCATAAGGCATTCATGAGTGCTGGAAGTTGAATTCATTTTGAAGCACATTAGAGCATTGTGAACCACTTTGTATGAAAATTGTATTGATCTTTAGTTAACATTTTCTTGACATTCTCTGAATTGCAATAATGCATACTATAAATGGAACTAAAATAAATTTGAAACCCTGGAGAAAAAATTACATGTGTGTATTGAAGGTGCAAAGGCCGGGTATACGTAGTGCATTTAAAACACTTATTTTTAGGCTTTTGCCAAGACACAAATGTTTTTAAATTTGTATTTAAACTTAGCTTAGTTTGTTCTTGTGTCTTCCATTTTAGGTGTTTGAAAATGACAATTCCACTGCTCATTTGAAAACATTTTTTTAATGAATGTTTCTTCAATAACTTCATGTGTGTCCCAAGAATTTATTTCTTCTAAACCCAAGAGGTTTGAAAAACAATTGCATTGGTGCCATTTTTCAATCATGTTTTACCCTCTGTATTCACATCATCTGATAAGAATATTTACATTGAATATTATATTGTAATATACAGTTTTTCAGCAAGCATTTCTAGTGGATGATATAAACGGTTTTACTTTCTTGAATGTTGATGAGCATCGTAACCTGTCTTATTGTGAGCGTGATGCCTGCAGATCATGATTTTTGATCAGAAACTAATATTCTTCTTGCAAAACATGGAAGTTCAACCAAGAATTTGTGGGCGCATAAGCCTTACAGAATTCTGAAATATGATATGTAGTGCCTCTCTGAAATAAAGAAATGATCTGACTTATCCAGTGTAAATAAAAGCTACACAACAGGATACACCAATTTGTGAAAACTCGTCTTTCATCTGTTGTATTTCATCACCAAATAACTACTAATATTGAATTGTTTCACTGTTGAGGCATCAAATATCAATGCTGAAGATGGGTAAAAATTTATAGGAAATGGTTTTCATTGAAGTTAGCATAAGTGATTTCTTGGCAGTCAATAAGATAAATCAAACAAAACTGACCTACATAAGAAAAATACTGCAGTTTTGCATGCCATCAGTTTAACAGCTGTTGGTAGAATATGCAATCAAAAAACTTAGGGTCGATTAAAATTTTCAAAACCTTCACTTATTATCCTCTTCTTAAATGCATTAAAAGTCATGAGATCCCAATATCCTATTGGTCATTCAAAAGAAATCAATATGTGAATATGAGTTAGCCATCAAATGTTAGCGATAGGTATTTTGTTGTTAATTCTGTTGTGTGTATCCACTGCCAGGGGCTACTGATAATATACTAATCAATTTGTTTTATTTATTTTTTTATCAATACTTCCTCCGATCATTTTAGTAGTAGTAATATACATGCAATTAGGAAAGAATACTTAGAGTGATTTAGATATTACAGTGAATGTACCTACATGGAATAAGTTAAAATAAAAAAAGCAATAGATCAAATCGTAATTAACAAAACCACAACTAGATTCGAAATAATAATGAATGGTGTAGGTTACAGTGACGTTGATGCACAATTTCTTACAAATACTAGCAGCTTGAACACTAACACATTAAATAATATACTCATGGGTAAATTATTTACTAAAGCTAAAAATAAACTTTCCCCAACCATCCGCTACCTGCTATATAACATGCTTTCAATAATAATAATAATAATAATAATAATAATAATAATAATAATAATTCCCTGTGTGGTGTCGGGGGTTTTAGTAGAATAGCACCATGGGACCTCCCCCTGTCGTAGAAGGCGACTAATCGGAGCAGCTGTCCGCTGTCACTCCCCTAAATATCCGGTAATTCACACTTCTAACTTGGTGTGTCATTACTTCCACTTACTTGTGGCACACTTCTGTTCTCTGTCCTATAGGCCAACCTCCCTATCGGCCAACTCTTGTGTTTCTGACCCCGACGCTATTAGGTTTGCGAGGGCTAGGGAGTCGTTTCTACTTTACCCTTCTATTCTAGCTCTTTTCCACTGCCCCCTTCTCTTCTCCCGTTTCCTTAAGCTGGCGGTAGCTCAAAAACGCTATGGGAAGGAGCCCCAGAAAAAAAAATCCCTATGGAAGGTCCCTTAGGATCAACCGTTACGGTGCAGGGGATCGGAGCCCCAGTACCGGCAGTCGGGGGTGGGCAAGCAGGCCCCCGGCGGTCGTCATCCAGCGACTGCAATGGCACGGATGTGGCCCATTTGGCATCCGTGTCAGATAATGCCACAAATGGAGATTCTTCCGGAAGGAGGACCAGGGATCCTGGCGAGAGATCTAGACCAGGAGCTGTTTCGGACCTGCTGTGGGACAGGTGGAAGGCAATGGAACAGCTGCAAAAGGCCCAGTTGAAGGTATTGGAAACTTTGGCCGGAAACCTTAGTGTAGTTGGGAACAACATGCTGAGGAACAACCCCACCGCAGTGAAAGAATCACTTGCGAAAGCCATAGAAGAAGTGGACATTATGAAAAACAAATGTCTAGCTATGGCAGAGGAACATGAGGAGTTCTGGCAACAGCTCCTCGATGAAGAGAAAAGCCGGAACTGCCCGACGAGCCATACTGTGGCTGAAAAGCCTAAAGGTCTCGTTCGGCAGGAGAAGAAGCATAAAGCTCCTTGCCCATCAGTTGTAGACTGTAGGCAGGAGAAGAAGAAGAAAGATAAGGCTCCTCGTGCCCCAGTTGAAGAGTGCGGGCAGGAGAACGTTGCAAATATTGTAGCAGACGCAACAAGTGAAGCTACAGAGGAATGGCTGGTTCCGAGGGAACACAGGAAGAAAAACCGGAAGAAAGAAACTGAGGCTGCTAAACCGAAGAGAAGCCGCCCGCAGAACCAGGCGATTAAAGTATCGGCCAAGGAAGGGGAATCCTATGCCGATATAATTAAGAAGATGAAGAAGGACGTAGATCCCAAGACGCACGGCGCGGAGATCCTGTCTATTCGCAGGACTCAGAAGAAAGAACTATTAATAGTTCTGGGCAAGAATGGAAACGTAGCCTCTCTCAATGAGGCAGTAGAAAGGGCCATAGGTACTCAAGCCAAAGTGAACTTACTTTCGCCGAAAGACCTAGTTGAAATTCGTGACATCGACGAAACTGTAGTCGTCGAAGAAGTAGTGGAGGCTGTCGCCCGTAAAATAAGCATAAAGAGTGAGCAGATCGCTGACTCCTGCCGCTTGAGGAAGGGATACGGCAGGGCGCAGATAGCGACAATCCTTCTGCCAGTAGATCTAGCCCGTAAACTGGTGGCGGAGGAGAAAGTTAAAATAGGCTGGGTTTATTGCCCGATTAGGGTGAAGCAGCAGCAGCCCAAGAGATGCTTCAGGTGCCTTGAGTATGGACACCTAATATCCATGTGTTCGGGCCCTGACAGAAGAAATATATGCTATAAATGTGGCAAGACTGGACACATTGCAAAGCAATGCAGAGGCAAAATGCACTGCATCATATGCAAGGAGAAAAACCTGAGCGATGACCATCTTTTAGGAGGTACCAGATGTGCCTCATTCATCGCTGCAACTAGAAAGCTCCATAAGACCAAGAATGCTCAGGGTCATACAAATTAACTTGAGGAAAAGCAAGCAGGCGCAAGACCTCTTGACCCAGGTCGCAACTGAGAGGAAAGCTGACCTGCTACTAGTCAGCGAGCAACAGGACACGTCCGACGAGGTCACGCTGTACCAAGATTCCTCGAGAAGAGCTGGAATAATTATTTTTAATAAAAAGCTCAGGGTCCAAGCATTTAAGAGGACGCAGTTCGGGTTCGTCTGGGTGGAAGTAAATGGAGTTCGGTTTTACAGCTGCTATTTTCCCCCATGCGACCCGAGTGAGAAATTTGAGAGGGCCATTGCTGAGCTTGAAGCTAGCCTAACGTCAGCAAAAGGCGAAACTCTTATTGGAGGTGACTTCAATAGTAAATCCCCAGAATGGGGGGAAACGAGGTCAGATAAAAGAGGAGCAATTGTTTGCGAGTTTGTCGCAAAAAGCGACCTAGTCATTTTAAATAATGGCGACAAGTATACCTTCCAACGAGGGAATGCCTCCTCAATACTGGATATAACCATGGGCTCCACAAAGCTGAGTAGGAGCGTCATGGATTGGGAGGTACTTGAGGACGAATCGCTTAGCGACCATCTGTATATAGGGTTCTCTGTCGCTACAAATCAGGGGTATAACCCTGATGTGGCTAGAGGTAACAAAGACGGTGCTGCCTGGAACGTTAACAGGTTAAATGCAGACAAAGCCAAAGAATCCTTGGAGGAATCTAGGCTGATAAAGAGTATTGGCTGGACGAGAAACGCGGAATCCCTTGAGGAAATAATCAGGGAAACTACAGACATAGTGGTAGCCGCGTGCAATGCCTCGATGCCCAGACGCAAAGGCCCTAGGAGCAAGCTTCAGGTGTACTGGTGGACACCAGAAATTGCAGAGCTCCGCAAGAATTGCGTCAAGGCGAGAAGATTAGCGACGAGAGCCAGGACAAATCTCTCCCTTAGAGACCAGTATAAGAAGTCTCTAAAACTGCTCAAGAGAGAGATTAAAAGAAGCAAGTCCCGATGCTGGAGACAACTTCTAGATGACGCCGAAAACGACCCTTGGGGCATGGCCTACAAAATAGTGACGAAGAAATTAAGAGCTGGCTGTAAGACGCCTGGATTAGACGACCCACGCTGGGTGAAGAAAGTAATAGACGACCTCTTTCCTACTAGGGATCACTGGGAAAGACAAAGACCAAGCGGCTTTTCCTTTGACGAAAAAGACGTGTTCACCCTAGAAGAACTGCGGAAAGCAGCGGCGACCCTGAAATGCGGGAAAGCGCCGGGTTTCGACGGGATCCCGAATGAGATGTTGAAGATCGTGACAGAGCAATACCCGGAATGCCTGTTATCGGCGTTCAATTGCTGCCTTAAGAACGCAACATTCCCTATGCGGTGGAAGAGACAGAAGCTCGTTCTTCTCCGAAAGGGCAATAAACCCGAGAATCAGACTTCCTCGTTCAGACCGCTTTGCCTTTTGGATACCATGGGCAAGCTACTTGAGGGTCTAATTCTAACAAGACTCGAGGAACATCTAGGGGCAAACCTATCTCCCAGGCAATACGGTTTCCGGAAGGGACTTTCGACAACGGATGCCATCCTGAAGGTGACCAGTATTGCAGAAACAGCCAAGCGCGGTGATGGGAAGAAGAAAGCATTCTGTGCGCTAGTAGCCATAGACATCAGAAATGCTTTCAACTCTGCCAGATGGAGGGACATCATTGTAGCTCTGGTAGACAAAAAGGTCCCAGAATACCTCCTTAGGATGATTGAAGACTACCTTCATGAGAGAAGTATAGTCTACTCGGACTCCTTCGTAATCGAAGACGAGATGACTTGCGGCGTACCCCAAGGGTCTAGACTGGGTCCACTCTTATGGAACGTCATGTATGATAGTCTCTTACAAATTGACATTCCATCAGACACCCAGCTTATAGGCTACGCAGATGATACACTCATCATCTGTCATAGCAATGACACAGACTTGCTGGAGATGAAAGTGAACGAAACCCTTTTTAGGGTTAAAAGGTGGCTTGACAAGAGACTTCTACACATGGCTGTGGAGAAAACTGAAGCCGTGTTGATCACTGACCGGAGAGCATTCCGCTCCCCAAACATTCGATTGGGGGACGTGAACATCAACTGGAGACGCCACATAACTTATTTGGGAGTCGAGATCGACCAGCGACTGAGCTTTGGTCCGCATATTAACAAGACTGCGGACAAGGCAGCGAAGACATGCTCCGACCTCTCCAGATTGATGCCAAATGTGGGTGGTCCAAAAGAGGCGAAACGGAGAATGATTGCTTGTGCAGTTCATTCACAACTGCTGTACGCGGCCCCAGTGTGGGCCGATAAACTTGGCAAAGCGTGTGTAAGATTGAAGTACACGCAAGTACAAAGGAGGCTGGCGCTGAGAATAGCGTCTGCCTACCGCACGGTCTCTGACAGCGCAGTGGGGGTACTGGCCAGTGTACCTCCCGTAGACCTGCTGGCGAGAGAGCAGACGGAGATCTACAAAGAACGTAAGCTACCAGACCCCGTTCGTGACGGACCTCCGCGCAGGACGAAAGGGGACATAAAGAAGAAAGCACGGGCTTCCCTCCTGGCAGACTGGCAAGCGAGGTGGGACAACGACACCAAAGGAAGGTGGACGTACACGATGATACCACGTATCGAACCGTGGATCAGCAGAAGACACGGGGAAGTGAACTATCACCTTTCCCAAGTGCTCTCAGGACACGGCAGCTTTAAATCCTATCTGCACAGATTTAAAAGAGCGACTGATCGCAAATGTGAATTTTGCAGTTATGAAGACGACGATGCCATGCATACTATATTTAATTGCATGGCATGGGATACACAAAGAAGACACCTAAACGAAGCCTTGGGTGCGGATGTCTCCCCATCGAACTTGGTGGAACTCATGCTCCAATCAAGTGAACAGTGGAGCTTAATTCAAGAGTTCCTCACTTTCGTTATGAAACGGAAAGAAGAAAGGCTCCGTAGTTAAGTGCGGTTGCAGCCCATCTAACCGCCTGTCTCTCTGCCACGAAGTAATGTCTCGCGACGGTTTCCGTGGAGAGAGGCATGGGCCCAAGAGGAGAGGGGTTTTTTAGTGGGGGAGGGTCCCACACACCAGGGATAGCCCACCTTATCCCTGACGGTGCATAATGCATTTTTCCCCTCGTTAAAAAAAAAAAAAAAAAAAAAAAATAATAATAATAATAATAACAACAACAACAACAATAATAATAATAATAATAATAATAATAATAATAATAATAATAATAATAATAATAATAATCAACTTCTACTGCATGATAGTTGCAACTAATGAAAAGAAGAAGTAGAGCAGTCCCATCAAGTAATTATGTTTAGCACAAGGCATTATTTGGAATTATCCACAAGATTAGAAACTCAGTTTATTGATGAAATATTTAAATATCCTCCAAATACTTTTGCACTCTTCTTTTTTTTTTTCTTCCAATTTTGAGAACCATTACAATACATAATTATGGTTCTTAAAGAGCATTTCCTTGCATGTATTCTCTCATACCAGGAATGACTGAAGCATTGAACTCTCAAGTATTTGCAGCAGTTGGGGATGAATCGAATCTTCTACCTGTAGAGTTTTTGCCTCCAACATAAATAATGTCTGATTTTGGTGGAATAATAAATAGTGCATTAAGGACATTTCCTGAAGTCTGTACATCATGGAGTTTCTTTTACCTGAATCAATAAATGTCTGGTAAGATACAGAATTCTGGTTTAGAAACTCAATATAGTGATCCACATTAATTTTATTAGATACATTATTTTAAGAGTGCATAAGTTTCGTGCCCTCTCCTTTACACTCAAATTTTACAAACTGAGCAAGCTTTAATGAAGTTGTCGAGTACTTTGCATAACTTGCATTACTGAACAATTTTTGAAAGAATGAGAAAAGAGACTAATGTGACCGTGGTACCCACCAGAGAAATGGAATACATATAATACAAATTTCAGCTGATAACATATTACCAACAACTGTAGCAAGCACAATGAATTCCAGACTATTGTAAGGAAACTCTAGCCCTGTTCCAGAATTTAAAGCACAGAGTGCTGTGGAAATGGCCATTATACAGTTAATTAAGTCTGGCTATAAAAGTGAAGCCAAAAAGCAGATGAATGAAGACCCAAAAAAGAAATTGATTAATTGGATTGAACACTAATATGTACAAAAATGGGAGAATTCTTTATTATTTAAGAACTTTTGAGGTATACTTTTTCTAAGTATTATGTTCTAACAGAAAAGTTCTGAATAAACTATCAAAGGTTCTCCGAGGTTTCTACTACTATTCGTGGGAAAAGAAAAATCTGTGTTTGGAAGATGTGGATTAGGAAAATATTCCTTTGGGAATAATAATTGGGAAAAGTACCTGGGAATCCTTTCTTGAAAGATAATCTCTTAACTTTAACATTAAGTCACAATTTGTGACAATTGATCCAGTAAGAGTAAATATTTTCATGATTGAAATCTCTTTTGGACTGATTTTAAAAACTGAGTAGCTTATGCAATATCTTTATTAATCATGTTAGGCTAATGTTTCATGAATTTGGTGATTGACCTTTTCAGAGATAGAGTTTAAAGTTATATAAAACAAGTAATTCTTTTGCCTAGTAAATAAATTATAATAATGAGCATATTATGCTTTAGTTTCAATGTGAATATTCAAAATATGGCCTTAAAGGGGTACAGGACAAACCTATTTGATGAATGCAGAATTCTACTGTCCCAATGCATGTTAACCACTACGCAGCACCATCTTATGTGATTAATAAAGATATATTATACATTGATTTAGTTTTTGTCTAAATCAATGCATAAGGTCATAAGTTCATAAAAATACTAACTTTAACTTAACTTTTCTCAAATTGTGTGCAATGCAACAACTGTCATTTTTCCCTATTTAAAAGTTTGATTTTGATTTAATTTGGGTAATACATCTGAACTGTGACTGGAAAAACCTGTAACCTATTACCTGTCTTTGTTCTATTCAAAGTAAGTCACTCATTACAATGTAATCTATAATAGTCACTAATTAAACTAGTTAAACCAATTATTTGATGAAATATTTGGTTATTGATTATGTGAACATGTTCACAGGGCACAGCAGTCAGACCCTAATGACCACCTCTCAGAGTATTATTTGGCTCTGCAGTATGCTCAAGGATCCCAAATCCCTGAGGCCATGTGCCATGTGAAGATGGCGCTCAACTTACGGCCTGAGCATGTTCCTTCTCTTCATCTTCTCATTTTGCTACTGTCTGCTCAGAAGCAACATGTGGAAGCTTTGCAGTTGACTGAAGCAGCTTTGGAGGAATACCCAGACAACCTCAATTTACTCTATGTTAAAGCACATTTGGAATTGCAGTCACAAGGGGGAGAAGTAAGAATCACAGTAAAACATTTTCAAAATAATTATAAGAATTGTTTCATGAAATTAGGTCTTGATCAGTAAATTTTACCCTGGTGAATGAACTGACAAGTTGACTTGTAATTGAACCGGATTCTTCTAAACTTCCTCTATGTTTGTGAAAAATCAAAGAAGTTGAATTCTTGTAATGGCTGAGTAATGATCTCATAAGTATTTAAGAAAAGAGTTAAAGTTTCCTATAAAACATAGTTTTTACAAGATATCAGCTTAATGGTTTGATCAGAGATCAAAAGAATAAAATTATATCATATTTTGTTAAATTGTTGATGTTTTGGCCTTTCATTTGACCTTCAGGATCAGACAGTTAATGTTTGAATAAGCTATTTTCTCTACAATCTCATAGTGTGTTTCATTTTTGCAGAGAAGATTTTCAAAACACAAGATCTAATCTCTTGAAATAATCCCTGTACTATTAAGTCAAGATATCAAGTAACACCAAGCATATTTAACATATTATCCTTAGAGTAAGAAATAGAACATAATAAAACCTTTTCAAGTAACATGGTTATTTAAAGAATAATATCTCATTTTAATGTAGAATAGTGGCTGGAATCGATGAAACTACAATTTAAAGTCTTGTGTGTTTCCCACTGCCATCACTGTATATTTCATTGTCTTTCTGTTGTTAATATGATATAGAGGAAATTGATAAATGCACACAACCCGTGTGATTTAGCCAAACATATATTCCAAATTTGTGGTAATATTAACCAGTTTGAAGCCAGTTTACCGGATACTAATAGATTATTGTTTTTCACTAGTTGGCCTTGTTAACAGCCAAGCATATGCTTGCACTTTGGAAAACTTTATATGAAGACCAGACGAATGGAGAATTGGGAGACCATTCAGAAAAAAGAAGTGATACAAGAAGTGTTTTTCAGTTATATACTTCAGAGATGTCTGATAAAGATTCAAGTAATGTTCTGTTTCTTTATCTTCACATGAGTATTGAACTTCCAGTAAATAAAAATTTCACTGACTTATGACATGTCCTTAGGTTCCCTACATGCTCATTCTTTGGCAGCGTCTCGTGTTGAGCAAGCTCTATCTGAAGTAGCTTCATCTTTGAGTTCATTCACTCCACGACCAGGACCTCAGAGAGCTTGGATACTTCAGCTTCAAATTTGGTTATTACTTGCTGAGATCTATCTTTCTCTAGACCAAGAAGCTGCTGCTACTGCTTCAATTCAAGAAGCAAGTTCAATTTTTCCATTATCTCATCACATAATGTATATGGTAAGTTAAGAACTTGGTTCCATGTACCCATTCAGCTCAATTATAATTATACTACTTTACTTCTGTATTGTTCTTAAAATAAGGATATTATAATTTTTCTCAATTTCATAAGAAAACCATAGAAAATGTTATAAAATTCAAAGATTTTAATGAAAATGAGAGTTGCGCAGTGTTTTTAGCGCCCTTTACTATATCTGAGGGAAAAGTTAAATCAAAATATTTGGAGCTATTTTTGACATTTTAAAAATTGTATTGAGACTTCACGTAAAGTATTTATCTGTTTAATATCTGTTTGAAACTCCCAAAATGTCAAATTTGTTCAGATGGATCGGGGAATATCAGTTTTCAAGAAAATCAGCTGAAGTTTTCCTGTTATCAATCTTTCAGTATCAAGGACTCAAAACATGGATTCTGACAGTGTGTTAGAGAGGAAGTAATTTACTGTATAAAGGAGCAAGAATTATTCACTTTTGCGTTACCATATCCCACAAAAAGAGTTTTTCAATCAAAAAATAGCCAATTTCTCCCTAACTGTTACAAAACTTTTTCTTTAATATGTAAGTATGTAGTAGGTGAGAAAGTAAACACTAAATTTGTAAATAATGTCACATACATTTTTTTTTAAGTACTAGTTTTGCATAATTTTTGTAGGATATAAAGGCAATGTTTTTTGTTTTTCTTCTTCTTCTTCTTCTTCTTCTTCTTCTTCTTCTTCTTCTCAGAAATGGCTCCATTCCCCCCTCCCCCCACCCGATAGAGCATATGCTTTAAAAAACGCCGGAGGTCCAATTTTCAGCAAACTTTGCCTTTCAAACTTTTCAGCCTGAAAATTGCAAAAGTTAGAATTAATGCAAGAAAGAGTGTGCTTTGAAGCACTACTAATTCTTTAATTTTTTTGCCCAAATAGGCCTATCGCAAATTTACTTGTATGTATTATACTTTGTTTGTTGAAGTGTTTTTCAACAAATTACTTTTCAAGAAATTAATTATTAACCTTTACAAATAATTTGAAAAAAAAATGGTTACTTTCTCTTACTAGCATATATGTAAGAGAAATGTTATGTAATGCTGCAAAAATTGTATGTCTAGATTTTGTCAAAAACATACATTTCACATGTACCTGAAAGTTTGTCAGTGAATCTATTGTGATGTCTCTCTGAACTGACTGTGAACAACACTAGATCCTAAACTGGCCGTAAGATTTTTCTCAAATTGGATATTCACTTATTAATCTGCCTTACCTTAAAACCTTGCAGAAGCCACCTTCCCCCCCCCCCCCAAAAAAAAACAATTGCAAGGACTACTACAGGAAAGATTGTCCATTTAATTTAAAATTACTTGCCAAAAAGTATAATTACTGAAATTACTAGCAAAACATTAACATATGATAGATCATTGTATTCCTCTTTTTATCATCTATCGAATGCTAGTGAAAAAAATATGAAGATTCATTCAGAAAATCAAAGATGAAAAAATTTCCCCAAAACTAAAAATATTTCAAGCAATATTTCTGTAGTGTCCGCTACGCGGGCACTCCAGAAGCGATACCCCTCACCGCACCAGGAGAGCGACCAAGGCGTGGAAGGCGCCCCCCCCCTCCCTCCTCCTGTAGAAGAGGGGGCACGCAGCCGGCTCCCTTCCCCTGCGAAGGGGTGGAAAACCGACGAGGCAGCCGCGGGGCGAGGGCCCCGGCATTCCGTCACCGACAGCTATTAGTAGAGCATTAACTGGACTTAGACATTGTACCCGGCGCACTTACTTGTGATTCTTGGATTAACGGCTTTTTGTAACTTGTATAACGACCCGGCTACGAAAACATCTCCTTGTTATTGTGACTCCTGGCAGCGGTTTTTGGAATATTCTTTGGGATTTTGGTGAATAATAAATTGTTGTTGCAGACAGCAGTCATGATTCTGCATTATTAAGCAGTTCTGCATTAATTGTGGGTGCATGTTTATGCGTGTGTGTGTTCACATAAAGCAATGAAGCTTTACTAAATTGAAGATACCTTGAGGACTTATTTTCATTTGTTACAGCAGACTAAAAACATCTATCAAGAAAAAAAAAGGTTTCTGTCAATACCTACGCATTTTTTGTCACCAAATCCAAAGATGCATTATGCAATAAGAAATGGTATTTCTTGTTTAAAATTTGAAAGGCGCCTTCCACTCCATTCCTGCAAAGATGTTGTTTTATGATAGTTGTAGTACTTGTGAATGGCTCCCTTGAAAATAAATTCTTTCACTACAAAGTTAAGATGTTGCAATGTTTTCTAATAGATGGGCACAATTTATTTAATTACATAAAAGGGGTAAAATAAAAGTCTTATGATTGTTTGCCTGTAAAGGTTCTT
Organism: Acheta domesticus; assembly: GCA_031308135.1. Taxonomy (NCBI): domain Eukaryota; kingdom Metazoa; phylum Arthropoda; class Insecta; order Orthoptera; family Gryllidae; genus Acheta; species Acheta domesticus. The sequence continues at coordinate 9,085,357 of JAHLJT010002406.1, read as the reverse complement.
ATTTTTATTTTATCTTACTCACATATTTAATTATTTTTATTAATTGTAAATTATTTGCATGCCCTCCCATCTTACCTTACAAAACTGAGGGTGAGTCTTACTTTTGTGATCGTCATTTACCTGTGAATCCACATACATTTTTGGGTGTTTTGTGATGTGCAGAGTGGAGTGATTGGAAAGTCTTGTCTTTCCTTTCTCATGTTCCACTGCAGCTCTGTTATTCATTTGATATCTACCGATTCATTATTTGATTCAGAGTTTCGCAGTTACCTATGTTGTCCTGCCTTGTCACCCCTTTACGCAAGACCCAGTGTCCTTTACACAAGGGAAAGGGATCTCTTTCTTATTCAATTACTGAATTTAATGTTTATTAACTTTACTCATATGATTTTCTTCTTATTTGCAGAGAGGTTTGATCCACGAGTACAAAAAGGAATTTGTTGAAGCCAAGCTTTGCTTTCAAAATGCAATAGCTATAAATCCAACCCACATAAAAAGCTTACAGCATTTGGTTGGTATTTTTGCAATTGTTTCTCTACATTTAAATTTGTTTATATAATGTGTAAAATCAAAATAATAAATTAAAATGTAATGGTTCTAACAGTACACAATAGGCCCGTCAAACAAGGACCACAAGAATGTGCCTCATTTGAGTTGTCATGAGGGCCACACCTGACAATTATGGATGGTGGGTTCTTGTGTGTGTGTGTGTGTGGGGGGGGGGACAGTTAAATTAAAATGACTGGTTGAGAACTGAAGTGGAATTTAGGCCAGCTTGTGTAAGCTTTATGCAGATCATAGATGTGCTAGCAAAGAGCTCTACGTATAGCCCTGGGGATACATGTTTGACTTGCTTTTCCTAGTTGAAAGTGATAACAGTGAAATAATAAATGCAGGTGTTAGTGATTTAGCTTGTCAGTTTTGGAAACATCTTTATCAGTTTTTGTTATATTTTTATTATTATATTGTTAAATTACTGTTTCCACCAAGGCTGTACAATATCCTAATTGCCATTATGATATTCTACTGCAACAAGGATGGCAGCACTCTTTCATTTTACCTTGCAAACAATGTCAGAGTACAAGCTCGTTTCTGGTTGCTTACTGAGGGCATTAAAGTGTAAGCCTTATCTACTCTACTTTGTGTCTCAGAAATACTAATGTGTTGTGTTCATATTTAGTCATTATTCTTGTACAATACAATTTTAACAGTTTGTACAGTTTGAAGAACAGCAAATATCTTGAAATTCAAAATTATATTTCCTTTAAAATTTAGTTAAAAGTTTTATATTCAAATAATTTGATGGTGTTTAAATGCATTATTTTTCATTCATAATGATACAGATATGATTCTTTGCTTTTAGGGGTTAATTTATCATTACCTTGGAAGTCAAAGGTTAGCAGAAAAAACTCTTAGGGATGCAGCGAAGATAGACCCAGCTTCTCATCAAACATGGTGAGTTTTCTATTTGACTATATAACTAATGACATGGTGAGTTTTCTATATAAATAAAGATTTTTATTTTTGTTTTTGTTGTGCTTTCTTCAATCATCATCATCATCATGTTATTTCTGTAATATAGATCCCTCATTGAAATAAATTCACCAACCATGGCAGATATAATTAAAAAATGTATAATGTATCAAGATTTCAGTTTTTTACTGAATGATTTGGAACAACTATGGGGATACTGCTTTTGTCATATCTACTAGTGGCTGTCAACTAGCTCTACATATTTTTAATATTAAAGATATAAAAAGGAAATTTCATAATGAGTTTTATTCGAGACATGTTTTGCTAACTCCATTCTTGGAACTTGGGAAGGGATAAGAATAGATGATACTCTTTTCATTTTCATGTGTATGGTTCTTGTTTATGTTCCTTAACATCAGTTTTAATTGTATGTATGCTCTTTAATTTTTTTAAATTGTAATTATTCCATGAGTGATTTTGTTGCACAGGTACAATCTTGGCCGTGTTCTCGAATCTTTGAATGAATTTGAACTGGCAAGTGACTCAATGGCCACTGCATTGGAAGTGGAAACATCAAATCCAATTCTTCCATTTACTTCCATTCCATTGACATTTGAATAGTTTGGATCTAGAATATTGATTGTTGAATGGTAATCTGATCTTCTGTATCTATAATATGTTGTATGGTTATTTGAACTTGTGTTGTATAATTTGTTAAATGCCAATTGGCATCTCCTAAATGAATTATTTTTTAGAAAATTTGTGTCTACATTTATTTTATCCTGTGAGAATTGTTTATATTCCTAACTCTTTATAAGAATGGAAAATTTTGAATTGAAGCAGCTGTGGGGTCACAAGCTACAGTGGAAGTTACCCAGTTACCACGTTTTCCTGCTTAGTACATTCGTCCTTTCAATTCCCTGTCCCAATTCCATCAAATTACTCATTTGCACTAAGCACATCCAAAGATTATGGGTAACTTGCTTCGGGAGAGGCACATGTTTTCCAGTGCACCAGCACCATCTTCAGTGTGTAATGTTTTCAGGTATTTTTGGGTAGCACTTTCACTTTGATTACACTGTGGAAGAAAAGTGTTTTGCTGTACCCACTGCGCCTTCTTTGTTGTTTGTTACTATATGTTACCATTAGTTTCCATGTTACGTGTTTTTTTGATGTGTTACTTGAGTGGTGTGGTACTTGAGTGCTTTTTTCATTTGATATTAACTTTTATTTAATGTCATTTGTGAGTAAATTATTTCGTGGATATTTGCATGTTAATTACATATACGTAATTTTTCTGTATTGTGGTGGTTTTGCAGACAGAACTGTGGAAAATAAGTATACGTTTTTTGTTAGCTCGTTTTCCCAGTTACAACATTCAAAAGTTTCAGTCCCTTGAAAAACATACTAATGAAATTCCACTGTATTATTTTCACAATCTTGAAAAAAAGTTATACTTTGATGTTATATTTCTGTGAAGTGGAGCAGAGTTGCTTATTAATGTAAAGCAGTTCTTAATCTTTTGTTTTTGTTTGTTTGTTCCATTGACTCCTGTGACAATAATGTTAAGGTCACTGTCACACTTCTCAAATTAGTATTATTTAATACATAAACTAATAAATTCATGGTGCTACTGTGAACTAGAAACCAAATGTAATTAAAGGAAAATGTGTTAGTTCATCAAAACCCTACAGCATCTTCAGAAAGTTGAAGATACAGCTTAAATTATTATTTACCTCCCCAGGTCATTCTTTTTTAAATTCCTAAGCATGTATCTTCAGTAAAGATGTAAAAAGAGAGTTTTTATTTTAAATGCAGACTTGAAAAACTGATCTAACCTAAAATAAAACAAATGGCTGGCCTGGAACTAAAGTGGTCTACGAAACATTTTGGCTAAAATTCAGGTTATGGTAAATTTGATCTGAACAGGTGAGTATCTATACATTCTAAAGAAGTCTATGTCTTATTGATCGTAGGTGCTGTGTAATTAAAGTACCACTTTAGTATGGGCAGATGTTTTTAATGTAAGTCAGTTCTTAAGTGATCTAAGGCACATTGTACCGTAAGTACCATAGACCGCTTTAGTTCCAGGCTAGCCAAATTTTGGATTCATATCTGATGTGGTCTCACAAACTAGCCCAAATCATTTACAGTGTCATATGCGATAACTGTTAGAACTAGCCTCAAAAAGTTTCATTATTACACCATGGCCATGGGAAAAACAGTAATGAAATCAGTTCTTGGAACTTACTGGGAAGCAATGAATGAATGTAATCATGATGGGAAGAAGTGATAAAGAAAAAATCAAAATATTTAAAAATCTACAATACTTTGAATGTAATAATGGGGATCAACATGAAATAATGGGGAGTAAGATATTAGGAAGCAAATTAGTTTTTAAGAAAAACTAAACTGAAGGTGGCATTTGATTGAATGGAATAAATGATAGATTGGAATAAACTGAAGGTGGCATAGATGCATAAAACTATAATTAATTTTTAGGAATTTTACATGTTCATATAGGCCTGTAATGAAATTTGAAACCTTTTGTATTGTACTTTCGATAGCTGCAATGAATTATTATTTGGTTAAACACATATAGATGTTGAGACAGCTTTCTTGAATGGTGAAGTGGGTCAACAGAGTACCTATCTGAATATTCCTGATGCTGTGACTGTAAAACAGAGTAAAGTGTTGTCACTGAAGAAAAGAAAAGTTTGTATGGTTTACCTGAGGCTGCAGGAAATGTTGGTTCATGAAACTAGTATATCGAAACGTTTCATAGTTAAATTGTATGAAAGTGACCCGTGTGTATGACAAATGTGTAAATGTATAAGAAACAGGACCACTGCGGTGCCTCTGACGGGAAGGTCCTAGGTTCGAGTCCCGACGGTGGCAGGATTTTCGACACTAGCTACATAGCGAGGTAGAATTCAGTTGCTACCTGGAGGGAAATTCTGGCTACCAGCGGCTCTGATCGTTAGTTTTCCGTGGTTTCTCCGATCAACACCAGGCGAATGCAGGAGCAGTACCCTAATAAACGGACCGCGCGCGATTTTTCCTTCCTCTTCCTTGTCTTATTCTCATCGCTTACTTAGGAATACTTTCATTAACATGTACTACTTCACCGCACATATCTGGAGTCCGATCGGAAGCTTAAAGCTTGTCCAGGCTGAAGCGCTCCCCCGCTGGTGGGAGATACCTAGATTGAGAAAACCCCACTAGGTCGGCGCGGGTTCTCGCCATCCAGCGGGGGAAGATCACCGCTACCTCCCGAGGAAAAACATGTACTAAACTTAAGGGAAATAAAGATCTGAGCAGTTGACTAACAATCAACGTATTTATAGGTAGTAAATCCTCACCCCTGCCCTTTCTCAAGGAAGAGGATGCTGAATGAAAAGAGTGTTGACATAAAGTTTTTGTGTTGTGAAGACGTAAACGTAGCAAGACCACGATTTCTCGAACACTGAAAGTGCTATAAATTGTGCATAGCAGAAAAACCAGGGAAGTTCCAGGCAATTGTTCATCAGCCATACTGGGGCCATTCTTTTTGTGTGTCTTTTCGATGAACAAACCGAGAAACTTATGAAAGTCGAGGAAATTGCAGGCCTGCAGGTTCAGATGTCGACCCACTCAACCTTAAAAATATCTTACATTCCTTAACCTCTGTAAGGGTGTGGTAAATTACGATAATTTCTCTGCTGAAATCGACGAAGATCTGAAAAACTTCCAGTCTGAGAAGGCTACCGATGTGTACAGAATTCAGCGAAAGGTGAGTGGGGTGCTCACCCCACCCCCACCTCCACGCGGATCCTCACGTTCGGCCGTCTCGCCCTTCTGGAGAAGATCCAGTGTGGCCTCCACAACCTGCGTGAGACAGTGTGTGCCAACTCCTTTGCGCTGCTTTGAGCGACTGGGCCATACCCAACAGAGCTGGTTGGGCAATGCAATCTTTGTGAATTGCAGGAGAATGGACAATGGCGGAGGCTTAGTAATATGGAGCTATACTCTTTATAAGTCCCTTAATACACATTATACACATAAAACTACGTCGTCTGGAATGGCAAGGACATATGCAGCGTATGCCAACTACGAGAATACCAAAGAAAGCAATGGAAGAGAGGGTGCTTGGGGGCCGACCCAGCTGTTGGGAGGTACCTGGTTGAGGGAAAACCCCGCTAGCAGACAGGTCGGCGTCGAATCTCGCCACCCAGCAGGGAATTATCACAGCCATCTCACGAGCACCAAACATGCACTTCACTTATGGGACTAATGACCTTAGCCGTTGACGCGCCCGGAATCACTGGTAATGAATCAACTATATATTCTCGGGTGTTAAGGAAATTGTAATTTACCAACAATTCTGGGACAGTCGATGAGGGGAAGTCTTTCTCTGATTTGTCGCACCATTTGCCGTACTACTTTAGGGGGCTGTGGCTTGAAAAGGGAAATACAGGTTGTCCAGGAACACTCTCCAATCTTTGACCCGGGTTATTTTCTTTTAAAACTGATCAAATTTGCTGCAGTGGGAAACATATTGAGCCTCGCCTGTGTTCGCTTTCAATCACGCAAGGCTGTGGCACATGGCACATACAACCAGGAACGGCACATACCACCAGGCCGACCCGCCGACTTAGAGATTATAGGTGAAATGGACCACCACGGCATCGATGTCGCTTGTACAATTGTTGGATATTCGAATTTCTTTCCCGAATGTACGCTAATCAGCGCGATTAATTTAGCCTGCGATGTGGTATCGGTAACTTTTAAAACAGGAAAATCAAATTCGACCTTCCCAAATGTGGAGGGAAATGGACACTTTCGTGCAAGTCATCAATAACAGTCCACTCTAAGATGGTGGACAGATGCAGACCGCCAGACCGATACATAAGAAAGTGTTCGAAGCCACGGAAAATGAGTATAGTTTCCATAGTTCAGAAGAATTTCTGTGGGCCAATAATATTTTCGAGAAATGTATCTCTCAGACAGCGCCTCGTGCCACCCCAGGCGGGTTTGTGGGCAAGTCGCCAACATTAAGTTCTCCACTTCAAAAATTCAGCTTTATGCATATCTGGAAAATCCGTCAACTTCATAATCACCCATTTATTTTTCTTGGGGGGGGCACCAACTTCCTTTTGACGAACTTTCCTTGGCTTCACATTCTACAAGAGCATGATTTGGGTTAATACATTCTCAAACTGAAGATATGTGTCATGAATGAGCCTCCTAGTTGATCTAGTTCATTGGGAGCAACGTAAATGTCTCTGGCGATTATACAGGACTCTCATCCCCACTCCCCTGTTTTGGACTGGTATGTAAGTATTGTGTATGGCAACCCAATTGAAAGGAAAACGTCCGTCTGTCCGTTTGTGAACACTGCTAGCGTCTAAACCATACGTAAAATTTGGAGTTACTTTATATAAAGCCCCCCGGGGATTTTCAAAATTTTCTCAAAAATGGCTCCAATTTTTTTCTTTAAATTTCTTCTATGAATAGAGTAAAATACACTTTTTAACATGGCATAGGTCCGATTTCCACGTACAGCTCTGAATTTTCGAAAATTGTGAAAGTTTGATTTTTTTTCGGCGTCTTTCTCCAACTGCAAAATTGAAAATAGAGATTTTTTCTTCAAATAAAATTTGTTCTGCATATTGAGTTCTTTAATAAATGTCCTGTAAATGTTTTTCAAATTTTTGGTAGTATTCGTGCAATATTGCGTGCAATATGTGCAATTTTAATAAATTACAAAAAAAAGATTTTCTCAAAAACGGCTCCAATTTTTTTCTTTAAACTTTTGGTAGGGCTAGTGGCAAATGTACTCTATCAATGACATAAAAGCCATTTTGGTCTATCGGTTGTTTTTTTTCAAAAATTACAAAAATGTAAATTTTTTTACTTGTCTCTAACGTCGTTAGTATTTACATTATCGGCGATTTTTTCACATTATTATATTTAAGAGTATATATGCTTTAAATAATGTCAAGTAAAGTTTCTCGAAAACACTACCGTTTTCTGTGAAAAGTAGCTCAAATTTCGCCATTTTCAGAAATGCTCAAACGCCATTTTCTCGTATATGGCGACAATTTTTTTCTTGAAACTTTTGTAACGGATAGTGCTAACTACACTCTTTAGTACAGCGTAAAGTTTATTTTGAGTTTTTTTTTGTTTTTTCAAAAATTACATAATTGTAATTTTTTTGAAAGATCTCTCACATCTTTAATATGCACATTGCGAGCAATTTATAAACATTATTATATTTGTGAGTGTAAGTGCTTCGAATAACTTCAAATAAAGTATTTTGAAAACTCAAACATTTTGTGTGAAAATGAGCTTCAAATTTCGCATTTTTAGTAGCGCTAAAACGCCATTTTCTCTTAAACGGCACATAGTTTTTTAAAGAAAATTGTCACTTGTGACTAGGTTTTTGTGTTCTTTAATATTCTAAAATTAATGTTTCCGTTCTACCAATAGGAAACTGAAAAATTAAGAAAATTACAAAAAAATGTACTTTTGGCGGTGATAGATGACAGCTGGCAAGAAAGAGTTTGTGGCAATTCCGAATACCTAGCGAAGACCCAAGAAAATAGAAAACTAATACGGGAAAGTCTGTGCCATTCTGTAGCACCACTAGTCTAATAATAATGTGTTACTGCAAACGAGCATACGCCCGGTGGCAGTTAATAAAAAAAGTACAAATTAAAAATTAGAACAAGCAATAAATACAAATATTTAAAAAAGATAAATAAAATAAATACAAATAAACAAAAATGAAGTAAAATAAAACACAAATAGACAAGTATAAAGACAGATAAAATGTACCCATCTCTACTCCGTTTCCAACTCTTCACTTCACTACATCTCCCTTCATTTGTTTTGGTTTTGGTTTGTTGTTGTTGTTTTTTCTTTCTTTCTTTCTTTCTTTCTTTCTTTCTTTCTTTCTTTCTTTCTTTCTTCAATTTCCCCCCCACCAGTTACCCTGGGGGGGCGGGAATTTATTCAAGGAAGGGATATACATGTAATAAACTCCAGCCGATTTGGCTTTGGAGTGAGAGGAGGGTGTGTAACTTAAAAATACACAACTTATAAACTAACTTACTACTAACTTAAAACTATTACATGGCTGGCCTCTTTGGGCCTAGCCTAGTTTATTTACAGGTATTACAATTTTTGTTTATATAGTTCTTGAGAAGTCCCTTCGGTAACCAGTACTTTATTCATTAACGGTACATCGTACAATGGCCGCACTTTTGTTGGCCTTCACTACACTACACTGTACTCTACACTTGCGCTCTTAAATCTCTAACGCGTAACTCGCGTGCTTCTCGGGAGGGTCGCCAGCATCTCCGCAACTAAATTGTTCCAGTCAACAATGGTGCTATTCACGAAGCTGAAGTTTCGTACGTCTATTCTTTCTTGCATTTTATTTTTGTGTGAATGGTCGCCCCTACTCACGCAGCATGGCATTTTAAGTCTTTCACTTACAGCTTTCCATGCCAGTTGCCTTGTGTACGCTTTGAAGAGGGCACACAATCGTGCTGCCTTTCTACGTATATCTAATGATTCCCAGTTGACACTCCCCGTTGTTAGTATTCGCGAATTTAGTCGCATTTTTCTGCACTCTGTTTAACGCTTGAATCTGACCTCTATGACAGACCTCCAACAAACCTCCATTTATTCCATTATGGGACGAACCAAAGATATGTAGGCCTACCTTTTCGTGTTCCAGTTAGCTTTCCTTAATATACGCATAACAAAATGAAGAGCCTTAAAGATACACTCCATCACGCGGGTATTCGTTTCTACTCTTTTGCAAAAACTTAAGAGGAGTCTGACGATCCTATCTAGCGTATGTTAAATTGACTATATTTCTGACGCTTTATCTTCGAAGCTACTGTACTTAGAACTTTCAAATTTTTGCAGTATATAGTGTAATTATTTGTTATTATACTTAAGCAAAATTATTCGAGTAGGATATCATAAAACCGGTTTACATAATTTTATAACAATTGAAAATCATCTAAAAAATCAGACACTTATTAATCAATAATTCTAACAATTTTGCAATCTACCGTATTATTTTGGTTAAATAGCTCAGTCAAGTTTACATAAAGCTGTCCTGAAAATTTTATCCTGCAATAATGGACTTGTTTGTATTCATGTTTTAAAGATGAGTGCATTTGTTTACTCAATCAGCCAGGCCGCTAAAAGCGACCCGATGATGTCATCGCATTCACATGACGAGTTGTGGTAACGAAATGCAAATGGCGTCACCAAAAGCAGTGAAAATCTTTTGCATATTCTGTTTTTAAAACAATGGATGAACTCTATTTCAATTTGATAACGATCGCGCCAAGGCTAAAACAAAAATGTGACGCTAATCAATCTGACGGTCTGAACTGTTTCAAAATATTTCCCGCCAACGGTATCCTGCATTCGAAGGAGTAGAGGTAGTCAAAGTAAATTCTTTTGTTAGTGTAAACACTCGTGAACTGTGTACTAATACCGAAATTTAATAATTTAATTTTTAAATATTACATATAATTGCTTATAAACATTAATTAGGAGTGGTAATGGTAAAAAATGTAAGTCTTTTGAGATAAGAAAGAACGTCTTTCGTTTGATTCATATCGCACATATTTTGCGTTAGCGAATGGAGAGGGGAGGGAAACGTCCTCAAAGTTACGTGAACTGCTTTCCGTGTGGGTGCGTGCAGGTGTACGTGCGGACGTGAATTGAAAACTGGGTGTTTCTGCTTGACGTGTGTGAGAGATTTTTCTGTTCGTGAAGAAGTGCCTTGTAGAACTACGCGTGGAATCTAATGGCTCGTGCTTGTTGATGTGTTTCACATTCAAACACTTGACTGGTAATTCTGATAATTAAATTTTCATGAATGTGTGTACATTCTGCACGTTTACATTTTTTATGAAGAGGGCCGCTGAAGAGAAGAATTACTAAAAAATGTGAGTACCCGTTTTTCTTCTGTTTACACGCTGAATGTGGTTCCAGCTTTGGCGGCTTGTGTGGGCGTATCAGCGTGTGACGTAAGGATCTGCGATGAATCATGTTTCTTATCGCTTTTCTGCGATTGTAATTGGAGGGAATTATGGTTGTTTCGAAAATAATATCACACTCCAATATTTTGATCTACTTGTAGTATGTTCGTTAAAACAACGAAGTTTTTCATTTAAGGATGTTTATTTACATTGTTCTAAATGGCTGTGTTTGTTTTGTACCTCCCGTGCCGCGTACTACCTACTTTAATAATGTTAGATCGTGTCGTAAATAAAATATTTTGTTCCATCCCCAGTGCAATGCCAAAAACGCACATAATATCAAATGCATAACCTTTGGAATTTACTTCTCTAAAGATGAAGCGTGTTGTCTTCAAGACGTCTCTTTAGGGAGCAGGTGTATCGTGAAGCCGCAATTTAGTGGACAAATGGAATATGAATGAATGTGGAATTATAAACCGAAAAGAGGTCACAAACAACAGCGAGCTATAAAATATAATAGATATTATCAAAAGTAATGTGAAAATTGGAATTATCCTTGTGCTAGTATTAATGACCTTGTGCCAATTATGTTGTCAGTTAACTTCATTTGGCATGACAATTTTCTGATAAAATGTCAACATAAATAACAAATTATTAATCCAAATATTCAAGTTAAAATGAAAGGAAAAGGATTGTCTCTTGAAAATGGAAAATGTGAGAAAACAGAATGACATGAATAAATATAATTATACAAGAATATTTTTTAAAAATAAATTGAATAATTTGTGTGCTTTTGATGAATTTTGTAATGAGAATTGAAATACATGTCTTAAGAAATGAAAGATCAGTCATGCATAAAAACTTCTATTTGAAGACTGTTGTGAGTTATGACCTTGAAATTCACACAACTATGAATGCTTTAGTTCATTTTAAACTTGATGTATTTTACAGGTTTACAGTTTCCTCTTTTATTTGACTAGGTAAATGTCTACCATTTTGAGCAATATTATTAACTGAATTGATGAGAAATAAATGGGGTGGGACAATTAACTCTGTCTGACAGGCAATTATTCTAAAGAATATAATCAATAATGGATCGTAAATAATAAGGGGTAAAATCATAGATAGAATCAAGAGGAACATCATAATCAGAAATAATAGAGGTCTAGAAGGAATTTGAAAATAAAATATTATTCTCAAAATATTTTTGAAAGAAATTGGAAATTTAATTTAATCTGAATGCATAGTAATTATTTTATCTGAATGAATTCTACTAATGTAATGAAACAATTGAATGTTAGAATTTAAAAAAAAATTTTTTGAGGCCCTGGAGCAATGAAAATCTTTAATTCAATTAGAAATTAAGATAACAATACATTTGGCTGAATGCCAGTTCCATTTTTATAAATTATAAGAAATTTTAATGTTAAAATATTATATATCATTGTTAGTGTCATACAGATGCATCTGACTGAAGTGTATGTTAGTTAAATTTTTTTCAGGTTTGATTTAGTCTCTTACATGAATGTTCATTTTTGAACTTGTTAACTGGTAAAAAGATTTTAGCAAACAAAATTTTTCTGTAAATGTTATAAATATTGATTCCTACTATACATATATGTGCAAAAGAAGGATACTGCCAAGGAATGAGCTCAGTTCAGGATTTTTATTGTTTTGTGAAAGGTCCTTGTAAATTATCCAGGAAAATCGGACATATGTATTTTTTGAGAACCACTACTTGTGGTGTCTGTTTATAAAATCTGATATTGCCTTTTTGCATGATGTTGCTAACTGAAGATTAGACATTCTGATTGCCGTTAGTTAAATTGATTTGTCATCTTTGAATTACAGTTCAGTGGGAAGGATGGTAAAATGTTAATCACATATAATATCGTATCCTTATGTTTTCTATAACTCAGGGTTGGCCGTATTTTTCCCAAGGCCTCCCCCCGCTTGCACTAGTGCAAGTGCTTGCACTAGTGCACTAGTGCATCAGCACATACTTTTTCGCTTTATTTCTAAATTTGCAATTTTTTGAAAATTCAGAAATTTCAACAAAAAACGAGACCTGCACCATTCTTTCAAGTGTCCTTTGTTCTGTCAATGGAAAAAATTGAAGAAAACATTGGAGAAAAGGTTTTTTATAATTAGCATTAACTTCAAGCAACCTAATTGATAAATACTAGTTTACAAAAAAATGTTCATGACCTCTTTTAAAGATCTGATTTTTAAAACAAATTTTAAGACAAAATGCCAATCTTAAATATTGTACTTTTGCAGTGTTAAATTTTTGCAATTTTCGAAAATACAGAGTTCGCCGAAAATGAGGACTCCACCTCTTTTTACACCGTTCTTTGATACATTCTAGGAGGAAATGTAAAGAAAACATTTGGAGTCGTTTTTAGAAAGAAAAATAGTTGCCATTTCACTCAAAATTACTCAAAAACAACTCAAATTTTCGAAAAATTGTACACGGACTCATTTCAAGATCTGTCTGTGAGCAACAGATTTTATTAAGGAAGAAAGTCTCTATCTTCAATATTGTAATTGTATGAAAATGGCGAACAAAATTTTGAACTTTTGCTTTTTGAAAAATTAGGGATTTTAACGAAAACGAGACCTGCATCATTCTGTTGAGAGTTTTCTACGCTAACTGAGGTCAAAGTTTAATAAAAAAATTGGAGCCATTTTTAAAAGAATGTTGAAAACGTTTTTGAAGTTTCATGTAAAATACTCCCAAAATTAAAGTGTCCATTTCAAACTCAGAGGGCCTAGAGTCCCTTGAAATCGATCGAGGTACATCGATTTTAGAGATAATCGGCTGAACGATTTACGCGCTAGTGTTGACCAAAGACAGACGTAGATCATCGGCAGAGTGCACGTAAGCTTCCGCGGCTCGAGTCCATGACTTCTTGGCTGTCCGGGAGACTCCGCGTCGTTGGCTGAGAGGCCGACGTGTCGCCTGTCATGTCGCAGGCTTCCTCAGGGCAGTGACGCTGCGGTGGTACGCGTCGGCCTCTCAGCCAAAGACGCGGCGTCTTCCGGACAGCATAGAAGTCATCATCGGCAAAGTACCGAACGGATGGACAGACACATTTAGCCATCAATCGATTTTTCGGTATCAAGGACCCACAAAACATAGATTCTGTCTACACGTGTTAAAGGAAATAATTTACTATGAATTCGAAATAGGAACAAGATATATCAACTTTTTCGTTTCCAGGCCCCAGCAATAACAGTTTTTCTGTCGAAAATTTGCAGTTTTCTGGGGCACGATTGAAATATCTTACGAAGTAAGGGCGAAAAAGTAAAACCTTTTAAGAAAATCCAAAAATCACATAACTGTTTTAAAGATTTTAAAAATATTTAAAATAAAGTAATAAAGTCTAAAATGCTTTGTATCGAAATATCGATTAAAAACTCAAATTTAATAGTAACAAACATACAGAATTATAAGCGGTGCTCAATAGTACTTACTACATCGTGCGCAAAAGCAAAGGGTACCGGCTGGCTATGGATTTTTATCTCGGAGCGCTCAAAAGACTTGACCGTTTTAAGAGGAGGTAAAGTGACAATTATTGTTATAGTCCAATGAGTAACGTAGGTGGGTGGTTGGCTAAATTTTGCGTAGCCCCCGGGAAAACCCATCCGGGTAAAAAAAACACGTAAAAAATTTGAAAAGCATGGAGATGTTTTAACGATCTTTTAAATTACTTCAAATACAATAGCAACACTTCTCATTTTATGTATCGAAATATTCATTCAGAACCCAAATTTTACTGCAACAAACGCGCACAAACAATAAAAGTACAAATCAAAATAAATCGTCAATAAAATAGAAACATCGTTTGGTAGTATTTCCTGGAATTTCAGAATAACTCAAACAAATCGTCTGAGTTTGCTCAGAGGCAGCGGCACCGTTTTCTTGCAGGACTCTGGTCGGGAAGGCCCGACAACACTAGCAGTGCAGCCAGGTCGAATTCAGCGGCCGTCTGGAGAATTCTAGCAGCCCGCTGGTCTGATCGGTTGTCTTTCGCGGTTTCTCTAATCCAGGACTGTCCAAGGCTTATGGGCCACGTATCAAATTCTAGTTAAGCCGCGGGCCACACCGTCATTTAAGATGGTTTTTATCCTAACTACTGAGATTATACTGAAACAAACACCTTTTAGATACGACTTTTATTCAACATACGTAATGATTAATGTACGTACAACGAGAAAATTAATATATAATTAAATAAAAAGAAGAAGAATTGTGCAGTTGTATTGTATTTGGTTGTTATAATAAAACTTTCCAAAGCAATCACGGGCCGCACTAAAAGATCCGGCGGGCCGCCGGTTGGAAAGCCCTGCTCTAATGATTGTTGGGCTAGTCCGTCCGGCAAAGCAACCTGACTAACGGGCTCCGGACTGCGCGCGATTTTCCCTTCCTCATCCTCCGCATTTGTGTCAATCCTAAGTTTATTTACGTATTAAGGATTAACCGAATATGCGCTCTAAGGGCCCCCACCCCTGCCAAATCACATCTCGAGTGCGCTGGCATCGCTCTCCACCCGACCCCAGCCTCTTCCGGTCCAACCGCCGGACGACCCAAGTCTTAGCACCAGGTGCGGATTTACATGCACAAATTCATGAAAATATGCGTGATTAATTTTTTAAAAAAGTAGGAAAGGGTGCACTAAAAAGAAAAATCGCGGGTTAAAGTGCGTCTTATTTCACACCAGTGTGCTACGTTTACTTCTTTACTTACCAACAGTGCTTTTAATACCTAGAACCAGTAATTAACGTATACTTTTCCAATATTTTAGATGTGATACTTTTTCTCTAAATTTGCAAGATTATTTGTATACACAGAAAATTAACTTTCGGCTTCAAATGTATTTAGGGGCAATGCCGAATAGCGTTTTGCTGTGCAATAGTACGCGATTCACCTGGTAAAACTGAACTTATGTTTTTTACTTTTCTGAAACCTATATTTCATTCTTCAAATTTCTTAATTTTTACTTTCTGGCGCTTACTTCGTAAGAAGAGGAAGTATTGTAATCGTGCATCGGAAAACGACGAATTTTTGACGGAAAAGCTGTTATTGTCGGGCCCTGGTAATGAAAAGTGGATACATCTTGTTCTTATATATAGTAAATTACTCTCCCTAACACGTGTAGTCATAAAACATGTCTTGTGGGTCCTTGATACCGAAAAATCGATTGATGGCAAAACTTCTATTCATTCGTCTCTCCGTCTGGGTCAAATCTAGCGCCAAAATTGGGCAGCCGATTTTCTCCAAAATTGATATTCCTCGATCAATTGTAATGAACTCTAGGTCTTAGAATTGTGAGTTTGGAACGGATATTTGATTTTTGAGAGTACTTTACATGAAAACTCAATATTTTCATTTTTTTCAAAAAGGGTTCCAAATTTTTGTTTGAACTTTGACCTCGGATAGCGCAGAAAGCGTTTAAAAGAGTGGTGCAGGTCTCGTTTTCGTTAAAATCCCTGATTTTTCTAAAATTGCAAAAGTTCAAAATTTTGTTTGGCCTCCTCATGTAACTACAATATGGAAGATAGTGATTTTCTTCCTTAATAAAATCTGTTGTTCAAAGAAAGATCCTGAAATCAGGCCATGTGCAATTTCTCAAAAATTTAAGTAGTTTTCGCGTAATTGTGTGTGAAGTATAGACAATTTTAAACATTATTTTCTCAAAAATAGTGTTTAAAATCCAGATTTTTTTTCTTTATTTTTTTCCCGCAGTTATAAAAACTGAAAAGAACGGTGCAGGTCTCTTTTTCGTAGAACTCTCCGAATTTTGGAGAATAAGACTACGAGTATATTGATTCCAAAGACCACGCAAAGAATTTGTGTTCTTTATGCTTATTATAATGTTGAAAGAAAAGAAAAATCATGCCGAAATGCAAAGTCCGCTGCTGCCTACTTCTGCGGGGCCGCGAGGCGCTGGTCCGAAATCCATTCGAGTGCGCGGTAGTGGTGGTGGCCAAAGCTCATTGAGCAGGCCCATCCGCCCGTGCTTCCGGCCTTCGCCCCGCCCCGTTGCGCCGCGCCGTTCGGTGCCGGACCTACGGCCAGCGGCGCTAGGCGGCCCATCGCCGCCGAGCAGCGCCACTGCCTTCGAGATGTGACGGAGAAAACTATTGACAGCAGAGGCGTGGAGTGGCAGGGGACCAGGGCTCGCTGAAAAATTCGGAGGGAGCCTCGTAGCCTTACATAATAAAACCATTTTGTTTCCGTAAATACGTTCAATCCTTAATAAAAATGTATTAAAAATATACGTTTCAAAATTAAGTGATTGCAAATGGACGAATTCATTTGTCTATCCTAGTATATATACCATTTCTGTATGTTTAAATATTATTGCATCATTGTCTAGAGACAAGATCTGAAAAGAAAAAAGAAAGACCCCCCCACCCCCCAAAAAAACAACAAAAAAACGGCCACTAGTTGTATACTTTAAACCTAGTCTTGCTGTAGTCATTAACCCTACTAAAAAGACCCTCCAAAATCGGTCGGAAGCAGCTAAAATGTCGAACGAAATTACATTGCAAAATGCGGCCGAGTAGTATTCGATCCCACGTACAATCGGTCAAAAATACATCGAATTGAAAATTTACATGTTAAACATGATATACGAGTTTGTAAATAAAGAAGTTTAATGGAAAGGGGGGCCCTGTGTACTTGGGCCACTTCTTGTTTTAGGTTGCGCACACCTGTGCTCGACAGAGTTTGAAACGTGAATTGAGCGGTTTAATTTATTGTCACATCACGGGATAATCTTATGATGATAATATGATCGAGACTTAATTTTCCAATCAAGCTCTCGCAAGTGATTTTCAAGATGTCTCCTCGAATGAGTTCTGTCATTAGGAGTTCTGTTATTAGCAGTGGCTGAAGTAATATTGCTAATGAAGTGACGCATAACAATTCCAAAATACTAGTTTTTTGACCTGAACTCTCCCCGGTCTTGAGATTTAATAGGTCGATTTTACTATTATTTACAGAAATAGATACGTACGGCTTGAAGTTTTAGTCAGTCGATCCACAAAACGGATTCTTACTACACAACATGTTAGAGAAAGTAATGTACTCTATCCTGCGATTTTCGTAACTTTGCCCCTAACAGGAATCAACCAATCGGGAGCTTGAACGTCACTTTAGCGAAATATAAGCTCCCGATTGGGTGGCAGCGAAACTGCTGATTCCTGTCAGGGGCAAAATTACGAAAATCGCAGTATGTGTAGGAACAAGATTTATTCACTTTTTCGTTACCAGGGCCCAACAGTAAGAGCTTTTTTGTGCCAAAAAATTCGCGATTTTCAGGCGCACGATTAGAATGTACTTTCTCCTCTTACGAAGCAAGGGGGAGAAAGTGAAGATGTTCTTCGGCCACTTGGCGGTGGTTGAGCGAAGCGAAGCGAAGCCGCGCGAAGCAGGTCTGCATCCGTCCGTCATTTCGAAGTCGTGACAGTCGAGCTTGGAGCGCTCCACCCGACCCATTCTCCCATCACGTTTCAGCCAGAGGCAATGAGGGCTTGTCATTTGAAGTATTCAAAAATAGTTACTTCTGAGTCGAGTGTCCCCTGAACTTACCAATTATACTGGGATTTTCGTAACTTTGTCCCTGACAGAAATCAGATGTTCACGGTTTCATCCAATCGGGAGCTTGAACGTCACCATAGTGACGTCACTGTCCCGAAATATAAGCTCCTAATTGGATGGCAGCGAAACAGCTAATTCCTGTCAGGGATAAGTTACGAAAAACGCAGTGTATTAAACGAAAGGCGGTCCAAACATTTCCAGTTTTCTATCACTTTTGGAAAAGAACGCGAGTATACTCGGGCTTTTAATTTTTTGAAACAATTAAAACTCCGAGAATACTCGGGCTTTTACGCTAAGTGGTTAAATGATTCCTTTTACTCCTTTACTTTTTCTTTCTTCCTGCTCCGTCCTACTGTGCTTTTGAGGGGTTTAATCTCGTATACTTCCATTGCTTTTTTGTTTTTTCAGTAACTGTTCTTCTATCCACCGTATCAACCATTAATGAGTGAATTACGGTTTTGTGTAATTTGCCTGTTCTCAGTCATTCCTTATTCCTGCTAACAAGGTGTAGACCATTATCGAAGACGCAATTTTAATCTGTCCACTATCCATTTTTTTTGCTTCTTCATTCCTTAAATTCATTCCTAAATATTGGAAGCCTACAACCTATTCTATTATTTTGTCATTGAAGTCTAATTTTCGACATATTGTATTTTATGGATATTTTCGTACTAAATGTCAGTTAAAACTCATGAAGCTGACTTCACGGCATTTTCAATTTTGCAACTGCCGCTGCATCCACCTAGAGAATTACCTCGATCCAACTCTGTAAATTCATTCTTCATTTTTGAGTCATCCTGTTCATTATTATATGAAATAAAAGACGTTTAATGAAATCTCTTTGGAGTCCTTCATTTACGGACGTTTCTCCCACGTTGTTTCTCGTAATTTGATTCCTTTCGCCTGGTTTGATGCCTTACGGAATTTCTGAGCAGTTACGAAAGAAGTGACACATGAGCTTGTCAAGCAATGCAGCGATGAATATTTGCAAAATTCATTATTGAACGCCGACATAATGGAAAAGATAAGATGCGGCTGTTTTATTTACTTCACGTAAGTGAGGGTTATAATGTTCTCTACGTTCAATAAAATGATTTATTCAGCTTTCTTAAAATCGGGAAGCATGTATGTACAGATATGCATAAAATAACGATATTGTCGTTTCGAATGCATTCATAATGCGATATAGTGGATGGCTTTTAGTTCTGGATGTTCAGTTTACTTGTGAAATTACCCTTGCTTGCCTGTACAATATGCTGAAAAAAACGCGAGCAGTTACAAATAATGCGAGAAAGTATGTACAGGGTTAATACCACTAGTTTGAGACGAAAATGATGTCAATCAAAGTTACCTACAACTTGAAACCACGGAAGAAAGATGTTTCTGTTGAGGAGATCCTAACCACAGTTACTCCCCGAGCGGTTCTTGCCTCCACGGAGTGAGAAGGAGCAAATGGGTCAGTCGGAAAGTGTTTGGAAGTCGGATGATCGCAGCGGCGCACGGCAGCCACCTCCCGGAAGCAGGTTAGCACCACGCCGCCTGCGCCCGCCCGCGCCCGCGCGGCGAAGTGCGGCCAGGCAGGCGGCGAAGGCGGCGCGCCGCGGTGCGCAGCTGTTGGCGAGAGGAGGCTGCCTGCGCCCGTGGACCCGGCGCGGAGGGGGGTGGGGTGGGGGGCCGGGGAAATGGGGCGCGCTCTGGCCCTTCACCGCGAGCGCCGCGCCGCGCCGCGCCGCGCCGCGGCGTTGCCGCTCTCCGTGGCGCTGGGACCCGCCACTCGCCTAGGGCCGTTTGGGGTGTTAGGGGTCCCAGATCTTGCAAAGAAAAAAACGGGACGACTTGTACAGTATAGCCTATGTCAGCGTTGTCCAACTGGCGGCCCGCCGGATCTTTTTGTGCGGTCCGCGACTGCTTTGAAAAGTTTTATTATACCAACCAAATACAATACAATTACACAATTCATCTTATTTTTATTTACAAATGTATTAATTTTCTCCTTGTATGTACATTAATCATTAAATATCTTGAATAAAAGTCGTAACTAATATATATATTTCAGTATAATATCAATAGTTAGGGTAAAGACCATCATAAATTAAGGTGCCGCCCGCGGCTGAACTAGAATTTGATATGTGGCCCATAAGTTGTCAGCCCTTCTAAGTTGGACAGCCCTGGCATGTATTCTATATATACGAAATTCACGGTGATAACCCACACATTGAACATAATAACTAACAAAAGAAGTTACAAAACAAAAATGTGATTTGTTAGTAGTAGGTCTGATTCGTATGAAACTGAAAGTGGAGCACGTCCTCGACTAAGCGTCACAACGTATAAAATGTAATAGATAACCTATAAAATATAATAAAACGCTGCACTCCATGGAGCTAGCAAACACAATGATCTGCATTATAAATAATATGACATAATATATATATATATATATATATATATATATATATATATATATTTTTATGGCATAATATTCTGGGGAAGCTCATCCTGTAGTATTCAGACCTTCAGATTGCAAAAGAAAATTATTCGAATAATGAAAAAATGCCTTCCACGTGATTCCTGCAAGCCTCTTTTCATTGAGCTGGGAATCCTACCATTGCCTTGTATATTTATTTACGAATCTGTAATATTTGTCAAAAATGCAATACAATTAGATACATACAATAAATTAGAGACTATACTGATCGTGAAAAAGAAAAATAATGTTTAATGTAACAAAACAAAGATATATAATGAATTAGTTTATGTTTGCATTGTATACATTTAAAAAAATATTTAATACGCCTGTAACAAGTAATGTACTTCAGCTTCCGGGTCAATGACCCCCATCTCGATCAGGTTTTTGTCCAGTTTCCCTGATCCATTGAGCAAATGCTGAGATGGCCCCTTGTTTTGCTTCTGGACGTAAATGTAGCTTCACTGTGCGCACGTTTTGTTGAGCACTCCTTTTGCTTGTAGTTCATTTACAGTTGAAATTGATTTTCTATAACTCGGGAAAAAACATTTTTCAAATATCTTTATTTTTCTAAAATAATTATTTTCTAAATTCATTTTTTCGTTTTCGTTTTTTTTTTTTTTTTAATTCTGGCCCCCAAGAAAATGTGCGCAGATAAATTTCTTTCCCCACACGTCATATACAGTTTTTACTGTTTTTTTGACAAATAAATAAATAAATAAATAAATAAATTCAGTCTCGGAGGATGCAGTGGCAGCACCGAAAATCGGGACATTTGCCGCCCCGAAATTTGTTTTTCGGGACACTGGGGCAAAAGGACGAAAACCTTTCAAAACCGTAACTGTCCCGGTAACGCCGGGGCATCTGGGACCACTATCTACCACTAAATACTAGAGACTGACTATCCGTCAAGGGAAGATGTTGCACTCGTGAAAAACTTGTCGAATATGGTGTTATGTGGAAATCTCTCAGGACTTTTGCCTAAATTTGAAAGTTTTGCTGTTGTGTTCCTAGTTGTGTGTTGGGTTGGGAGATTGCGGTTGTTTGTTTTGGGCCTATTCAGAAGGGCATCACAACAGCGTAAATGAAACCATCATCAATCCGTCATTTTTTAAAATTCCCCGTCACATCCGTTGATCTTCAAATTACGTATTGTTGAAGAAAGAGAAAATGTGATTTGAATTGCACTAAAGTTATTTCCACTTAAAAGTTAAAAGATCACTTTAGTGATGTGTACCTTGACCTCTGAAATATAAAAACTGATGCGGTTCATGAGTTGACGTCTCTTTGAATCAAAGTTATTTACCGACCAAAGTTTCAACTATGTCTTCAGCATTTCTCAGGGCAATAGGTACAACAATGTCGCGTGAGGTCACGAGGCTTTTACTAATGAAGGTATGATGTTGGTGAAGATGAAGATGGGATAGTGTGTGATGGTCATGGTATCTACATTCGCGTGGAAGGCTAAATGTAGCCGAAACTTGACCTGTAGTTATTAAGGATATTGGATAATGTTGATCCAATTTAAGAGCAGAGCAGTTGTAAGATCAGTTTAGTCACTAAAAACTGCATAGAATAGATAAATTAGACCCCTACAAAGTAATACATATGAAACGAAGCCACCGCGGCGGTAATCCAGCGGCAAGTGGAACACCAACCAAATTTTGTGAACGAAGCTTTATCCTTCCTTGTATGCCACTTGTGGGTTTCTGGTTTATACTGTGACCGATACCTTTTCTTGTAATTTCCTTTTATTTTCAGTATCTAAACCTCGAAGATTCTTAGGAGACGAACGCACTTTGAATATTACACGTAGAACGAGTGTGCCACGTATCGTACAACATATTTCGCAGTTCTGGGTACTTTGTATGAATGTTCCTGTTTTCAAAAAAGCACGTGGAATAGTCTTTTTCTTCCGAAATGAAGCAGTTTGTTAAATTCTTTTACAATTAAAGAGAAATGAATTCCATTAAAAAATGAGGTGCTCAGAGACCTGAGTAATATCGTGTTATCTCACAGGGATCGTCGTCTGCAAATATGCTCATGAAGTAGAAGTCTCATGCTGGGTTATGGATTAGTTAGTGTTTGTCGTTGGATTGCAGTCAGCAGAAAATTGAGACACTACAGACCGCGAACTTTTTGAAACCAGTCCATTAGGAAATACAATTAAGAAACTACACTCTTATGCCTTCTAGTTTACTTAAACAATAATTGACCATTTTTAAAAGATTGAAAAGGATTGTGGATTATAATAATAATAATAATAATAATTATTTATAATTAATATTATACAATAATAATAATAGTAATAATAATCATAAAACTGTTTTCAATAATTGTCTACGGAAATTAGGAAAAAAATTGCAGGTGATGGTTACGAACAATTGAAAAAGGTTTATGACGCCAAATACCATTTCTTAATAAAATAAATCAATGAACTCTCAAGCTTTGTATGTATTCTTTGTGGCGGGATTTGTGTGGATTTGTTTATTATCTGATTATAATGTGTTGCGCAGGTCAGTAAATATGGTAGTTTATGTAAATTAAGATAGAAAGTCGTTTTCACGCAACTATAAATTAGTTCGAGATTGATCTTTATGATCCATTCTAGGATTACCATAATACAGATTTTCGACGCGTGCAGACGGCATTCGGAAATTCAAGCAATGCTAATAAAGCACCGAAAAAAATATAATATAAAATAAATGAAATTTAGAAGATAAAACACCTCGAGGATATTAGTTAATAGTTGGCGTAGTTTTGGAAAGGAAAAACAAAGCAGTTGAATGTTTTGTTCTGCTTTTTGCAGAACCATACCATTAAACATACATTTCAAATAGTAATTAACTGGTATCTGATTTTTTTGCGTGAAGAGAAAGGCGTGGATAATTTGTGTAATCAGCAGAATGTGGAAACTATTGCAAATCGGTTCATGAATGACTAGACTAATGTTACTGCAACATCATTTGGCAATTATAGGATGGGGTGTTTGATCTTCCCTCAATACTCAATAAAGGTTAAGGCCAGTTCGAAGATTCGTCTTAAATGTAAGCCCGCGCATGCCCAGATTAAGCAGTGGATGTATCAGTGGAACCGATTGCATACTTTGGCAGTGTTAGCAGAAAACTCAGACTTTCATTTTCAATTTATATAAAACGAACACAAGCATAAGATAGTTGTATGAACGAGTATGTGTCTGTTGTTGTGTAGCAGATTCAAAACATATAGTTACGGAACCTTTGATAAGATAAAATTACTTCTCATCCTTAACCCACTTTTTTAAAACCATAGAAACCAAATGCATTTTTTGTTCGCCGTTTGATCGCCAGGTAACTCACTCCAGAAATGATTTTTCCAGATGAATTTTTAATGTTTACACTTGTGATTTTTGCAATAATTCTTTGTTGCTTTTAGTATACCCGGAGATGTCTCCAGCGCTTCTCCCATTTTTATTTATTTGTTTACTTGAGGTTAAAAAAATAGTTAAATGCCATGTGTGACATACATTGCGAAGAAGGGTATTCCCTTGAATTGGGAAGGGACCTACCAACCCATCCAGTGAGCTTCCTCTTACCAACGCTGTATTTGAGGGGTGTTTGCTTAGCGAGAATAATCATTTCACAATATGTATATCAACACATTAACATAATATACGTTTGTACGTTACGTTCCATTTTTTAAATATATACCATAATTATGTGGGCTGGCTGCTAACATGTACTTAAACCAACGAAAAGAAATTTTAACGTATTGTTGACAGTTAAATTAATTTTTAACATAGGGGTAGAGTAGGGATTTTATTAAATTTTGTAGTACTGGTATGTAGACCCTAAACATAATAATGTTTGGAATAATATCTGAATGTGAATACATGAAGGAAAAGAAAAAAACGCACGAAAAAACATCCTAGATTTTAGCAGCAAAAGCGACTCATTTGTTGGGCTCCACTAAAAATATTTTTAAAAAATTTCTTTATTCTTGAGTGGCGCTACAGCTGAGATTTCCAACAGCTGAGACCCCATCCGTACTCTCGCGGTACAGCCTAAGCCATTCACGGTACACAGATTCATTCTTTCGTAAGAACGGTGACATAACATTGAAACACATTGTGTCATTAACATCACACCCAAGGTCCACAGCAACACGTTTTTATAACAGAGTTCTATCAGGTTGAGAAACATTGAATACAGTTGGTATCAGAGAAGTTTTACCTTTGTTGCACTCGTTCAAATGTATCAGTTGAAATACTTTTATTTTTTAGCCTGTTTTCGAGCAACCCTAACTTTCCTCACTTTCGCTGCCAAAACTTATCATTCTCACTTTAAAACAATTGAATTATTAATTTGACTTGTCTGTGTAATTTTGTGGATGTAAAAATTCTTTGAAAACTAAGAAAGGACATAATCAGCGACATCATAAGAAAAGCACATGCACCGGCAGAGGAAGTTACGAAAGGAGTATTACGATCAGTTAATGGGTTACACCTTTAACTATGAAAGTAAAATCTGCAAACGAACGTGCGAATTTGGCGATTGAGTGCACGTATTGGCGTAATGGCGTATTGGCGAATTGAGCGCACGGACGTATCCTGCAGATATGTTGGCAGCAATAGTTGTCTGTGCGGCCCCTTGTTAGACTAATTTCTCTATAATAAAGAATCGAATGAGGCATTTGGCATCCTTGAAGGTGCTTTGATTCTCACAATTTTAATTCATTACAGGAATTATGTTCATTGAAACCTGACTTAAGCGGTTACCAATGATTCCGGCAAAAATTTACCTTTAATTTAGGTGGTCTCTTAATTAAGGTTTGAAGTTACTGCAAGGGTAAATTAAATCTAATTGTGGTAATTACTATGAAATGAGTGTTTTCTGTAATATTTTTAATTATCATAAATGAGAAAAATACAATTTAAACAAGGTATTTAGGATCATTTGCCTCCTCACGGCTGATATCTAATCACCGTTGACTTGTCACTCAATTCCTTAGTCGAGAAACTCACTTTCCATCCTCGCCGAATCAAACAAGCAAACAAGACCTGAAGATACAGTCCCGTGGAAACTACAGCAGAGCGGTAAAGTTTCGCGCACGCGGCGTGCTCTGCTAGTCTTTAACAGATTCCCATTGAAGGGAAACGCGAGCTAGCAAACCACAATGGGAGCAACGAACGCGATGTTTAATTAAGAGGTATTTATTAAAATCATCTGTTGTTACGCGAAACAGGAAATAATCCCTCTGCGAGATCCGCGACTCTGGATGTCGTTATTCGAAGTCATCTGACAATGCGTCCCGTCCATAGAAGTATTAAATCAACAGTGATGTGCACAACTTTTCCGCTTCTTGTTGTAATAAAATTCAAAATAGCTTGAGGTGATCGTTTAATAAGGTCTGTGTCACATGAGCGTTGCGTTGACGCTTGTTGAGTAACGTGCGTCGTAGATTAACACTATATTATGCCAAAGTGCTTGTGTGTCGGTTAACATAAGATACTGTTAATCTTCGACGCGCGTTACTTATCGCGAGTCAACACTACGCTCATGTGGAGGGACCCTAAAGGTCAACCAAAAAAATGTGTCTAACAGCTTAGCCGCAAAACGTACTGCTTCTGAAAAGAGGTAGATATGCACTTTTCTTATGGAAACATCAATCGGTTCCACGAAAAATGGCCGTTTGTGGAGCTGACCGCGTAATCGAGATGGCCGTTAAACAGTTTTCAATGATTTATGTAGACTATTCCACTGGTGAAAATAAAACCCAAAAACAAAACCATTTAATTATACATACAAAAAGCCCCAATCAGGCCGGTGTATCTCAGAATATCGTTTTTTCTAACCGATTTTTCGTACAACTTCTCCCTACTGGCCAATCGTAAACTGTGTCTCATCTATCGTAGGAGGCGGCATACAGATCGTATGTCGATGCGCAATAAACCGCGTATGTACTGTAACATAACCTCATTGATTTTAACACAGCTTTCAGTTATTTTCAATATTTGGTGCATTTTGGAACTGTTGGACGTAATATTTCACTCGTGGAATACCCCAATTAAATACCACTCGTGCTCTAGAAATTCTCAGATACATCCCCTCCTCGTTTTGCGAGTCGGGAATTTATCGACAATTTCCAGAGCACTGGTGGCATTACCTACGATAATTTTGTTCCAGGTCATTCATTGTATATTGAAGAAAATCCCGTCTTCATTTTCCTCCAGTTTACATCAGCTGGTTTACTTTAGGCTCGAGCGATCTGTACGGAGAGCACTGGAACAACAGTGTGTTACTGGGGAAGCTTGTGGAGTCGTTCCTTTGCCGAGGTTTCGGGCTCTGCGAGAGCGGCGTGTGGGCTGGAGCACAGTGTAAGATGTATAGGTGTGTTCACTCCCAGTCTAAAACTGAAGCTTATGTGAGGCTACTTCTCACAGTTCTCGCGTATAAGCGCTGCGATCTTTGGGTCTCATTTGGCAAGTCGTGATGCATTCGACAGCTCTGTGGCCAGCTGATTTCTAATTTCAAGTCAGTGATTTGTCGCTTCACGGTGGAATTGGTAAAGTCTAAAGCGAACAGTTATAAAAATGGGCAGGAAATGTTTTGTAAAACTGTGTCATAGCCACAATTTAAGATGTTATCTTAGGATGTATATCTCACACCGTGACTCAAACCGATCGTGCGCACCGTACGGACAAGCGAGAAAAAAGCCTCAAACTGGCTTCGGAAAATTTGCCCAAAGGCGACTAGTTAACGCACCTATATATATCTTACACCGTGGTTACTGGAGGAGCTTGTGGAGTCGTTCCTTTGGCGAGGTTTCGGGCTGAGCGAGAGTCGCGCGTGGGCTGAGCGCGGTGTGCCGGAAGCGATGCGGTGCGGCGCGGCGCGGTGCGGTGCTGGGCGGGCGCGGCCTTCGTGGGTGGCGACGGGGGCGGCGGCGGCGGCGTTGCGCAAGGCGCGCGCCGCCCCATGCCGTGCCGCCCACTCCCCCGCTACGCCGCGCCACGTGCGTCTGGCGCGCCGCCAGCCGTCCCGCCCCGCACGCATCCCTTGCGCGCTGGACTTGTATCAACGGGGAAAGTGTTTGTTTACTCTCTGGCGCCAGCGCTTCCAGCGTGGCTTTTGCGTGCGGGCGAGAGATGTGCACACAGTCCGCTAATATTGATGTGCTTGTGTAACTGCCAATTGAATCTGGTAGCGATGTAGCAACGATGTTATTCAATTTTTAAAGGATACTTCCTGACGATTGTATATTGCAAACCTGTAACTATAAGTGAAATGATGTTACGATAAAAAATGTAAATATATCCTACCAAGTTTACTAGGAAGTTGGATCGTTGCCCGGGGGCCGAGATTAGTAAAGCAGTAGTGTCGTAGCGATTTCGAACCCAAGGATCGCGTGTTCCGAGTCTCGCCTCGGGCATGGTTGTGTTCGTCCTTTCACCCCCTATCATCACCATGTCATCTTCAGTTACATAACGGTAAAAACACAATGGTGGTCCTAGTAACCTTGATGTTGATGCGACCTTAAAAAAAGGAAAAAAAGTTGGATTGTTAAAATTATATTCACGTACATAGAACTAATCTAAGAATATATGCTGCAATTTTTTCTCGGTACCTGAATTAGTATTTCTAATTTTTCTTTTGAACGCTTCCCCTTCTAGTAGCCTTGGAACACGTTTCTTATGTCTTACAGTCGGCGTCTACAAAAAAATATTTCATTGGATACTGACGTAGGCATTGAAAAATATTGGGGTTTAGACCGGTAATCGAGGGCGATTAGAACTATGCTTAATGATTTACATTTCGAATTATATTTCTTATTGAACGAAAAATCAAGGATATTTGTTGTCATTATATTGTTGTTTTAAAGATGTTTTTGTTCACTTGTCCTCATCTTAACAGGATGACAAAAGAACTTCCGCTTGCCAGAAAAGTAATCATAACAAGGAAGTTAATTAAATTTGCAATGTACATAGTTTACTGCAGAATAACTGTTTGATGTCTGAATTATTATGTTGGGGGTGCTGTATATATTTCGAAAGCTAAACTGCGAGCTGATCAGATCACTTTTAACTCCTGTCAGAAGAGCTCTTTGGTCGATGCACAAGGAGTGCCTTCCGTCACTGCCAAGTTTCAGTTCCAGTGTGTCGCATGAGTGGTGGGACGTGCCGCTGCGTGGAAGCGTGCTAACTGCCCACGGCGATGACGAGGTACGTGCCTCGTGGGTCCCGCCCTCGCCCCGCCCATCCCGGCCCCGCTCCTACCCTTTACATCCTTCACCGCCCCGCTTCGCCCCGCCCCGCCCCTGCCCTGCCCCGCTCCGCCTCGCCCCACCCCACCCCCTGCCCCTCCTCGTCCTCTGCCTCGCCCCCCGCCCTTGCCCCGCCCTGCCAACTGGCCCGCCCCCTGCCCCGCCCCTGCCCCGCCCCTGCCTCGCCCCTGCCCCGCCCCTGCCCCGCCCCCTGCCCCGCCCCCTGCCCCGCCCCTGCCCCGCCCCCTGCCCCGACCCGCCTCACTCTGCCCCACCTCGTCTGCTCCGTCCCGTCCCGCCCCCTCCCATACACTGCCCCGCCCCACCGCTCCCCGCCCCGTCATGCACCGCCCCGTCCGCCATGGACCGCCCCGTCCGCGACCCTCACCGTCCCCGCCCACACGGAAGTAGGACAACAGTAGTTTACGCAGCGCCGAAATTAACAGGAGGACGCTTGTAAAACGGGAAGTAGCCTGTTTCCTCAAAGTGTGTGCATATTTTCGGAGATAGCGAGATAATGAAAACGCAGCGAGATGAAGTCGTTGATTAGGTGAAGTATGTCTGTTATTTTCATCTGCGTCCGTATGAAACGCGTAAAATATCTGAAGAGAGCTCAGCGAAACCTGTTTTGAGCGACTATTGTTGGTTGCATGAAAAAAGTGGCCTTTCAGAAGGGGTGTTGCTTAATAGAGGGAATGTTCTTTTTTTAAATTTTTTGTACAAAAATGTCTGTTATTTCTATGCATCGGATGTCAAGGAATTATTTTCATCGAACGAGCAAATTTACCGTCTTTTATTATCCGTGTCCGAGTAATGAAAAATTAAACATTTTGAAGAGGTTTTATATTGCCATTTTTGGTGTTAATGGCTTTTCAGACTTTAAATTCATTAAAAAATAATCATATATCCTTCCCTTGGTTAAAAATAAACGTTGTTAAGTACCGGTAACGAAACCCCATTTTCTGGTGAAGACACGATATGCAAGACACGTTCTGAAATTTACGAGCCCCAAAGCTCGCTTTTCTCGCACTTCTTTGCACAATTTAAACAAAACGTCTCGTGGTGGGTCTTGAAAGAGGTTTTGCACAAACGTTTAGGTCGAAATTGAAGAAGTTGCGAATTGTGGCGATGGAGTGTGTGCTACATTCCCATAATGCCACTACCTCTTAAATCGCATTTGTCTGTCTACAGCTGTCCAGCAACCTATATAAATGTATTATACGTAACTTATTGACAGAGGTGCGATTTACACTCAATATATGGATTTGTATCCGATCCAAGAAAAATTGGTCGTTGTGTGGGGTGGTCGTTTAATAGAGGGGCGGTCTTTGAGAGTGGTCTCACTGTCTATATAATACATTAGAAAAAATGCGTTAGTTGATGAAACGGCGGAAGTCTCTGGCAGAGAAAAGACTATGACACTGAATGAGAGATTATTGCCTCTGTATTCATTTGGGTGAAAAGGCAAATATTTCATCTCATGACATTCTGATACCTCTTGTCATTAAGTAAAACAGAAACCTTGGAGAAAATTAATGATACTTATTTGAAATAATTCAATTTGTGATGCGATTTTTTTTCTGTGGCTTAGCCTCAACAATGTGTCATAATTGTAACCAAAAGAGCTACTCGTACGTTGTCGCTAAACTACACGTCGGAGATGACAAGCATTGAAGATCTTTTGTATTTGTCTGGATGATTAGCTTTTTGCCGATTTACTATATGGTACGCCCTCTACTATTTTATGGTTAAAATCGCAACTCTATACATGTCGCAGGAGGCGATAAACGAAGTACGAACTGTGCCTCGTGGTGTTTCTGGCGTCGTCGGTCAAAAGCGCTGTGGAACCGCACCGGATTTTTTCTTCTACAGATCAATTATTAATAAAGCTGAAAAGAGTTGAGCGTTCATGGGAGTGTCATGAAAGGAATCATCCACACATTTTTCCCTCTACAGAATATACACATCGATCCTACAAATTTCATATTCTAACAAAGGTGGCTCTACGTTTTTAATTTTCAAATGTTGCTGCTTTACCGCCCCAAAAACTCCAAGAAACTCTTCTGCGTGTTCAACTATCCGCGTGGTTGGTCGCAAACATCCGTAAGGAATACGGCTTCGGAAGAAGACTTGGACTCTTGGAAACGCTGGGTGAGAAATCACCGAAAATACGTCTCGTTGGTGGCGCGGGCGGCTGCAAAGGGCGTTCGGAGCGCGCGTGCGCGTGGGGTCTCTGGCAGCGCAAACAGCGCGAGCCCTGTTGCCTTTGTGGCCGCTTTCGCGGATGCTTCAGAGACCAGAAATGCCATGTTTGGGACGTTCACAGCGCTGCTTGTGTCTGCGCTCCACTTGAAAGTCGCGTCCCACGGCCCGTTTCGGCGGGAGATTCTTCAGTCAAGGTTGTGTCAACAGAGCGCGTTGCGGAGGTTGCTTTAACCCACCCCACGCGGAATCAGCCGCGAATACGCTAAGGAGTTCATGTTTCCAGGAATGGGAATCAAATTTATGGTGATATAAGTTTAATTTCCATAGTATTCTTTTTCTTCCTCGGTTTATAAGAAACTGTACATCTCGCGGGCGTCAATGTTTCCGAACTTTCGATAATTATCGCACTTGTGCGATATAATATCCTTAGTATAAACAATATACAGTTCGTTGTGTAACTTATTCATGTTTATAATTGTCCATGTTCTATTTCGTATTTCCCTAATTTAAATGATTTTTGTTGTGCATTAGAGGGCATTAATTACAACTCTTCTGTATGTATGAATATCGTTATTTCAGCGGATGTATAGTGAACTTTGTGTCTTGAAAATGAGACAAAACCATTTTTTTCGAGCGAACAATCATTTGTCAAAAACGCGTTTTCACATGAACTTGTTGAGAATTCAATTGATGTTTCCGACTCTTCACAAGTTTATCTTTTGAGATTAGTGTTGAAGTGATGGATAAGAAACAACGTTTTGAACGAATCGTGTTATTTCTGGCCGAACAAGAGGAAAAACAAGTAAAATCGGAAGCTGTTTATAAGCTATCAAAAAGCTGAGTAAATATCGTAACCAATTGCCAGATGTTTATGCCGCATATTATTGCTAAACGATAATTCTTCGATAATAATCAATCAATCAGCAAGATATCCCCCTTTCAACACTATGGTCACTTTTACACTGCTATCGATTGTTCAAATTTAGTGACGATATTCTCAAAAGCGATTCGCTTATTTTGGAATGAAAAAATCTGAATTAAATGAACGTGATGTGTACGCATTCTTGATAGAATTTCGGCTGATAGGGATTATAATCCCTGCACTGACAATTATCAGTGTAGAACATCTGACTATTAGGGTATTCAGAACAACCTCTGACCAATCTCAAAATCTCTTCAAAAGAAGGAACAACATACTTGTACAATAATCGAACTTGTCTGTTCATTTCAACGTATAAACGTATCCATTTTATTCATGCATTTGAGTGGTCTCACAAGACTACCCCGAAATCGGACAGTATTGTACAGAAATAAACCAATCCTCAAAATTATAAAAATCGAGATTATAGGTTACTTAGCTTCTCTTGACAACAATGTGCACAGTATTGTAACAATCCAACCCTCATTACACATCTGTTGCCGTATATGATTAAAGAAAGAAACCATTTAACAAGATATGGCCTGTAGAGAAGTAAATGCATCTTTATCTCTAGACACATTCGACACGGGTTGGTCGCTCTCTGCGGACACCGACCAGTTATTCTACAAAAGCGCAGAGCGCTCAGGTTTCTTCGGCGGATTCGAGTCAGCAGCGCCTCAATCCTTCGGCGTGCGCTGGCTTCTTGGCGTGAGCCTCTCGGTCGCAGGGAATTCCAAAGCGGGGGTGGGGGAAATCTGACGCATCCGCGCGCTCGCTGTCCTAGAGCCTGAGCGTTGAGAGTGGGAGGCGTTTTCTTTAATGAGCTTGGCGAAACTTCGTTCGGAATCATGGAAACAATGGAATGTGTTTATATTCACATCCCTTTCGTACCCTTGAAATTCTCCCTCTGTCTCAATGCTCTAGGGGTTGACTTTTCATTGCTAAGTTTTATTTTAGAAAGGGTTCTACTAATGGCTAATTACTCTATATTCTTTCAAATTCATTTTGGAAAATAGAGCAAGTTTTAACTTCTGGAAGTCGGGTAAATATATGAGTACTACATATTGTGCTTGAGCATTTTCGTACGTTTTGATGGATTCCCTTATATGTGCATAATTTGTCATTCATTATACTCCTTAATTTCGGTATATTTGTCAAATTTTGTCGGTTAGATGCTCATGTATGTTTCCCAATAATTGTTATTTACGAAACTAGTCCAGCGAGTGTCTTTGGCATACGAATGAAACGTTGACGCACGAGACGACGATAGGACCAGAGTTCGGAATTTTAAAATGAGTATGCCAATTATATTTTCGTACGTGTATTTTTAAGTACGAAATCATGGAAATTTACAAGTAAATATTCTTGGAATTATTCACAATAGGTGAGACGGCAGTAACTTGGATCCAGGCTGTCTTAGTATTTTGTTTATTTTCTTCTCACCAGTGATTTATTTGTTTTTTCAGTAACCATTTCGCAAATGCTATTTTGTCGTAAGCGTACCGTTTTCCAATCGCAGTGAACGGATGTTGCAGTTTCCATGTATGAGACCTAAAAGTGTTAATTAAAATCAATTGTTTCCTGAAAACCATCCCCATAAATGAGAATTCACGGTGACTGAACTGCAAACGTATTGGCAAACTTGTCTGTCGCCCAGGATAGCAACGCCTGTTTACCTCTCATCCGACCCCCAAGAGAACCTCAGTGAAGCTATTTTTCTAATTAATGATCCTCTTGTCCTTGCAAATGTATTGTCGAGAACGGCACGGTAGGCTTAATTTCCATTTTCCTATGAATAAAGATGCAGAAGTATGAGATACATTTTAGATGTCAGAGATGGTTCTCAAGATAACTGGGTTATGTCTTAGCATTTCCTTTGCAGCTGGAGAGTCTAGAAAAGAGGAAATGAATATTGTGTTTTCTTCCTCTAGCTTTTTCTTCGGTTTTCTCAGAACCGAGAAACTTTTTCTTCGGTTTTCTCATTTTTGAAGAATTTCGAAAACACCCTTTTTATTCGTTCTTTCTCAGATAATGGCAAAGTCTTCATTAGTCCAAAGTGCTATTCGGATCTTCTGCGTTTTTCTTGTAGTCCGTGCTGCCTTCGCGAACGAAGGCTTTGATTTGTAGAGGCGGGTCGCCTGCCTTGGCACGGTGATGTCATCATGCCTCTTCCTGCAAGCGACAATGGCTAACCTGTGACGAATAGAGTCACAGGACAGAGGTTGGAGACTTTGTCTTCTGGCGTGGAGACTTGCGTTAGTGCAGTCAGGCACACCTATGTCAGACTTTGCCCATTTGAACCTGGGTTGGTGAATCTCGGTATTTGTAATTCTTTTCTCCTTTGATTTTCAGTTATCGATGCTTGTATAAATCGCGCCAATTGGTGTTGATTTGAAACGATTGTTTGGAAAAACTGTTTTCCGAAAACATTTGTTCATCCGTCCTGTTATGAATAACACTAGCGTCTAAACCATAATATGATTTTCGAAAAGGAATATTCTATGAACGATTGCACTCGATTTGAAACTGTGCGAAACGGAAATTAATACTTTAATTTTAAGACTCTTAAAATTACTCGGGAAAAAACATTTTTCAAATATCTTTATTTTTCTAAAATAATTATGTTCTAAATTCATTTTTTCGTTTTTTTTTATTCAGGCCCTCAAGAAAATGTGCGCAGATAAATTTCTTTCCCCACACGTCATATACAGTTTTTACTGTTTTTTGACAAAATAAATAAAATAAAAAAATAAAAGAGGTACTTTGTATGAAACTCGTAGGACTTTTTCATTTTTTTAAAAAAGTCTCCAAATTATTATTTAATTTTTGCTAGAATAGATAACGATGCGCCCATTAATATAGTAAATGTCAGATTTTTATTAAAATCGGTGAATTTTCAAAAATTGGAGAAGTTCATATTTTTTCTATTTCTTAGATCCCAAATATTTTGTTGTTAACGGGATCGATTCTTGAATATTGATTTAGTGATGTGTAGTTTACTCAAAATATTAGTGATTTTTTTGGTAATTTTTAATCAAATGTCAATTTCCTAAAACTACCGAAACGAAATTTTCAAAAAAAAAATGCTCAATTGTCTTCTCAGGACGTTTGTATCGGTTGAACACAATACAGTAAATAAACGTGATTTTGACTAAATTTTTTGACTTTTGGCGAAAGTGACACACAT
This sequence comes from Acheta domesticus, assembly GCA_031308135.1. Lineage (NCBI taxonomy): Eukaryota > Metazoa > Arthropoda > Insecta > Orthoptera > Gryllidae > Acheta > Acheta domesticus. Next base: position 9,050,263 of record JAHLJT010002406.1, on the reverse strand, counting down.
TTTTTGAAACTTCTCGCACTGTAATATAATAATACATCTCAGGTGTATTTTAAAATTGAATGCGTTTTTTTGTGGATGAGAATTTTGTGGACGCGCCTTCCGAATTGTCTTGAAAAACAAATGTTTTCGAATGTAAACGAGTCCAAAATGGCTGAATTTTAGAAACGCTCAAATTACTTCTGTTTTTCAAATCTTGTTCAAAGTTTTATAAGATACTTGTTAAGAAGCTGTGTGCTTCAAACAGTTTGATTAAAGGAGATTTGCACACGTTAGCTGAATTTTTAAAAGTCTGTTATTTGCAATATAGTTGCTATCATTTCCACAATCGCTGAAAAAGAAACACAAAGAAAAGTTAAAGTATGTATTAAAATCTGACATAGTTAAAGTCTGTGTCGTGTTGCAACATCTTAGGTACATGAGGGCCATATTTGTAACCTCCGATGGACTATAACAAAAATATAGTAAAAAAAATAATGAATTTATTACCAAAAGTTATTTACAAACATGGCTATTTTTCTACACAATCATCGTAAAGATTCAAGCATTTGCCTCCGTATCTTTGGACGAGCGTTTCAATCCCCTTATCGACGAACGCTGCCGCCTGTGATGGGAGATGACTTTAAATTTACTCCGAGGCCCCTCGTTGGGCTGGAAGTTTTCGCCTTCTGGACAATTCTTCTGTTTGCGGAAGAGGTGAAAATCATCTGTGCGAGAGGTCAGGGCTTTCGTACTCTGCGTGATTCGGCACGTCCCATTTGTCCCAGAACGTATTTGGCTCTGGGAGCCTTGCGAAGGAAGCGAATAACATTTTCGTACTCTCACTTTGCGGGAACGTCAATCGTACCAGCCATCTTCTCTATCACTCTGCTGAAATGGGCGATATGGCGTCTGTAATAGCAGAGGTTCTGGTGAAAGAGTTGCGCAATCGATCACCGGACATCCCCATATTTCGACTTATTCGCCTAGCGGTTTAATGGCTCGAGTGAATGTTCAACAACAACAACAAAAATCGGCCTACGTATAAGGCTGTGGCGGATCCAGGGGGGCATGCTACCCTTAAAAGACCCGAAGTTTTTGTTCATTAACTTCCTTTATTTGGCAAAATTAATTCAAACATTTATGTTAGAATTATGTAAGTATTTAAAAAGATATAATTTGTATTGTAATGTTGTATAGTATCATATATACTCTACAAAAATAATATACAAAATAACAAATATGTTTGTTATTTAACAAAAATAAATGATCCCCCTCCCCTTCAGTGATCGGCTAGATCCGCCCCTGGTGTAAGGCATAACGACCGCCATTTCCACCACTTGAAATTTCCATTGCAACCCACTCCTCTCTTTTAAAAAAAAATTGCACCTGATCAGTGATTAAACAACCAAGCAAGTTATACAAAATTAACTCAAAAGCACCGAGTTACTTGCAAATTAACCAAACTTAACCCATTTGTTTTATGTGAGAGGAAATCCCCTCTGGGAACCTCATTGCTGTTGATTTTGTGCTCAGGACAGTGGTGAGATGGGTGTGACAAGGCAGGGAGTGAGCTTAGGATTAAATGTCTGTAAGGGTTACAGGGGTCTACATTGATATTTGGGAAGGCGTGATTTGATTCTGGTAGGACCATTACTGGATTTTCGTAGGTTATAAGAGTCTGGCTAGGGGAACCAGGTTTAGGTTGGTGCAGAATGCGTTTGTTAATGTTGAAACATGCTGAGTGATGGTATCATATCATACGACATCTCTGGAAATCCATTCCCGCCACTTGAGTTCCATTGTGTGTGGACGCGCATCCGCCGTGAGCGGCGCGGGGGAGGGGGGAGGCGCGCCGCCTCCACCGCCAGTGCGCCTGGGGGCCGCGCGCGGGTGGGAGGGCGCCTGGGGCGGGGGGAGTGGAGTGGAGCGGAGCGGGGACGAGATGCGCGAAGTGTCGCGGGGCGGAACGCGTTGTGTGTGTGCTCGCTGTGTTATCGCCGGCGCGCTGGTGAAGTGCTCCCCCGCACGTCGACGCAGCGCTCCGGGGCGGCTCGGCCTTGATCCGGGGGCGACCGGTCACCTCCAGCGCCACGCCGCTCCGCCCGCCGGGCGATGAGATCTGTGGCGGCGACGGCGCAGGTAACGTTCTCGTGGCGGCCACACGTTCGCCCGCGCGCGCTGCGAGGTAAAGCTCGGCGTGGAATCGATCTTTTGTGCTGGGCACAGAATAGGGCGGTTTTGCCATCTCGAACGGTAAGTACCATCGATCTTCTGCGCATGCGCAGATGCACCAAAGTGATGCGAAACATGAACTGCACATGGGCAGAAGATTGATAATGCTTCCCGTTCGAGGTGGCAAAAACTCTCGAATAGTTGCTAATTTGAGAGTTTTTGCACCCTCGAACGTGAAGCAATATCAATCTTCTGCGCATGCGCAGTTCAAGTTTCCCATTACTTTAGTGTATCCGCGCATGCTCAGAAGATCGATAATGGTTCACGTTCGAGGGTGCAAACCCTCTCTAATGAGTGGTTATTGTTAGAGAGTTTTTGCACTCCACAGCGGACAACACTATCGATCTTCTACGCATGCGCAGATGCATAAAAGTGACGCGAAACGTGAACTGCACATGTGCAGAAGATCGACAGTGCTGTCCTCTATGAAGTGCAAAAACTCTCCGTTTACTCTTATGGAAGGTGTTTTGACGGTCTGCCGGTCTTTTGACGTTTCACTGTGTTTCGTTTGTGGGATGTGCTCTGATAAAGACTCAAAGAGGTGTGATTTGTGTGTGTTGACCATATATAGTCGTGTCGTGTGATTTGAGTGTGTTGTGCATATATAGTCCTCGGTCAGTTACAATGCATGTTGAAGTGCTTTTGAGGTGTAATCTGAAACAAGACGCAAGAACTTCTATGTTGTATTAATACTTTTAATCAACGAACAGTATCATCGCTGACACGACCCTTTAGAACCTGAGTTGTTCAGATCAGGAGAATACGTCCGCGGTGCGGTCTTGCATATCTGTAATTAACTATTGTTTTAGAGTATATATTGATTGTAAAGCTTCATTTTACTGTGACATCAGTACACATAAGGTTAAAAATACCGTCCTAACCGTGGATTCTGAAGCACGCGATTGGACGATCCTCATATTTTTTTAGGATTTTTATTTATTTCGTTTCTGATTGGCTTAACATGTTCAGCGTAAAATAAAGAAAATATTGACAAAACACTGTGAAACACGTATATTGTTCAATCATTTAGTGTGATTTTTTCGCTCTTTTAAACAATTTGCATTATTGCCATGGCAAACATTTTTTCCTACATCACAGTAGGCAACCTTAGTTTTCTTTGTTCATTCGTCGTCGTCGACGTCTTCGCTTCATGGTCTAAGTATTTGCCTTTTCCGGTCTCTTGACGGTATCTTTCCATCGGCTTGTAGGTCTCCCTACGTTTCTTCTTCCCGTCGTAATGAAAGGCATAATAGCTTCTGGATATCGGCTCTCTGCCATTCTGTCAGCATGTTCTTGCCAGTGGATTCTATAACGTTTCGTCGTATCACGAAGGGAAAATATGTTTAATTCATTCCCGTTGTTCTCTTCTGCACCCTTTCAATGTTCTCAGAATTTCAGCTGCCTGAATCTGATGCCAATCTTTATTCTTAATGGTCCTTGACTCACTTCCGTATGTGCAGGTGGAAACTGACATAACTTTATAAATTTTGAGGGTTGGGTCCCCCCTAACCCGTTTCTTAATGTTTCGTTAATTACACCACATATATGTTGGAGTTTGTGATTTTTTTCTTTACGTTCATCGTATCGCTTTGTTCTTATTTAGCGTAATTTGTTAATATGCAGCAGAATGTAAATTTCCAAATTCTCCATTCCTTTTGAAAACATAATGATGGTAGTGTATTTTGTACGTAGGGTTCACGAATCAATTCAAGTTTGTTGGCTTAATGGTGCAGTGGTTTTTCTTCTGAACATTGACTTTTTAAATCGGAAATTTGGGGCGAAGTGTAATTTTAAAGGAAGCCTGATGACAACAAATACGTAATCATAAATGAAATGGACTGGCTTTATGTGCTTTTGTACTTGTATCATTATTCCATGTGATTCACTAGCCTTATTTTGACTCTTGAAGTCCCGAATTGGTGAAGAGTAACTAACGGCGGTAGACGACGCCTAGAACATGTTCACTTGACGCAGCTACGGGGCCTCCACCTACTTTCGCATTGTGGAGTATTTGACAGGGGTCATGAAGAGCTGTTTGGCGCGCGGTGCGTGCTCACAAGAAGACGGTTTCGAACCAGCGCCTTTCAGAGGTGCGCCCTGTTACATAAGCCGGCAAAACTAATGGGCCTTCGTTTCGAAGGTAGCTCTGCCGGTATTCGCGCCGTGAAAGCAAAAGAGAAAATCAAGATGTGCAACCGGAGTGGTCGACGTTGGCCACCGCTGGATCGAACTGGGTGTGTGCCTTACGGACATGTTAGAACAATTTAATTATTCTAAATTACATTAAGAATAAAATATGTCTGTAAAAGCTCAGAACACCATTGGATGTTCTCAGCAATAGTCCCGACAATGATTGTTTGAAGGGACCTTTGGAACTCTTTTGAGACGTTTTCTCTCTGCCATAACTGTTCTGCAATAATACAATTCTTGATGGGATTACACCAAGCTAACGTTTCATAGTAAATATTCTTCAATTAACACAGGGGCCGAATAGACCTTTGAATTAACTAGGATGGGGTTATCCAATCGATCGCTGTCAATTCTCCTTGTGTTTTAATCGGAGTGTAGAATGCAATATTTCTCGTACAATTCTTGAGTAAGGAAACTCGCCTTTTATCTATTACACTGTATATTACAATATTCGGTTTCCCATATAATAATAATAATAAATTGGAAAACTGAGTATTGTAAAATAGTACTCATAATTGTATCGATTTTATTTTCAAGATGTTTTAAAAGAAAAGAATAGAATAAAAGCTCATGTTTCGTGATTCTGTAAATTTTAACATCCGTTATCTTTAAATGCGACATATTAGCTCACTCTTCAGTATTTGCTTTCGTGTTTAATACATTATTGTTTTGGGTAATGCCGTAATAAACAATTTTTAGGAGAAATATTTTCTTGCCTTCTCATCCTTGTAATGGTCGTAAAAGTAAACACTAATGGTGGACGTGGTGGGTTTTCGCAAGCTCACTTCGTGGTAGGGGAACGCCTTATTTGTGTTCGCATATAAAAGTAGTTGATAAGCGTCTCCAGTGCACATTATTCTTTGTAAAAACTCGTGTTTCTGATTTTTGTTAAACAGTGTTGGGCATTTTGTCACTACCATAACTGCACAGTTGTAATACAATGTGACAATAAAATTCCGATAACAATCTAATGTTTGGCTGACGAAACAAAATCGCCCATGCTCGTGGCACTGGGGAACAAAAAACAAGGTGAGGTATGAGCACGTGATGTACACACGCTGTGCAAATATACCTCGCTCACAGCAATGTGACAACATTGAGAGAAGGGCGGCATATGTAGGTATATCGTACATTCGATGTTTCGGAAACTGTATCGAAATAAACGATGTTAAATGTATCATATCAAGGGAACCATTAATATTTGCATATCAGTATTGCAGAATATTGTTTCTTCATCTATTCCTAAATCTGTTTTTAATTAAATCCTTATGGGCGACCAGTTGTCATGCCAAACAAATCAGTAGATACTATCGGCTGCGCGGGCAATTTGAAAGATTTATTCGAACTCCAAGTAATAAAACCCATCAAGGAAAAGAGTATAGCTGAGATTCAAGAAATGATAGCATCGTTGTAGAGTATATCGATGTATCGGAGGTCTCACAGCTTCTCATTGCTCCGTTACATTTCGAAATTCCGAAGCTTATGGAAGATTTTGCAGGACAACCATTAAATAAGCGCGGGTGATCAGTCTTTCGTTCTGTCGTGAGGATAGGAAAGGAAAGTTCGCACGCGGTCCACGGTCCGTTGTAGCTCTGACGTCTGGAATTGATTGGAGGAAATCACGGAAGCGGCAGATCAGAGCAGCCGTCCCGTGAACTTCCCATCCGGGCCGTGGTCAGTTCATCCTTTTAAGTGGTATCGAAAATTCGCACACCGTCTCCCGGACCCGAACACAAGACCTCCCAATGTACGAAGCTAATGATACGAACTCGCCACTGCATACGCTGTCATAGGGGGTGAATTGGAATATTTATCTTTATGAAGGTTAAGGCGGACTCATCCTAAAACTGAACATATAATGGCTCCAACATATCGTTATTAAGGTGTATTTATAAGACCTGTTAAACTATACTCTCTTCGGTGACGTGAGCAATTATTTTGACTCTCGTTTCTGTCAAATATTGCAGGGTGAGGTCGGTGAGTAACGTGGAAATGATTCGGATTCATTTCACAAACGTTGGGTTGCCTGTGGAGCTGTGGTTCTCCCTTTTATTTTTATCTTTACGCCTAGTGGAGATTTCGCATGGAGCCAATGTATTAATGCAGCTAGAATGCACGTACACTTCAAACCCATTGAATTAAGTATTACTTACTTGGATTATTTCTTGATGAAGAGTTGGAATATTTCAATTTTGTTTGTAATATTGCGAAATTAGTAGAAAGCGTTTTGAGGGTGAAAAGCACATACTCTTTGATAATTTGGTGATTGTTGGCTGTGATATTCGGCTTTCATTACCTTACACGTGCTAGTCCTCACTTTCATTTTCTCTATCAACGAATTCAAATTTCACTCTCTCATGCTGTTCGACTTAGTTTGTATGAAATCTTTTAATACAAACTAAACTAAAAGATCATCGCAACCTCCTGAGAAAAACACGCACTACACTTACGGGACTAACGACCAAAGAAGTTGACGTGCCCGGAAACACGAATCAATCAACGAAACAATCAGTGAAGCAGAGCGACGCGGTCTTGGGCATTGCTCAGCTGTTTTAAATCCTGTCGGAATAAACTTCCTGTGGCGTGGACGAAGCGCACTGCACGATTTTGGCAATAGCGCCGCGACGCCCTGGCGCGCGGCAGCGGCGCAGTCGCGTGCGGGCGCGCGGGCGGGCGCGGCCGCGGCCGCCCCTCGCGTGCATCGCGCAGCGCAGCCGCAGCGGCGCGCCCATAGGCCATTTGGTAAAGCATCGATTGGCTGGGCGGGCGATACCGCTCCTGGTTCAGTGCAGGAGATGGTAGGAGTCTCCGACTCTGCTGTGTGTTAAGTCAGCGCTTTCCAACTGGCGGCCCGCGGGCCGCATGCGGCCCGCTGGATCTTTCTGTGCGTCCCGCCACGGCTTTGGAAAATTTTATTATAACAACCAAATACAATACAACTGCACAATTCGTCTTCTTTTTATTTAATGATATATTAATTTTCTCGTTGAATGTTCATTAATCATTAAGTATGTTGAATAAAAGTCGTATCTAATATATGTTTCGGTATAATCTCAGGGCCATATTAAATTACGGTGCGGCCCGCGGCTTAAGCAGAATTTGATATGTGGTTCATAAATACTTCTAAGTTGGACAGCCTTGTGTTAAGTGGAAGTGGACTGTGGATTGAAGCAGTGTTCTCGAGTAGTGGTCATTAAGGGATGTTTGAATTGAGCTTTGAGAAGTGGTTTTTATTTATTGAGTTTCACTGAGTCAAAGTGCTTATGTTAATTTTTCACACGCATTCGCAATGCGTGTAATGAACAATCTGTAAGGAACGTCGTATTTACGCCGACATTCCCCCCCCTTATTTTTAAGTGTATATGTGTGTAAATAAATATTTTAGCGGTTACTTACACGTAAATACTACATCGGAGCACTATTAAACCTTCATCTCACATTTATTAATTGTGGAGGACAACGCAGGAGAGGTTCAATTGTTTGTTCGATGAGGTTCTCGGAAGTACCACTTCTTTCCCAATGGAGTGGATGATGGTGCTAGTGTCAGGTGTAACGGAATTCTTCTGTTAAGGTTTTTTTAGTAACTTCACAGAACCATTTTCGTGGATTTCAAGCTAATTGTTAGCCGCGAAAGACGAAAAAGAACAAAATACTCTTATGTGAAAAGAGGAGAATGTTAAAGTTCCACGATTTTGTTCAGATGACGGCAACGGGGTTTAAGCGTTTTTGCTTCTAGAAAAATATGGGGCCTATTTCAAAACCGTTTGCGTACTTCTGAAACCAGTTTGATTGGTTGGTATTTCCGGGCACGCGAACTGCTATGGTCAGTGGTCCCGTTAGGGTAATGGATGTTTATTCCGAGTTGCGAAGGTGTTCGTCTGCGCTGGAGGGTGAGATCGGCGCCGACATTCACAGCAGTTTGCGAGGTTTCCTTTTCCAGTATCTTCCAGAACGGGGGCCCGGCCCAGCTGGAACAAGCGTCCGACATGCATGATGGTGTGCATATACGTATGTGAATATGTGTGTAAGTGTAAGAGGAGAAGTAGGACGAGGAAAGGGAAGGAAACGTCGCGCGTGGTCCGTGGCTGTTTGTTAGAGTCCCGCTCCGAGATTCGCGTGGTATTGATCGGAAAAATTATGGGTGACTTCCCTGATCGGTAGTTTTCCGTGATTTCTCCGTTGAAACCAGGCGAATGCCGGAGCAGTGCTTTAACAAACGGACCACGGACCGCGCGCGATCGTTTCTTCCCATTTCTCGTCCTATCCTCGTCCCTTACTTACACTTACTTTAACATGCTCTAATCTAGCACACATTTCGGGAGACCGGTCGGGAGTTTAGAGCTTGTCCCGGCTGGGGCGGTGCCCCAATGGTGGGAGATACCTGGTTATGGGAAAACGTCACTATCCGACCGTAGGTTGGCGTGGTTCCAGCCATCTAGCGGGGGAAGATCACTGCCACCTCTCGAGGAAAAATGCCCTACACTTACGGGACTAATGACCTTAGCAGTTAATACGCCCTGAATCACTAACAATGAATCACAAATTCTCCACCGTCGGTACTAGATGGTGCCCCAGGACTTCCTGGCGAGAGTCACTGCGGACTGCGGCCTCTAAGTTAAACTCTGCCGCTCTCCGAAACCAGAAAAGGCACGAAAAAGAGAAGACGGAAAGGAGAGATGAGTACGCAAGGAAGGAATGGAAAGGAGAAAAAAGAGAAAGAAACATCAAAAATAAAAGAACAGGGTAGCTGATCTCTTAAAACCTCCGTCAAATCCGATTGGATTATCAGGCAAACTGTTCCTTTCGGAGAACATGTTTTTTCGATCTGTTCCTCAAGAAGTCTTAAGAACTTCCCATAGTGCGGTTTTTGTAACTTTGCTCCTCAAGGCCTGTCTTCACGATGGAATATGTCACGGTATTTCGCGTCTTTCTCAGTCGTTCCGCTCGATATCGCATGATAGCGACCGTATCAAACAGTGCTTGCGAACATGCGACATCTAACGGCATGAGCGAGAAAACACGCGAAATGCAGTGCGATACTCCATCGCGGCCCTGTAGGCTTGAGGGGCAGAGTTACAAAAATGGCACTATAATCTCAGTACTTCAGCGAAGGAATCCCTGCCCCCCCCACACACACCGATGCAACCATTTATTCTGCGATTTTCTTAACTTTGCCCCTGACAGGAATCAGCTGTTTCGCTGCCATCTAATCGAGAGCTTATATGTCGCTTCAGTGACGTCACTAGTGACGTTCAAGCTCCTGATTGGATGAAAGCGGCAACAGCTCATTCCTGTCAGGGGCACAGTTAAGAAAATCGCAATATATACTTGGGTTTTTATTTCTTGGCGCGGTGGGTCTTGTCTTCACGATGGAATATCTCACGGGATTTCGCGTCGTTCTCGGTCTGCCGCTAGGAGTCGCACGATCGCCAGCATTGCTCCATGCAGTCGCGATCCATGCGACTCCCAGCGGCACGACCGAGAACGACGCGAAATCCCGTGGGATATTCCATCGTGAAGACAAGACCCACCGCGCCAAGATATAAAAACCCAAGTATAAAGCACACGGCACTATCGTCGTGAACGGCAGATTGCCTAGCGGCGCCCCTGCCGCTCGCTAGTTTTCGGGAGCGGGGCCCCGCTGCGAGCGCGTGGCCCTCCGCGGAGCGCTCACGTAATGGCCGCTCTCCGGCGCTCGATTAAGGAGCGGGCGGCGGGGAAGCTGTGACGGCGTGGCCCCAACCGCTTAGCCTCGATGCCGGTGAAAAGCGCCACTCGCGCCCGCCGCCCGCCGCCGCGCTGTTTGATCTGGAAGGCTCCATGACGAATCTAAACGTGACCGTTACTCGAGGGACACAGGGATACTCGCTAGCTCTTAACAGTGAACACAAAACATTCGTGACTCGAGATTTCGAGGGGAAACCCCAAGTTTCATTATCTCGTTTCGATATGATGTACATAAGAGAAATCTCGAGTGAAATGAAATGAACTTGCATACCGTACATTGCTAACTGAGAAATGCTACTTAAGCGACTTTCCTGGAGGGGGGCTATCTCGCTGATATAGAAATTTTACTTCCTAATAATTCTAAGGAATTATTTCGTTCCGGGTCTGAAAGCTACGTGTCAAGCTGTCGCGTTTGCATTTCTTTCTCTGGGGAATGGAGGAACTTGAGAATTTTTCATAACTTCATATTCAAACGTAGAGGTTTTCATCCGGTTGGAGAGATGTGGGTGTTTCAAAATAGGTTGACTTTTGAAATTAATGCCACTTACTATCTGATATTTATTGTATTGTTGTATGTTTTATATTCTAGATGTACGAGGGTACTAGTTTTTTAACAGTAAACCCCAACTACTGCTCGGAAATTTTAACTGACAGGATAAGGCACCTATCAACTTACACAACATTACCGTTTTCGTACTTTTCTGGCGAGAATAATATTATGAGACTTTTGGCAAGAACGTCCGCTTAAAACACTCACACAAACACTCAAAGGTGAACTTTCAACCTTGTATGCCCATCTCTCTTGGCGCATACTAGCATATAAATGGTAAAAAAGGTTTATCTAGGAGCATTCGGTGTGAACATGAGTCACAGCCTTTTATTTTGAATCTGAAAACTTCACTGGACATCTTTCACCTTATGTCTTCAAAGGAATTTTTGTTACCTTTCGATTGAAATGTGTATGTGTGTGGTTTTCTAACAGTGTCAGATCTCCAGAATGTGTACATATTGTAAATAAATATTTTGTAATTTTTTGGATCTAAAAAAGGCGTTCGACACGTTATCACAGAACTCTAACACAGAAACTAAATTCATTGGGAACAAGGGTGACTGTAGACTCTGGTCATAAATGACAGAACTCAAATAATGAGAATCAACGGCTAAATAAGTGAATCCTGAAGCATATTTGAAGGATTGCTTCAGAAACAGTTCAAGGACCAATGCTATTTCAAATAAGATGTGTTAACAACCAACTAGAATCTCATACACAAAAGAATAACGGATCCTTTTATTGCGATGCTGATGACACTGACATAATTAATGTTGGTAGAGCACGAGAAAAAAGAAGGCTAATCATGGTCTAAAAGAAATCAAAACTCAAACGTGTCACTGAATTTTTTAACGATGGTGCGGGCTGAAGAACGATTTCTCTGAGTGAATCTGGTTATAGTGTCAAATCTTGCGGTATCAAATTTTAACTAACTAGTTCTCAGTACCGAGATTTTACCAAATCGCTACATACACACATGGAAGCTAAAAGAGGCATCGTTTTGCAGCCTGATTCAGGAGCGAATTCTTATTTTGACCTCGTGCAATCGCAGAGTTCTTTTTGTTTTTTTTAACATTCAGACCAACGTTTCAAGGCCAAAATAGAAATTGAGAAATAGACCTTCACACTAGTATTAATTTCGTAATGTTGAAATTGCGGGATTGAAGGACTAGAAGAAATATGATTATCTTCGAAAATTGCATATCATGTTCTCGAACAGCTTATAACGGGCTTTCCTGATCGTTTACAAGGAAGTTAGTTAATACCAAATACGAATGAGGATGTATCCTATACCGCAATTAACTCTTTAAAAACGGATGGTCAACCTCTAATCGCGTACGTTACCTTCCTTATTCGCTAATATCTATGATTACTCAGAAGTTTCGTGTGTTAATATTTTTCAGAGGTCGAAGTTACATACCGGAAAACATGTTAGGTAATCGACGAAAGATGGAAAAACATCCTAGAGCATCATAACATTCGAAAGTCTTAAGAGATTTGACTCTTTTGTTTTGTACAGTGATATTTTCATAATTTAGAAAATTTTATTTTGTATACAATCTGACCATGAATGCAAAACAATGAAGTGAAGCGTCCTGATTTTCATTTATATTTTATATCAAACAAGGTTGTACTTGACATGGACATCCCTCAATTGATATTGTACCCACTTTTGCAATAGACGTGTACAGGATTGATGTATTTGAAGGTGAACCATCAAGTATTTCAACCAAAATAATTCAGCAGCAACTGTTGCCATCGCTACATACCCTGCTTTCGTGGAAGAGAAAGCAGCTTGTCTTTCTTCGTAACCCAAACTTCTAAAAGATTGTAGAAGTTAACCGGAGATCTTTTTAATCCAAATTGCGTCAGCATAATCCAGGAGAACATCTTGATTCCTCCACCGAAAGCACAGTTTCGGCATCTGGCCTCTGGTGGAATATATTACGAAGCATTTGCACTTCGCGAGAGGCGAAAAATAATGACCGTGGTGTATCTAACAACATATTAATTTTCTTTTTCGCTTTTGTGTTGTATTAATCTTTACTAAAGTTTGCAAGGACACTGCGGCAATCTTAAGAAGAGCTTGTAAAAATTTCGTGTCTATTCATACACTAGTTTTTGTGGTGTCGATATAGGTTACATGTCGTTGAATTCAGTTTTTATTAGTAGAACAGAGGTTTTCAAACTTTTTTCGTCCACCGCACCCTTGACTAAACGAAACTTTCCTCGGCTCTCCTCGTAACAAGTTTCAAATATAAGGGTTAACATAGGTCTACCAAAGATTCAACACAAATGAGTGATACAATAGGCTATTGGGAAAGGACATGACAGGTTCAATTAATTTACAAATAATTAGCCAAATAAATCACTCCTTACAAATAACATAGGGTGATAGTACGAAATACATAAATGAGAGAAGGATTAAAGTAAATCAAATCCAAAGATCCTTTTAATAAATCTCCGCGACGCACTGGTTGAAAACCTTTGGTGTAGATGAACAGCTCATCTCCATGCTATTGTTTCCGTTGCGTCGTTCAGTTGGTGGAAATGGTTCCATCGTGGCGTCCTACAGGAAGCAGATGAACCGGACTCGCTCAATGCCTCGCGGTGGCCCGGAGATAAGGAAACGTCTTCCTGGGCTCGTTAGCCTTGTGGGTGTGGGAGCGGGAGCGAGGAACGGGAGAGGCAATTTGCGTGCGGCCCAAGCGCGCGCCCCACACGCGTGATAGCTCGTGCAGGAACGGTACTGCTTTTTCTCGAGCGAGCTGTTGCGGGAAATGGTAACCTGGAGCGGCGATGAGATGTTTTTCTGTTGGGTTCTCTTCGGCTTCTTGCTGCCTCCTGTACTTGCAAACGCCTCTGCGTTGATTGTTGGAGGTTACCTTCAAGTTGAGCCGCAGGCTCAATTAAATACGAATGATTTTGAAGCACAACGGTTGGTAAACATTGAAGAATAAAGTACACTACGGTTCGATTAAAATAAGTTGGTGAATGACAGTTGTGCTTCTGAAGCTGTAGCTTCGTACAATATGAGTATATTATTTGGTTACTTTAATAAGTACTTATTTCAAGTGTTTCTTTTTGTGTCCCGGGAACACGTGTTCAGTGGTACACAACCTGTCAACGTCGCTCCCTTCCTTTCGCAACTGTCAATCACCAACTTATTTTAATCGGACCATAGTTGCGTGATCGCGGAGACAAACTGTTCGACGTTGCCTGAGAATGCTTAGTTTTGAGTGATTACCTTGCTTCCACGGGATATTGAACTCGATTAGGTGATTGAGCATGCGAATGAGACGCGAAGTACGGAAAAAGAAAAAAAAAAGAAGAAATTAATGGCGCATAAGAAACTAGAATGCCCGACACAATTTACCCGCGGAGTTCATCCATAACAAGTATCAGCCGGAGGGATTCTACATTTGAAAACCGGGATTTGAACGTGAGGTTAATTATTCGTAAGGTCGAAAGTATTCTTGACTGTGAATGTACTTCATTCGGGAGCAGAAGAAGTGAACCTTTACCCTTTGAAAATGAAAGTCGTGTACGATCTTGGGATTCCCGTTGTTCGTTTACTTCTGGTTATCGGGACGCGGGCTGTAGCAGGCCAAGAATGCTTTTCTCTCGGGTCGAGTGGTGTGAGGCAGCGAGATGTGTGTCGCGGCGCGGTGAGCCGCAGGGGGCCTGAGGTGCCGAGTGAGGTAACGCGCGCCGGAGGTGATCGGCGGGCGCTGGCGGCGCGGGGCGGAAGGGTGTCGGGCGGCACTGCGCCGCGGACGCGGCTATTCCTGGCTCCCCCCGCGGAAGCGCTGTGTGTACGCAGGGCGGCCGCGGCCGAGGGCGCCGCGCCGCCGCGGGCGTTCCAGGAAGCGCCGTCGACAGCCACCCCCCGCACCCGCCCACCCGCTCCCGCCCGCACCCGCTCGCCCTTGCCCTCGCCCCCGCCCGCCCGCCCGCCCGCCCGCCCGCCGCCGCCCGCCCGCCCGCCCGCCCGCCCGCCGCCCGCCCGCCCGCCCGCACTCGCACCCGCCGCCCGCCCGCCCGCCCGCCCGCCCGCCCGCCCGCACTCGCCACCCGCCCGCCCGCCCGCCCGCCCGCCCGCCCGCCCCGCCCGCCCGCCCGCCCGCCCGCACTCGCCACCCGCCCGCCCTCGGTCCGCCATCGCTCGCCGTCCGCCCGCCCTCCGTCCGTCCTCGCCCATCCGCGCCCGCCCTCGCCCGTCCTCGCCCGCCCTCGCCCGTCCTCGCCCGCCCTCGCCCGCCCTCCGCCCGACCCCGCAGCGGCGGCGCTCACGACATCGAGGCGGAGACGGACATGGTAATCGCTGTCGAGTATGCGACAACAGCCCAACGCCACATTGCTCACGAACAGAACGAATAGCAGCGTAAATTACAGTTTCATGTCAGTATAGTGTCATGTCAAAGCCTAATTGGATTAACCTAATTGATTATTGTCTCTTGATGGCACGTGCGTGTCGCGGTGGCAGGTTCTAAATACCTCGCGTTTCCTAACGCGGTAAAACATTAAATATTAATGATTGAATATGCGGACGGTATCAGCTATTGCATGAAATTTGAACCTTCAGAAAGTGAAAGAAACTCGTTAACAATATGAAATTTGAACCTTCTAAGTTGGTTCGCCTGTGTGTGGCTGCCGTCATAGCCATTTGCGCATCTCACATTGCAACACTATTATTAGAATATCTATTACTTTCATATACCTTCCATTTACGGTTTTTGAACTTCACAGTTTGGTTTAAATGCGGAGGCTTTTTTGGGGGGGGGGGACGAAGTAAGGTGCTACATTGGTCTACCGTTCTGATTTTGTTGGCTGTAGAACGCAGAGCTTGTATTCACAATTAGTTCGAAAAGGGAGGCCATCACTCGAGCTTTCCGCTATGTTTCTTCATCTGAAGGGCGCTTTTATTGTAGCAGCATTTGTAATAATTCATGTATTATTTCTTCATCAAACAGGATCAAATAATCCCATAAAAATCAATAGAAACCTAGATAAAATTCCATTCCATCGTTATTTCACCTTCAAGGATATTATAGGATTTTTAGTATTACTAATATCACTATTTTCATGAGTACGTAGGCATGTATGTGCAGGTGCAAAAGTAATGCAAGAATCCTCCACAGATATACGATATTTTATCATCATTAATTTAGTGGTCATTTTGTGTTTCCGATTGTGCCAACTGGTCATTAGTCCCGTAGGTGTAGTCTATGTTGTATCCTGGAAGGTGGCAATACTCTCCCACTAGTGGAACACGAAATCTGGCACCGACCTCCACCTCGGCTTGCGGAGTTTACCTCTCCACTTATCTCCGCCAGCAAGGCACCGTATGGACAAGCTCGAAGATCCCCACAGGTCTCCCGACAAATGTGGTAGTTTCGTGCTTGGAAATGTCCGTGCGGATGTAAGTGGGGGAGGAGAGAACAAGGATGGAGGTGGAGGAACCGCGCGGGGACCGTGACCTTTTTGTCAGGGTACTGCTCCAGCATTCGCCTGGGTCTCATCGGTGAAACCATGGACTACTACAGATCAGAGGAGCCTGTGAGAATTCTCATCCAGTCGGCCTGAATTGGAGGTATCTAGCTAGTGTGGACCGCCCCCCCCCCGCAAACACTCACTGTCGGATCGCGAACTCTAAGACCTTCAGAAACTCTGCAGTGATTGTATCCCTGAGCCTTTTCAGTCGGTCTAATCATGATTAAGAAGGAGCCAATTATCACTATCCAAAGGCGAAGAGGTGGATTGAATATCGATTGTTTTAAACATGCGGTATCTGTAATCGTTAAGGTAAACTTGATTAATCCATTAAATTTATTGTGTTAAGGAGAGCAGGTCTAATTAAGTTGAGTATCGGGGGAGAAGAGCGGTGTTACAGGGTGAACGACCTAAAACGCCCTGCGTAAGTAATTACCAAGATTTGAACTTGAGCCCTGCGTCCGGCGTGCAGTGGGGTGCGCCCCGTGCTAAGAGTAAAAGGGAAAGAAGCTCCATGAGAGGATCGTCGCACAACGTATACTTGGGTTTTTATTTCTTGGCGCGTGGGGGCTTGTCTTGAGGATGGGAAATCTCACAGTATTTCGCTTCGTTCTCGGTCATGCCGCTAGGAGACGCATGATCGCCAGCACTGCTCGATACAGTCGCGATCATGCGACTCCCAGCGGCACGACGAAGAATGACGCGAAGTACCATGAGATATTCCATCCTGAAGACAAGACCCCCAAGTGCCAAGAAATAAAAACCCAAGTATATGTTATGACGATCCTCTCATGGAGCTTCTTTCCCGTTTACTCTAGAACGGGGTGCCACCCTCTGCAGACCGGACGCAGGGCTCAAGTTCAAATCTTGGTAATTACTTACGCAGGACGTTTTAGGTCGTTCGCCCTGTAACACCCAAGAAATAAAAAGCCAAGTATAGTGACCCGCGGCCTTCGTCGAACGCGTAAGAGCGCACCATTTGCGGAGAAAGCAGCGCCGCGTCGTTCGGGGCGACAGGGGCAGTGCTGCCGGCGGGACCTCCGCCCCCGCCCCCGCCCGCCGCTGCGGTCGGTCGCGCGGTGCGTGGGCGTCCGCTATCGCCCGCACGCGTGCCCGCCCGCCCGCCTGCCTGCCTGCCGGCCGCCTGCGTCGCTTTCTGCGTGCCGCTTCCCAGATGCGCGCGCGCGCGCGCGCGCGCGCTCGCGTCCGGCCCAATAAGCCCGCGCCGAGACGGCGCAATTACGCTCGAGTCCTTCTTCTTCTTCTTTTTTCTCAGCGCCGCGTCATTAGCTCGTCCGACGCGACGCACTTGAGTGCAATAACCACGCGCGGCGGTGTGAATATGAACTCTTTCCGCGGCCGCTACGTCCCCTTCATTAGCGACGGCGCGTTCCCATCGAAAGAGGGCGCGAGCGAGCGGGGGCGGCGGCGGGAAAGCGGCGGGCGGCACAATGCCGGCCGGCGGCGATCGAGAGCGACATCGGTGCGTGGACATGCGTGCGGCTGCGTGGGACGCTGCCAGGGAAAGTGCGACGCGCGCGACTCGCCCGCGCCGATCGCCCGCCGCCCACTGCCCGCCCACTGGGCGTGAGGTTCGCTTTCCTGCAGAGTTGCCAGCGTCCAGTTCTGGAAGTTGGGATTTTGTCGGGACAGTCGCGATTTATTGAATTTGGCCTGCGTCCCGGCAGTAACCTAGTCGGGACGGCAATCGTCCCGATATTTTACTTTTCGTTTAAAAAGTTAATTTTTGTTGATAAAATTGATTTTTATAATAATTTTAATTTTTTATTTTCCAAGCTTAAGGCAGAGAAAATTCCTAAAATTGCATCATTTTGCCCTTAATTTTTTAAAAATTTACCCCCGATCCCACCTCCGTTTTCAGGTGATTGGACCCGAGTCCCAATTTCATCTACACAAAAGTTGGTAACCCTGGTTTCCTGTGTCGAATTTTGTCGACGATCGCTGCTTTCATTTGGGTGGTCGTGAGGGTGTGTGTGTGTGCTGAAACGTGGAGGAAGACGAACACAAGGCGAGATGGGCGAAAGATATCTAAAGAGCAGTCAAATATTTGAAAACAATCATGAGATTGACTCACTTGGGGTTGTAATTGAAATAAAAGGTCTTTTACTTACAGGTCAGCCACAAACATTTTCACGCATTATATCCGCTTCATGATAATTATAATTTCAGACAGTTATTTTAATTCTGAGGAAAGAAGAGAAAACAGGCTAATGGAATGATTAAGACTTATACAGTTGAAGAATACGTGCAAAATAAAATTATGTCGGTTAAATAAAAAATGAGCAAGAAATTGCTTCTTAGGCGTTTATTTGATATTTCAGATATACTTTCATATCTCGTAGAAGATTTTACATTCTCAATCCCAATGCGTTGCCTTTATTCTGTACATAACTATAGAGCGATTTTTGTAACTTTGCCCCTCGAGGCACGTCTTCACGATGGAATATGTCAAGGTATTTGGCGTCTTTCTCTGTTGTTCCGCCAGATATCTCATCACATCGCGACCGTATCACGCAGTGCTTGCGATCATGCGACCTCTAGCGGCACGAGTGAGAAAGGCGTGAAATGCCGTGTGATAATCCATGGTGGCCACAGTGGCTTGAGGGGCAGAGTTATAAAAATCGCACTATAGAGGTCGAGATTGAGCGGACACGTGCAGGTAAAAAACTGGAATTCCACGATATTTTCACGTGGAGGAGAAATTTCCTTCTTCCGAATGAAGGCCCTTAGTCGAAATGGAGAGCTCGGTCGTGGCGCATATTTGGCGGGCGCGAGTTTTCATCGGCCGAGCGAGTCTGCCAGACCGCTCAGTTGCCTCGGTTGCCCCTACTCGCCGCCCGCCCCTTGCCGGGCCCTCAATTGGCTCGTCGCGTCGCCTCGTGGACAGGAGAGTGTTTTCTTCCTCTGCTCGATGACCAGGCGTAAAAACGAGCGTTTATTCCCGGCGGCGGGTGGACGCTAGTTCTAAAAGCGTCTCTCTTTTTTTTTGCGGCGAGTGGCCGTGGGTTCGCACGTGGCTCGCTGGAACGCGTGTCCGACCTCCGCTCCGGCCAAATGTGGCATACTGCGCTTTTTCTAACTTTGCCTCTGAAGGCCCGTCTTCACAATGGAGTATGTCACGGTCTTTCTCAATCCCGCCGCTAGGTATCGCATGATCGCGACCGTATTGCTTCGATTGCAGGGCCGAGAAAGACGCGAAATGCCGTGTGATATTCCATCACGGCCATAGGAGCTCGGGAGGCAGAGTTAGAAAAATCGCATTACAGTTTCGTGCTCGGAAATGACCGTGCGGGTGTAATTGGGGAGGAGAGGAGAGGACAGGGATGGAGAAGGGGAAACCGCGCGTGGACCGTGGCCTTTTTATCAGTTCGCTGCTCCAGCCTTCGCCTGGGTCTCATCGGTGAAAAACCGAGCATTTATTCCCGGGCGGCGGGTGCACGCCAGTTCTAAAAGCGTCTCTCTCTTTTTTTTGCGTGGGGTGGCCGTGGGTTCGCACGTGGCCGTCTCGCTGGAACGCGTGTCCGACCTCCGCTGGCCAGTGCCAATGCCAAGCGCGCCCGCCGGCCCGCCCGCCCGCCCGCCGTCTTGGCACGCGTCGCGTCGCGTCGGCTGCTCTGCATGCGAGGCCCCGGGGGGTCATTGTACCGCGCGCAGCCGCCCAGGGTACGCGCTTCCCTTCCCGGACGGCGAAGAGGCCAGCGCAGCGCAGCGCAGCGCAGCGCGGGGCGTGAGATGCGCTTCCGGCCGCCGCTCACGACGACGCGGAGCAGCAGCAGCAGCAGCGCTTAAGGCGCCGCGCGCCGCGTCTCGGCTCGCGCCCGCCCGCCCACGCGCCCGCTGGTGAGTGCTTTTCCTTTCCCCCGCGCCCTCGCCCTCGCCCGCGCGGCCGCTGCGCTGCTCCGTACACACAGCCACGCCCCCTCGCCGCCGCCGCCGCCGCCGCCGCCTTGTTTGCAGGCCGTTGACCTGCTTCCTGCGCCTTCGCTTTGACCCTCGCTTCTATGCTTAGCTCGCTGGATGACCTCACTCGTGAATGCGAGCCGTACGTGCTGTGTTGGAGTGCCAGCACTTGGGAGGCAGAGGAAGGAAACCAAACCCAGGACTTTAGCGGCCGTCCTTGAAAGACGTAACGCAAATTTCGAGTATTTTCAATTCCCCCTTGTAACGCACATTCCTATCTCTATGTAACGCAGCGTAACGCTGCCTCAGACCCCATCCCTCCCCCTTTAGTGATACGTAATGTATGGACGACCCCTTGACCCCTTAATTCAACTGCAGCTACATGTTCATGTAAAATAAAGAATAGATAAACGTGCTTTTTATGTACACGCAAACAATATGACATGATCGGAAAGATGCATTTTCTAAGCACTTTCCAAAAGTCACACTCGTTATCTGAATAGTAACGTATGGAAATACATTCCATTCCGATTTTAATTGCAGT
The DNA here is from genome assembly GCA_031308135.1 of Acheta domesticus. Lineage (NCBI taxonomy): Eukaryota > Metazoa > Arthropoda > Insecta > Orthoptera > Gryllidae > Acheta > Acheta domesticus. The sequence goes on along the minus strand of JAHLJT010002406.1, from coordinate 9,029,627 downwards.
ATGTTGTTTTTGATAAATACGTATTTTACCTGCATGTTCGTGGGCTTGTACAAACCCGTAGTAATTTCAGATCGCTTACTTATCAAGTATTGTCTTAACTCTCCTGCAATTATTTCTAAAATTATTTCCGAAGTTCCTTGTAGTTTACAACTGAAAAAAATTAGTGTCTTAAGTATTTTCTGGTTTTTAATTGAATCGTGAGTTCTTATTGACTCGACCACTTATTTTCGCTCGTAGCCATTCTTTTCTTCCCCACAGTCTATGAACTTACGTAGTGGAGATAAAATATTGGAATACTGCAGCAGAAAGGCGATTGTTCGTCAGAAAAACTCCTATTGTGGGACTCTGATATCCAAAGTGGATAAATTTTCTTCCTAAATGTAGGAAATTATTTCGTCTAACACGTGCTGTCAGAATCTGATTTGTCGGTCCTTGATACCAAAAAATTGGTTTACAGTAGTACCGTCTGTCAGTTCGTCCGTGATCAACACTAACGCCTAAACAGTTTAGACGGTTTCTCCAGGATTGATATTCTCAGATAGTTCTAGCTGAACCCCCTGCGGATTTGAAGCATATTTTAATTTTGGCGGATACTTTACACGAAGCCTTTACGACATTGTCCACATTTTTTTAAATGGGCTCGAATTTTTTCGATTTTTTTTTTCTCAACTAGAGCAAAGGATGCTTATAAAAATGGCACACGTTCTAGATTCGTTGAAATCTCTGAATTTTCGAAAATTGCAAAATACAAATTGGAAAAGTTACAAATAATGCAAGAAATTGTACGTGCATTACAAATAATGAGTACGTGCTGTTACAGCACCACAGGTTTACACACCGAATTTGATACTTCAAAAAGACTTGATTTTTTGACCGCATATCTGGTATTAATAATGCCAAGTCAGTTTTTTTACGTCTGTTTTTCACAGTGATATGGGGAATTCAAATGCTGAACGCATATCGTTAATTTAATCCTTTGGCGTGGTATAATACTTACGTTACTCTTAATGGTCTGTTTAGAGTAGGAATATACGCATTTGAGTTTAGTTCTTAACCCTCGTACTTGACGCCATCAGCTTACAATGGGAACATGTTTGAAGTCGTATGAATCAAAACATATAAGAGTAATTCCATATTAATTTGTGCAATCAACATGTCTTATGGTACGTATATTGAAATACATATAAAAATAGTATTGATGTAATGTTATCCTACGAATTATTTATGCGTCTCCTGTCACTGAAATTTGGACATTTTTCATCTAATTGTGGTTTAGTGCTCTGTATATTTTTTTCTTTCTGAACAATTTCTTTTAATTTCTATTAATTTTTTTGTAAATAATAAACAATGTGCATGTTTCCGGAGTGTTTATATGCTTCTGCAATGCGAAGTTTTGCACAGAAAGTAATTTTTTTAAAACAACTTTTGAGTGCTTATGGCGGCTCAGCCATTCGGAATATCCAAGGAGTTTATTAGTGAGAATATACTTAAAATTGTCTTAGGAGCTTATTTTCGAAGTTTCAACGTTTCCTCCCCGGATTCTTTGTATATTAATTTGAATGCAGAGACATGCAGAAATGGTATGAGGAATGCCGTGTACGTATAACGAAGTACTTAGTCTCTCTTTGTGAAAGAAGTCCGTTTGAAGAGCTTGTTCAGTCGTGAGAATTTGAGCCGTGACTGCGTTTGCCTTTCTCCATCGCCTCGGTACCTTCAAAACCGTTTCATTTTCGTGAGTATTTCTCACAGTTGCAATTTAATTAATTGCTGAACGCCGCATTAATTATGTGCCTCTTATTAACGATAGAATTTTGAATTTTTTCCTTGAGGGTTGGATGTGGAGGAAAAGTTACCACCTGTGCAAAGTATTCGACTATTACACCATGCAAGGATATATCATCATTGATGATAGGCAACTTCCTATGTGACGAAATTGAGGAATTTATATTTTGGCATCAATGGTTCAGAATTTGCTTGTACTTTAGTTTGGTATCAAAATTTTTAAAGAAAACTAGAAATTGTGGTCTTAAAATAGAAAATAAAAAACCTTCTATTTGACCTTTACAATTTGTAGATAGAGTATCTCGTATGTGGTAAGAGCCACATGGGAGGTTTTCCTAAGGTGCTTTCAGAAAAATATTACAATAGATAAATATTTAATACTTTCATCTAGAAAGTGTAAAATGCCTTAACACTGTCAACTGTAAATTATTAATATCAAAATGGGGTTTTCTGTGTCCTATGCCATCAAAATGTGTTTTTCCTCCTGTAAAATTTTGTTTTTTCACATAGGTTGTCTATCATGAACGACGATATACTGGTACCGATAAGCTGGAATAGTAACGAAGTTTCTAAAAATAGATTTTAACCCTGACTCGAAATACCCATACGCTGTAGTCGCTTTCAAACTTCGCGCGTTTCAGATGCCAGGTTTTTGGCGTTGATTCAAGTATCATCTTACCTTCAGCTAAATCTCCCATTTACTCTGTCTGTTTATTTCATTAGTATTCGTGGATCACTTAATCGCGAACCAATTTCAAGAAGTCTCTGATTTATACCTATTTAAAATAAAGAGTTGAGAGGTTTTTCAAAATGTTAGGAAATGAGAGTTTGTATCTTTGACTTTGATTACTTCAATTTTCTCGAAACGATTTTGTGACATAAACTAATATTTTCGTAATTTATAACCATGATCTTCAGGCCTTGAATTCTTAAATTTTAAGAAAATTAATTATTGAAACAAGACTTTCAGTTCAGTGCTGTTGAATTCATTTTTCAATTATATAAAAAACTAAATTTATTATACTATTTTATGGTTTATTAAATCGTTGACGGGAGTGAGAATTCTTATTCCATTTCATTGAGACGAGTTTTGGCGAATGAAGCAATACCCCAAGAAGCAAGTAAAGAGTGACTTGAATGTTTTTTTGTTTCAAAAAATAGTGTAAAATGAAAATCAGTATGTGAGTCTTTGTGAGATTTTTCTTCCATCTTAAATATGAAATTCCTTCTACGCATGTAAAATACTTAACCTGTGGCTTTCTAAGCACTACAGCTGTTACACTATTATAATAAATGTAGCTTCTCTCTCTGTCCCTCTTCCGTTTCAATGTAGTATTGTCCACTGTCTTTTCTCCTTTGTGTTTCTTTGCTGGTATTTTATTAGGGTAATGTCTCTGGATATTATGGGTGTCTAATTTCATTGTCTGAATTTTTATTGAAAAGTGAAGCAGAATAGTGACAGGTTGTGAAACGTGTTGACATTCTTCTGTTCAGTTACCAATTTTCATTCACGATTGACAAGATTCGATGTTTCTTTATGGAGGTCGTTTAAGATTTTCACTTCGAATTTACTTGCTTTTCCATTCCGTTGAAGCTATCGCGTGAGAGTAGGGTGTTCGTGCTATGAAGGTGTTTCATATTTGGACTAAGGCTTGATTGCGATGCAGTACATACCGTATTAAATATTGATCTTAGATATTCTATACTCCACGTGAATTTGCAGAACACCTTTCACGAAACAGCTCACAACCTCAAAAAAAGTGCGTTTCAAAATTTCCATCATTAATTTTCGCCAGGATATATGTAAAATATGTTCTGACTCATTAACGGAGATTCATTGTGTTTGGTTTTCCCGGACAGATTTATTTAATTAGAGCTGTCTGTGACGGTCAGTCTATCTTATTGCATATGGGTATGTGTGATACGGAGGATTAATTATAACGTTGAGGTGTTGGGTACGGTCAGAGTATGTCGGCCTTTTCCTTAAAGATGGAACTATAACAGAAATTTGACTCAGTTTGCATTAGACCATGTCTTTAAAGTTTTCGGTGCCGATGTAACTGGTATGTCATAACTTTCATATTGGAAGTAGAAAACCCTCAGCCTCCATATTGCCGCTTTCGTGTTACAGGAAACATACAGTGGCAAATGCATCGTCTTCTTTATTATTTCAATAGTATACCTTTCCTTTGCGGCTCTCACACGCAACCAATCTTTATAAACGAGGTCTCTAAAGAAAGAGAATTTCACGTAGACGTGACGAATTGCAGATTGTTTTTAAAAATTTGAAGGATTTGTTTAAAAAATCGCATCTAAATATTAATATAAAATGCAATCCGAAACGTACGTCAGAGTTTTTGAATCTATATCGTTAAATAACTCGTAAATGAAACGTTCTAGTTCCTTAAAAACTACAATTTTGAGCCCAAAGGTCAGAGGCCTCAAAGAAACGTTCATCACAAAGTAATCTACAGAATGAGATCTTATTGACCATTGTATTACTTTTTTGACGCTTCTCGATTCTACCCCACCTGTTCAGAGCCTGTAGAATACGCAGCTGTGTGTGAAATTACTAATTAGTTGATATTCTATGCGATTGAATTACACAGGTGTATCTCTTTGCTCGATAATAAAGTTAAATTAGAATAGTCTGTATTGACAAGGATCAGTTACAAGGTGATATATAGAACAAGTGATGGAGGAGAAGAAGATCTTGAAGCTCCGCAATGAACAGTGCAGGTGTTTTTTTAAAAATTTATTTTCTGCCTGTTCGACTGTACAAGTCTTTCAGAGGGTTTAAAAATTAAAATTATTTGGCTTGTTAGAGTTGATCACTCGCACGTTAATTGTCCCTTATTGTGAGGGCAGAATGAGTATTATAAGTTAGATTATTGACAGAAAGTGTTTATATTTTAATATTGTGAAGGTCTGGAAAAGAGAAGTAGTGGGTAGGTTGTGTGTTGTAGTTAGTAAGTGGTGGGGGGAAGGAGTAAATTTACGGAGGTCTGAATCGGTCTTTGGAGTGCAGGTGTTGAAGAGGGAATGATGAACTGAGTAAAATCTTATCAAGAGAAGTAGGTGTAGTTTCACGTCATCAAAACATTACAGTGTTATCCCTTGAAGTGTTTAGCTGGCTTTCTTTACTTTTAAAGTTGCTCAGAAGAAGTCCACTAACAACCACTACCTGGAGGAACGGCCAACTGTTCTCATTGGTTGTGGTCCGTGGTTTCTTCGATGAATACCGAGCGAATGCCGCAGCAGTTCCCTGGGAAATGGACCTGGACCGCGCGTGATCTTTCCTTTCTCATCCTCGTCCCGTCGCCTCCCCCAACACACAGATACACTTGCGTGCACTACGTGACCGTCCATGTCGGGAGACCTATCTGGAGCTTAGAGCTCGTCCCGGCTGGGGCAGTGCCCTGCTATGGGAGATAGCTGGAGAAGGAAGACACCGGAAACCGACGTTTAGGTCGGCACCGGATTTCGCTTTCCGCGGGGGAGGAACACCGCCACCTGCTGGCTATTACGCGTTACATTCACGGGACTAATGACAAAAGCAATTGACGCGTTCGGAAATTAATTGCTCACTCGCTCGATTACTCATTCACCGACAGGCATTCACGTCTACTGTGACTGCTATTTTTGCGAAACTTCTGATTACGCTGTGAGGATATCCATATGCATCTTGGAGACGTGAAACATCTGGTTATTACAATTTTATTATATTAACATTTATGTGAGTAAAAAGTTTTCAACTGCCAAACGTTTTAGGTAGAGATCCCTCTAGATGGTTTCTTTTCGTAGAGACTACATCGGCGCAACACGAACCCCTGTTTATACTGCAATTTTTCTAACTTTGCCCCTCAAAGCCCGTCTTCTCGATGGAATATGTCAAGGTATTTCGCGACGTTCTCAGTCAGTGCCGCCAGGCATCGCATGATCACGACCGTATCATGCAGTGCTTGCGATCATGCCACTCCTACCGGCAGGACCGAGAAAGACGCACAGTGCCGTGTGATATTCAACAGCGTCTTGAGGGTCAGCGTTAGAAAAATCGCTAGGAACTAATTACTAAACCGATCCACTCGTCTTGTGTGGGCGTGGGCGGAGGCATCCGCCCGCGAGGCCCCGCCCGCGCGTTCGCGCCGCCTTGTTGGGCGCGCGAGGGGAGGGGGCGTGGCGCGGTTCGGCGCCGCGCCGGCCGCTCTGCGTCACCGCCGCCGCCGAGACGCGCGACGCGGCGCGAGCGACGTGCGGCGCATGCGGTGGCAGGCGGCGGCGCGCGCCGCGCGCCCGGAGGTTCCTCAGCTTGGACTTCCTTAAAGAAAGAATAAAAAAGAAGAAAAAGGAAGAAAAAAGAGGAAAAAAGAAGAAAAAAGAAAAAGGAAAAAAGAAGAAAAAAGGAAAAGGAAAAAAAGAAGAAAAAAGAAGATGGAAAAAAGAAGAAAAAAGGAAAAAGAAGAAAAAGAGATAGGAAGAAAAACAGAAAGACAAAAAAATGGATTATGGTAGAAATTTTGTTGAATTCTATGATTTACAAGGGGTGGAGAAAGGACTTGAAGGGCTGAAGACATTAGTTGACTGCCCCCGTCTAAAGAAAAATGAGTTATTGACACAAATTTTTATCTAAGAAGGAGAAATATCTTCGTAAATTGTTGGTTGGACCACTTTTCCTCTCCACAGTTAAGAATGAAGTCACATATTTTTCTCATCACGACTCTTTCTGGGCACAACTATGTAACTTTAGCTTGATTTTTTCCGATTTCTTAAAATGTGGCTTGCCATTATTTCGCTGGCTACTTCAGTTATCGTCCACACGCATTAAGTAATCATTATTATCATAATATATTGGTTTCAATTATTATCTAGACATGTTGGGGAAATAATGTAATAACATATTGATAAGGGGGTTTGAAGGACTTGGCTCTAGATGGTTCTGTGCCACAACGAATTAATTTGGAGAAATAGAACAAAGACGTCAATCCGACGTTCCTAGTCGCAGTAAAGAAGGATCTCCTTGTGCAGCGTCGTTTGTTCCACCAGTACCACAAAACTCGCACAAGATGTAATAATGGATATGGAGTGTATGGTACTTCTCTCGAAAATGTGGTGTAGGAGGGCCAAGCCCTTCACAATATAAGATATATTACTATGGTATTTGAATATAATACTCGTATTTTCGATGCATTAATATGACATAATATTAGACTGATGATGTAAGTCTGATGACTGACTATCAGACTTACGATACTAACACCTACATTATGGAAGATTTTTGCTTTCTCCATTCCTTCTTAAAGGAAGGGAAGTTTCTTAGTCACTAATCGTATTGGGTGCGTTTGTAATTATCTTTGTCGCCTTATCGTGAAAAGCACCTTGGAACTATTACATGAAAGTGGAAGTGATGTTTAAGAACAAGCTACTGTGTTTAGTGAATGTATCGTTTTATATTTTCGATGCCTTCCGGGTTAACTCCTCTCGTCTCCTCTTAGAGCCGTTACCAGCTCTGAGGGTACGAGGAGAGCGAATTCTAGTTGCATGCTCTTAATTTCCGCTCGAAATTGTTCACAATCATTCGAGCAAGTCCGTGCCTTTCAGGAAGCTGTCCGAACTGATTTATATACTTCCGGGAATCCGCCATTGTGGCTAGGGCGTGGATGGTCGATGGCAGAGACGCGACGAGCAGAACGGACGGAGGAAATCGCACACTGGTGTGCTAGCGCCGGGGATGAACGAGGAGCGATTGGTGGGAATGTTGTGCTGTATCAGTGATCAGCTTTGTAGAAACATTTCTGGTCTTCAGTGTGGGAAGCTTATTAGGAGCACGATTTACTATAACGTTATATCTTGTATACGTTTATCACCAGCCAAGACTAGTGTAGGCTTTCCGTAGGTATTGTAATATGTGATGCAGCTGGTGATACAGACTTTTAAAAAACTTATTGGGATTGCCTCAACCCTGGCATGCTGTAATCTCCCGACTGGTTTCTTGACAAGTGTGTTAGTGTAATGCATGTGTATGTGTGTGTGTGTGTGTGCGCGCGTGTGCGTGTGCGCGCGTGGTTTTGGGGGGGGACGTTTGTTAAGGTTCTGCTCCGACATTCGCCTGGTATTGATAGGAGAAACCACAGAAAACTACCGGTTGCTTCTCCTTTAAACAGGTGGTTGAATTGGATACACCTATTCAGTACCTAGAGTGGCCACCTGGAGTGCAAAAACCGCCACTACCACGAGTCGATAGAGGATATTTTTAAAATTTATTTGTACTGCGGCAACCCTCGCATGCTGCAAGCTCTCGAGTAGGTTTCCTGGCATGTGTGTTAGTGTAGTGCATATGTGTGTGGGGGGGAGAGGGGGCGCTTATTAATGTTGTGTTCCGTCATTCGCCTGGTGTTGATAGGAGAAACCACAGAAAACTACCAATCAGAATTTGTGGTTGAATTTGTTTTCAATCTCTCCCTCCCATTTTGCATCCTGACACTATTACTTGAAGGGGGAAGAAATTCAAGAAGAAAACGCGACCCAATATTATTAGAGTCACAGTATTTATGCATAGAGTCGATCCCTGACGGTGGCGTATTTTCAGCGACGCTGCTTGCTACGTGGATGTTTTGTTGGCATCCTTAGCTGGAGGCGCGTGGCGTCGGGGCGGGCGTCCGTGGCCGCGTGCCCTTCGCTTTCCCTGCCGTGCGCGCCGCGCCGCAAGCACGGCAGGATCTGGCCTTGAGATGCCCTCCGCCTGAAAATCCATACCTCGCTCCAGATTAGATCCCCCGCCGCCGGGGGCCTGCATTTTGGAACGGCGCGGCGGAGGCCTCGCGGACAGTTTTAGCGCTTCTCGAGTCGTCGAGGAGAGGCTATTGAGACCTTTTGCTTCCGCGGGTTGTGTCTGCCGAATTTACAACCCCGTGTCTCTGTTTCAAGGTCGATTTCCCTTCTCGTTGAGCGTGCTATTGCTACAGATAACTCGTAACTATGTTGCGGCGAGTTCAGATCCTCGCGTGTTTATCGACCCTTCCGGAGCTATCATCGATCGGCACGGGGACCAGGTAGGGGTTCTCGGCCGGAGGTGACGCACCGCTAGGGGTGCAAGTCACGACACGCAGGGGCGTGGAGAATTTATTTAGAGATAAGTTTGAACCTCATAAATACGTGTCGGGAAAGAAATTTATTGTAAAAGTAATAATCTTGGGTCGTTTTCTTCTTGAAATTTTCTCCCTTTTTAAGTGTTTGTGTCAGGGTGCAAGAAGGGGGAGGGAGAGACTGAAAGCAAATTCAGAAAATGTCAGATTTCGAAAATATAAAAATTAGGTCCGTATTTGCCGATCTGGATGGCCAAGGTGGCTAAGAACATGTAAATGCTAAGAGCAAGCGCTTTCATCCGAAGTTGTTGCACATTTGTGTACCGCCTTAGGCATGGTTGTTTCTCCCTTGTCTCTCGTGTATGTCTTGTCTGTTGTCGCGGAGGGCCTCGAGTTCTGCTGACCCCAGATCAGAGGACCCCGCAAGTGTGTTTGGTGTCTAGTGTATGGTCGAACATGCGTCCCGTCGCGGGTGAAAGGGTACGTGATGAAAGCTCTAGACAAAAAGCCGTATTTTTTGTATTACATTGAGACTTAAGCAAGTGTGCAATGCATAAAGTAATTGCACCAACATTTTGATAATTGTACAAAAAACACTGTGGATATAAATAAGTCGAGCTTTTCTGTCCTCCGCTCCTAAAGTGGATTCACTTTCAAGGAACGAAAAAGCCGTGCGCTCATGAAGCAGAAACCAATTCCTTGCTAATTCTTAGTTTCTTTAAAATCTGAGAACGTGAACGAGGTCTTCTGACCGGGGGCTTCACTCCACTCACCTGAGTGATCAGTCGAGAAACCCGTCCTCTCGTAGATATGAAACTACCCCTCCAGAATCTGTTGGTGTGTTCTAGTGTCTCAGCAGAGGAGCATTCGTCTGGAATTCTCTGAGCCTGGTCTTATTTTATTCTGAGCCAGAATGATCTATTTTATTGTCGTTGAAGAAGCAATGCCGCTTAACTGATTTTCTGGCTGTTCTTTTCTTTTTCGATGTCTGATGTCAACGGCCATACCTCTTTCCAGGTGATAGTATCCGAAACGTAATAAAACTCATAATACGTGTTAAATTACATTTACAAAGGTATTGAATGGTACCGGTAATGTCAGGAATGCCCAAAATGCCCAGATATCAGGGGTACTAAGAATGTCAGTTATGCGGTATTCTTCAACGACGTTATATGAATGGGTGAAAACCAGAACGGTATAAGTGACATTTTATAAATTCTGAGAAAACGTTTATTTAAATGAATATCACGGTAAAGTCATGGTGCTTTGGGTCATCATTAAAACCACGGCACTTCAATTCTTCATTAACACAACGAAATTACATTGGCACAGAAATATAGCCTAGTATGTACACCTTTTCTCAGAATTTATAAAATGTCACTTGCACCGTTATGGTTTTCACCCATTCATGTAACGTCGTTGAAGAATACCGCCTAACTGACATTCTTGGCACCCCTGATATCTTGGCATTTTGGGTATTCCTCACATTACTGGTACCATTCAATAGCTTTGTTAATGTAATTTAACACGTATTATGAGTTTTATTACATTATTGTACCCATTCATATAATTCTATGTTATTCGCGCGAGTTGTTGTTCGCCTGAATGAACGTGCACGAACGTTTCGCGCCGGAACTCGTCCCAAGGGTTGGCGACAGCGCCGGCCGGGCCGGGGCGGGCCGGGGCGCGCGGGGCCGTCGCTGGAGGCGCGCCAGCGGACACGCGAAGCGAGCGCTCCCACGGCGAGGAAGAGCCACGCGAGCCGCACTTCGCGTGACGCGCGAGCGAATGGGTGCGCCCCCACCCCCACCCCGCCGTCACGACGATTGTCGGACGGGCACGCACAAGACGCGCTGCTCTTCTTTGACGCAACCCCTTGTGTGAAAATTGGGACAGAAACGGTGTTTACGGGTTTCGACGATTCGGTTGCTTTCGTTGCTCTGATGTAAGGTCCGCGTCTTACCAGCTCTGCCGGAGGTACGGTGTCAGCTCGTGCAATTCGGAGGGTTTAGGATGCGAAGGAGTGGGAATTGAATTGAATTGATGCCTTATTTTACGTGGCGAGACTCAGGCCATGAGGCCTGCTCTTCCGTCTGACCACGCAAATTTCGCTACACTCCTTTCACCAACTAGCGGGGAAAGAAGGTATTATCTCGGGCGACGAAACAGGCGATTTGAAAGGGATGATTTGCTCCCAGTCTGTTGACGTAGCATGATGAAGGTTCACTTGGAACGAACTGTTATTGGCAGAGGCTTCTTTAGTATTAAGTAGGACCTAACTTCCATTTTTTTGGCAGCTTATAAAAACTTCGTCTACTATTTATTTTTTCTCCTATACCCATTATATTTGCTAATTGAATGCTACTTTGACGTGCCAACTTTAAAATAACTTATATTTTTTGCAGGTTTCTCGGTGCAAGTTAATTTTGTGTACGGATCTACGATGGTTGGCCACTGATACCTTTCGCCGGTGTTTTGAACACCGCATAATGCCTGTCGGTAAGTACACACGTCTTCTAATGATTAATCACGTTGTTCTTAGTACAAGAATATACGAAAAGTAATTTCAATTCCAGTTATAATTATCTTGTACAATGTTGTAAGGTTTGAGTAAGTATTATATTATTGCAAACACTGATGGGTAATTTAGAGCTGAGTTTTCTGAATGATAAATTTATTATACGTTTTTAATGGCAGCACAATCGGTCATAATGTTCGTGTTACATTATCTCTAATATTAATCCTTACTCCGATTCGTCCTCCGAGATACGAACCCCCGTAGTTAGAAGAAAGAGAGGTACTTTCTGTTTAGAGATTCCTGTAAAGTAAATTCCAGAGATAGAACTAGCATGCTTCAGCGTTTTGGAAAAGATAAAAAGTCAATAAAATATCATTTGTAGAAATGACACACAAGAATGTACGAAGTATAGCAAGAAAATAACGTATGCGATCTTCCCTAACCAGTCTCTTGTTTTCCCATCCATTTCCTCCAATGCAGTTTCGTACTTTCCTCCAGGAGAGAGGGTATTAGAAGTAAGCATTCTAAATTATAAACTTCACAATTTAAAAGCGTAACTAAAATAACAAGTCTTTCGGTTTAACAGCTAACAAGAGTCCGAAATCACCGAGGGATCCGAAGGAATCTCAGCAGTGGCAGTGGTGCCATCATTCGAACGTAAAAGGGCTACCAGGCGAGTTCGTCTCGTAGCTCCGTGGCTCATAACCTGCTCATTCACAGCATACGTCGCTGAGAGAGGGGAGAACCTTTCATCATGTGTATGCCCGCCTGCGTGTATATGCTGAGTTTTGCTTTTGGATTTTCAGACCGAAATCCGGAAACTCGCATGAGTGAGTCACACATGTAACTAAGTGACAATTCAACGTTTGTTACGAGCGGGCAACTGATCAGATCAAGAATCAGAGGAACTTCATTAAGAACATGGCAAGAAATACCATGGTAGTTCCTAAAAAAATACACGTGCTAAATAAACGATCTATAAAGGAACTGGGGAAATTTTGATAAAGAAGAATAAGGGAGGGAGATTCTTTTTGTTGGGGGGTGCCGTTGAAGTTCAATGTCTTTTCAGATTTAGGTGGCTGTAAGCATAGAATGAACCTTTACCGTCCGCCAAGCTCTCATTCATTAAGGAGTGTTCTAGTTTGATAGAGGAATTCGTTCTTTTAACATCAACAAAAAACAGCGTGGTGCCATGCGGTGATTTCTTGCGATAAGGACTGAAGCGTATACCTCAAGGTTAACGAGAATCGTGACTTTATTATTCAAAGAATTCAAATGAGTAATGCTAAAGGAATGGACGTGGACAAACCAGCCAGTTGGTGTACTTGTGTAAGTTTTTTTTCTGATGTTCTGATTTTCACTCTCGAGAGGTATTGACTGCTTATTACGACTGATGAGGTCTTGATCGTAACTTTAAGTCTAGGTTAGGGTGTGCAAGATAAACTAAACTCCATTCAGGTCTACAAATTTGAAATAAAAGAAATATTTGAGAGTTCGAGTGACTTTATTATTATTATTATTATTATTATTATTATTATTATTATTATTATTATTATTATTCCATTACATCACGACTAAAGATCTTATGAGTCGGCTGAATATAAAATCTACTCCAGGTTGCAACCAGCTACCTAAGGAGCAGATTCGGTGACTATCAGTGCCTCTACAATACTTTACGCAAAATGTGGGCTGTTCCAAATAAAGCAATTTCTTGCACTTCCCAGTCTTTTGAATTACCTGGGAGTTTAGACAAGTTCTTACTCAAATTTTGCGGAACAAATCCCAGAGCTCCGATAACTATCGGGACGACCTGTGCTTTTACGCCCCACATTCGGCTGATCTCGATTTCCAAACTCTTGTATTTAAGACGTTTCTCTGCCTCCTTGGTAACGACGTTTTGATCGCAAGGTACAGCAACATCGATAAGTAAACACGATTTTTTGGCCAAATCCCGGATAACTATATCCGGTTTGTTTGCCGCTATCGTGCGATCAGTTTGAATTTGTTGGTCGTACAATATCGTACACAATCCAACAGACGTCACCGGTTTCGGTGAGTGTTCGTACCACTTGGGGCATGTGTTTGGAACTTCGAGGGCGGTACAGATCTGCCAGTGGAGGTAGCTACACACCCTGTCATGTCTTTTAAGGTATTCGGTCTTTGCTAGGATTGGACAAGCTGAGACAATATGATCAATGGTTTCTACTTGCTCCAGGCAAATGCGGCATTTATCATCTTGGGAAATTTTGAGAACCGCTTTATCATAATGTCGTGTTCTCAAGGCCTGATCTTGGGCAGCTATTACAAGTGCTTCCGATTCTGGCTTCATCCTTCCCCTTTTAAGCCACATAAATGATTGATCTTTATTGATCTGCACCTTGTCCATTCTTTTTAGGTATTGACCGTGGAGTGGTTTGTCTCTCCACGATTTCTGTAACATTTTTTGTGTCTCACACTTCATGTTTAGCAGCATCAGAAGTTCAGTGTCTGTGTTATTCGACGTGTCTTGCATAGTTTTCTTCGCAATGTTTCTTGCTACACTAACAATGCCTCTGTTTCCCATTCTTCGGTCAGATTTCACGACCTGCCTCATTAGAGGGTCGTCTTGATGGCTGACTACATACTTACCCAACCCGACTATTGCGTTGTGCCAGGAGGCCTCAATTTGTCTGAGGCCTCTTCCTCCTTCCTTACGTGCCACATAAAGTCTATGTATATCAGCTCGAGGGTGGGAAACATGATGCATTGTCAGCAGTTTTCTGGTTTTTCGATCCATGGTGCGAATTTCTTGCTCAGTCCAGTCCACTAGTCCAAAACTGTATTCGGCTACAGGTACCGCCAAACTACCTATTGCAGATATTTTATTCCTGGAATTCAGAGCGGACTGCAGGACCAGTCTCACTCGTCTATAATACTCCCTACGAATTCTCTCTTTCATTCTGTCATTCGAGATGGTTTCACATTCTTCAATGCCAAGATATTTGTAAGTTTTACCTGGCTCAAGATCTTGAATCACAGTGTGCGTATCAATTTCAATGTTCTCAGACGTTGTGAGTTTCCCTCTTTTTAAATTGATTTTTGCACACTTGTCAAGACCAAACTTCATGCAGATGTCATTGCTAAAGTCATTCACGACAGACAGCATTTGGGAGAGAATCGCTTCATTCTTGCCAAACACTTTCAGATCATCCATGTAAAACAAATGTGATACTGGCCTTTCATCACCATGGAGCTTAAAACCAAAGTCAGCTTGCGACAACTGTCTCGATAGTGGGATCAAACTAATGCAAAACAGCAGAGGGGATAGTGAATCTCCTTGAAAAATACCCCTGTTAATCTGAATACTTCTTGTTTCTACTGCTTCCTTTCCGCTGTGGATTAGTAACCTGGTACTCCACGACTTCATACTAGCCTTGCAAAACTCAACAAGTCTAGGATGAAATCGATAGATCTCCAGGGTCTTCAAAATCCAATCGTGTGGTACACTATCAAAGGCCTTTTGGTAGTCAATCCAAGCCATGCTCAAATTACGTTTGCGTTTCTTTACATCATTCAAGATGACTTTATTCAGTAGCAAGATTTCCTTACACCCATAAGAGCCTTTACGACATCCTTTTTGTTCAGCTGGCATTAGATGATTCTTATCTAGATGTCTATACATTTTGTCAGCTATAGCTGAAGTTATAACTTTGTACAGTACTGGCAGACAAGTAATTGGCCTGTAGTTCTTCGCCAAAGAGCTGTCTCCCGCTTTGGGTAGCAAATACGTGATGCCGCGTGTGAGCCATTCCGGGATTTCCTTTGGGTTTTCAAAAATTTTATTAACAGCCTTTGCTAGATGAGAATGTATTGCTGTTAATTTCTTAATCCAATAAATCTGGATCTTATCAATCCCGGGGGACTTCCAGTTTCCCATGTTCTTAATTGCTTGGAAGAGGTCCTCTTCCGAGAATTGGTGAACATCTTCCACTGTTTCTACAAGTTCATCGGCAGCATCAACTTCAGATTGAAGCCAAGATGCGTCTTTGTTGTAGGATGTGCTCTCTTCCCAGATTCCTGCCCAAAATGCTTCGACGTCATCTTTTGAAGGAGTAACAGCTTTGCCATTCGGTTTTTGAGTCAGATTGCGATAGAATCTCTTCGCGTCTGTTTCAAACAACCGGTTCTGTACACGGAAATCTATTCTACGTTTGTACCTTCTTATTCGTTGAGCCCATGCTTGAATTTTCTCTTTTAGCTTCTCAACTACCATTAGCCTGCTGGTGTCATTTTCAATTTGGTATTTTTGTTCAACATTGAATATTTTTCGTTGAACTTTAGAGGTGTGCGTTGATTTAGAAGATGCCTCAGCTAAGAATGATATTTCACGCCGGGTGTCGGCTATCCGTTTCATAATTCTGTTCATCCATGGGGGTACAGAGCTGTTTACTCTGTTTTGCTGTCGGCCGTCGGTGTTCTTGGCTGGCCCCAAAATTATCTGAGATACTAGATATCCAGTTGCATATATGATGTGATTGATTTCAGTAATATCTAGATCTCTGCCTGGGGTCTCGACCACCTCATTTAAGACAGAATTAACTGTTTCTATCACTCTTTTAGCTTTGGCATTTTCGTATATTCTCCTCAACGGTTCGCGAGATTCAAACGGAAGTTGACTAACTCTTTCTATTTCGCGCCGAAGGAGATTTCGCATCATGTCCTTATCGTGTAATTCATTGCCAGATGAGTTTTCACCACTGACGTGTGTTTCACTGGAAAGCGATGAACCTTCCACGGGATCATCATTTTCAAGTTCTACATGTTCGTCATGTGGATTGTTCGAGCGAAGTACATACTCCGCATTTCTCTCAATGTCAGCAAGTTGTTCTGCTGTGAATTTTCCACTGCTGAGTATGTATCGTCGTTGACTGGCAAGCTTCTTTGAGTCTAGGGTAGGTCTCATATCTGGGTTCCGCTCTCTCCATACCTTGAAAACTTCTATTTCAGAGCCCCCATTTTTCGCTTTTGCGTAGTAAAAGCACCACATCACCTCCTTTAATTCATCCCGGGTCCATCTCTGACGATGGCTTCGAGCTACTGCCGGCTCTGGGTCCCTGGGACTAGCATCCGTGGGATGGCCAGACGTCGACAAGGTGACATTAGCTCGGTTTCTGAGCAGGTATGGGACATTGGTAGAACAAGGCACGTTAAGATTCATTACATTGCTTGTTCTATCCATTTTGCTCATTGGTTTGAATTGAAGATTCGCAGGACGCAAGTTCGAGTTCACAGATCACACTTAACCCTCGGGTTGTTTCCTGCCATCCGTTACTGCGACCCACAGTGGCCTCGGGGCATCCCCCCGCAGGGCCCAGCAAGGGGTCCCTCCGATCGCCAGTCGGCATTACTAAACCCTACGGGATTTTCACTGACTGCTGAAGGCAGCCTCCTTCGCTGGCTAATGCAAGGTTCGGGCCTCCACTCTAATCAGTGGCCTGGTGTGCCAAACCAGTTTCTCTCCTGTACCCTCTATGGGCCGACAACAGGAAGTCCAAAGGTTCATGACCCTTCCCTCTCTACTTACTTCCCACTCTCCTCAAAATGGAGTACTTCTTCGTCTGACCCCTCACCTTCAACCTATTCAGCAAGGGAGGCCCTACTGGTAGCTAGGCTACCACTGACATAGCTTTAAGGCTCATGGGGGTACTCAAGCTCCACCACCAACTGCAAGGTCGTGTACTCCCTAGGTGGAGTTATTATTATTATTATTATTGTTATTATTATTATTATTATTATTATTATTATTATTAATGACAATAGTCATCATCATAATTACCTTACGGTCGTAATGTGATGTTACATTGTAGACCAATCTGGCTCTTGCAAATATATAAACTTGCAGAGTTTCGTAGACAATGAGGATAATAATACAAATTGTATGTCAGTATTCGTAGGATTGAGGTCCTCGCAGAAGACTGCAGTGAAGTTGATCAGCAAGTGAAGTAAATGTTTCCCCAAATACCCAAGCAACCATTACGGTAATGCTACATTACGAATGCAGAGAATATATCAATAGCTGTAGGATGAGCCTCCCCCCCCCCCCGGGTAGAGTTGCCGGAGGTACTTAGAGGTACTGATCGTCCACCGAATCCTCTTCCAGGCTGCTCGTGACGCACGCAGTCGCCAGGACGTGCCTTCCGGTGCTCTTGCGCCCAAGGGCCCGCGTGCGTAACGACCCCAGTGTTCCAGTGAGTGCATTCTTAAGAGAGTGCCAAGGCGAAGGAGGAATTTCGAGGATTTCGACGATGAAAAATATTTGTGAACCGCAGATCTATACTCCACGCGCACAAAATGATCGAATTTTGTGGATAGCGCTCATTCGTGTTGAGCCACAGGCATCGCAGTGTGTGTATGTGTATGTATGTATGTATGTGTGTGTGTGTGTGTGTGGGGTGTACGTGTGTCATCAGCGCGGATTTCACGAATGTTTGTCCAAACTCTTTCGTCCAATATTATTTGTCCAACACGCTAAAGTTCAGTGGTGTTAGTCCATATTATTTGCAGTCCTCACAAAGGTGGTTCAATATATCTACGGTCCGACCGTGATCCAATAACAGTCAGTTTGAGTAAGGCCATAGAATTTTCATTCTACAGTAAATTTCAAATCAAGAACGTGTCGGACGTGTATGACATTCCAGTTAAAATAAAGAAAACGAACAACTGAAACAATACTTTAGATCAGTTCCTAAACCTACACAGCAACCCGCAGAACCGCGAAGCGTAAGAGTGATGTAAAGGAAATTACACATTTTAAAACGAAACCTGTAATTGATTTATGATTTCTGCAATGTATTAAATATTCATCTTTTAGTTCATTTATTTATTTGCTATAAATCCTCGTCATAGCTCCAATTATTTCAAGAAAAAAATCCGTACCGAATCAGGGTCAAGGTATTTGCGAACGAAGTTTCAAATAGTTTTAGAAAAGAATGGGTGAAAAATCTGCGGACAAAAATGAAGGACAAAATCACAACTGGACGTTAAGGACCCAATGACGGTTGGACGAAAACGAAATGGACGAGCGTTGTGTTAACCGACGGCGCGTGCGCGCGGCAACCTCGGGCGGAATGGCGCACGCTCCACTTGCGACGGGTGCGCGCCTGGGGCGGCCAGGAAGCAGTCCCCTCCCCCCTTCCGAACAGCACTGCGCCACGGGCGATACCGCCACCCAATTCACGGATGGCCGCCCCTTGCGAACGCCCACTGGAGACTCGTTGCAGGTGTTTCTATAAGAATGGAGACGTTTTAAACATTGATGAATTGAAGACTATGTTTTTTGTTTTACAATTTCGACGATTTGCTCGTCGATGAAAAGTTTCCGTAAACTCAGTTTTGTAAAAGTTAAAATATGAAATAAAAACTGATACCACAATCTACGTGTCCGAACCAAACGAACGCGATTTGATTTGATTTATTAGGTCAAAAAACAGTAAAAACTGTATGTGACGTAGTGGGGAGCAGATTATCTGCGCACATTTTCTTGAGGTTTGCACTACCTCCAGGGAGCAGACTATCCCTCACCCTGTCTTTCTTTGGATTTCGCACATGCAGAGTTGTTTGATAACTTTTTCAGTTAAATTTTAATTATAGCGGCTACTGTCAAGTTAAGTTTTGTTGCGCACTAATTGAATGTTAGAGGTTACTAAACCCAGCTTTAAAACATTGTTGATTCAGAACATCGATGCTATTTGGTAGATGTATTATTCGAGGTTTAATTTTGAACTTCGATGTTTGGCAACATTGAGGTGTTATCGTCGACGTCGCATCACCGCCTGCCACTGCGATCCCGCCCTCGCACTTGGCTGACGACGGAAAGACGATTGGCTGCAGTAAAGCTGATTTCCGCACCCCGTGAAGCGATAACTGGGCTCATGGGCGGAAAAATCAGACACACATCGACTTAATATTTTCATGAAATTATCAGTCGCATTTTCCGGGTGTAATGAGTATTTCACTTTCTCTTGCTCACTCTCCTTATTTCTCTTACTTCCTTGTTATCTCGTACTTCCTTATTTACTCCCCTCTCCTCTCTCTTCCTTGAATTCTATTTTCGTGGTTGAAACCGTGGCCTAATAGTATAATGGGGTGTGTAGGGAAAAAATGGAACTGCATCGATTGCGGATTGATTGCGGCACATTTTCATTGCGTGCTTCCATAATTTTCCCGTCGATTTGCCAATGGAATTACCAGCAGATAAACTGAGCTAATGAAGCATTTGCTCTAATAATGCCAAATCTAAGTATTGCTGTTTCTAACGCTATAATTTCCAACGCTGCTTCTGCAAAGCTGATTTATCTCTGAGCGAAGAGTGCCAAGGTGACGCGACGTCGCTCCATAAGTGGTGGGAACGGAAATGCTTACGGCCTGACGGAGTGAGTTATGTTCCAGGAAGTATAAGAATATCCGTGCGTGTGTATCTTCACAGGAACCAACAACGTATGTGTCTCGTTAGAAATCCGCGAACGATGCATCTAACGGGTTTTGCTTGTTTGGTTATCTCAAGTTGGCAACTTCTTTAGTATTTTTAATGCTATTTAGTACTTGTTTCGAGCTAGCGGGTTTTATTGCGAAAGGTACTGTAATTTTCTGTGTTACTAATTTGCGAGTGTAACAAATTCTATTAGTGTAGGCGTGTTTCAGTTCTCAACCTCCACTGAAGCATATAAAATACAATTCTTTAGATTTATTTTAAAGCAGAGATCGCTACTTCCACGTACGCAGTATAGTGAGCTCGTTGAATCTTGAATAAGCCATGTTTCGATGAAGCTTCAATGAAGCCATGATTCGCTTTGGCATATAGTTCACTTCACGAGTCTGCGATATTTAAGTCGATGCTGTTTGGTACATGGTGTTGCCGTAAAAATGAGTTTGCAGAAAAGTGGAAATTAGTGTTCGTGTGGTCACTGTAATGGAGAATATTTCAGAAACATTAATTTCATTACTTTTTATTAGTAGATTTGTCAAGTAGATTGTAGATTTTGTCATTAACATTATTTCAACATTATTTCACCTTCAGCAAGAAATGAAGTATCTCCCCCAACGGGCTCCCCCGAGTTCCCGACTTGTGTCTGGATATGTGGTAGTGTAGACTCTACGTGTGTGTGTGTGTGTGTGGTGAGTTTGGTGTGTGTGTGTGGCGTGTGTGTGTGTGGCGTGTGTGTGTGTGGCGTGTGTGTGTGTGGCGTGTGTGTGTGTGGCGTGTGTGTGTGGCGTGTGTGTGTGTGGCGCATGTGTGTGTGTGGCGTGAGTGTGTGTGTGGCGCGTGAGTGTGTGTGTGGCGTGTGTGTGTGTGTGTGGCGTGTGTGTGTGTGGTGTGTGTGTGTGTGTGTGTGTGTGTGTGTGTGTGTGTGTGTGTGGCGTGTGCGCGTAAGGGGAGAGGAGGGAAAGATCACGCGCGGTCCGTGGCCTGTTTGTTCGGGTACTGCTACCGTTATTCGCCTAGAATTAATGCGAGAAACGATTGAAAACTACCGATTGGAGCAGCCGGCTGCCAGAATTCTCCAGACCGCGGCTGAATTCGATCTAGATCTCTTCTTAATGACGAAAATCCCCTACCGTTGGGATTCGAACCTTTGTACCTCACTGTTAGAATCGCTGTTGAGTAAAAGGCAAAGATAAACGCTTCCGGTTTACCTTATAGTATCAACTAAATTTGTATACAGCAATAACTTCAATTACAATATTTTTTTTTCTTTCCTTTATACCACATTCCCCTCTTTTCCGTCATACCCGCGTTTCTCTCTTCCACTTCACTCTGTAAAATTACTCTAACTTTCTACATTTTGTCGTATTCCCTGACTCTGTTGTACTCGTGAACCTTTCCAAAATGTTCCAGTTTTTTTCTCCTCTCACAGATTCTTGAAATTATATCTTCCCTAGTCCTCCAATATAGTCGTCTCCGTACTTCTTTCCCAGTTCTACATCTTACTATTGGGCCTCTACCTGTCCCTCTTTTTTCTTCCTTTCTACTACCTCGGAACTTTCTTTCTTGTTTCGAGTCCTGTTATCCACCTCACCCTACTTCCATCATCTTGTACGATTTCCCTTACTTTCTCCTTATAATAATTTCTTCACTATTCAACCATTTCTTTGTACACCCTTCCATTGTGTGTCCGTATATTTCTTCCCCTCAAATGTTCTCACAATCTCCTCACACATCCTGTGATTCGTACCCTGTCATTCCAAAGCCTTGATCCTAATATTTTCTTCTTCTAACGTAAGTTCATTTCCTGTCCTTTAACTAGTTTTCTTCATGCACCTACTCTCCTTCCTCACCTCCTTTAAATACCTAAGCCTACCCATACTCCTTGTGAATCTCAATGTATATTGAACTTGTAACACTCATACGCCTCCAAAACCCCCTATCCCCCCTCACTCTTTAATTCGTGCGTTCTCGAATGTGTGTTCGGGCACTTATTCTCAAAGCAACCTAATTCTGGCGTCTGCAAATGTGTAATGAACGAATAATACAGTATTATGAAGTGAGAAAGAGTTTCTTCAGTAATAAAAAGTTCTTGTTCTAAGTCATCTTGAAAGAAGGTCATATACGATTTTTCGAAAATATGAGTAGTTTTCGAGTAATTTTGCTTGATGTATAGGCAGTTTTTACACAGTTATTATCTCAGAAATGGTTCCAAATTTAAAAAAATAAATGTTTGTATGTTTCAAAGTACGGTTTAAAATTTGGTAAATTCTGTATTTTCGAAAATTGCAAAAAATTAACATCGCAAAAATCCTATTTTGAAAATGTATTTTTGTCTTTAATGAAACAAACCAGAAGGTTTCCAAAATAACTCTTTACAGAAGGATTACGAAATGTTTAGTTTTTTAAAAAACATAGTTTTCGCTTGATGTTAATGCAATTTATAAAAAAAACATTTTCTCGAAAACGTCTCCAAATTATTTCTTTAAATGTTTTCGCGGATATAGCAAACGATGAGATTATGAAAACGGTGCAGGTCTCTGGTTCGTGAAGTACGAATTTTCGAAAATTGCAAAAGTTAAAAATAATGCGATACAGTATGTGTATGTAGCACCACTAGTTTTGCAATTGACATCTCTGTCATCTCTTTCACCAGGGTAATCACCTCTGCCACGTTTCCTTCCACAGCCTTTCTCACAATCTTACTTTTGTTATACTGGACCCCTTTTGTGAACAAATCCTCTTTCTAGTTGTTTTTTTTCTTCGTGGGCCTTTTCCCACCTCCAGGGGATGTCGATTTCGACTATCCGCCCCTCATGGGACACATTGACCTTTTTACACTAGACACACGTGCGAGCTCCTTGGTCTGTGGTCAGCAGACTCCCAAGGCCTTTCGCGGCAACACACGTACACGAAAGACAAGGGGCAAACAACCATGCCCACGGCGGGGCTCGAACCCGCGACCCTTCCGATCGAGGCACGGAGTCGGCACTCGCTCTAGGCATCTCAGCCATCCAGGTCGGCAAATCTTCTTTCCTCTTTTATTTTTTTAAATTTTTTCCCGTCCCCCCTCTTTACTCCATTATCGATAAATGATTAGAATCAACGCTTCCCTAACCTAAAAGCTTGAAATTTCATACCGTCCTTGTCCTCCAGCTGTTACATCATCAATAATGGTCATCATTCCTCTGTTGTCTGTATTAACTGTAAATTCTTCCTTCTCATCCCCTCATTTACTACCATTTATTATTATCCTCTCTCGATCCTCCCAAAACGTAATTTTAATGTCTTCCCCTCATTATTCACTTGTCCCTCGCATGCCTTGTGGCCTTCGTTTCCTCTTCCTTTCGTACTCGACCTCAGTCTTCGGGTTAAATTCTTTTTTTCTTTACTGAGCAAAGTAATACGTGTTGCGACTGTTCTACGACGCTTTATGACCCAGAATGATCTAGAACCTGCTGTGGACGTTTAAATTTCTTCCCATTGCATTGAAGAGAAAGTATCTGATCAATAGGCAAATTTGACGATATCTCGGCTGTCCGGGTGACGCCGCGTTCTAGGCTGTGAAGCCGGCATTTCGACCATCCTTTTCGAGGTCTTCATCAGGGCTGGTCTGCGCTGGTGTAGTCAGCGCTCGGGTATAAACACAGCCTAGTACGCGGCGTCACCCGGACAGCCGGGATCTCAACTCTGGCTGCGGAAGCCTAAGACTTCATAAATTTGATGTTTCTCGTAATACACGTCTGATTCATTTCAGAATATTAATTTATAGACGATTTGGAAAAAGGGCGCCGCCCCAAAAATTGTGTTCCCCGTGAAACTCACTTATCACACGATAACATATTTATCACACGATAACCTATTATCAAAATACGTGTCAGACATCACGCAAGTGAGGCAGAAAACACAATGCGTCTTGTGTTTAGGTGAGAGTGACAAACATTTAACTGGTGGGCCGCAAAACAACATGTATATGAAAGTTTTCTACAGTATTCTGTTCTTAATTTTAGTGTGAATATGAATCTTGAAGAAACATGAATGATAATCGTGTGATTTGCTGCGTTGAAAAATTATTATTGTTAAGAACTAGTGAATCTTGGATTTTGCTAATTAAACACTCAAAATACGCATTCGATTTGTGTTATCAAATTGTCAAAGTGTTGTGTGTTCTGGGACATTCGTGTGGCAGTTCAGTGAACTGATGTATCCTGCCATTGTCTTGTACCTCCTATCCGGCACCTAAGTTTCAAATACTTCCAGGATAATATATTTAAACCGTCATGTGATTCTGAAGATCAATCTGAGGTGAGTTGTTTTGTGAATGTTAACTTTGACATGGATATTGTGGGCTTGAATGGTCGTCACTGCCCTTTTGTTTGTTTTTTTCGGAGTACTGTGCTCTTCAATATAATTGTAAATTTTCAGGGAAGGTGTGTTTGTTTAATACTTGTTTTCAGAACAGTGATGAAAAAATATGTTTACTTAAATATTTCGAAATTAATCTCAAATTGGCAGGGAGCATGGTTTTTCATATTTTAATCTTTTAAATTCAATGTTGCGTTACTTTTTCTGAGCACTTAGAGAGTCACCTAACAAAATCTATTCAAGTTTAAAGGAAAAAAAAACAAATACAAACAAAATCAACATCTACAAACAATTCAACAAAATTAGTCGTATGTATTAGGTGTTTGGGAAATTCTAGGAATTCGACTTTATGTGGATTAAATTCCATATTTACATCTGCATTTACTTAATTTTCAAAACAATTTCTGAAGATAGAAATTATTGTTGTTATGGCGTGGACTGTACACTCCTTTTCTTAAGAAGACTTTGCTTGAATAGAGAATTTACTCTAAGAAGGAACCAATTATTGACAGATCGAAAAGCAAATGAAGGACATGCTGATTGAAGATTTGCAGGAAGTTGTGCCATATCTTTTTGAAAGTGAACCATCTGCTTACTTACGCATTAACAAATTGAGCACACAGACATAACCTACAGTTATTTTGATAGCAGTAGCCAAACAGTTGACACAGCGACTCCCTTCTTAGTGAAATCTCTCTATACAATGGAAGACCCTAAGTCTGTGAGTATATTTGAAAGTTGTTCTTAATTGTCACTTATTAAATTGTTACTTCGCGTCATTGCAAAGAAAATGACATTTCACTGATTTTGAACTTGGGATCTAGAAAGGAAATACTTCGGTCTTTTAACGGATATACGATTTTGAAGTCTCTTATGGCGAAAAAGTCGGTTTTCTTTTTTTCGAAACATTTATCTGTCCGTCCGTCGGCCCGCCATTCTAGGAACAACACCAGCGCCTAAACCGTATCTCCGAAACTGATATTCCCCAAACAATCTGGCGACATCGAGGACCTGCGAATTTTAAACGGGATTTTAAATCTTTACCTAGGGACTTATTAAGAATCCCCTGGAATACTTTCGACATTTTCTCCAAAATGGCCTCAGATTTTTTCTGTACTTTTTTGCGCCATTCACTTAAAATGCTCTTGTAAATACGGCGAAGGTCTTTTATTAAAACTCCTGAATTTTTGAAAATGGCAAAAGTTTAGTTTTTTATCGTCTCCTAAAACTACATTATTGAAATTAGTATATTGTCTTAGTAGAGAATTAATTCTTCCAAATTCTGCTTTTAATTTATGTTATATTCAATTATTTTAAAATAAGGGTAGTTTTAACATGACTTTGATTTCAATGTTGGCGGTTTTCCGCAAATAAGGTAAACAGAAAAACAAAAAATGCTCTCAAAAACTAAAACTCCAAAACTATTTTTTTTTTAATTTTCAAGAATTAAAGAATTTATATCCATATGCAATGCGCAAAATTTTTGCATGAATAGCAGTACTGTACTATAGGGAGGAAAAGTATTGGAACTACCTCAACAATATCTCGAATATCGGTCGTAAAATCCGTGATTAAGGTTCTCTTCAGCAATAACTTCCCGCACCCACCAGGATTAAGGATGATTAGTGCTATTCCAAAGATGGTTAAGGTTGGTGCAGGTGGAGAGGAGAAACTTGCAATTTTGTACCCGAAAATCGATTTGTATATAAGGATGGATGTCACGTATCTATTCTATCAGATTAAAAGCTTTTGAGATGAAATATATTAAATACTCAGGAGTAAGATCTAGTTTTGTCGTTTCAGGGATCATTAAGATATTTTAATTTTGAGAGGTACTCTGCATGAAGTCCCTATGACATTTTTAACATTTTCTGGGAAATGGCTGAAATTTTGTCTTGAAATGTTTCGCTAATGAAGAAGGAAGTGCATTTAGATGTATGGTATTGTTCCGATCATCATTAAAACCTCCGACAAATAGAAAATTGCAAAAATCCAGAATGTGTAAACCTTCCCTTATTTCTTTAGTTTCGAGATTTAGTAATGAATGTCGTGAAACAATGTTTTGGAGGTTTACTATTTTCCGAATATACGTAGCACTGTTCTACAGTCATACCCCAAGCATTTCTGATTTTCGGCACGCATCCTTGCTGGTCGACATTTTAAGATGTGTCCCAACTTTCCTAGTCATTTTTCGACCGTATTGATTCGTGTGGTTTGGATGTGTTATGCTAATTAATTCCATTGAAGATCTTTAAATGATGTTATAGACGCTTTTAAAAAATCTGAGTAGTAGTTGAGACAATGAGAGGAAGAAAAGCTCCCTCCCCCCGTGGAGTGTATTTCGAACCTTTTTGTGAACTTATCACACTAAGTATGCGGGCTCTTCGAATTTGGGGTCAGCAGACGGCAAGGCTCTTCGTAACAACACGTACACAATAGACATGGGACGAACATCCAGGCCTAGAGTGGTAATGGAATCCGCCACCCGTGGGACCCTGGTGCTTGGATGGTATTGAAGCCACTTCGGCGATCCAGGTCGGCGACTGTGTTACATTGTGTGTAAAAAGCAAACGATATTTGTATGCTTGTTTCTCGTTTGATGAAAAACGAGCTTGTCGTTTTGTTTACGTGGCCTAGTCTTACGAATCACCTACGTCATTTCTTTTGCGGCTCTCACATCCAACCAACGTATCTTGAAAAATGAGGTGGGAGCCTTGAAAGAAAGTTTCACTGTGAGGTGACAATTGGATTTTCATACTATAATTATTTATTTGTGTTAAAAATGCGTCTGAAGTAAGCAAACGTAAATGCAATTCCGCAAAACACAACCCACTTAACGACCTTTTTCTTGACGTCGATTATGTTGAATTAAAAATGTCGCATCCTAGCGCCTTGGCTTTCGACGACCAAACTAAGTTGTAAGGCTCTAAAACACACAGTCCTCGACGTTATATTCCTCATGCCGTCATTACACATACCTCAGACCGTTCTGTTCCTCACGTTGTCATCTACAAAATATTTTGAGTCATTCTACTACTGTTTTTAGATTCGGCCCTTACTGGTATCTCCACTCCAAGGTAAGGGTGGGGAGCGAGAAATCTCGCACGGGTAAAGAAATAGAAAAATATTCGGGACCTCTCTTTCCGCCCATCTTAAAAACTGCGTTTTATTGCCAGTGTAATAAAATGTAGGTTCCATAGTCGCAAAGTTTATCGTACATTGACCCAGTTGATATTTTAAGAAATACTATGTTTTTTATGTATGTGAAGTTAGTGAGTTTTTCGTTTCCCGGGATGTTTCGCATCATCTTTCCGTTCCCTACTTCCTGGGCTCTACCTCCACACGTTCCTCTCCCTGTTCGCAGAGAGCTACGTGAATGTTACATATTATATTTACAAGTACATGTGCTTTAAATAATGTCAAGTAAAGTTTCTCGAGAACTCAACCGTTTAAAACTAGCTGAAAATATTAACTTTTCAGAAACGCTCAAATGCCATTTTCTCATAAATGGCTCCAAATTTTTTCTTTAAACTTTTGGAACGGATAGTGCTAATTGCACTCTTTTATATTACGTAAAGTTCAATTTGGGTATATTTTTGTTTGTGCAAAAATCTCTTACACCTTTAATATGCCCATTTCCGGCAATTTGTAAACACTATTCTATTTGTGAGTGTAAGTGCTTCAAATGAAGTTTTTCGAAAACTCAAAAGTTCTCTGTGAAAAAGAGCTTCAAATTTCGCATTTTTAGCAGCGCTTAAATGTCATTTTTTTAAAAACTGCTCCAAATTTTTCTAAGAAAATTGCCATTTAGGACGAGGTTTTACTGTTCTTTAATATTGTAAAATTAATATTTCCGTTCTACCATTCGGAAACTGAAAAATTAAGAAAATGTCAAAAAAGTACTTTGGGCGGCGATAGATGGCAGCTGGCGCGAGTGTGGCAATTCCGAATAGCTAGCCAATTTTGCTCAGATCCAAGGAAATGGAAAACTAATATGGGGAAGTCTCAGCCATTCTGCAGCACAACTAGTTTTTCTTAATTTAGCAACTGGATTTACCCACTTTTTCGTTGTCACGGTCCAGGAACGATTTTTTTCTAGCGAAAATTCGCCATTTTTTCCGCGCAGCATTACATAACTTTCCCTATACTAAGTATATTACTCCGTATATGCGTACGTACATACGGGAAAGTAAAAAGGAGAGAAGGAAGGGTATTTCCTCAGCGCGCGAACGCCTGGACGCAGGCAACCCGCACAACGCATCTGCGTGGCCTGTAAGCGGTTGCGGCAGAAGCCATCAGGCGCTGTGCTCGAGCTTCGAACTGT
This sequence comes from Acheta domesticus, assembly GCA_031308135.1. Taxonomy (NCBI): domain Eukaryota; kingdom Metazoa; phylum Arthropoda; class Insecta; order Orthoptera; family Gryllidae; genus Acheta; species Acheta domesticus. The sequence continues at coordinate 9,001,095 of JAHLJT010002406.1, read as the reverse complement.
TCCGGTTACAGATGTACTGCTTGCTCAAAGACTTTGCTTTGATTTGAATTTTCATTTCAACATAAAGTAAGCATTGATATTTCAATGAAGTTTACAACAACAGACATAGATCACACTTAGATTGCATTCACTTGACTGTTTTGGGTAACTTTGGGAAGCTTTGAAAAATAATATCCATTTAATATTAAAATATGTTGTGGGAAAGTACGTATGTTGGAATGGGGCGTTTGAGGGGGGGGAAGTGGAGGTCTCTGTAACAAGGGCGGAGAATTATTTTGTTTGAGGGCTTTGGTTAGATCAATCGAAACCATTACACAGTAGGTTCGGACACAATCGGATGACAGATTTGCGCTTGCTTTGAACGTTGTTGAAAGTAGTGAATGACCGAAAATACTGAAAGTAGAGTATTGCAAGTCATCAGTAGATGTGGTACTATGCATTATTTATTACGGACCGTGGCGAACAAAATTATAAATTTACTTTTTGTGATAATGTGCTGTTGTATCGACTCATAACGCAACTAAACAGAAGGAAATATCACACTTAACGACCGGCACCCGTTAAGTTCTACAGTCTCTTAAAACAATAGAAACAAACTGGGTGTACTTAAATACGACGTATGAGTACTGCTACTTTAAGAATATGTATTTCTTATTTATTTATTATGTCTTCTTTTAAGAAGGTGGTATTACGAAAAGTTTAGAACGACACACAGCCGATATCACATATAACAAACTTGGGTGGTTATAAGCCAAGGCCATAGCTTCTGTTTACTAACTTCAACAGTGTTATTTGCTCAATTGTGAATCGGCCCGATGACGTGAACAACTACATTTCTCAAATCCGACGTATTTCGTGCCTTCTTCTTCTACAATTATACAATTGGTCTCCAGCCGATTAGGCTTTTGGAGGTAGGTGAGGGCTTTGTCTTAAATGTACTACTTAAATCTAAATTTAAACTAATAGATAGTGCCTCTTTGGGGTCTCATTAGTTAGCAAAAATTTTGTGTAATTGATTTGTTCTTTGAAAATGTTCATTGTTCTTTTTGTTTTCATTCATTCTTAGACTATATTTACAACACATTCATGCATCTGTCATTCGATCATTCATTCATGCGTCATTAATCATTCATTCATTCACGTGTCAGATCTTTCATTCACTCATCATTCATTAACTCATGCGTCATTCATTCGGTCATGCGTCATTCATTCATTCGTTCATGCGTCATTCATTCGTTCATGCGTCATTCATTCATTCATGCGTCATTCATTCATTCATCATTCATGCGTCATTCACTCATTCATGCGTCATTCATGCGTCATTCATCATTCATGCGTCATTCATTCATTCATTCATGCGGTGGAGTGCGAGAAGCGCAGCGCCATCTGTGGGAGGCGTTGGGCGCGAGGCGGCGCCGCCCCCGCGCCGCGCGCTCTCGAGGCGCCCGCGGTGCGCTTCCCGGGTTCTCGCGCAAGAGGCCCCTCATCGCCAGTGCCAGCCATGGCTGCCCGAGTTCGCGGTTTTGACACAGTGCTTGGTTTGCCCATTGAATCGCCTGCTGCCGGAATGCCCCACTCGCGTCAGGACTTCGTTTTCTTTGGGTTTTGGCGTATCAGTCTACTTCGCCTTCGCAAAATTGAAGCCCATTTGCTAAAAAAGAAATCCATAGAAAACCTCCGTCAACACAAAGACCTAACAGACAACTTTCTTGTGCAGATTGTTCCGCACTTCGTACATTATCATTGTCTATCTGTATAGATAACTTTCACCGACGTCGTACTGGCGTATCTGTTGTGTCAACGAGAAAAGGGTATTTTGGATATATGGTTGTCATATAAACATGTTCATTGTTTAAGTTATTGTCGACCATATGTAGAATATCATCCTCTAATCTCTGAGAATATGTTTTTATAATATATAACAGTATATTAATAAGCTGACAAATTTCTTTTAAATGTTTTGTATTTCTAATACTGTTTCAGGTTTTGAGAATTCTGCATTAAAAATGAGCTTCTCACTTTCTTCATTGCAATCAGGGGGGGCACAAGGAAGTCCCCAACAAGTGATGATGCAAGTTGAGAGGCCATACAACAGCCTCACCAAAAAGTCAAGGTAATGGCTTTCTTATTTGTTTTTTGGTACACTTCGGTGTAATATATTATTGACTGATTCTTCTTGCATACTTTTTGGCGAAGCCTTCTTTCATTCACTTGATTTTGTCAACCACATGAGCTAATAAACAACTCCTTGCAATTTGTTGGATTGTAAGTTGAAGTTCTAATGATCAAATTCTTTAAATGAACTGGAGAAGCTATTGAAGGAAGCTGAACACGATAAAAGTTCTTTCATCTTCTGTGAGAATTATGTTCTTTAATTCATTGCTGTTTTGTTATTGAATTTATAAATCTCGGTTCATGCATCTCTTTGTGAGATTTGGTTTTAAAAAAAGTCTAAACAAGTCGCTACTCGCTCTTCAGAATAAAAGTGATTAGCTACTATATAACTTTTGGGCCCACTCTTTAAGCATTGTAGAATTTACATTTGAAGGGGTTGTATATCATCCTTCATCCAACCTTCATATCAAGCCAGAGGAAACAAAGTTTTTCTTAATTGAGACAGTTTAAATTGTATTTTCACTCAATATCTTGTTTTGAGTGAATTGTCATTGTCAATTGGGGTGGCATGTCAGAATATTAAAAATAGTTTGAAGGCCTAAATTAAAATAAATTAGTCCTTAGTACACTGTCAGTTGATTAACTTGAATGAATTTCGTGAAATTAATATTTAAACTCGTAACATGTATAATATTCATAATTCGTGTAAAAAGTATAAATGCTTTCATAAATAATTACAATTAACATAAATTAACATTAAATATTCAATCTTATTTTGGCAGTTATACTTAAATACTTAATTGGATAAATTGGGTACAAATTGTTACAATGATAACACTTTGTTTTTATGGAACCATGAGATATAGAAATATACAAATCATGCATTTTTATAGAATAATTGTAGAAAAAAAATGTTTATAATTCGTGATGAATTGGTGGTTTGTTGTATTACCTCTACTTTATTGTTCAGAACACCTGGAATTTCAAATGTACAAAAAATTTATTATTTTGTGCATTCAATATAAAAAAATCTATAAATACAGTACATTATTTTTAATTATAATTATCTGCAATATTTATATCAAAATTCGTTTGTGTATACCTGATCAATTTAGTAAATTATTCATGATACAATACTTAATTAATAAAAAACTGATTTAAATAAAATTACCTATTTAAATTTACATAAATAATATAATTTCTTATTCACTGCACTCGGTGAGTCTTTTGATGATACGCAAAATATATTCAGGAAACCTATTTTTAAGATACTTTCAGTTTTAAAATTTGAAAACAAACGAGTGATCACAAGCGAGCGATTGTCACTTGGTTGGTAGAGCGGTAGATTAAAGAAAGCAAGTTGTTCTTTGTTTTCCGTATAGATATCTCTCTCTCTCTCTCTCTCTCCCTCTCCCTCTCTCTCTCTCATTTATATATATATAAATTCTGTTATCTGGATTTTGTAATAAGATTCTTCAATTGTCATTGATTGTATTTTTCAGAGTGAATTTAGAGCGAGAAATGTGGCGACGTTCATGGGGAACACAAGAAGAGAAGAAGGATGATTTTTGGGCAGCTATACAACCTAACTATAACTACCTCATGGATAATAACCTCATTGAAAGTTGTAAGGTGGGTAGAAAATAATGCCTCAAAATCTGAAGGAGGAGTCTGAGCAAAACCGTTTCTTTTGCTCGTGTTATTGTTGGTGTTTTTTTCTTTTATAGTTTTGTTCATCTTCGTGTTACAAAATTTTCACACACTATCCTTCAGTTTACAGATTTTATTTTCACCAAATGTACAAGAAGATTCTGCTTATTTCTGAAAAGTTATTTTGGATGTACTTATAATTTAGATATGGATGACCCTTTTTCTGAAATTTTTGTTTTCATGTGCTATTTGGTTGAAAAGATGTTAATTTTGATTCTATGTACTTTATCTTCAGAATGTGAAGAAATTAGGTCTCCTCCAAAAATTGAATTGGGAACTCCTACTCGGTGTTAAGGAGGACTTCAACTCTGAGGATACACTCTTTAGAGTATTTAAACAGTTCATTTTTAGTTACCTATGCTTCAATCACAATGAAATGAAAATTTATTAATTGATAATAATTTAAGATGTTTACATTTTTATAGAAATAAAGAATATTACAAGTTTCTATTCTAAATAGTCACAGTGTAATTTATGCAATATTTAGTTGACAGATTTACAAATGATATTGCTTAGTTGTACATCTTATTTAGTCATATGTAGTCACGTTAAAATAAATCCAAATTTAATGTTTTGATGTTATAACTTACTATTGTATACATAATTAATTAATGTATTTTATTAATTAGAATGATCATAAATAACTCTGTTTGGGAAACATTTTTTACTAAATTATAATTGTGGAGTGCTAGTGCTACTTATAATCAAATTTGGGTTCACAGTCTGATTATGACAGCTCTGGTTCATTTGTAAGAGCTGTAAATCTGAATTCTATTTTAATTACAATTGGATAACTAGTTTTTTGTTTTGTGCTATTCTTATATTTAAAGATATGTTATTTCCATATCTTCTCAGGAAGCCCATGGGGAATTGTCATGTGATGAAGAAGAAACAGCCCTCCTCTCTAAGTGGAGTTTCAAAGATTTTACTGCACAATTTTCTGAATTATGTTCCTGGTTAAATGATATACGAGAGGCTGTTTATGGGAAGGAAGAAAATATTAGGGATCGAAATATAAGACTTGTAAGTAAAGACTATTTTTAAAACGATTAATGATTACTAACTATTTCCTTCAACATTTGCTAGTTTTCTCTCTCTTTCTGAGCATTTTAATAATTTAGTTAATAAATAGATTTAAATTTTAGTTTGAAAAATGAGATAATAAGTTAAATTTATGTTTGAAAAATGAACCATTGATCAGACCATACATTTGGCAGAATTAATAATCAACATGACTAATGATGCATACCTGAAAAACTGAGTATTACCCTGATGAAGTTGACTGATGCTGTCTTGGATTAGCTTTAGGCCTCGTTTGAAGCCTAAACCAGTTTCTTGCATAGTCATGTTGAGTAAATTATTGTTACTTCAAAAAATTATTTTTGTTTACATGTTTGCTGGATTTGGTTTCAAACATACAAGATTGCAGTCTCAGTTGTGTACTATTTTGAAAATTTTACTGTAATATTTTGTCTTTGGTTTCAGGAACATGTGGAAGCAATGCAACGCAATGTGTACAAACGTAAACTCTTTACTGAGCAAGCAAAACGATTACTTTTGGAACATTCTGAACTTCAAGATGAAGTTACATGGAGAGTTAATTATCTCAATAGTAAATGGGACATGTTGGAACAGTCAATCAGTCCTTCAAAAGTTGACCCTTCTCAGAAAAGTTTTTGTGCAGGTGTGTAACTTTATACTAAATGGTTTTCCAATAGTAAGTCCTAATGTTTTCTAGTGTGTAATTGTTACATTAAATAAATAAATGCATACTTTGTCATTTGAAACAGAGATAATACAATGAATTAATATGAATGGAGTTTGTTTAGTTTTTTCATTCTTTATGGTAACTGATACCTAATATTATAATTCACTTTTCAATTTTTTGATTGGTTTTATTAGATGTGGAACATGAGGCAGACTGCTTGAAAGAGTGGATCAGAGAGATGGAGCGAAGATTGAAGCCCTTAAATATGCACATTGTGAATGAATGGACCAACCAGGAATTAGTGGAGAAGATCACGGAGTGTGAGGTGAGTTTAGAAATGGAAAATCTATGGAAATCGATCTATGGAAATCTATCTATCTATGGAAATGGTTATTAATGGAAAATCAAAGGAACTGAATTTTACTTTTTAACTTAAATTGTTATGACATTTAAAAGAAATAAAAGTATGTACAGGGGTTGGTTGAAATAATATGAACACATGAAGTATACAAAATATTTATTAATAAAGTGTTGGGCCACCATTTGCTTTTAGATCATCTGCAATTTATTCCGACATGGTACAAATCTATTCTGCCACTTATTCCAATGGAATGTTCTTCCATTCTTGTATCAAAACATCTGGCATTTGCTTCAACAATGTTGGAGGTGGAAATCTGCTCCTCACTTCGCTCTAAAATACACGCTAAAAGTTCAATTATGTTGAGGTTTGGCAATTTTGCTGGCCAGTGAAGATGTTTGATATTATTCTGATGCTCCACAAACCATGGCTCTACCTTTTTTGATGTTTATATGGGCACTTTATCATCTTGGAATATGGCAGTGTTCAACAACAAAATGCTGGCCTTTGTAAGCACTTCATTATAGAGGATGTTGAGATAATCATTTGCAGTAATCCAATCAGTGAGGGTAATAACAGAACCAGCTGAATACCATGATATAGTTGCCCAAATCATAATGGATCTTTCCCCATGCTTATCTGTGGGAAGTAGGCAGGCTGGATCATAGGCTTACTTTGAGGTTATCCGTACATAAATCCATCCATTTGTAGGAAACAATGTAAAAGATGATTCATACTACATTTTTCCAGTCATCAAATGACCAGGTTTTAAGGTCGTGACATCACTAGCAGTTTTGTGTTGGCTTCCATTGTGAAGGCTTTTGCAATTGCAGCCCTTACATGAATGTTAGCTTTGTGAACCTCCTGCCATACTGTTTTTGTTGAAACAGTATTACTTAAGTGAGTATCGAGTTCTGCAATCACTTTTGCCGCAATAGTTTTATATTCTTGGGCCACAGTACTTTTAAATGTTTGTCGGTATCTGTCTTCGTCTTTTACCTCACTATTCCTCTTCTCTGATGATTTACTATGTTTTGTGTATGCTGTCATTATCGTAAACACTGTTGCTAGTGAAATGTTAAAAAGTTTAGCTGTTTTCATCACAGATGTCCCTACTAACTGTGCACCGACAATCTGCCCTCTTTCGAAGACTGAGAGATCACACATTTCACTGATCATTTGTGTTCACTGTCACAGGTTTCCAGTGGTGCCAACATGCAAACATTATGAACTATGTTGCATGGTGTTAAATTATTCTGTCCAACCCCTCTAGTGTACCATTTTATTTTTAAAACCAGACAGTAATTGTAAAATGAAAGAAAGCTTTTGGTATTTGAGCAAGAGAAAAAAATAAACATAAAAATTAAGTTCTAAAGACAAGTGTGATTGAAAAAAGTGATAGTCATGTCCCTTGCTAATTTAGGTGCTTCATCAAGATATTCGAGCTCATGGAAAGGTAGTTGCAGCTGTGCTGAAACGAGCAGAGCTGGCTGAAGCTACTGCAAGTGTGCAGTTGGCAAGACGTCTAGAGAGGCGGTGGCACCTCTTGTTTCTTCGAGCATTAGAATGGCAATTTCACCTTGAAAATTTATTAAAACTTCGCAAACACCCTGTAAGTATTTTTTGTTTGTTTGTTTGTTTTTTGTTTGTACATGTAACAAGTCAGGTACAGGAGCATGTAAGAATGTGCAATATATGTGATCTTGAATTATTTGACAATTGTTGTGTTCAAGAACTATTTTTCAAATGTGTTAGAGACATAGTTCTCACTCATATTAAAGTTCATGATTGTTCTGCAGCTTCCAGAGCATCTGTATTCTGAAAGTGATGAGGAACCTCTTAGCAAACATCCTCGGCTTAGCAGTGGAGATTGTAGTGATCACCTCACTGATGATGGATCATATTTTGAGGTATTCTTGTTCGTATTTCTAGAAACGCAAATACAGTGCTGCAAGAGAGTCATATTTCTTATTTTTAATCATATAAACTTCTCAAATCTTAGTCACACTTTATAAAATTTGTCATAATTCTCATACATATATAAGGCAACTTTTAACAATTTCATTTTATTTTATTTTAACTTTTTTTATTTGCAGTTAGTTTAATATACACAAAAATGTATAGAATGTTACTGATTGTTAATTATTTTGAAACTATTTTAAAACAAAAAATTTCAACATTTCAGCACATTTAAACATTTCAACATTCTTAAACGTACATACTTTAAATATAAATATAATTTTCAAGATATGTTTACTATTCATTGATTTGTAAATTTTAGGATGATATTAAAGATTTCTGGGTGAAAGATTCAGGCTCTAACAGTTTGCCAACACCTGCCAGAAGTTCTGCTGTTTTAAGAAGATGTTCATCAGTATGTGGACATAGTAAGGATATAGGTGTAAACATCACTCCTGATAGTCTAGTACCTCAAATGTCTGTAAAGAAATGTTCAAAAAAGAAAATTGTTGAAGGCAAAAATTCAGATATGGTTGTTCCACTTTCTGAACGATCGCATTGTTCTCGTGAAATGCAAAATACTGGAATTTCACCCATGGAGAGTGATGCCATCAGCTTTAACAAGTGAGTATTTATTTACTATACTTTGTTGATGTAGGTTATTTCTCACACATACAAAAAATTTGTCAATAATAGAAACTGATTTTATATCTGATCACAAATATCTTCTTCATTTTTATTGCCTTTGAATATAAATTTTTCTTCTCATGTGAATTCTGTTTCAATTATCTATCTCTTTTTAGGTCAGATCGAAAAGCTCATAATTGTGCCACATTTTACTTCGAGCATCGTGACACAGACACTGAACAAAAGCAATTTAAGGAAAATATTGAAGGAGAAATTGCTACTTTGAATAATAAAATTTGTGAAGTGAAAGTGTGTGAAGACTCATCAGATGAGGAATGGACTTATACAAGTGGGAAAAGAACAAATGTGGCTAAGGAAAAAGGCAACTTCCTTGCATCAGGAATTCAATCTCTTCCATCTCGCAAAAGAAATGTGGCTGTTCGTCTTGACTTTGGTGAAAAAACATCAGGGAGTGAAGGTGCTGGGAACAGCATGCAGTGCCATAATTTTGATGATAGTGTCAAGTGCAGTGGAGGAGCCGATCCCTCCTGCAAAGAAGCTCTGTCGTTACCGAGAACAACAGAAGAAACTAAAGGTTTATTTTCATCATATCAATATGTGTATATGTAATTGAAAATAAGCCCAAATAGAATTTGATACAGTGATGTGTGCCATTTAGTGAAACTGAAAGAATTTAATGAGATTATTATGTTTCCTCTTAGAGGCAATTTTTTTGCTAGACTCTTGGTTGTAGGTAGTATTTCTTAAAAGAAATGTATCAATAATAATTTCTTTTGTATTACGCTGCTTTTCCCAAGTTTGATTAGCTTAAAGAAATGTAAATGTATAATTTTAGCAGATAATACAGGTTTTTCTTGTGCAATCACATCAAGACAATTTGAATATGATGCATGGTTTTAATAGAGAAATTTTATATACTTTTGTCAACATGTGTACAAATTCTATAGCTGTGTATTATTTTCTCAAAATGGTATTTCTTTTCCTTCTCTTTGTCCCTCCTCATTTTTCCTTCTGTTTCTTCTCCTTCCCTCCTTCTTCTCTGTCCCCTTCCTTTTTCTTCTTTGTTAGCAATATAGAATTTTATATATATTCAAAGAAATTGAAATTCTTTGCTTGTAAACAATCATTTTCAATAATTATTTGAAAAGTTACAGAAAAGTTAAATTTCGTTGTTAATGTAAATGTGCAATACATTCTTAGGGGTTATCAATTAATTACATAATGCAAATTTAAATGATTTTAGATACCCCCTCACACTTTTTGCTTGAACACTCCTACATTAATGATGTAATGATTAAGTGGATTCTTGAGATGAATAAAATGGTTTGCAATAAGCTTCTTTGCCAGAAATTACATTTTAAATTGCATGCAATTGAAAGTTTGATAAAATTTGGACTCCCAATTACTAATACAATATTCTCAGAGTTATTTGAGTTCTGGTTATCGGAAGGTCTGGGTTAATAGCCAGTAATCAGAAAAATACATCAGTCCATTAAAAAACAAAACACAAAAGTATAAAAATTAGTTGGCATGATGCCTAGGAATATTCGGACATCTTGGTATTTGATAATCATCAGATGAGATCAATAATTTTTATTCTAAATTTAAAATTTGTTTTATTGAAAATATGTTTAATTATTGATAAACGTATTAACTTTCATGACATGAAACATGAAATAAATGTACAATTATCTTTTTTTTTTCACTATCTCATACAGACTTTACTCCAAATTATTTCAGTCTTTCCGAATTTGAAGTTATTTTGATTCCAGTTACCTCAGATCATTGCTAATCTACTATATGTCCTTCTGTTTACTTCACTAAGTTAGTAATACTCTTTTGTACTTGCAGAATGTATTCAGTGGTTGGTCCGACAGGCTGAGCTCCTTGTACGCGAGGATTCTTTAATGTGTTCTGAGGATGCCCAAGGTCCTCCGGTTCCTGGTTCTGAGATGACTGTAAGCCAACTGCGACATGCTCGAATTAAACAATGGGTGAAAATGCATTCATCTATTCAAGACAAATTCCAGGTTTGTTGATCATAAAAGAAAGAAAGAAAGAAAAGAAAAGCTTATTTTCAAAAATTTTGTTGTGATTTTTTTTTACCTATGACATTATATATGTATTGAGTAAGGCCTAGTTTTATTGTTAATTTTAAAATGAAAAGTAAAGTAAAAAGAACACAAGAAAAGGGTCAGATTGGTAAAAATATTATCAGATAATTTAAACATTTGATAACTTCTTTATGCATCAGGGCGTATTGCTTTCTGCAATTGCACTCATGCTTATTAGGTACTTGTGTGCATTTTTAATTATACAAAGATACAAAATACCTTCACATTTTGGCTTACTAACAAATACATATTTACTGTTTTCTGATGGAAGAATGGTAGGAGAGAAATAAAAGACCTATAATGTTGGTGTATGTTTTTTCCTTTTAATAAATTATTTGTATGTAAAGTTTTTTCAGTTTCTCTTTATGTTCCTTGTACAGTTGACTGCTAGTCTGTGAATTGTACAAAGAAATAGAGAAAATTTTGAATGCATCTTGGTAGACAGAGCAAAGGATCTTTTATACCACTTTCAAAGTGATTTGAAATCATTTTCTTTGCCATTTTGTTATATTTTTGACATGTTTTTGGAATTTTATAATTCATCTCATAGGTAGTTCCTAAAGAAACTTTTTATGCATTTTATTTTCAAATTTCCCTGTTTTGTTGTTGTTGTTATTATTATTATTATTATTATTATTAATATTATTATTATTATTAGTGTTACTAGTAGTAGTAATATTAATGTTAATATTAATAATACAACTTGAAATTTGTTTCTTTGTAGCTTCCTGACAGCTGTGATGCAAGTGGTGAATACACAACTGGTGATTCAGATGAGGCATGTTCTGTGGACTCGCGAGAAGAATCTAGTGGCATTTCATTGGTTAATAAACATTTGGATGCTTTATTAAATGCACATCCACGATTGGATTCTGCTGAAGGTTTTAGTGATCCTAATGTCACCCTAAAAGCAGATAATAGTCCAGATTCTGCAGATCCAAAAGAATCTAGCAAGGTATTTTTTGTTCTTTCAGTTTGGAGGAGCAGATCAATTATACAACAAACTTTTTTTTTTTCGTGAACTTTTATTGTTTCTTTGTCATGTAGGTTATTATTCGATCCAATCCGCGATACAAGAGAGAAAGGCCCTGGAGTGTATCGGGTATCTCTCAAGTCTCTTCCCTGCCGGGAAGAGATGAAGAGCCAGGTTTTGCGAACTTTTCCACATCTGAATCTGCTTTACATCAAATAATAGGTTCTAATAACACAATTCAAGATAGAGAAAATTCTGTTGTTTCATCTAATGGGTTTCAAGACAATTTATCTTCTTCCACCATTTACGAGAACACAAAAGTTAATTCTGAACATGGTTCTGGTTCTTTACAAAGAAGAAGAGCAAGGCAGAGGAAGAAAACACCACAAGCTGTTGTGAGTACATTTCTATTCTAAAATTAATTATTCTTCCTTCTATTTCTTCATCATTGTTATAATATAGTACCATTGTTGAATCATCAACAATTGATTATCTTCTTATATGTTTTCCTGTTCAGATCTTACTCTTTGTTGCTTTCTTCTTCCTTTAGATTCGTTGTGCTCCATAAAGATCCATTCCACCAGAAAATCTGATAAAAATTTTGTAGGGTCTTTGAGTTGTTCTCATAAATTGTTTATTCCACAACATATTCTTTATGAAAGCATTATATCACAATCATTTCTCTCCCTTCAATTTTTTTTTAATAGCATCAAATCACTTCATCAGTTTTCAAGCTGCTTCAGTTTGTTTCTGCTCGTTATTTTTGTTCCAAGTTATTGAAAGTCATATGTATTCAATAATTTGCCTACTTACAATTTTCATCCTTTCTAGCACTCCTGCACCCTAAGTTGAAGTTAGGCAGTTGATTTTGTAACCCATCTTCACTCTGACACAGCTGTATTGTGTGTTGCATGTTACACTGATTTGTTTGTATTCCTCCATTTCTTTTATAGATCTTATGTCATTTTTTTAAATTTAATTTATAACTGTTCTTAAATGGTGGTAAACTAAGAAAGTTTCGTTTTCAGGTGCATTCCCAAAATGATTGATTAGTATATTGCCTGTTATTTAACCTTCTGACCTTGATTTACAAAATATTTTAGTATTACTTGTGCCAAAAGTTTAAAAACTTGTGCCCCTTTAGTTCCACAAAACAAAAGTAACAGACTAATTTTTCAATGTTAAGTCACAGTCAATGTAGGAGAAGGAAGAGTTCAATTTAAAAAAAACTGATTTTTTTCTTAAATTTTAAAAAGATGTTGAGGTGTAAAAATGTGTTTTACTTTGTAATTAAAGGCCACTTTTTCTTCTATTTTAATGAATTCATTTGCTTTTGTTTTTGAAGTGTTGTCACGGTCTCTCATTTATTGCTAATATGCAATATTGTAATATATAATATAAAATGTTGAAGAGTGTGGAGGAGTGAGAATCTTAGCAGGATCTTAGGGACAAAGAATGTCTGCAGTTATGTAATGAGAAGTCTTAAGTCCTGTGTCTGTTGAAATATTTGCTATTGTTTTTATTAATCAGGTTGTGCAAATGTTTGTTCTTAGGGTTCCAAAAATACTACTGCTTCTGACACAGCACTTTTATTATCAAGCAGTAGTATTTCATCTCCAAAGTTTAAAAATGTTGCCAAAAGTACACCAAAAGTACCTTCAGACAAGATAAATGCTGAAGATTTTCATGGAACACCTACAGAGGAGAAAGCAAGAACGTTATCTGAAACAACATGTACATCGGCAACCTCTGAGCAAAATACTGTTAGTGATTCTTCAGTGTTTCCTACCGAGTCCAGCAGGTCAGTTGGTTATTTTGATTATATACTTTTGATGTTAGTAAAAGTAATAATTAATTAATTTTAAAGGTAGATAATTCAAAGTGAAAGCTTCCTCAAGTTTCATTCCTTTACTGACAAAGTCATAGGTCATTGACAAAAACCACCAGGAATATCTGGGGGGGGGAATCAAGAAATTGTTTAAGAAGTGTCATTTTTTCCTTAATACATAATTAATCTTTTTATTTGAAGAAGAGAAACAAACAAGCTGAAAGATTAGCAAAGATCATTATCTTTTATTCATGAACATATGCATTTCCTCAGGAAACATAAAATCTGTTTCAACGTAATAACTCCACAGGATAGGGATGACTGCCCGACTAACCTCTGGTGCAGAGTTAGGCCAAATTTTATCTGTCGACTCTGGTGCTAAGGGGAATTGGCAAAAATTGTAAATCTGCTGTATTTCATGACCATCTGAAGTGGAATCCATTGCACGTTTCATGGGTATTGGTCCAATAATTGAAATTTATGTCAGTTAGCTGACGTTTCAGAGTTTATTTCTGCGTCCTCAGGGCTGAATACATTTACAACACGGTTAGATGTGTACACTAAATTACACAATGTCACACTCATTGCATATTACACTACGTACAAACACAACTACACAATGTATATAAGCTAATTACATGCAAGTGTGCTCGAAGCACACATTACCAATCACAAATTTTATATATATATATATATATATATATATATATATATATACATATATATATTTATATATATTTATATATATATATATATATTATATATATATATTATATATATATTATATATATATATATATATATATATATATATATAAATACAATGCCAAAACTATTTTTTTGTTTGTTTTTTAATATTAAATTAAAAAGCATACAACACGTACCTTGCTGTGCGAACTCAAATCATTGATACAGCGTGAATAACCAGACAACTTGACTTTTCATGTTAGGGTTTCTGATTTTAAGAAATTTACGTGATGTCTGTAAATACACATGTCTATTTCTCATCAACCAGAAGGAATTGAACTTATCTGGTTACACACAAATGAAGAGAATCTTTCAGAGAATTCAGGAGTATAATTCTCATTTTCAGCAAAATTTCGGCTTATCAACTTATTCACCGGGATCAAAGATACAGAGAGATATAAGGGACAAAGTTATGGACAGTTTTGTCTTCTGTTGCTTGCCTACAGGTCGTAGCCTAACTGCAGCGTATGCTCATGTGCTAATTTAGTTAATGCTTTCGTTTGCCGTTGTCTCTCTTATAATGCTTTTGACACTAATTGCAATGCCATCGTCCAACATGACTTTGTTTTCCGACCTGTCAAACCGCTTCCTTCTTAGGTTAATTTCTCAATAAAAAAGGGTCAAACAGTCTCTACACCGCGACTCGATCGTTATTTAAACAGCCCGCGACATAAGAGAACTATTGCACGAGCATTCGCTTAAGTTAAATTGTTGAATAACTAAAATTGGATAGTTTCCGTGGGACCCACGTTCTACAAGAAAGGACGAACCATTAAAAAGCAACCGTTTGTCTCCGTACTGTCACTGCTCAAAGAATCGCCAGGTATCCTCGGAGTTCACTAAGTGCTGGAACCCGAGTCAGAGAGTACTCCTACGGTGAATTATAGCGAGTCTGTCATCGGAGATGGCGTGAGGAACGGCTGCTCAGGACGAGGTTCGATTGTGACGGCGGATCTTACAGTCGAGCAACTGCTCCCGACGAAAATTCTGAAACAGTCTGTCGGTCCCTCCGTGCTCTTTCTCGCGATGAGTACCTTCCCCGCTTGTTCCATCCCCCAACAGTGTGATCCTAGCGTGGGCTACAATCCCACACTCAATCTTGCTCTACCATGGGGACGAGTCCCCGGGGTGGGCCCCTAGGCGTTAGCCTTTGTCCTCAACCCCTGCCGACGCTCAAGTACGCCGATAGGCTGGTAACCGGGTCCGGCCGGTACCCAGTTAGCCCTTATGGCAACCTTCCCATTCAATGCCTGGGGAATGGGCCGCCCTGCCAGCTCAGAGCTCCTAACTATCCGGGCTAGTACGGGAGTCAATATTGCCTGTATGACAAAGCGCCACTCACATGCGCCGGCACACCAAGTCCCTCCCCTTTGCCCAGAGTATTGGGCCACTGCCATGACGAAGCCAATAGCCTGAGGGGGAGGGGAGCACCCGAACTAAGGTCCGGACGGCTCGGGGCCCCCATCCCATCTCGCCACTGCCTACACCTTTAGCTACCGACCTGGGTCGGGTCGTAACCAGGGCAACCTGACGTGATAGTTTGGTAGTTTCCTGCCGGACTTGTGTGGATTCCAGAGTACTTCGAGGGGTCTCTTTCATTAAATCCTGCCTTAAGATCGATGTGCCAGGGTCCCATCTGGTGGGTTGCCGAATTGAACCGACTACCAGGAGCATAGCATCGCCTGCTCACTGGTTCCACCTTGAGACTAACGGCGTAAGTGCCACCATAAAGTTCGGGGTCCGGGTGATCGTCTACAACTCTTCACCAGAGACCATGCCCACCTACGCAGACACGATCCTCCCCTACTTAGACACGTCCCCGAGATGTTTGTCGTTCTCTCTCTGGGGTGAGAGAACAGAGAGCGGTCCAAGTTCGCACTGCGTTGCTGCTACCGGCTCGGGTAGAGAGACAGTGAAACACCAACTCCGGTTGACAGGCGTTTAAACGAAGAATATAGAAAGATCTGCTTACAGCTTACAACTAATTGTGCCCACTTCTCACAGGCACCTCAATTTCTATACCCCCCCCCCCACGTGACTAACTGCCACGTGCCGCCGGCAGGCGCCAAGCAATCGCATGAGGGGCGATCAGCTCTTAAGCACTCAGTGGTTCTCACTTTTGAGAGAACCTCTTGCGTGACCTCAGGCGTACACTTGTGCACACGTGTCCAAGCGTCCATGCGTTTAAGTGGAGTGCCCGTGTCCACGTGTTTGAATGCATTTTCAATTGCCTGTGTACTGTTTCTTATTTAGAAATTATATGCATTTTCCAGCTGCTCGGGATGCGGTACTTCGGCCGATGTCACAGCTGTGAGGCAATTCTGTGAGAAATAATTCCCGAACATCCAGAGAGTCGATTTGTTAGATTTAGATTCGGGAAGCGAGGTGGGGACGCGGTGCCTACCAATCGCCTTCATCGGTATTGGCCGGCGGTGGCTTCACAGAAACTCGATTTCAGGAAGAGCGATTGTTTCCCTGTTGCATCTCAGAAGCAGATGTGGATGTCGGTTGAGAATTCTGAAAGCGTCCCTCGGAGGGGCCTGTTGCTTTTGAGTCCTGCATCGTAAGTCCTGTCCTTCCGGCCCTGCCGCACAGTCAGGCCCTCCGCATCAGCGTAAGAAGTATCGTATTTCTGGAAATTGCCAATCATCCTGCATTTTTTTCTTGGAAACGTTCGTCATATCTCGTATTTCTTTATTTTAACGCATTTATTTTTTAATTTTGTAACATGTGATTCTTTGTGTATAATACGTGGTTGTTTGTGGCTAACATCCATTTTCTGAATCTGAATTAGCACGTGCGTTTTATTTAACAGGATAATCACGATCGAGTAGAGTATAAGTGCAGATTCATCTTTAAAATCGGTGAAGCAGATGAATTAACACATGTAACGTGAACTCCCACAAGTCACAGGACGCTTGCCTACAGAATAGGATGAGGAAATGAAAGAATTCTTTTCTTTTTCGTGGTAGGCAGGTGGCTGCTAAGGGACTTGTGTTCAAATGTGGTTATAATGTTAATTGTTGAAACCTTTTGAAGCATCCAGCGGAAGTAGCAGTAGATATTTCATATTACACTTCTAAATGTCAATGAGAATAATGGAGAGGAAAGTGCCGAATGAATGCACTGTGCGTAAAAATTTAAAGATGTTTTACTAGGTATATTTTGATGCAGATTTTCGACGTTTTTTTCTGGATAAGTGCACGTATATTTAATAAGTTATTGGTGCGTATAAATAAGGTCCCTAGTCATTACTTTGTGCATCCTCTCGGGCCGCTCGTAAAGTTGAAGGGTTGTTGCTATTTCTGCGCTTTATCGCGGTGCCCCCAACGTGGGAACACATGCCGCGCTATCGATATCCAATCCTCTCGCGCGGATCATCCTGCCATAACTGAAAAAAATGCGGTTAGGGAAACTAGATAGATCCGAATAAACTTTCAGCAAACGACAGATGCTTTTAAGTTGATGAGTGTGTTTGTGGAGCTGGATGAAATTCACCATGACATCATCAATCATTTCAATTGACTGCTGACTGAGTGCAAGAGTTTGTAAATAATGTGGCACAGAATCATTGAATTTTCTTTACTGATTTCATGAAACAATTTTAAAATATTTCTGTCCAAGATAAGTATCATACCACCCTACATCCTTTTCCAATAGCCATTAATATTTATTTTCCTATTTGAGGCCAAGGTTTGATAGAATTTGAAATTAGATCTTCCAGAATATTTAGAATTTTACATTATTTGAATTCTGAAAATTCTTTTTGATATGATGAGAGATTACTGTATCTGCTAATCAAAATTTATTCTTTCTGACCTGCTAATGGAAAAAACTGTTCAATTAATTCAAAATCCAGTTTTTAATTTATAAACTTGAAATTTCTTTCTAGAAAGTATTATTGTATCTAATTAACATTTTATAAGTAAGTTATATTAACTGGAGCTATGACGTTCTTGGCAGAGATATTATGGAGTGATCTTTGGATAAAGATGCTTATCACAATATCCTTCAGGAGAAAAGAATAATGATCTGAAAAATGCTGATATTCAAAGTTTTATTCTATCTCTATATGATGGTTCAAACGTTTTGTGAAGAATTTATAATTTGCAATTAAAATGACTCCCCATACCATCAACATAAACAGTACATTTTTATTTGTAAGAATAAATATTCCAAATTAATTACAACTATTTTTTTTCCTTTTGCACTGTGATTTTCAGCAGTAAAGTTTTGGATGCTGGTGACAGGACATTAATATCAGAAGAGGAATTCTTTTCAAGAAAGTGTGTGGGTCTTCCAGTTTTTCGCCTGGGGCCAAAAGAAGGTGCTGTTACTCCAAAGACAGATATGATTTCTCATTCCCTTTTGCCTTCTGGGGTAGACAGTGATGTGGAAAAGACCAGTGGACCCCAGGGTGCAGAAGAACAGCTAAGTTCTTCTGAGCAAGCATGGGATAATTATCAGGTTTGCTTAAAAATTTATTCAATGTTTTTCAAGTGTGAATATTAGATTTTTTGGAAGTAAATTGAAGTTGTGCACTTGTGAAAGAATTTGGGATTTTGGAAAATTTGACTATATTCTATGTATATACATATTAGGTCTTAATCATTTTTTTCATTTTATCATCAAATTTATAGAGCTATTGAAAATAATTGTTGAGTTAAATATATTTTTATTAACATTTCAGAATTTATTCAAAAATTGAGAGGGAGTTACTGTATGATTTACATTTTTTTAAATTGTATTTTATTTTTTTAATTTGAAGGTTTTGTCTACAATGTTTATTAGGAGTGTAATTCAAGTATTGTCAGGCATTTTGTTGTATTGAATGTTATATCAGTTTATTAAAATTGATGGGATGAAGAATTTATTAGTATAACTGTTGATAATGTAGATACCTTTTTCAATTAAGGATGAAACACTGATGTTGTCTGGTATCAATGTTTTTATTTACAGCTAAAAGATCTTTTTCGATAGCTTAGCTATCATCATCAGAGCTATCTGAAAAAAGTTACAAAATTTTGAAAAGAAAGTTGCATTACAAAAGGTTATTAACAAAATTAATACAATTTTTACAAAAACTTAATTTTGTTAATAACCTTTTGTAATGCAACTTTCTTTTCAAAATTTTATAATTTTTTTCAGATAGCTCTGATGATTGCTAAGCAATCGAAAAAGATCTTTTAGCTGTAAATAAAAACATTGATACCAGACAACATCAGTGTCTCATCCTTTATGAAGAATTTAGTTATATATCAAAAACATTTAAATTGTTACATTTGACTTAAACAGTAATAAAAGATACATGTGCAAACTTGTGGAATTTAAGCACATATATCTGTATTACAGAATCACAAGTTCAAAATATCCTTTTCTCCAATAAATATCAATATCATTGAGAGTGCATCTGAATTCTGGTCTTCTTTGTGAATAAAACAAACAGGAACTTGATCAAATAAGTTTTGGGAAAGCACTCCATGATAGTGTTGTTTAATGAATTAATATTTTTGAAACCTAGAACTGTTATTATTATCATTGTTTAAAGAAGAAAGAGCACTAACAGTGCTAATTACTCTTTAAAGTTTAGTTTTGACGTAACAAATTGGATTGTGAATGATCTTTTTTCTCCTTTTTTTATTTAGGTATTTTGAGTTTTTATTCTTTTGGGATATATTTGTCTTGGAAACATGAAATAGATGTTCTTTTATCTTCTTCAATTACTTTATTATTGTATTAGAAAGATTTGCGTACAAAGCCTGCATCTTCGTTGGACTTCTCTAGCTGAATTTTTTCTTTTGGACTAGTTTAGAAATTGATGAGCAATATCCTCGTTTGTTTTTTGTGTATTAATGTACTTATTTTCTGTGTCCATTCTTATAAAAATATTCACAAAACAGTAACTTGTAAGGTATGTGATCATATTTATTTCAATTGAACTTCTATAGATTGGAAGGCTCTAGGTCCAGATACTGGCACTCCAAGAATTTTTTACTTCAGCTAAATAGGTTCCTCTTTCTAGATGACAATAGCCTTAGTTTAGATTCTGGCCAAAGTGCAATAATTTAACAATAGACCATGTACTGCATATGTTCTTTCTTTTCCTACCTCATTTCCACATGTGATGGTTGGTTGCCCTGCATAAGGTTCTGTAAAAATACATTCCTTGGCCAATACTGTGAAATAACAGTAATTGTCAATACCGATCCAAAAGTGTGTGTAAAGAAGTAGGGTAAAAAAATTATGAAAGAAACAACTGTTAAACATGACCATTGCTTCTGTTTGTTTAGAAAAGGATAATTTTTTTCGGGGGTGAAAAATTTGTCTTGTTAGGAGTGAGCCAGACACTGTTTCTGGCTGTTTCCTTGAAAATGTGCAATATAAAAAGTTTCATTGATATTGATATTATTCTGTTGTTGCTTATGTTGTGATTGTTGCTTCATGCATGTATTCAAATTTCATCATTGGTAAATGCGCTAAGAATAGAATAAAACTGTTTTAGGTGGAATGTAGCAGAAATATATTGTTCTCTTACCCACAAATTCATTGTAACTTTAAAGTAACTTGATGATACAATATTAACTCTTGGTTTCTAAAATTTAACTTGCTGACATAGTTACTAGGTTAATTGGTTCAAAAGTTAGGCTTTTCATCTGTTTTGGTTGATAAGTATTTGCACCACCTGAAAATGCATTGCAATTCTATTGCATTAAAATGTGTAATCAGCATTGCATGCAAATTATTTGTATGATGTTAAAAAGAGAAAGAATAATGTACGTGGAATCGGTTCGATACAAGGTTTATTGAGTGTAAAACAACAACAGCAACAAACCAACCTCCTTGGAATCTTGTTTTCTTTTGTATAAGGTACAGTTATTGGCGTCTAGAAGACTGCGTGTTTGGAGGTGGTCTCCCTACTTATCAGATCCTGTGGTGAGTGAAGTTTTCCAGCGATGTTTCTGTTTTATTATTGCTGTTTCATTTGAGAGCCTGCTCTGTTATCAGCTGATGTTATCATGAGGTTTGTTATAAGCTAGCTGTCTTCCTTCAGTAGTTCTTCCCTTTGTTTTAGGTATCAGTTCTTGCTTTCCCAAGATCTGTTCTGATTCTTTGCATTATCCATGTTTCAGTATTCTTATTATGTTCGTTCACAAAATTCACCCTACTAACCAAAGTGAATATATTAGAATCCTCTGCTTTAGCCAAGGTGAACTGTAGTTATTTTTTTTGTTTATATATTTTTTGTAGTTATATTTTATGCTCCAGTACTGACCTGGATACATTATTAGCAAACTTTTTAGACTCACATGCTTGCCAGAGTCCTTGCATTGAACATTAGTGAAAACAAGGCATGTCTATTGCAAGTGTATGCTGCCATAAAAATGTTAAAAGGGAGTATGTGTATGCTTTAAACATGTATTTTTCGAAAACTTTCTCTAGAATATGTTGCTGTTTCTTAAATAAATGCAAGATCTCTTTTTGATATAGAGGCTTCAGCTTGCATTTTTCTATATAACTACAAAGAACCAAAAAAATTAAGAACAGTTAATCTCAACTCTGTTCCCTAATAGTGGTATGTAGATACCTGAGGAGTCTTTGGAATCAGTTTTGTTTGCCCATAATTTACAAGGATATAGAGAAGCATAAAATCACATATGATTTCTGAGATAAGTTAGTAATTTTCTTGAAATTTAATTAAAATAATGATTTCATGAAATTAATTTCTTGCTGTACTTTGTAAGAAAAGGTAGTATTGTAATCATGCACCAGAAAAAAGTGAATATTCAACAGAAAAACTCTTATGTGGTAATGAAAAAGTGGATAAATCTTGTTTGTATAGGTAATAAAAAAATTCCTCTTACACGTTGCATAATCAGAATCTGTTTTCTGGGTCCTTGATTCTGAAAAATTGATTGATGGCAAAACATATCTCTAGTCAAAGCAAGCGCTAAACTGTTCAGATGATTTTCTTCAAAATTGATATTCCACAATCAATTTGAAGGAACACAATATCCTGTGTGTTTGAAATGGATAATTTGATTGTTTGGGGGGTACTTTCTACGAAACATTCATAGCATTTTCTAAATTTTCTCAAAAATAGCTCAGCACATTTTATTAAACTTCCTCCTTGAACAGTGTAGAGAACACTTTAAACAATGGCTCAGGTCTCCTTTTTGTTGAAATCCTTGATATTTCAAACATTGCAAAATTTCAAATTTTTTTTGACATCTTTCTACTACTACAATATTGAAGATGGATATTTTTCCTGAACAAAAGTGTATTCTTCAAAAACAGATCATGAAATATGGTCAAGTGCAAATTTGTTAATATACGAGTAGTTTTTGAGTAATTTTGCATGAAATATAGACCTGTTTTAAACAATTACTTTCTCATAAATGTCTTTTCATATGTATCAAAGAACAGTAAAAAGAATTGGTGCTGGTCCCTTTTCAGGTAAATTCTTTGTATTTTCGAAAATTGCAGAAGTTTATATTGCAAAACAACAATATTGAAGAGACAGAATTTTGTCTTAATTGAACTCTTTTCTACAAAATCAGATCTTTAAAAAAAGTTGTATATAGTTTTTGAAAAAAATTAGAAGTTTCCATATAATTTCTTCTTGTTAATGTAATTTATTATGAAAACTTATTCTCTCAACAACACACTTTTTTTTTCAAATTGTTTCCACCGATAGAACAAAGAACACTTAAAAGAACGATGTAGGCCTCATTTTCATTGAACTTCCTTAATTTTTGAAAATCACAAAATGAGAAGTAATGCAAGAAAGTATATTATGTTGTAGTTCAGCTGGTTTATAACTTCCCTTTGGGACACCAGAGAAGTCTTGGGCTTCTAAGACATTGGAATCTCTCCCTCAGTGTGAAAAATAATCCAGAAAACCTAAAATGGTCTACAGTTAATATCTTGGTTAGATTTCTACAGTTTTGAAGCATTTATGTCAACTCTTGCACCTATTGGAATGTGAAAGTAATGTAGAGTGCAGTGAGAGCTGCCTTACGTGGTCACTCAAGGTTCTGGAGCAGAATAGTACAGATGTCCACTAAATGAAGGTTACAAAAATGTGGGAATCGGGCATCTGGTGTAATTTTGCTCCTTATAAATTAAAGTCCATTGCTTGTAACACATTTTCATTGGAACAGCTAGTTCTAAAGGGTGCTCTGACTGCTAATACAAAGTAGTTTTCGTGATCCAGATTTGTACAATTTCAATCTTAGTGTTTGTTGTTGTGCTTATCAGAAAAAAGTTTTCTTTCTTGTGAATCACAAAACACTATGGATTGTATTTCATGAGAGTATGCAAATGTTGCTACCTTTTGTAAATTAATACACATGCTTCAAAAACTGTAGCAAATTTCTATAGCATTTGAGAGCAAATTCTTTTATCAATACATCATACAGTAAGAGGTACACGAATTGAAGTATTTGAAATGAATTGCCCTTTATAAATGTTGTTTGCCTTGAAGTATGATAAAATTGCTAGTTGTAGATCAAGGAATAGTGGCCATCAGAGAGAGAGTTGACGTGCTACGGAAAGCTGATTGTGAACATGCAGAACTAATTAACCCCTTCAAATTTCTATTTCCCATGTGAAATATGTCTTTGGCTACAATATTGTAAAAAGTCAAATATTTATGAGGTTAATTGTGAAGGTAGTCAAACTTTTAGGAGGTAGCAAGAAGATACGTTTAGGTAACTTCACTCCTTAGAAAAAGTATGAAGTTGAGCAACATGGTAGCAATTAATATTGTACGTGTGAGAAATATGTGACAATCTCTATGTTGTCGATGCAACCATTCCATTGGTTTCACTTCTTAAGAGGAAATTTTTTAGAATTACATTATTTTATTTATATTTTTTTTTCAGGTAATATTGCTACATGTTTGTGAAGCATTTGTGGTGCTTTTAAATAATGCAATCATTAGAGTGTATTTAAATTGTAATTTGAATTATTTCAATTGCTCCAACAAATATGAAAGTTGCTGTTGCATTACAATATCAGAATTTGCTTTATAATTTTATTTTAGAAATTAAATTAACAAAAGTAGTATGTCAGAATCTTTCATTTTGATGCAAATGAGAACCATGGGAATGAATCTGATGGATCCTTTCGTGGCATTAAAAGTCCAGTACCTACACATCATTAAATAAATTCAGTTTAAGAGTTATAATTAAAAATATCTTTATAAACAAGTAATTGTGAAGAAGATGTAGGAGAAAGCCAAAACTATTTTCAATGTGAAATTGCAAGAGCATGTTTGTCTTGATTGCTTGCATTATATTTTTAAATTTTTGGTTATCATTGGTTCGAAAGATATTTCATGTCTTTATCACCCAGATTATGAGTAAATGTTGGGCTTATGTATTGTTTTAAAATGAATAACATATTTCAATGATTTAAAGTAGTTACTAAAGAATTGATACCAAACTACTTTTGGAATTGTGCATAAATATTTGGAAATTAAGGCTGTATTATTTGAAATTCTTAAAATTTGAATGTCATGTGAATCAAACCACTAACATTGCAAATTGAATTCACAAGCTTAGATCAGAGCACTTTAAGTCTTTCCCTGCATATGTTTTATGTTTCCCTGCATATTTTGCTGTTACCACACTTCAAATCACACTCTTGAGGAAAGCAACTCACTATTGTGATTTTCATAATTTTGTGATTAACATTTTCGTTTTCAAAATCAATTTATGTATTTTAAATGAAAATAAAATGAGAACAAGAGTATTTATGTATTGAATTTGGACTGGTTAGGAAAGAGGAACCATTGTTAAGTGTTATCAGGATATGAAACTAAAATACAGTTCATGTATTTGAATACAGTGTGAGTGAATTTTTTCTATGAGGTGTGAAAAATTGTCATATCAACATTAACCCTTTGGCATGTGCACTCTTATTTTTCTTCAAATGTATGTTTTTAAGATAGTGGTACGAGTTTCTTAGAACAACATCTGATATACAGTGCTTCTCTATTGTTTTTGAAACTCAAAGCTTTCTTTTGCAATCAGTACTTCATTTGATCTTTCTGGAAAAGTTTGAATCAAACTGCATAAGTCATGGATGCAGAGTTTTTGTTTACTATGTGTTAAAGAAGTTCATGTGGCAAATAAATCAGTTTGATTTGTGTAATTATTATTGAGGATATTATTAATAAGTATAATCATTTTGTGCTAAATAATAATATGAATGGTTATTGTGATATTGTGTATCACTCAAAGATTTTTGTTGTTCAATATGTATATGTTCAGAAAACAACGAGTCCTGCAATTATAATTCTATGAAAATAAAATTGATTCACATGACCTTTATCTATTTTGAGTAAACTTTCTCTTATTTCATCTCATAACCTTTAAAGAAATATTAAAGGTTATGAGGTGGGGTATGTACTTGCTCAGGTTTACATGAATCCCTTTATATGCTTGTGCAAAACCTGCAAAAGAAACCTGAAAACAAAATTATAATGATTAAATTATGTTTCCTTCTTTCAATTACTAGACTTTAGTTACTCTTCCAGTCTTAAAGATAGTGTACTACGGAAAACATTTGTTCATTTTTAATACAGGGCGGCCACTTTCTGGAAAACATGGCAAAGTGAAAAATCAGGATATTTCGTTGCTCTTGCAAAGTTAGGGAAAATAAGGGAATTTGTTGAAAAATCTTTAGAAGTCAGGGAAAAATTTGAGACAGTTATATAAATAGATATTATTTCTTTAAAAATAATCTGTCAAAAATAGTGACTCAATTTTTATCTGTTGGAAATATATATATATATAAAAAATTACTTTATCATGGTGGCTCGGTTACAGAAATATTTTCAGATAGAGAAATTTAAGTTTAATGTTAACTTGGGGATACACATTTATTTCTTATCAATGTATGTGTACCACTGATAGTTCGGGAATTAACAATGTATTGTGACTATTTTGTCTTTTACATAGGTTGGTTACAGAAATGTTTTCAGATGGAAAGTTAAATTTAAGTTTAATGTTATCTCAGAGATACGTATTTATTTCTTACAAATGTATGTATTCTTACAAATGTACCACTGATAGTTTCGGAATTAACAATGTATTGTGAAGTAAAATTATAACTGCAGCACATAGAAATTCATCATTATTGTTCATGTCAGCATCTTTGATTAATTTTACATTAGCCTGTGGAATGTGATTGTTTTATTAAAATTCTTTATTTTGACATAGGAAAAATATATGAGTGAACCATACAGTGAAGAAATAGCAGATTCAGAATTTGCCAGAAGGTTGCTTGAATTTGGAGATGATTATCATAACTTTCTTGATAGTCAGTCTGACTGTGCATCTAGTTTGGGAATCAGTCAAAGAACTTCACCTCAGAGGAAGAGGAAATCCATTGTAAGTTTATTGATTGAAATAAAAAGTTGTATTTTACTAAATAAAATGATATTGAAAAATCACATTTTCATTGAAATAATAGTTCATGTATCAAAGCCAAAATGTGAAGGTCGTTTTCTTACAGCGTAAATCCAGTGTACTTCCTTATTTCAGACAAGTGCAATCAAAAGTCTTTTTGTTCACTAGTCTCTTAAAGTAGCCTCTTCTGTACTGTAATAAAGCGAGTACAAAAACATTTTGCAGATATATACATACTTCTCATTTTATATATGAAATTTGAATGTTAGTGGCCCAATAATCCTTATTAACACATTCGTTGGACACCAGGGATTGTTAGTTTTCTGAAAGTATTTAACTGTGGTTGGCATGTTACTCATCACAACTGTGCAAATTTATCTAAATAGTCCAGTAAAATGTTTCTGCTGGCCTAATCAAAAAACCTTAACTTGGCTGGGAATTAACTGTACAAAAATGGCTGCTTTAAGGGGAGAGTATACAAAAACATTATTTAAAAATGCTGTAAAAAGTAAAATACTTTTTAATACATAATTAGTGAAGTTTTTTTCACATAGTTTTTTTAACTGATTTTTACATCGAAATATTTGGCAGAATACAAATTATCAAAGAATCATACATTAAAACTATGTAAGAATAATACCGCCATAGCCCCCAAAATTTGGTTTGTTTAAATGTCATTCAATTAAGACAGATACAAATTAAGAATAATTTTAACTAGCTGTTCTATAAAAATGCCACAAGTTTACAGTTCCAAAGAATTTAGATTTTTTATCTAAATTTGAAGTAGTGCTGCTATTTTACTGTGATCCTGTTTCTTTCATCTTTAATATTGTTGTATTTTACTTTCTCATATGTGTATGTATATACAGAGTAACGTACATTGTATAGAGAAAATTACGTAGTGCTGTAGAAAATTGATTTCAAGATTTCAATGGAAATACATGTCTTTTGGCCATCGAATCTGTGCCATTCTGTAGCATCTCTAGTTTCTCCTTTTGTTTGTGCGAGTGTTTTGTTTTGATTTTTTTTTGTGTTACTTATTTTCCATTTCCTTTTTTTTTCTTTTATTTCCTTTGTCAACGTATTCTTGTTCTCCTGCCCAAAATCTTTCCATTGGAGTTGAAATAATCATTTCCCTAGTGTTGAGCTATATCAGTCAATACTGTTGTTAATTCCTTCATAGATTACATTTGAACTTCCTCACTTTCCCAACAAGAATAATATTCATGTAATATCAAATTGTTATAAGTGATCTCATTTAATGTTTTTTACCAATTCTGTGTAGATTGGAGCTTGTGATAGTTCTGTGTTGGACAGTGATTCTGACTTGGAAGACATTCATCATCTAATTGAGCAGTCACAGTCACATTTTATATTCACAGAACAGGTTCTTAATAGACATCTATCAAAATCTTCTCCTGACATGTGGGTAACAGATTATGTAAGTATTATTTTATGATTCTGTGAAGTGTACTGAAAGTGTTTCTAAAAAGTATTTTTAAAGGCTTGTAACATTACCTATTTCTTTGGCAATATTTTCAATTTTGTCGTCCTTGTTAAATTTAATTAATGAAACAGTAATTTTTTGA
Source organism: Acheta domesticus (assembly GCA_031308135.1). NCBI lineage: Eukaryota > Metazoa > Arthropoda > Insecta > Orthoptera > Gryllidae > Acheta > Acheta domesticus. The sequence goes on along the minus strand of JAHLJT010002406.1, from coordinate 8,972,931 downwards.
AATTGAACTGAAATTGTATTCATAGATTTTATAAAAGTATGTTGTTTTTTGAAAATCGAATTTTATTATATATTATTGGCAGACAATTTTGATTAATTTGAAAGGATTTGAATATTAAATAGTGGTTTTATAAATTATTTAATTAATTAATTGATCATTATAATCACTTATAATAATTATAACCACAATTATTGTGAAAAATATTTTCTCAAAAAATTATCATAATCTATGCGGGGTAAAATTGAAAAAGATGTAATTGTAGCCCTTAATAATTATTCATTTGTTTTCTGAATTGTGTAATGTATCTTTCATAATAAATCATTAAATGAAAGGTAGTATAATAATTGTCTTTTGTAAATTGTTTACGAATTGTGTTAATATTGATACTTGTTTTTCAACAGGCTGAAATTATTGCTACTTGTAAAGAAAATAAGCGATGTTTGAAAGTCATTTTAGAGAATGTGAAAGAAGGAGGAATTCTCACACTTAAAGAACGTAAAGAAATAAAAGGTAACTTTTTTCTTTTAATCTTCATATCTCGTACTGAAAGTTTTATATATAGGGTAAACGGTACAGTGATTGGCCATTTAAGAGTTGTGATCATATTAACTCATTTGAAAAGCAAAATTTTGAAAATTTGCTACTCACTTTCTACTGTCCAATGGTCTGTTTACTTATCCCAACCGTAATTTCTATCTGAAAATGAACATTATGTTATTAATTACTTTTTTCATAAAAACGTGTCATTTTGTACAGTGATTGGCCACTGAATTATTTCTAACAGAAACAACTACTAAAATGATATATTCAATTAATTATTATCTTACTTAATAAAGCACACAATTTGTAAGATACAGATTTAATATAACTTTAATATTTAAGCGCTGTTAGGGTAAATCCTCTATTTTCAAATCTGAGCATATTCGACTCGATACTTATGTCAAATGTGTCTTCTGGCCGACCGTCACAGGGAGTATGAAGGCTTTTTTCTAATAAAAAGGACGGATAATGCTTCAAATATTGAAATATACCAACAATGTCTCGTCATAAATTATTACGAGATCGTGCCGTTTTAAATAACATAATTTACCTTAGGACTGTTATGTTCTTGACCTGTTCCGAATTTATAGAAAACTATGGGCTCGAGGAACAGGTTACGATAATTGATAATTACAACCAATGCCTCCACAGCTAATCTTAACGAATGGATAAATGTCCGGCTAGCTGGGTTAATGGGTCACGTAATGGATAATCGCTATCGCCTAGATAGCCGATTATTTGATCTGCCAACTATACAGTATGTACACTATACAGTATCTAAACGTAATCTTGACTGACGGCGCCCCGCAGTATCTTCTCACTTGGGTGATGATAATCCCCAGTCCAGCTTCTGTCTTGTAATATTGCGATGCTGCCGACGAATCCAGCCCTCACTGCCTCGAATATCTACCGGTTCTTACTTAATTAATCCTCACAGTTCCTAGTTCTCCCCAACTATGTGGTAAAACATTAAAGTTCAAAGTTCAAAATGAACACACCGCAATATAAAAAACTTTCATAGTCCCAAGCGAATTTAAATGCTGCACATCAACTTTCAGAGTCCGAAAACCATTGATTCTGACAACAAACTTACAAGTCCCACTCCCCTAATATTAAACTCGCGAGTGATCCGCACCACTCAACAGCCTCTATCAGAATGTCATTTACTCCTCCGTTTTTATCCCTCCAAGCCTCGGTATCCATCCTTCATTCTTATTTTTTTAAACAAAACAACAAACTTCCGTCATGAGTAGACAGTCTATTCTCCCTTAGCCAATCCATCCATTTCTTACCAAATCAAGTAGCCATGCTCTCGATAGTCATTCCTTTCTAAACCCATCCCAAAATATCTTATATTTCTGTCTTGCCAGCGCCCCCACATATTCGAGGCCTGAATGCAGTTTATTGACCTTGCCAACCGCTACACCGTCATTGCTAAGGCTATATATTCCCATTTGCATACTCTTTGAACCCAGCCCATTTACAGCAAATGTTACTGTCCAAATATATGATCTATTGGTATATCACAATATATTTGTAGAATACCTTGCTTGTAATCCATCTGTTGGCTCTTTTTCTAATCTCTCAGCTGTCGGGGACTGTTTCAGGAATTTTTCTGGTATCATTGGTATGCATAGATAAATCAATGGAGTAGCGACAAGTCACTTGCTGCAGAGTAGAACATGACTGTCATATTGAATGATCTTGGCTGTCCTTTTTTCAGCCACGGAAGCTTACGACTTCATGACTGTCATATTGTCTTTTGAAGCTCTTTGTTTTACTGAGTTCTTACTTACTGATTCTTACTTCCTTTTTCAACTAAAACCTTCCCTGTAATTGGACGTTTGAAAATTTGACTATTCTCTTAGAGACCCTTGTAGGATCATTTATTTTCTCATCCAAGTTACTTTCCTCGATGTACCCTCTAACTTCTTCAAATCACATGTTTGTTTGCTGACACATGGACTGGGGGCTGTTACTGCTTCACTTGTCCATTTAGTGATTACGGAATGTCTTCTTAAAAAAGCCTTGACACAGCCTTCTCGTGGACGGTTGTTGTTGAACGGATTGTGCAGTTAGTTTAGGAGCTAAAAATTGCTCAATGCAATTCTGTATATTTCCTTCTTCCTTGGAAAACCTTTCCTGGCTAGTTCAAGTACACACCTAACAAGATTGTCTTCTTCTTTAGATAATGCAGCATCAGAAATGAGTGGTGTTTTGTGATCTGTATTGTTAAAATGAAACTGCAAACTTGTTTTCAGAACATCAAATGATTTTTTAGCAGAACGCACACATGCTCCGTTATTTTTAACACATTTGATGACATTTGCTACGGCTTCTGTATCATAGTCCTGCTTTGGCTTCTTTGGCATTGTAAAATCTCTTATTTCAGGCCCATGCAGTTTATACCTGTGTGCAGTAATATTAAACTACGATTAAAGACAATCTGACAACAATTATTTGCAGAGTGCCCAATAACACAATTTACGCACTATCAAAGATACAGTCGTTGGCCTCCCCACTATCTCACTAAATATGCAAAGCTAGGCTTCTCATTTTCAGCTGAGATCATCGCCACTCAATAAGGTTTGTGTTTTCTGACATATCAAGATGATTTACTTGCCACCGTAATCAACAAACAGCGCTGTTGGATATCAGGTTTCTAAAGAAAATCTTAAGAAATCTTTACATACAATGAACATGCATCACACTGTTAACAAACATTTGCCATATTGGCGACTGTTGCACCCTTGCGGAGACAAAGTAAATATTGCATAATACTCATAAAGTATCCCTTTGCCCGATTTACTAGCAAAATATTAGAATACGGTATTAGAACAAGTGGTAATTCAAATTATAGTTGGAGTGGTAAATCACTGTGCCGTTTACCCTATATACTTGAGCATTCCATGAGATTCAGTATTTTTCATAAATGTTGGATGTGTTCATCATTTACATTTACACCGCCATGTACCGTGACTATCATTTTGAACAAAAATGGATTTTCAATTAGTAATTCAAGTCTAAATTATCACCATGACAAGGCGGTGATAGAAGCAGAGATATGTGCAGGGCAGTCACAATTGGGAATTGACAGGAAGGTCTCACCCATTGCCTTAAGAGTGCTGTCTCATAAAAGCCTTTGTGGTTTTGTCATAAGAGGAATTATCATTAGTACTTTTAGCATAGAGCTCCTCTCTGCTCTTCTGCCTATCCGAATTCAGTGACTCCATCAAGAAACAAAGCTACATAGTGTTGGAGTGAAGAGAATATTTTCCGTAGCCAAGTAGTTACCCTCCAGCACATTAAAGAAAACAAAATCTCCTCATACTACTCCTGCCCTCAGATGATAAATTGTGGAGTCCCACAAGGATCCATCCTTGGGCCAATTCTATTCCTTATATACATAAATGACATGCCTTTGGCTTTAAGGAACAACAAAATAATTTTGTTTGCAGATGACACAAACATAATCATCAAAGCAAAAACACAACAATCATTAGAAAAAGAAACTCGGAAAACTCTGCATGCCCTAGTAAAATGGTTTCAAGACAACAATCTCATCATAAACACCAGCAAAACAGTCTCTCTAAATTTTATGAATCCTCGAACCAAAGAAAAATTCCCACAGCAGTTATTCATAAATAATAACCCTGTAACGATAACTCATGAAACCACCTTCCTAGATCTAACAATCCAAGAAAACCTAAAATGGGATGCTCACATCTCAAATCTTAACAAGAAGCTCACCAAATCTTGCTATGCACTATACACCCTCAGGTCGAACTCCAACATTGAGACACTTAGGACAATGTATTTTGCAAATGTGCACTCACACCTAAAATACGGAATAATTTTCTGGGGAAATGCCCCTGAAAGCACTCGCACATTTATTATCCAAAAAGAATACTGCGAACAATGACCAGCACTCATAAGCTGGAGTCTTGCAAACCCCTGTTCAATAAACTAAGGATTCTTCCTCTACCATGCATGTACATATTTGAAGTAGTGGTATTCACAAAAAAGATTCTCATGGAAAACAAAGACACTTTTACTCTAAATTCTGATGTACACAACTACAACACTCGTCAAAAGGATAACTTACATGTTCCCCACTCTGAAACTACACTTTATCAAAAAAGTACCCTAATAGAGGGCATTACACTTTACAACAAGCTAGGCCGCGATATTAAAGACTTAAACACAATACATACATTCAAAAGTAAATTGAAAGCTTTCCTGCTTAACAACATGTTCTACAGTGTGAAGGAATACACAAATCACAACCCTACTTCCCTTAACAACATATAAACCAAAATACTTATCCCATTATTAATACTATTATTATTATTATTGTTATCGTTTATTTTTCACAGCTTCCTGGTACAAGTTGTAGGAGTCATACAGATATTTCTATCAAAGCATGACTTCCGTAGTACAATAATTTTAATTAAACTAATCAGGGAGTAAACAATTATTATTATTATTATTATTATTATTATTATTATTATTATTATTATTGACATGTGCACCTGCATATATCATATCTGACTAGTCATCCACAATTAAAATTGTATAAGTGACTCAATATATGTTGTTATTATTATTAGTAATAGTATTATAATTATGATTGTTATTATTAGTAGCAGTAAAATTACATAAACAAGTGAATTTTACTTTCACATTAAACATTACAATCTGGAAATGTTAAATTATTTTGCTATTAAAAATAAATATATACTGTATAGTATCTTAATCTAGCTGTAACAAGTATTGTAGTAGGCTATTGACTTATTGTAGTAGGATAATTCCTAGGCTAATGACCCATCTCGATCAGGTTTTGGTCCAGTTTCCCTGGTCCTTTGAGCAAATGCTGAGATGGCCCCTTGTTTTGCTTCTGGACAGTAATGTAACTTCACTCTCTCCACCCAAAACATCACTTTGACTCGTCATACACGATTGTAATTGTATATGTGACTTAATAAATTATTATTATTATTATTATTATTATTATTACTCAACTTTGTTGCCCATCTTCAACTAAAATAATGCTTTACAAACTATTGCATCTTATCTGTAGGTCATGTTTTGTAAACTGATTTTATTCAATGTATTAACAAATATCAAATTATAGAAGTTGACTGACAAAGCTTTGTTAAAGCCATGTTAGTTTTTTTCTTTACAAGTTTCTGCATAATATAAAATTAGTGAAATGGAATTCCTATGACAGTGTTTGATATAGTTTACACAATGTTGTTGTTATTGTTGTTGTTGTGTCATTAATCATGGGTAAATTTGTTGTAATCTATGCAATGAAAAGTGATTATCATAAATTAATACAATAATAAACTTTATTTTCAGATCTTCTTGAGAAGTGGAATGGTCTCCAAGTATACGCTGATGAATTGCAGAGAGTATCTAATTTGCAACAGAAGGTTATCATGATGCGTACAAAGCTACTTGATTCAACTACTAAGATTTCTTCATTGGCTGACAATCTGAATGATATGACACATTTAGAATCTGCTATTCAAACATTGAAGGTAGATTTTTAAAGAAAAAATATTTTCATTAAATAAAGAATATTGTAATCTTGTGACATTGCCTTTGAGAAGTAATATATTTACCCAAATAGAAGACCGCTATGAATATATGAAGACACGTAATATGAAGAAACCTTTTGAGAGTTTTTAACAAATTCTTACTATTTTGTGAAAATATTGCAAGTTGTCTATAAAATTGACACGCTGACGTGTTAACACTTAATGCTTGAAGTATCACAAGTTTTCTTGTTCCTTAAAATCATCATAATCATGGTTTATGTCACTCTCATCTTCAACTTTACATTTGTAGCTACATTTTTGTTTTTGGTCCTTCTCCTAATCTGCAGTGCCCTCTTGACTTTTTATGGTACCCTGAAAAATTTGTGCATTGAATTTACATTCTTAGTCTTTCATCTAAAGCCGTACATTCCGTTTCTTTCTGTGTTCTCAGATTTTTTCCTGTTGCACACTTGTTCATGGCCTTTAGTTCTTTCAAATCTAACTATTAATTGCATTTAAATTTGCTCCTATGTTCCATGGATGGTGAAAAAGAAAGTTATCAACATTTGGGTATTTTTGCTAAGAAAGTATGTTGTTGTCTCTGGTTGGAGTAGAAGGATAGGACTTCTAACAAGGTTAATTTTTTCATTTCGGTCTCTTGCAAAACACAATTTGCACTCGCAAGGTGCCGAACTGGGCCTCGTTGATAAATGCATTGTATAAAAAATCTCGGCAATAATTTTTATGAATTTTCATATCATGTTTCACTATGATGCCATTCCTTTGAAATCCTCTCTTTAGCTACCAGTAAACAAATATTTGTCTGAATCAGCTGGCAAATCCGTGGTGAGTGCCAAGAATACATCTGTGAATATAATTACTAGATATTTTAGATATGCATGGTATGTAACACCTGCGTAGCTTATTGTTACTCAATGGCATTGCATGGGTGTCAGCTACCCAGGACGGAGGAAAATTTCCCTGTCCCCTTATGTTGATCTTTCAATTGAAAAGACTAAAGTATACAATAATTCTAAAGAACTTCTTGGCAAGAACAATAATCATTATTGTATATTGTAGAGGCTACAAATAAAAAAAAAAGAAATCCTGTATATGTTTTACAATATAATAATCGCATTTATTACAAAAATTCTTACACTTACATCGATATAATAGGTACAGAACACTTTTGATTATACCTTAACGATTGACAAGATTAAATTATTAGTGAATTGAATATAAAACCCAAATCAACTTCCAATTAGAACTAAAATGATACTATTACTATTTATATTTTTATTGAAAAATATTATAATTGTTAGAATTAAAAACAAATCTTCTATCTATAACTAAAACTTTATTTGTCTACTTTTTTTAAGAGCAAAGTTATTTATCTAGAGCATCATATACCTCTTACTGAAAAGAAAATCTAACCAGATTGGTTAGTCGTAAAGTACTCATTGTTGATCTTATATAACTTTTATCAATTTCAATTTTGAAAAACTCTCACAATTGGTGTAGCTTATGACAATTGGGGGGAATATTCAAAGCATTATTATAATATTGGGCAGAGTATTGTCCAGCTTGAATTTCACAAAAAATTTTAATAACTCAAGTGGGTCTGCATTAATTAATTTATTTTCATTGCTTATGGCAGCAATAAAAGTTCGCAGTCGAAGTAATTCCAGCTTGAAGCCCTGCTCATCAATTTCATGAGATGTGTAGTCTAGATATATTTAGTATCGTCCGAATCTTGTAATATAGCTGGTGTTAGATAAGCAAACTTATCCGCCAAATTCTGAAAATGTTTACAAATTTCTACAGATATTCTATCTAATGAAGAAAACAGCTTCCATCTCAACTCGTTTTCACACGACAAATTGGCATCTCTGGGTTCGCCATAAAATATTTGCCATCTTGTTATGCTCCTCAGTCTTATGAAAAGGCCATTTGTTTGTAAAGATTTTTGTGCCTCATTTACTTCATGTGCCTCATTCACTTCTTCACTGGTTGCCAGAGGTCCAAGAAACAAAGAAAGGAGAATGACTTCATTGTAACTAGCAAAGTTACTGCATCTGTTCTTGGGTTTAAGTTTTCACCTGTCTTCGTCAGTGTTTCCAAAGCATCGAGAATATTTTTGTAAAGACATTTTTAGGGGCATCACCTCTTGCACTCAGCCATGCATTTTCAACTCTTTTTAAACTTTTGTCTATCGCTGCTATCAGAAGTTACGATGTATGGACATGGAAAAAAAATGAAGAGCAACATTTGTATGTGCTGAAAAAGTTGCACCTTCAACTGAGGCAGTGTGTAAACAAATCAGGTTTAAAGAATGATTTGAGCAAAGTAAAAATTCAACTTTGGGATTTCTTTAATTCTTTGCTGAACTCTTGAATGCCTTCTAGCCACAATAGCAGCATTATTGTATGCTTGGCCTTTTCAGTTCCTTATATTGAGGCCATCAGCTTCATGCTTGCTTAAAATCATCTTTGAAATTCCTTTAGCAGTTTTATCTTTTGTTTCAAAGGAATCTATAAAAGATTACTCTTCTTGTACTTTCTGATTTTCAATCACTATGCACATTAATACTTGGCTTGTTTGGTCTTTATGAGAAACTTCTGGAGTGCTGTCGAATATAATCGAATAGTAGTTGGCCTTTTTTATTTGTCCAATGATATGGTGGCGAACTTTATTTCCCGAAATTGCAATAAATTCATTTCGGGTTTCTGGCAACATAAATGATTGAAATTTTGCCACAATTTTAGATCTTACAAGATGTTCAAGAAGTACAGAATCATACTTTGCGATTAATTCACCTTCTAAAAATTTCCTTTATTAGTACTTGTATAATTTTCTGTAAGGCCACATAAAGCCTAATTTTGTTTGGCAAGGAATTTTATAACATCAATATTCTGCTAAGAATTTCTTGCCATTTATTTTTGTTTCCCCTGCCTCTATGTTTTGTTCTAGCTTGTTAATAGTCTGTCTTTTTCCAAGTCTGGTCTCCAACTCCACTTTGTAATAATTTTAGTTGTGTAGTGCACGTGATTTGTGACTTGAAACTATAGGATTTAATTTCCACCAAGTATTAAATTTTTTAGATGAGCAAAATAGTGATCCAACTCTGTGTGTTCACGTTCTCAAATAAATGACAGCAAAAGGAAAATAATGATGCTTTGGAAGGAGAATAAGCCATCCCATACTATGATTTTCTTAACTGTGCCCCTGACAGGAATCAGCTGTTGACTGTTTCATCCAATCGAGGGCTTGAATGTCACCATAGTGTAGTCACTGTGGTGACATACAAGCTCTCGATTGGATGGCAGGGAAAAAGCTGATTCTTGTCAGCGGCACAGTTAAAAAAATCGCAGTATAGTATGTAAAACTTTTTTGCCATTAGTTAATGTGTGGCCCATTCCTGGGTAAGCCATCTTGACTCTCCTTTTCATGTTAAAGAAAACAAATCTGAATGTGTAGAAGCTGAAGCAAAGTTAGTATTGATATGCCAAACAACTTCCTGGCCTTGCAGAGTGAGATGCAATCACATATTTTCATCTATGAGTTCAGGCCATTTTGTGCAAGTTTCGGTATTATACAATAGCAGACAATGCCGATGTTGTGTCAATCTATTCTAATCTATCAAAGTCTGTGTCTAAACATACTCTAATTGAGTAGATATTGCTGGAATTTGATCATCAGAACTAATGCCAACATTTCTTACAGGTACCATATCAACTATGTCAAGTTCTTGTATTTTTACTTTCCCGTACACATATGTATAAAAAGAGTAATATATATATATATAGGGAAAGTTATGTAATGCTGTGAAAAATCGATTTCGAGATTTCAATGGAAATACACATTTTGGGGTCCCCTGAGACCGAAAATGTAGGTCTTTTGAAAACCGTCCGTCTGTCTGTCCGTCTGACCGTCTGTGAACAACACTAGTGCATAAACCATATGTGTAATTTCTTCCAAAATGGATATTCCCTGGTTGAATTTCTGTGAAAAGTAGCTCAAAATTGCGCATTTTCAGAAACGCTCAAATGCCATTTTCTAAAAAATGGTTTTAAATTTTTTGTTCAAACTTTTCGAACAGATAGCGATAATTGCACTCTTTAATATGGCGTAAAGTTAATTTGTAAAAAGTAAAAAAGAACTTCAAATTTCGCATTTACAGTAGCGCTAAACTCCATTTTCTTGAAAACGGCTCCAAATTTTTCAATGAAAATTGCCATTTATAGCAAGATTTAACTTTTTTTTAAATATTCTTAAAATAATAGTTTTGTTCAACTAATGGGAAACCGAAAAATTAATAAAATGTCAAAAAAATGTTTGGGCGACGATAGATTGCAGCTGTCAAGAGTATTGGCAAGTCTGAATAGCTAGCCTAGACCAAACGAAACAGAAAATTAATATGGGAAAGTCTGTGCCATTCTGTAGCACCACTAGTTTAGCTTGTTCTGGGTTTGAAGTCCCAATTGTCTTTGATGAATATCAGCCCACTTTGGAATCTGACATCTCAGGAACAACTTTTCATGTATTTAAATAAAGCCCCCTTCATTTTTTCTAATGTTTTCAAACTTAGCTCTTCTTTTATTATGGTGAGATAACCCACTTTCTTTTATTCTTTTCATTTTTGATACTGAAACAACAAAAATATAATTATTGTCACTTTACTGAACTTTACTTGTTCTGACTTTTTTACTTTAGTAAATTAAAGCTTTTACAATTTAGCAGATGGTCAAACATACAATTACATAAATGAAAAACCTAAATAAAATATTTAATACTTGCATGGTTGAGTGTTGTGTACACGAACAAGACAATTTTTCAACAAAGTTCAATAATTTAACTATCACTAGATGTACATGAGCACTAAAATGACAGTTTGGAAAGCGCATCCATATACATGATAAAGTTAATGCGAATTGGATGACTGATGGTCCATCAATGAAACTTTCTTTGAGTTGTCAAAACATCACTCATGGACTTCCCTGAAAGGACTTATCCATACTATATTCTAATTTGTGTGTGTTGTTATACAATATTGAACACTATTCTTCATATGATAAAAGCCATTCTCGCTGAATATTAGTCATACACAATCCAAGCACAAAATAAAATCCCTACAAATAGTTCAGATGGTGTTGCCAGTCACTACAAAGAGCAAGATGTCATTATTATACATTCATTTATAGAAGTCGTCGCAGAATAAGTAATACAAGATTTTGTGCTCACTTCAATCGCTCCGAATTGTGGTGTCGAAAAAATATGAAATGAGATGGTTCACATTTTTACAAGATATTATTATTAAATTTTGTGAAATTTTTCTGCTCCTGAAAAGTGCCACCAGGGGTGGACCACTCCTGCAGCCCCCACTATGCCACACCATTTGTTACTTCAACAGTCAAGTTTCTTAACATGGATAGGAAGTTTAAAAACATAGACCCCCAACCAACCATGTTTAATCTGTAAATACAAGACAGCTCTCTCATTTTCTTTTCAGAAATAACTTTGTCTTATATTCAGGTAAATATGGTATGTAGTTGTGTGAAGATAATATGGTGATTCCTTTTTGTAGGATTTTGATTCAATTTAAATCAAGGTTGTAAACCTTGTCCTTTATAGAATTAATGCATAAAAGAGTAAGGTGTTCATGCAAAAGTTATATTGAAATTTGTAATTATTGTAGGAGGAATCAAAATCTTTGTTGGATTTCAAAGACCAACTTCTTCATGTAAATGTTGCTGTCCACCAACTGGGCACAGACTCTGGATCACAGGATACCACTATATCATCTGCAGTTCCGCAACTGAAAGATGAGGTCACAGATCTCTACCGAATCTGGAGCAGTAGCTTCCAAAGGTATTTTAATAAATATTTTTTGGGCTGTGTGTCAACTTTTAATTTCTCTTGTACAGTGTGTAGAGGAAGAAATATAATAATGCAAAACATTAATCTTGAGATTGTCATTGAAATATGCGTTTTGGGGTCCCCTGACTCTGAGTGTCTGTCTGTCTGTTGTCTCTCTGTCCATCTGTACACAACGCTAGCACACAAACCGTTCAGCTGATTTTCTTCAAAATTGATATTCGCCAATCGTTCTGGCTAATGTCGTGGTACCTGGAATTTGAAACCCATATTTTGATTTTCTGGGGTACTTTACATGAAGCCCCTCAGATACTTAAAAAAAATATCTGAAATTGCTTCAAATTTTTTCTTTTAATTTTCTCCACACATATAATAAGGGATGGTAAAAAATATGGTGCCTTTTCGTGCATTGCTGCTTTTTCTTCTTCAAAAATTGAAGGGAGGGGGGAAATACTATTGAAAATGCAATAGTAATTGTATTTTTACTCTATTCTACAATTTGTATTCTCAATGTATTGATGTATTTCTTTCAAGTAATCCACAAAGTTTAATTAAAATTTGTGCAACAATGCCACAATGAATATTTGAGAAGCTTGTTATTGAATGTTGAATGTTGAGAAGCTCGTTATTGAATCCATATTTTTGGTTTGTGTTCTGAGGAATAGAACATACATATTTTCACTGAACAAAAGGTCACTTATCTATGCATTTTTCAGCATGTCACCAGTAATACATTCCATGTTTTAGATTTTCAAAATTTCAATGAGGATAAAGCAATATATTAAAACATTGATTATCTGTTGTGTTTTTAAAATTAGGTTTGCTTTTTGGATAAACATTTGAGAGTAGAAAATTAAACAAGGGTTCCCAAAACTCAAGGATGTATTTTATATTTATACATAAAACACACGTTGCTTTTTCTCAGCTATAAAATGTTAAAAGGTTCATTCTGCTATTTCAAATGTTTGTTATATTAGATGAGCTTGGCCACAGATACTAATTTATAAAAAAGTTTGAAATAAAAACACTGAATCACATTATTATAAACTTTAAAGTTTTATTTTCCTGCTCTTCTTTGGAGGCGATGTCAATAAATAATAAGGCAGTAATAAATTAACTTAATATACAAATCATAGAACATTAGTAATTTATTAAATTTATTAGTATTAGAGTTTGTTCTTTATCAGTTGTGTATGATGTACTATGACTAACCCATAAACAGTTGAAATTTGAATACAGATGGATGGGGTTTTTGTCAAGAATTGATATTATTCACCAAATTTTTGCCATACAAATTGCACATAGTTTTTGACAACGCTGTGCTGGCAACAGTGTGTTGCTCGCTTCTGTATAATTTGCTGTGAATACTGAAACAGTCAAATTTATTCCTGTTTGTTTCATTTGTCGAAGTAAGAAATGATTGCTCCTCCTGACTATCAAAATGAATGTAGATATGATGCATATCACAGGTGCTTGAATTGGTTGAATTGGACATTTTCAAGTAACTGCTGAGGTGTTAGAAGCATAGAAAATGATTTCAGAGAACAAACAACTTCATAGGCATTTTTAAATTATAATTATAAACTTCATCGTAATATTAGAGTATCATTCTTTTTATGTACAAAAAAATGACTGACGAAAAAATTAAATATTAAAAATGAAGTAAAATACCGTAGGAAAATTACTTTTGCTGAATGTGAGGGAATGGTCACATACACCATTTCCAATTTGGGCGATTATCATATATAATGTAGTTGCAACTCATCTGAAATCAATTCCTATCAACATTTAAGAGAAAAAAATTTTGTCTTCCTTCTCCAGGGAATCTGTATGGAACAAACAGACAGATATTCAAAAACGGACACAAACATTTAAAACATTTGAATAGGTTTTTGTTTCGTGTAAATAACCAAAAGAATTTATAAAAATTTTAATATTTTGAATTTCAAGACAGTATTTTGTTGAAGGTTAGTGAAGAGTTATAACTAGACATCAGATGTTTAGGGTAATGCCTATTTTTTTCTAGCGAACTTATTTAAAGGTTGATAACACATGTGCACGAATCATGATAAATGATGACATATGACGAAGTTTTGTAATGCTTATTTTTGCTTATTTTAGCATAAATGCCTTTTCTTTAGAATTATTGCAAGTTTTTGCCTTTTATGTATTATTTTTATATACACTGTTAAGATATCAAAAAATCAGCCATGGTCCAATTTAACCATTTATTACGAAACCTTCAATTCACATATTTGCATTTTGAAATACGAGAGAATTCCTGAAGGTATACCAACATATTCTTTTTCCCTATTTCATAAGTACTAGCCATGTTCTGAGAAAATGGTCGATTGGCAATTCACCCAGGGCATCTTTTGAGCGGAAATAAATGTGAATTCCCAGAAGTTCAGTGTTGCTAATGTTGGACTTCTAAAATTTATGCCAGACACATCAGTAGGTGTTCAGAAATCCTTCACTGTATTCAATCTGATTTTGTCTCCCAATCATCGCAGATTTGAAATTGCAATCCTTGAAAAGTTACTGGTAATATATTGCAATGGAAACTATTAAGAATAAAATGTAGAAGAGTTGTAAATATGTATGGAGTTTTACAAATAATTTTTAATTTTGTTGTGAATGTAATTTATGACAGTGCCTTTTTTCTCCTTATTCTTGACATTTTTAGTGCCTTTTTAGGCGTCTAAAAGACGATTTTTTAGTGCCTAAACATCCGATGTCTAGTTATAACACATACAGACCTTTTATTTTATTTAAATATTTAATAAATACTTATTTTCAAATGAATGAAATTAATTCCTGACTTTTATTTGGAATTTGTAAAGATTCAATAAGTTTTCCCACAACCTGTTGGGTTTTACCAAGAGATATTGTTGCTTGAGACAGATGAATGAATCGATAAAGCTTTATTATTAAAGGATTGCACTTGTATTTAGACACTTTCTAAAGTACAGAAAATTACTTTGTGATAATAATATTGTGAACATTTAAAGAATGAATCTATTGATATAATAATAAGATATTTCTCAATCAAGCAATAAAGTCTCAAGATATAGTAGAGATGTAAAAAAAACCAAACAATTATTTGTTTCAGTGTTTCATCACGATTGGCACAGTTTGAACGTGCAGTTCAGACATGGGAAAAATTTGACAAAGAACTTTTTGAATTGAAAACAACTCTGCAAGGAGATCATAGCACCTTGGTGTGTTTGTGCAAGTCCCTAGATGATGGAGCAACTGCTGTTGAGGATGTAGCTGTGTCTATTCGTGACATTGCTCGCTTACTTTCAGAAGTTCC
Source organism: Acheta domesticus (assembly GCA_031308135.1). Taxonomy (NCBI): domain Eukaryota; kingdom Metazoa; phylum Arthropoda; class Insecta; order Orthoptera; family Gryllidae; genus Acheta; species Acheta domesticus. Next base: position 8,957,658 of record JAHLJT010002406.1, on the reverse strand, counting down.
TGGTTCTTCTGACAGAAATCATTCTTCACTTTGCCAGGTGTGTTGCTGTTTTCAATAATCCTCAGTAAAGATAAGATTGTGATTAACTCAATTAATCAATTAAATAAAATATCAAAACTACCATGAAATTAAATAAAAAGAATACATCACTGTTACTAAATTTTATTGAGATTGCTTCAGCCACAGACGTAATTTTTGAGAGTGTGACTTCTGAGAGTTACTTTGTTTACACTTTGTTAGTGAATACTCTTATAATTTGGCTAAACAGATAATTCTGTTTTTGTACATTTCAACCAACCATCTTGCCCAACCATGAAGGATACTTTGCTTTGAAACATGCGTGCTCATTAGAAATGTTAATTCTGTTATTCAGATTTCTAATCAGGAGCCTATAATACAGAAGTGAATCAAATATGAATGAGACTTTTCCTACTGTGCGCGTAATTTTGAGTGGTTTGCGCGGCCATGGCTAAAGGGCATTGTTGGGGATGTAAGGACTCTACAGAACAGGCGGCGACCTGTTCCGACTTGTTTGGCAGTGGCAGTGACGATGTCTGAGCAACTGGTGCACCCTTCTACTGCTCAACACATTATTATTAAATTTCTTACTTGTGAAGGCATAAAACCTGTCGAAATTTTGCAAAGATTAACGGCACAGTTCGGGGATAAAACACTGGCAAGGACTCCCATGTTCGCGTGGCATGAGGAGCTCAAGGAAGGACATGAACATATTGAAACTGAGGAACATGATCGCCGTCCTTAGACCAGGATTATGGAGGATTTGCTCGATTTGTGCATTTGTTGTAGGGGATCAACGTCAGTCAGTTTCAGACATTGCAGCAGAGGTTGGAATAAGTTATGGGAGCTGTCAAGCAATCATCACCGAAGACCTAGAGTTCCGTAAAGTTCCTTCTGCTTCTCGACAATGCTTGGCCCCCATACTGCAACTCTGATTAGCTCCAAATTAGAGGAAATGAGATGGACTCCTCTTGAACATCCTCTTATTTCTTTAAAGTATGAAGAATATATATTTTAGTATGCACTGTTGTTATTATTGTGAAAAATACATATGTAGTCTGTTTTAAAAAATGTACTTGTAAACTTATTGTGTGTAGAAACTTAAAAGAATCATTCATGAGGAATTTGCCATTGTAATTGGTGTTTGTAACCATAAAAAATGTAAGGTGAGACCACAGGTGCACAGCCTTCTTGAATTTGGTTTCAGGTCTGTTTTTTCCTACCTCCTGGTTGTTATTAGTATTTCTCAATCATTATACATCTTATGTTAGTTTGAAAATCAAAATTAGACCTTTTACCTCATTTTTGGTTCTGAGAAATTTTGAATTGTGATACAAAAGTGCAAGTTTCATAATCATGAGCTGCTGGTTTCATCTTCTTTCATGACAAAACAAGCACAAGAACTATTAATATTTGTTGCATTGACACCTGGTGAGTGAAATCTGAGTTTTGCAAAAAATGGAAATGGAGGAGGGGGGGATCCACATTGATTAAAAAAAAAAAAAAAAATCTTAACAAAAACTTCTCAAACTTGGAAAATTACACTCTCTCCTGCATTACCCATGAAACGCAGCTCGATCATGGGAACATTAAATGATGTGAATTTCAAATATATTTTGTGAAAGGATGAGGAAAAATATGCTGGAGAATCAGAGTCCATGAACAAGAGCGTGACAGGAAGAAAATTTACTGATGCTGAAGGGAATGTTCTTAGGTGGTGTAGGTGATAAGCATGATGATGATAGGTGCAAAAATCATGATTATGATGATTTTAAGGAACAAGAAATTGGTGATGGTTCAGACCATAAGTGTTAATATTCTTGTCAACAGGACAATTTTATTTACAATTTGCAGTATTGTTTTCACTAAATGGTAGGAATTAAAATGTTTTTAAACATTGTTATCTCTCCTCTCAATTAATGTCTATAGTGTTATGCTTAAAAACAAACAGTTCCATTCAAATTTATTGTTCTTACAACTGTGACGTTTTGGCTATACGTTAACAGCCATTTTCAAACATCTGGTTTAAGAAATGAAAATTTTATAGAAAATGGATTATTAAAGTTAAGAATTACTGTACAACCATATTAGTAATTTATAACTTTATTGATTCATTTTCTCAAAAACTTTTTAAAAAAGTAAAATTTTTTAAAATGTTCTCAGGGGATCTCTTCTTATTTAAGGGGTCATCTTATTGTCAGAGTTGACTTATATTCAGATAAAAACTTCACTTTTGAAGGTTCTCATAAACTGAGAAAGTTCCCTCCCCTCCAAATGTCTGTCTTTCTTTGAACAACCTTTTCTTTAAACACGTGAAGTTTGTTGGATATTTTCCAAAATGAACATATAACACAATTAAAGGAAGACACATTTAAGAAATAAAGGCAAAATCAGGATGTTAACACTTTTATTTTTACCAAAAAAAAATTTCAAAATTTGTCACAGACACACACGTTTGTCAAGACACACACAGTTCAATAATAATCTGAGAGGTCATTATCAAAACTTAAATAATTGCCTCTTAGTGACTTTGTAGGCTCTAGTAAAGTACTGGAAGCATTTTCAATGTCATAATCATCATTGTCAGGCCAGTAAAATAACTTTTTACTCTCTTTGAAACGAAGAAATTTGACAGTGTGAAAAGTTGTTGTCTACAGATAATATTTGACCAACATAATATTTTATTATCTTCTTTACTTGATAGGACACAAGTACCCATCCTCCTACTTCCACATTCTTTGAGGAAAATTTCATAGGTTTTTGACGACCAGTTGTAGAAATTGATGTTCTCTCTTCAGCGTTTGTTTTCATGGAGAAAATTTCTAAATCTGAGTCATCAGATGTCATCTTACATATCACTTTGTATGGTGAAACACTTTGAATGCACTATAGTTGTCGAAGCCTAGGTATTGGGCAAATATTTTGCCAATTTTCATCAAGTGACAATTTAACGTTTTCAATTTTTTCTTCTGGAACAAACACAATTTGTGTTGTGGACATTCTTTTGCATTCCTACAGAAGTCTTCAGCATTCTGGATGTGCACTTTTCCAGTCCTAATCTTGCACCACACTAAGTGCTTTCACATATCTCTAGTGCTATCAACTGCACCTTTCCCATGTGTGTTTGCAAAAAACTTGAAAGATATTTTCAACATATTGTGCAGTGTGATGTTGCTATTACCGAATTTCTGCTTGAAATGTTGTGCTGCACCATCAGAGGATATTTCAACAGAGGTTTTTGAAGGATATTTTGACCTCAAAGAATTACATACAACATAAAGGAAGCAATGGGTTGAGTATCATTTATTAAACTTATTCATAAATTAAAGTAAACTTCACCTAAAAATCCACCAATGTAAAATATCCCCTATGAAGTTTAAAACATTTTTAGACCATATATTTTGTCATTACTTAAAGAATTACATGCACTTTTAAAAAATTACAACAACAATTACAACAAATTATCTTTTGTGTGTCTGTAACTTCATGCTTTGTGTGTCTGTGACTCAAAAATAAATCACTTGCAATGGTTCTTTTGCCAACATTTTTTGTCAGACATAAATAGACTGAACTTGCTTTGCATAATATATTTTATGTCTTTTAAAATTTATGGTTGTTGAGTTAATTAAAAAAAATACCTTTTCATGTCACAGACACACACTATTCTACACAATTTTCAAACTCATCATAATTACCCATAATATATTTTTAATATACCTATCACTTTATTGTCAAATTTAGAGGGTTCAAACTAGAGATTTAATAACTCAAACATAGCTTACCTTGGTAAATAATGCAGAAAAAACTCTGAGGAAAATTGCTTCAAAACAGTAAAGCCAAAAGTAGCTTGCAACTGTTTATTGTCAGGCCTACTGATCACATTTTGGTATACAAAATACCAACTTTTATATTTAAAAGTTAAATTTAGACTTTTCTAAAGACATTACATAGCATTCCATAATTACTTGAAACACTTTAATTATTTGTAGTGTGGTTGACATTTACATGGAATTGCCCTAGTATGAGCGCTTCAAATAATTTCTTATGAAGGTTTTCAAAAACTCTAGGTTTCTGTGAAAATGAGCTCAAAATTGTGTATTTAATAAACACTCAAACACTTTTGCAAAAAGGGCTCCAAATTTCTATAAATTCACAAATATGGCAGTGAAAATTTGCATATAGAACCAGGTTTTACTCCCCTATAATTTTCTTAGTCACTTTTCTATTCTAATAGTAAGCTGAAAAAAGTTAAAACTGAACTAGCTTTATATCTATGAGCCTTTCATTTAATGATGTGATCTGAATGTTAATATATGTATTACATGTATGTCTAATTTTTTTTTCAAATGTATAAAGGGATCACTGTAGTTCAGGAATTCAATTTCATAATTGTGCTAAAGGCAAATGTTAGATATGGATTTTGTTCGTGCTAAGTTAAGAAGTATGCTGATAGAATGGCATCTGGTGTCGGTGATGTCTCAACATTATTCCTGCATCAGTACTCTGCCTCTTCAGTCGTACCTCTTTTTATTTATCTTGAAAGGGGTACTTTGTTGGGTACTTTCCAGCTGTTTGGAAGATTGCAAAGATCTGTCTGGTTCGTAAGAAAGGTGTTTGACCGTGTCATAAGTAGCCAATGCTAAGCAAGCATTATTCAAATTAAACCAATCCCAGATGTCTATCGCCATTTATGATAAGCACTTGGTTTACCTTTGCACTCTGCTGTAATCACTGTGTTTACCTTTTTGAGATAAAGATAGTAATTGTTTTAGGTCCATAACAGCTTGTGAGCATCAATATAATCTTAAAATGTGTTGTTTTGGTAATGTTTAAAACTCTGAAATAGTATCTATTATTAAATATCCAGTGCTGAAAAACAGCAAAAGAAATATAGAAAGTGAAAGTAGGGAAGCAATTTCAAGAATTTTGTGAAGAAAGAAAATACAAATGGGCAACACCAGCTACAAATGAAGAAATACACATTTTTAGGCAATTAATATATGAAGATTAGATAGTGAAGAGTACAAAGAATACGCTAGCAAAACTAAGAGGAACTTTACAACCAAAATTATTGAGAAAATACTTTGACGAGTACACGCATGTGTTGAATCCATTCAAAATTGACAAATCCCACTGCTAATTCAACTTGTACATCTTCCATTTCAAACACTTCCATGGAATATCAAGACACGGGAAACTACAACATCCAAAGGAAACTCCATCCAATAACACAATCATAGTTGTGCTTTTAATTAATATTCTTGTCAGTAGCTTTGTTATAATTGTATTTTGAAAGTTTTTAATTACCATAAAATCGAAATATATATGAATCATTTTCTGGATGAAACTGTTATTCATATTTTATTTTATTATAAGTTATTCCTTGAAGCTGTAATAACTCGGGAGCTGAATGAAAGTTTCACACGTTCCAGTAGCAATTTTGAGTAATATATCTCTTTTCCATAATTCCTGTGATTCATCCATCTGATTCATGTAATGTCTTACTTCGTGAAATAGTCACACTATGCATCACTCAGAGTGCCGTGATATTACTTATGATAATAAATTAGAGACCCATTGCTCTGTTATCAAACTTATCCTAAAATTTTGGAGAACTATAAGACATTTTATACTCACCTTTTAAACCACATATTTGTTGGTTTCTTAAAAGGCAGGTCTACAGTTAAAGATTTGCTTACCTTCATCCAGCAAGTCCCTACCTTTCTCTCTGAATGTGGACATGGTGATGTAATCTATGCAGATTCTACTAAAGCCTTTGACTTGCTTGCTCACTGTGCTATAATAAAAATGTTGAAACATCTTGATATTGGTGTAGTTATAATTTGGTCTCCATGTCACAGGAGTCTGACAAATCTTGGAAAAATGTCAGCACAGATATGTAAAGTTCTTTGCATTTATGAAGTCTGGCATGGACTTCTTGTGAGGAATGAGCTGCAAATTTATGGTTTCCTAATTTATTACGCAGTGGCAACAGTCACAAATTTTTCCACATTCTTAAAGATTTTGAGAAATGTCGACTTCCTGTTTATTCATTTTACAGATTTTGTTACGTGTTCCTCATCATACAACTCGTGTTGACAAACCTTTTTTCAATTGTAATTCAACATGTAGCTTTCTGGCTAATTCAAGACTTGTGTAAATTGACTCAGCTTGTCTTAAAGTGTTACTCTATTGATATCTTTGTAGACTCATTATCAGTACTATGTAATAATGTCAATTATGTCTCTTATTATACTATCGATGTATGCCAATTATTACGATGCTATAATTTCACTATATTTTTTTCTTTTTGTAATTGCAAATAAGTGTAAACTAGAATATCCTGCAAGTTTTAAAATCTATGTATAAATGTAGGCAAGAAAGAAATACAGGGCCAGAACTTTAAGCATTGATGGTGAATAATGATGGACATAAATACATATACCCATTAAAAAGAAGCTTTGTTGAACAATTCAATTCAGAAAAAGAGAAAAAGGTGACATAAGGGTAATCCAGGAAGATAGAACTTGCAATTGCAAGTTGAGGGCTCTTGTGAAGAAAATGTGTGTAGTGAACAAATTTGTCAAAGAAAAATCAAATATTCCAAGTACCAAAATTGTGGTACTTTTTCAAGCGATTTTAAAGTATCCCAATTTTGCGTTAATGTGTAGAGTTAAAGTGCTTACATACTTTCTGGTCAAGATTTTCATATTTTGCTAGAATATAGAGTTTAAATTTAGTTCCTCTTTTTTAATTCTTGTGATCCAAAAACATTGCAAGAAAACATATTTATCAACTAACAATCATTTAATGCCTTCACAAACCCATGTTAGGTGGTCTAACAGATGATGAATCCATTGGATTTTCCTTACTCCTTTATGGTATATTACAAATGCTCACACTTTCTAGGGTAAATAGCCATTATATTTCAATGTAATGTATAAAGGGTCATTCCATGTCAAATCAGCCAAAATTTCCTGACCATCTTCTGATTTGACTGAAACTTTTAAAATCATTTTAGAATGACGAAACAACACTGAATATTGTGTTTTTGGCATTAAATTTTACTTTGTTTTGAAAATTTTGAGATGTAATGTTCTGCATGAGTTTCAGAGGGTATTACCTAAAAACTAGTAAAACATCTTCAAATTTGATTTCACTTTGCAACTTGCTTTATATTTCTAATAAGTACATCCCACCCTAAAGGTTTGATAGGATAAACCTAATTATAAAGATATTAATAAGGCCAAAGTAAGTAATTATGAATATTTTCAAAATTCATTTTCTCAAATACTCCATCTCGGATTTTCTTTTTCTGTCATCAAATTGAAGCGGAGACATTGACGTTTATAGTAGTTAAAGAATCTCAAGGGTAAATGGGAATTTACCAAAGTTATTACCAGTTAAAGTTACATTTTCATATTTGCTTTTTATTGACTTAAAAGAACTATACATATATAAATGCTTACCTGTTGTAAATCTTGCTTTCGTTATTTAGTGATGAACTTTTATACATTTTAAATGTATCTGAAGCATATTTTCAAAGGCAGAAACTTATATTTATACCAGGTGACCCACCAATTGTGTGCCACCCTCACATCTAAACGGTTAACAACATTGAAAAGCAGTTTTTGCCCATCAGTACAGAATCATGGGGCAAGTAATTTGCTTTAGAGATATTGTTTGTAATATTTTTAGTTCTGTGCAGTTGTGGTAGCTGACTTTTCAGAGAACTATGCATTCACAATTCAAGACAGTTCAAGACACAATTCAAGACAAAAAATACATTGGAACAATGCTCAAGCTATACATGCTCTTTTCGGCCAAGTGAAGAAGCCACTGTTCCAATCAATTTTGTAATAATATCAGGCAATATAAATCATAACACTGCAGCGTGTATTATTTCCAAATACAGTTAATTATTCTTGAAAACTGAAATTTCAAACCTGAGAAAAATCTTATACTATCCAGATGGAGCAGGAGCTCAATAGAAAAATAAGTATAATATTCTTAATCTATGTCTTCATGAAAAATATTAGAAAAGCAAAATTCTTTTCTAAAGAATTATCCAATTGGAAATAAATTGTTGCATTTATGTTATGAGATAATGATTCATGAATTGATTTTGGAACAGGAATTCAGTTCAAAGAGGGAAGAGGGGTGTTGATGTTTGAAAGTTTTTCTCTTAAAAATAAATTCACTTTGATTACTTTTACCTAAACCCAAATATAATTTGATATAACTTCTTTGGACTCTTCGAAGTTTTATAAGAGTCCTGTTTAGGAAGACCCAATATTGAAATTGGTTTTCCTACAAATCTGTGATGTGTTGGTTTTTGTTTCAGGATTTGCAAGAAGCATGCATTGGAACAAGAGAAGGGTCCCTATCAGATTCAGGAATTTCTGATTCAGGCTCGGAGAATGAATTGAGTGAGCGTGCTCGACGACTAGCTTCCTTGCGGCAATTGGCTCAACATTTGCAAACTGAACTGGGGGCATCAGATGGCCTGGTTACACAAATCAATGAAGTATGTACAGAACTATTCTGGATAATTTTTTTAAATTTTTTTATTAGTTAAAAAAAAAATTTAAATTTTTTTAAAAACTTTTGTTAAACTAAAATATTGAAATTTGTGAACCTTAGAACCCCATAAATTATTATTGTGTCTTCCTTCACTACCTTGTGTAAAATACAAGATCACATCGAGACAGTAAAAAGATTTATTTGAAACTCTATGATGAGGCTTTTATTTAAATTACGATTTAAATCAAATGTTTTAATTTGTGATTTAAGTCAAATTTTTCAATTTTTACTCGTAATGATTAAGTTTCATTCAACAAATATAGCATTGCAGTACTTTAAATTTAAATAGGATTTTTAATTCATCACTTGCCTCAAGGACATACAGCGTCTTGTCTGTAAATATAAATATCACATGGTAAGATGTGACATTCTTGCTGGTGCCAGTTGTCAATCTGCTTGACCATGTTTCATGATGTCATGAAGGTTAAGCAGCTCGTGTCACTGCTTATCCCTGGATGGGTGTCTGTTTGGATGCTCTAGATTTTAATGATGCCGAGAAGAGTGGAAACGAAAAGAATGTCATATACATTCTTGTCAGTGTTTTAGATCGAGTGAAGTCAGCAACTTTTATTCAGAAAAATAGTGATCAAATTTATTTAAATAATAAAAGAAAATATAAATTTAGGATTCTTTAACAAATTAGGAAAAGTCTTCCCCTTGGGACTCTGCCTTGTAGTAGCACTGACCGTGCAGGCGGGATGGCTGCTTCAGTGAGGTGGGGGGTAAGCCGGTGGTAGCATGCCTTTTTCGCATGACTACTGGTAGGGTCACCCATGTCGGACAGGTCAACACTGAGGAGTCAGACAAAGTTGTGTCCTACAACGTCCTACCCATCTTAATATCCTTTATCCTTTTTTTTTTCACTTTCCCAAGTACATACGTATATACAGACTATTATAAGTAGTGTAGGGAAAGTTATGTAATGCTGTGGAAAATCGATTTCGAGCTTTCAATGTAAATACATGTTTTGGGGTCTCCTGATACTGAAAATGTGTTTTTCTTTTTTCAAAACATCAGTCCGTCCATCCATTTTATGTATGTGAACAACATTAGCATCTGAACTGTTCGTAAGATTTTTTCCAAACTGAATAAACCCCTGTCGATTTGGCCTGAGTTGAAGCTCTGAGATTTTGAAAAATATATTAATTTTTGGAGATACTTAACATGAAGTCCCCTGGACGTTTCCAAAATTTTCACAAAAATGGCTCAAAATTTTTTCTTTAAATTACTTGTAAGAATGGAGTAAAATACTCTTATAAAATACACAAAAATGGCTCAAAGTTTTTTCTGTAAATTTCTTGTAAGAATAGAGTAAAATACACTTATAAAGGTGACATAGGTCTGATTTTTATGGTTAACTCTAAATGTTTGATAATTGCAAAAGTTTGAATATTTTCAGCAACTTCCTACAACTATAAAATTGAAGATTGAGATTTTTCCTTTAAATAAAATTTGTTCTTCATAATTAATTCTTTCATTAAGGTCATGTACATTTTTCTGAAAATTTTAGTAGTTTTTTGCGCAATATTGCTTGCATTATGTGCCATTTTTACTTTCTCGTATACGTACGTCTACACGGAGTGATATACATAGTATAGGGAAAGTTATGTAATGCTGCGCGAAAAAATGGCCAATTTTCGGCGGAAAAAAATTAATTGCCGGGCCGTGAAAAGGAAAAAGTGGATAAAACCAGTTGCTAAATTAAGAAAAAAAATCCCCTAACACGTGGTGTAGGCAGAAACCCTGTTTTCTAGGTCCTTGATGCCGAAAACCCAATTGAAAGAAAAACGTCCGTCTGTCCGTCCGTCCGTCCGTCTGTGAACACTGCTAGCGCCTAAACCATACGTACGATTTCTTCCAAAATGGATATTCCCCGGTCGATTTGATTCTAGTCGAAGCTTTGAGATTTTGAAAAAGATTCTTTAAAATTTGGGGGTACTTAATATGAAGCCCCCCGGGGACTTTCAAAATTTTCTCAAAAACGGCTCCAAATTTTTTCTTTAAATTTCTTGTATGAATAGAGGAAAATACACTTTATTAACATGGCATAGGTCCTATTTTCTCGTACAGCTCTGAATTTTCGAAAATAGTGAAAGTTTGAATTTTTTTCGGCGTCTTTCTCCAACTACAAAATTGAAGATAGAGATTTTTTCTTCAAATAAAATTTGTTCTGCATATTGAGTTCTTTAATAAAGGTCATGTAAATGTTTTTCTAAATTTTGGTAGTTTTCGTGCAATGTTGCGTGCAATATGTGCAATTTTAAAAAATTACAAAAACAAGATTTTCTCAAAAACGGCTCCAAATTTTTTCTTTAAACTTTATGTAGGGATAGTGGTAAATGTACTCTATCAATGACATAAAAATCATTTTGGTCTATCGGTTGGTTTTTTCAAAAATTACAAAAATGTAAATTTTTTTACTTGTCTCTCACGTCGTTAATATTTACATTAGCGGCGATTTTTTCACATTATTATATTTACGAGTATATATGCTTTAAATAATGTCAAATAAAGTTTCTCGAAAACACTACCGTTTTCTGTGAAAAGCAGCTCAAATTTCGGCATTTTCAGAAATGCTCAAACTCCATTTTTTCGTATATGGCTGCAAATTTTTCTTAAAACTTTTGTAACGGATAGTGCTAATTACACTCTTTAGTATAGCGTAAAGTTTATTTTGAGTTATTTTTTTGTTTTTTCAAAAATTACATAATTGTAATTTTTTTGAAAGATCTCTCACATTTTTAATATGCACATTACCAGCAATTTGTAAACATTATTATATTTGTAAGTGTAAGTGCTTCAAATAACTTCAACTGAAGTATTTTGAAAACTCAAAAATTATCTGTGAAAAAGAGCTTCAAATTTCACATTTTTAGCAGCGTTAAAATGCCATTTTCTTTAAAATGGCGGAAAATAGATATTTTTAAGATATTATGAGATCTTATTCCATTATCTGGGGGTTGTGCAACCATGCAACCTAAGCATGAACCGCCACTGATTCTTGATGAAACTCATGATCATGAACACCCAGGCATTCCAGCATATCCTTCAGAGAAGGTTCCAATGAAAGTGTCAAAGAAGTGAAACATTGAGAAAATCAGACAGTACCTATTTGCAGAACATATGGAATTAAAAAAATAAAAGATCTAATTTAAAATTGATCTCTTTTACGGTCATGATCGTTACAAATGTATAGAAAAATACCATAACCAGAAAAGCATTAACTACGTAGTTTTAATATTAAATTTTTTTTTTCAATTTCCCAAATAATTTGGTTTCCTGACTGATATCCTTTTAACAATTTCTGTTTATTTAAATTTATTTTCAGTTTTGTTTTATACAACGATGGAAATTATTTATTTTCTGGAGTTTGATTTACCGCTTGGTTCAAAATGAACTTATCAAATGGCTATTTGTACTTATAAAAATTAATAGAAGAAAATGAAATGAAAAACACAAAAAATTAAAAATTCTTAAAGCTTATCAATTTTTGCCCATGGTGTATAGTTGTGCTTTTTCTTTTCTTTTCATATTCAATTCTTTTCTTTTTAATTGTTTTAAATGTTAAAAAAAGAACTGTATCTTTTTTGATAGCAAATTGAGCATTTAGACAGAGAACTCCAACAGCTGCAAGATGTTTGTCGGAAGCTCATTGTTAGAACCACATCATGGTCTGGTTTGCCTCAGCCTGAGGTGATTCCTGCCATTGAAGCCAAAGTTCCTGGAAATGTTCAGTCTAACAAGAAAACTAGTCCATCCACAATTGAGACAAAGTAAGTAAAATGAACAGTTTTTGGAGTAAGGAGATTATAATAGTTGAACCTCATTAATTTGAACTTAGCCAATTTGAAAATCACTCAACATTAAGTGCTGTAAAACTTCTGAGAGTTACAAAATATAAAATTAATATAAGTTTTTAAAGTTATGTGTCTGTAATTTTACGAGAAAGGAACTTTGCATTCTGAATAATAATTGTAAGTGTGGAGAATAAAAATATGGTTATATAAAGTGGTGTAAAATGGAAGTATGAAGTAAACCCAAATTTCATTAAATCTGGACTTCTGAAAATTTTATATTTGAATCTCCCTTGCTTCTTGTGTTGAAAAGAGTTTTCTACAAGATGGATAAAGAATTAGTTGTACATAAGTGCAATAGTATAGTATTATGTAACTGTTATAATAATACAGCAAAGAATGTGTTGTCATAGCACCCTTAATTTAAATATTTAATGTCATTAACTTATGGATCCACAGGCTTCACATTATCTCTTATAAAGTTTCTCAAATTATCAAAAGTTTTCGAGTATAAATATGTATTATGTGTTCTCTGATAAGAGGACTTGGTAAGTAGTTTTTGATCTTGCTTCCAATTCTAAAGTTCATTCTTCCCACTCTGATTCCCAGGGGAAAGTTGTTTTCTTGAATAGAGCAAAGTGTGCTGACAAAATATGAAAAAAATCAGATTTTCATTTGTCACTTTGAAAATTTCTAATAGTACATTTTACCTGGAAAAGGTCATTAAAACTTTTTCTTTGGGTATGTTGTATGTACCTAGGCAGTAGTTAAAACCCCAAGTTTTCAACCTCCCTGACATATGCCAAATTCTAAATTTTATTCCCTTTAAAATAGAATCTATTTATCTGAATCATCTATTAAACAGCCCTGCCCATCATGGCTACTGTGTCCATTCAGTGAACATTACACATGATATGTATATTGTGGGTTGCATAATGATTTTGTTTGTAAATATCACTCCCTTCCCACCCACCCCTCTAGGAGTGTCTTACTCCCACAGTATTCTTTTCTCTTTTTCAATTCCTCTGTAATAATGAACCCCAAGTTTTGTTTAAAAGACATTGGTCTCATATTGAAGAGTTTAGCACATATACATCCATTAATTTTATTTTGCATTAATATTTTCATCAATGGTTATGCCTGTGAGGCAATATTTACATTGTTGGTGAGATAAATATGTAACATGTAATAATATTTCTTATAATAAGTTGATTGTAATATCTAAAAAAGTGTGTATTTTAGCACACGTTTTGAAGAAATGAAAAAATTACTTTTTTTCAAAGAGCTGTAGCTTGCTTGATAAATGGTTTCAAAAGAAATATTTTATACAAAAGTTGTAGGACATTTTCTCTTCTTTAAAATTGATTGGGTTCATTTTTCCATAGGACTTATGATTAAAGAGTTATAGGAACATACCTGAAAAAAGTCCGAAAAATATTTCCGGGCATCCTGGTGTTAATGCAGGGTCTGAGAGGTCGAAAACTTGGAGTTTTAACTAGTGCCTAGGTACATACAATATACCCACAGAAAAAGTTTTTATTACTTTCTCCAGGTAATAAAAACTCCTTTCCTTCCCTCCTCCTTTTGCAGTATTTGCCGGCTGGACTTAAATTTGAATCTGCTGCACTTCTTTTGCTGAAGAGATTTTGTTTTTTGTTTTTTTAACAAAATTCTCTACAACCAAACTAACCAATTTAAAAAAGGATTACATATACATTATTATTCAAAACCACTAGGTTGAACTTTCAGTTGTTGACAGATTTTATTAATATCATCTTCAAGCAATTACAAATTACAATTTATTCAGTGATCAATTGCAATTTAAGTTAACATACTTAATAGCATTGAAATCTTTGATTGGAGATTCATGTAAACACATCTGTCTTGTGAAATCCAAACAATATTCAATAATTATGATACTTATGTATGAAGAAGATCTAAAATTTGGGATGTGTTTGCTGGGCCAGTTGTTTGCTGGGCCATTGCTTCACAGAACCAGCACATGGGCCATAGGATGGAGAACTCGACTCTACAGTTTTCAATTAATGAGGTTCAACTACAGATTTCATTTCATGACAACAGTTGTTTGAGTTTTTCTTAGATTAAAAGATGTTAAAAAAATCTTATAATGAAAGTTGCATATTAACATTATAATTTAAAACATTTAAGTTGCAAATTAACATTTAAATGAGGGTTTAATTATAGGAAAAAGGAATGAAAATCACATGGTGCAAAAGTATTTCCTTTGAATTCACAATTTTTGCAGCTCAAAAAAATTGCCTTGAATTTTCCACTGTAGATCATTTCATGACTGCAACTAAAATTTTCTAAAATATAAATCGAAATCATCATTGCTTCAGACCTTTGAGTTGCTTGAATTGTTTGTCTAATAATAATAATAATAATATATAATAATGATGATGATGACAATGATGATAATATAGTTTAAATAACAAATTTAAACCCCTATATTAGAGGGAAAGTAGGTAAGTGTGAAGAAACCATCGCATTTCTGGGAAGAGTTCACTAGAATAAAATCAAATTAGTTGGTTCTGTACACATATTCTGTATCCAAGTTTGAACCCAACTTCAAACAGTTATAATTTTAGGCCTGGTTCTCTGTGGGAATAAACATTCTAATATTGCTAATTAATAAACAAAGAATTAAACCTGTGTGATTAAATGACACAGATCATCAAATAGTGAGTGTAATTTTCTATGAATTTCAAAATTCTACTTGATTCTGACTACTGGTGCCTTAGAGAAAAGGGAATTGAACAGCTTAACTTCCAAAATATAATAGAAGGCCCAAAAAGTCTCCTCTTGTAAATTATAAACCAAATAACAACTTGGGACAATTCTGAGTATCAAAAACTGAGTTTTAAGGGCATAGCACTCATCCTGTTTAGGTTGTGCATGATGGTAATGCATGTAAACCAAATGAGAATTCTTCATAGCAAAATCTACAAAATTCTATGTATTTTGTCTTCAATTTGATGCATATCTGGGGTAATTTCCCAATCAGTAGCACATTTATGGGGTTTTGTATTGTTGGTGTCTTAACAATCATTTAAAATTAAAATCTATCCGTAGCATATTATAAAGACAAGGAATAATAATATATCCCTTGTGTTTTAAAGTTTAGGAAAAATTGGATACGTTATGACATGACTTTTTTTTTTATAGAAAATCAATAGAAATGTTAAAACCTGAAAGCTGAAAGTACAGTGGGTGAATTGAAGATGGAAGTACAATATTTGTAATATTTTAATCAAATATTAGGTTTATGAGCCTCAAATCTTTTTTATAGTTCAAGGAATTTAAGGATTCAATGGCCTATTTCTTCGATTAATACAGTGTTTAATTTCTACGGTTAATACAATGTTTAATTTCTACGTTTAATAAAATGTTTAATTTGTATGATTAATACAATATTTAATTTCTATGATTAATAAAATGTTTTATTTCTTGTGGTTGTAATTGGTGTAATGTGATACTAATATTCTAATTTCTTCTTAGTGGCAAAAATATAGATGTGCGTTCTAAAGCTTATCAATGGAGATCTGGAACCTCATCTTCTGAATTAAGAAACATTCGTAAGAATGGAAAAACATCTAAAGAGCAGAAGCGACAGCCATGGGTTTGGAGAGTTGCCCGTGCAGCCTTTCCTGTTCAGCTGACATTGGTCACATTGATTTGTTTGGCATGCTTTTTTGAGCCTCATTGTTGTGAGAGTGTGAACAATCTGAGTTTATCATTATCTCCACAACTGCGATATGTGTATGGGCCTCCTCCAGTGTAGTGGTGTTGCCACAGTTGTTGAGTGGTTGTTCTCTGAATAGAACAAATATTTCATGAGTATTTTCTCTAAAGAAACTAAAGGATAGCAGCATTACTCTGCTATATTGCTTCCACCTTCTTTCCTATCTTCATAGAGAGCAAGATAATTTATAATGCATTATTAGTATTAAATGTAAAAAACAATATTTTTGAAGTGTGTTCTTTTTTGTAAAAGAAAATTTAAATGTTTTGTATTGAAAAGACATAAAGCTTTGTTTTTCAAGGCTGATGATATAATTTCAGGGGTGTGTTGGTGAAATTGGACGTTAAATACAGGGTAAGGGAGTATGTTTTGAAGTAAAGCAATTAAGTTGAAAGGGCACAAAGATTTATTCTTCGGAGGTAGTGAGGTCATAAGACTGAAAATAGTAGTTACAAAAATTGATTCCTAGTGTACCATTTAATACCTCAATGATAATTGGTTTTTCCAATGAAGATGAATGGCACAAGCTGGTACCTTGCTGAAGCTTTTCTAAGTTTTAGGATTCTTATGATTTTCAGTTGAGTGAATTTTACCCAAAATCCATTTGGAAGAAACACATTATAGAAGATAAAACATTTGTCTTGGGTAACAGGAAGATATGGGCTGGAGCTTTGTTCGAGAACCGGAGACATGCTTATCAATAGTACTGAGATATCCTGTTTTTCTCTCATGCATGACAGAAAATTAATCCTAGATATCAATGATTTAAAATGCTTTACAAATACTTTAGCACCCTTTGAGAATTTTGTACCAGATTAGTACTAGCTTGTATCCAAATTCACTTCAGGTACTTGTTATTCTCATAATTTATAATGATGAAAAAGGAAACCATTGAGGAAAAAACAATTGTTTTAAAAGAATACACTATATTTTTAATAACATATTTCAAACAAAGTAAGCATGAGTTTTCCTTTCAAATTTAATGAATGTTTTCCTTTAGAAACTTACTCTTTGGATTCAATTTTTTTGTATTCTTGCTTCAACTATTGTTTGCAGTTTATTGTTTTTGTTGTGCATGACTCCTTTTTCATTTCTACTAACAGTAATTATTAGTGCATTAAAAAAAGTCAACAAAGAATTGAAATCATTAAATACTTTGCTTTTTAAGGGCTTTCTAGCGCTTTCTCCTAAAAGGTGAGCTTGCTGGAATATAATCCTGAATTTTCAATGTAGCTGGATTTTCTGTATTCATGGACATTCCTTAAGGAATGTGATACCTAAGAATACGTGGGATCAACTGTTGGCATTTGTTGTTTTCTTATTAGTTTTGTAAAATATATATTTTCAGTTACTTTCTTATATAAATTTTTTAGAAGATTTGTATAAATCCAGCGTGAAACTATTGGAAATATTAATTTATTTATTTATTTTAACATGTACTCTTTGTACGTGGTATGCAAAAAAATGTTAGAAGGGATTTAATTGGAAGGAATATGCAATTAGTATTGGTGGACATCATTGTTATAGAGTCAATTTATCCTAAAGAACAATTGGTTACCTTTTGAACTCTGGTGTCCTTAAATCAGTTTTCATACAGGTTATGTGGGGACTGTTGAAACTTTGAAATATGCATTAGGGAAGGCTTCAGATCATCTGTTAAATTTCTGAAGCATTTTGTGCAATTGTTCTTTTTTGTAGAAAAAATGAAACGAATTCAAACAATATATTTTTATTGCTGAGAATATGTGTAAAATGTATTAAAATTTACTCTTGTAGCGTAATTTGTGCATTGTTCATGCACATTCTACTTCCAATCCATTGATAACAATATAATTTAAATTAAAAATGAGCCAAATTACAAGAAGCAATTTTAGTCACTGCATTTTAAGACTTTTTATATATGAAAGGATTTTGATTGGAAATCATTAAAGAACACATGTTGGAGAAAATAAATAGATTGGATTTTTAGTTATGGTGATAAATAGGCAATGAAGCCTTCCTTTTTGATCCAGATTACTAATTAAATGTAAATGCTGATGTATATAAAAAAAATATGTATCTGCTAATGTATATAAAAAAATAGATTTTATTGGCAGCTATGAAACGTCTGTCATTAAAATGTAAACAATAGCTTTTATTTTCTAGTCAATTTTTTAAAGTGTTTTTATTTCACTGATGTATATCTTTGTGCAATAAAAATAAAGTTTAGTAATGTACGAAATTGTTAAGATGTTAAAATAATAATGCATCTCTTATGAATTCGTATACTTCTGCATGTATTAATATAATACACAATTCCTTTTTTATTTTGGGTTTATTAAATTAAAAATTTGTTAATGTTAATACTTGTATTTTTTATTCAATTGGTCTAAAACATATTTCATATTACTGAATCTTGAAGTGTATTATTATTTTCTTTATAACGATTAATTTGTGCAATAACCATACAATAACCAAATGCTTACCTTAGTAGCCCTTATTTTTAACTCTGTATACTAGGTTAAAAATTAAATGATCACTAATATGTAACAAGATTCTGAAAAACTTTTCTTATTTTCAGTAAAGAGTCAACCTGAAAACCAAATCTGAATTTTTATCAAATCCACATGTTTTATACTCATAACTAGGAATAAATCCACATGTGCTTGTCACATGTTTAGTGGTAAATGTTTTAACAAGTTCTTGTTAACCAGCATATGTGTTTTTGCCCCCTAGGGATTCTGAATGAATTAAAATCATATCTATTTTAATTTTTTTTACATAATTACATATTTTTACTCAATAGTAAATGTTTTGTTACTTATTAATAATTGCATCATTACATGTCAAAATAAATATTTCAAATGGCTTATGCATGTTCTTTGAATTGTCTGAAGAAAAGAACAAAAGAAACAAAAAAACAAAAAAGAAAGCAATGAAATACTGTGTTTCTGTGCCCTGTGGGCCTAGTAATTGCAATAATTTGCTTGCTCATGTTTGATAAGCTTATGCGCATTTTGATCTAATACTATCCTTTCTTACATCCTTATTGTGCTTCCTGCACCACGCAGAGGAACAAACACCCTTCTGTCTGGGATCTGCTTGGGACGAATGGGACTATTCCTTTGTAATGTGTTGTGATCAATGTGATAATTTTTTCCATAGATTGTGTTCAGTTGCAAAAATTGTTGGATTGGGGGAGGAGGCATAGTTCCCTTACTCCTTCCAAACTCACACAGTTTCACCAGTCTTGCGGTGCAACTTTTCACATCTGCACCGGCTTTTCATAAACCTTACTTACTCTATGTACTACATTGCATTTACTATGTACACTATGCCATGTCGTATTCATCTCTTATTGTGTAATGCAGACGAAGGTCCAATTCTGTGGATGTAGAAGATTGTTCAGTGGGTACAAATCCATTTTAAGGTGTATTTAGTGATGTTTTGCATTCAAAAATTTGAAATTGCTTGTATTGGGCAATTCGGTTCCTTAGTCATAGCATGCGTTTAGTTTTTCATAGAATTTCTAATTTTTTTAAATAAAATGTAATGTGGTCACATGCATATCTTTCCTGTTGCATTCCATTGTAAGATAAGACAGCTATTTCATTAATAACATTTTCCATGTTTTGGAAATTTGGATATTTTGTAAGTGGGTGTCCTTGTTTTTCCTCCCCCCCCCCCCCCAACCTTTTCTTTTCTTTGTTATTTCTTTTTGTTATTTAAAATCGCCACATCTACTAGGTCAATAGCGACCACTATTGGATTTAACGTTATGGTATGAGGATGAAACAATATGGTGAAGACAGAGGGACGAAAGGATGAACACAAACAACCATGCCTGAGGCGGGACTTGAACCTGTGACCCCCATAGTCACTATGGCGCTACTGCTTTAGTGATCTTGGCCATGGGGCCGACATAAATGGGTGTCTGTTTCTCCGTATATTTTGCATTTGAAACTGGGAGTAATTTGCTTTTTAAATTCATCAGGCAGGTCAGTCTGTTGTCTCTGGGCTGAAAAACAAGAAATGAATTACCAGATTTACTTTTTTTTATATGCCAATGATCCTGTCTTTCTTCCCATCCTTTCCTTCCCCCTCCCCCCTTATTTGCTCCCTTTCTCTCTTCAAAAGATCTCCAGCTTGATGTCTCCTGCTTGTACCTTATTAATTATAGACTCTGAAGATAAATTGTATGATTTCAGATAGATTGATTTTTCTGTTCTAATTGATTAACATTAAATTTTAAATATTTTAACTAGCTGAATTCCAGAAAACATTTTGTTTATGAAGATAATTCATAAACGTAAGATGGATGAAAATCTACTTTTTGGGCATGTTAGTGCAAACAATTTGCTAATTGAAAGCATCGTATAGTAAGCAAAGTGCTATTTGTGTATATGTAGTGTGTACTGTTGAAGGCAAGAGGGAGATGCTAATCTGTTATTTCTGAAAGTAATTTGAAGTTCCACGAAAGTGGAACTAATGTGTTCCCCATCTGCCCTGTATTGTATTACTGTTCATTGCGTATTAAATTTTAATATGCAATTTATTTTTATATATTCTACTGTAGGAAAGATTCCCATTCTAGACTATTTAAAGAACCAGTTGTAGGGAGCTATTTTGTGCGAATGAATTTTAATTAAATAATGAGCACACTGCTTTAGTGGTTAAATGTTTGCTTCTGTGGTTTTCAATCTTACTTTGAACTGAACTCTTTTGTAGCAGGCAGTTTTGTATCAAATAAAATTCCAATTCCATTCATCAAATTTTAAAACTGATGAAATATTTAAAATGATGTAGATATTGGGAATGGGGTTTTGAATGTGTCTTTTTATAAATCTTTTTGAAGTTGGACCTAGTTTTTGAGGTAGTTTTATGTTATTCCTTTGGTAGTAAGCAAGTTAAATGTGAGTTTTCAATGCTTGAAGATGTGGGGTTTGATATCTGGTGTGACTTCTGATTTCCGGTGTGCCTCACCGTTATGACAGCAACTGGAGAGATGTAAATTTAGTGTCTGCTTAAAAATTCTTTTAAATCAAGTAAGTGGTGAAATACTGAAGGAACCATTTGGGCAGATGTCATATTCAGCAGAAAACACTATTTGCATCTCAAGATTCTTGTAGGACTTGCATCACTGTTGGAAAGCAATGTCATGTATTGTTCTTTTGCGAAAAATAAAAATTAATTTCAGTAATGAAGAATTAGAGTAGTACATTGCAATTATTTTGTAGAAATGTGAAACAGGATGATTCAAATGATGGTAATTGAGATACTAGAACAAACAATCCTGAGAGAGTATACTATTTTACAAGCAGACATTTTTGAAGACCTTTTCCTCCTGTTTGTACCTTTTATAATGATGATATAGTATGTCTTCCTTTTCACTTTAATTCTGATAATGTCTCGTATTTCTTCATAAACATTGTTATCAAATTTGTTGAAGTGTATAAAAAACCTTCTAACAAATTCTCTCTCTTTGTAATTCACTGTTAAGAAAGAAAAGCACCTGTTCAATAATGAAGAACAAAATTACAGAACTCTTCAAGTCTTGTTCTCTGTGAAACATAAAATTTTATACAAAACCAAAATTTCTATATGTATTATTTTATTTACATTAGATGGAATTTTCTATTTAAAATTACTTATTAATATTTTCTTCTGACATCAAAGACATATTTGTTTAGGGAGAACTTCCACTCAACAAATTCCATTGATTGTGCAACACTGAATGGATATTCTCATGAGAACAGTTGTGGAGTATATGTGAAAAGCATACTATTTTGTTGTATGGCTGCTATTTTACAGGTTGTACATTTACTGTTCTTAACTAAGTATTGAAGTCATGTTTTATCTGGTCTTGCGAACACTGCCATGATACTTTTGAGGCTGCCCACTGTTAGAATATTGATTGATAAACTGAGATTGTGAATTTGTTTTTGTTGATTCTCAATTTGTGGAAGAAAGCAAAGCAGATTTGATATTCTGCTTTAGCTTTATTTGAGGAGGCCAGAATTTCCATAATTTTGTATGGTTCTTTACACTCATGTCTTTTGTGTCTGTGCTCCATTGAAGTGATGTAAAATGAACAGCACTGGAATATGTTTCTGTTGTGTGGTCCTATGAATTGAGTGAGAGGACTCATTTGTGCCATTAATATTTTGAATTACTTTTACGAATGCCCTCCTCTGTTACTGACTGCAAATTTATACAGATGTATTGGAAATAAATCTGTTCACTTAACCTCTTTGGATCCTGTATATAGTATACCACACAAAATTATTAATTATTTGTTTATTTGAAATAATTCAGATCTGTTGTGTTGCGAGAAATACATTAGTTGTAGTTTGCATAATGACCACTAGAAGTCAGGCGATTTTCTAAATCCAGTGAGAAATCTCTGGGACTGTTCAGAATGTTACTGTAGGAAATTTTCTAATCTTGTGCATTCAGTGGGGGTGGATCCGAAGAGGTTAAAGAGTATTTATTGATGTGATTGAGATGTAATTCAATTCAATTCAATCTCAATTCAAGAAATTAAAAAATGAGACGAGTAAAGAGGGGAGGCTCTGTTTCTCTACCACAAGTAGAGTACACAATTACATGTACAGTGGTGATATATGTTTTATTATTTTATACAAAAGCATGTCAATATATTAGGTTACCATTTATAGTAAAATCTTATTAGTAATTTGATAACTAACTTTGCAAGTTTATGTTTCTGACTCTATTCTTGCAGTTTATTAGTTTTATTCATGTTTTTGAGAGTATTCTCATCAACTTAACAGCTGGGTTTGACGGAAAGAGAATTAGATACCTTTTCATTCTGCAAATTTTGAGTTAATTGTGTTTATTAATTTGGACTTAATTATTTTTCTTTATTCTTATTGAAACTGTTAAAACATGTTCAGTTTTTACAATGCATTGAGTGATTAACTTTTTCAAATTAGAAGGTTTTATGCCCAAATATGTTAGATCTTTTTATTCCACTGATTTATTTTTTAAGAACACTACTGGAGAAGATACTCTCTCAAAACTGTTAACCATGATGAGGGATATGAGAATGAAATCAAATAGTGTAATGCAAAGTACTTTAGAATTAAAAATTAGATTAAGGGCAACATACATGTAAATCTATTTCCTTTCTAGATCATATGGAAAATGAGTGTAATAGTCTTTGAATCACCATACACTTAAAATAGTTCCTTTTCATTAAAATTTTAATTCACATTTTGTATTATAGCATGCCAAAGATGCATTTTTGAATGTAGTTAATTTATTTTAAGTTTAGCCCAGAATTTTCCAAAGACTATGAATTTTTACCTATACATATTAACTTTTGTAAGTTTTCATATGCATGCATTTGAAATTGGAGCATTTCCTGCAATTGTGTGTTAAATAAGGAAATGAATGCATCTGGCTGAAGCCAACATGCTAATTTTGATCTCGTTATTCCATTCATATACATTCAGTGAAATTTTGATTATTTGATTCATTTATGCTGTGTTAATGAGTGTAAGTTCACTATTTTTACAAATTCTTACATTCAGTATGACTAACATTCAAGTTTTATGTTAGTCTTACAAATGGTATCCTCAAAGGAAGAAGATACATGTATGATTATGTTAGCTTAGATACCTGTACCTAATTGTAAGCTCAGGAGATTATAATTGTTTCTAGAGATTTGTTTAAGTGAAAGTACAAGAAATGCTTAGAAGCAAGAAACTGCTTTCTAGCTTCATGAAATCTAAGAAGTATGAATGAGTACAAGTGAGTATGTAAGTATGTATTTATTTTCCTATGGACATTCCCTATATTTCACATGTAATGTGAATCCATCTTCTCTTGAAATTTCATGATTAATTTTGAGTTTGGTTTTATCTTTACAAGAAGTTTATGATGAATGTTTGTGTACAGATGAGGTTGATTGTGTAGAAATGTATAGTGTGTTCTGAAATTTACCTAGAATGAGCCAGTGACGTATTTGTGAAAGTTTAAAAGTTACATATTTATTCATATACTTTTATACAGATGTGGAAGGTGAATGGAAACTCTGCAGTGAATGCTGAGGACAGAAGTAAGTAAATTTCTTAAAGAACATTGTGTAAATTTGTCCTTTGTTGATTTAATTTGTGTCGCAGGCTTTTGTACCTTATATGTTCCTAAAGTTGGTATCTATATTGGAAGTTGTTGTGCATAGGAAACACTGCAGTAGTCATACGTTTAGTTTTATGTCAATTTTGGTGATATTAAAAAATGCATGACAGCGCAATGAATTTTGATTAATTCCATTTGTTAATTTTTTTGAGATGTTTATCTTAACAAATTTATTATGAAATATAGGTCGGTGGCTTACTTATTCATTTTTAAATTTCTTTTATATTTAATATTTATTTACACAATATACTTATTTCAAATTTTTACAAAATGGTCTAAAGTTTTGAGTAAAATTCTTTGGTTTCTGAATGGCTCTTAAATGTTCAAGAAATGACCATCATTCCTACTTGTTTCTATGTAATACCATTGTGAACCCTTTGTAGCATGCTGTAAATTATTAGATTATCAATGTTTGTTTCTGAACTGTTGAATGTATGCATGGCATTGAGGATGGCCACATAAGCTTATATGCTGATCCCCTTCATATTACAGCTTTTTCACACTGAACTTATGTGGCAATCTTTGAACCATCAAGAATTGAGAGCATGAGACTTAGAATTAAATACTTTAAATTACATGCAAACCATAAGTGGGGAAAAAAAAACAAGTCAAAATATTTCTTGAGGTGTGAAGATGTCAATTTAAATGTTTCATTATTGTGTACCAGCAGAATTATTTATCATTTTTATTGTATTGCAATTGAAACATTTTAGTAGGATTTAGAACAATGGAATAAAATTTAAAAAATTTGCTTGCCCTGAAATTTGAATGATGCATTTTTGAATTTCCTTTAATTGATTTTAATTACAATGATAATAGTAAGTGCAATATAAGAAATGTAATGGTGAATTTTAGGGCTGTGATAAGAAGAACGTTGTCATGCCTCTTGAACATTAGTTTGTTGAGAGGCTTGAAGATTTACAAAGAAAACATATCTAATTAGAGTTAGTTTATTCAATATTAATAATAATATTAAATGATTTATTTAAATATATATAAGGTTTTGTTTCCAGTGCAAAATTGAAAGGATATTGTTTAACTGAGGGCATGCAATATTATTCCATTTGTAAAATTCGAAGGTTCACACTGGAATGAAATGCCTGACCAGAAAACAGGCTGTGAAGAATGGTTCAAATTTTACTAAATCTAATTTTAAGTAGTTGGTTATTTGATGTTTTCAGCATGAGTGTGAGTGTGTGATGATACAAGTCTATAACTATTTTATAA
Source organism: Acheta domesticus (assembly GCA_031308135.1). Lineage (NCBI taxonomy): Eukaryota > Metazoa > Arthropoda > Insecta > Orthoptera > Gryllidae > Acheta > Acheta domesticus. The sequence continues at coordinate 8,932,134 of JAHLJT010002406.1, read as the reverse complement.
TTTTAATGCCATAATTAGTTCAATAAAAGTCTGAACTAAAATTAGCATGTCATAGTAAAAAAAATTTGTATTAATATTGATGAAATGCATTTCGTGAATGAATTTCATTAGTTATATTTGTCCATGCATGTGCCTTGAAATTTCAATATAGGAATAGGTGGAAACATTCTTTTTAAAGGTGAAACTAAAGAAATAAAGTGTATATTTCTGGAATGTGACTGAAGAAACTTTGTTTTGTAGGGTTAGGCATAGCCAGAATTTACACTGGGGTGCAGCTTCATTATTGTGTGTTCTTAGTCTTAGAACACATGAGACTGTAGTTTATAGTTTTTATGTGCATTTTATGTGAATGTCGTTGCATGTTATACTCTATGATTGTTACATCACAACTTTTTGATCCAGATATTCTTCAGGGGTGCTAGCTAGTGCATATTACATTCTATTTATTTTTAAGATATTAATATTGTGAAGAGTCTGCTTGTTAGTGCAGATATTGTGTTTGTAAAAGTTGTAAATCATGAAACAGCATGAACTGCTTTTTATGTAAGTGGACTGTTTTTTTTGTTGAAGTCGATATGACTGAATCTTGTACTTCAAATGTTTTTATTCAGTTGGGATGCTGTGACCCTTGTTGTGTACTTTGGAAAATTTTTATTTAATCAGAAACTGTGAAATCCCTTTTTTTAATACATTGTTAGAAATTAGTTTCATTGAGCTTGATATTTTATTAAAGATATTTCATTTTATAATCATTTTTGTCTCTAGTTATTTTCATCAAAACATTCTATTTTAATGATCATTACATTTGTAAACATGTAGACAGATGATCATTTCTGTTCAGCTTGGGTGTCTTGTGTAACATTTTCTCATGTAACAAAAGAATAGTAAAGAAAATATGGTGAAAAACATCAAAACAGCACATCTTTAGGTTTGGAGTAATTAGCCAAACTGTGATGGTTTTATTACTATATAAACAAATATCTCTATCATAATAGAAATCATATTTTTGTAGTAAATATTTCAATATGCACTCTTAAAATAGATGTGTGAAAATCAGACAGTTTTTACAATTCAGTGTCGATGAACAAATCAGTCCATTCTTTCAATTTATAGTTAGTTTTGCAAGCTTCGTGGGAAAAAATTTAAACTTCAAGTTTGAGTGATGAAAACTTTGTTTGAATTAAAGTGAATTTATTATTAACTTCCTTCTTATTCTTCCTATTTATTTATTAAAATTGAATAAGTAATACCTTACAAATTCAAAAATGACATTAAAGAATAATTTCTCTTAAGTGTTGGATTCACTTTACGTGTTCATGAATAAAAGAAGAAATGAAATCAACTAATGAAACACTACACTTTTTCACTTGTTAATTATTGTTGACCTGAAGAGAAGATGCTTGAGATAAAATTGGTTTGAATATATTGTAATTCATTGCAAATAGGTTAATGAAAACTGTGTATCAGTTGTCATTTAGAGTTACAATGATTTTGAATAATAGACCAATATGAAATTTCTCTGCATTAAAAGACAATGCTAATTAGTTATAAAAAAACATATGTATTTATTTTATTGTGACTAATTTGAAACTGGCACAAAAGACCTTCTTTGTTTATAATAGCTGTTTGTCAGGATTTATATTATTCTTTTCTATTTTTTAAATGCATGATTATTTGCAATTTCATGTATGATGGAAATAAAAATAAAAATAATTTTCAACATTTGGTTATCGTCTCCTACATTACTTCAGTAGTATACCTCCCTATATATATATATATATATATATATATATATATATATATATATATATATATATATATATATATATATATATATATATGCCTCAGAAACGTTTCTCACGTTGCAATCTTCAGGATGAGATATTTTTGGATATTCTATTAAATTTTTACAAGTGAGGCGATCATCTATACTACCAATGCTACCTATATTTCAGCCCTTGGTGCCAGTGGCCATCTTTGCGACGAAAAACTTCGAAGGCTTAGATTCCCTCCCTCTAATATTTACGCTTTCTGTGTACAACGTGTTTTGCGCAGACTGACGAAATTTATTTACATCATCATTGATGTTCTATGTCAAAAAGAAGAGAGAAACGTTTTTGGCAACGAATGATCGATTGTGTACTGTTAAGAGAGAAGAGTGTCTTGTTCACTGATCTGTATATACAGATCAGTGGTCTTGTTAGATTTGGTTTGTGTTTTAACCATGCCAGTATTTTCGTTATCAGCAATGATTCGGTTAAATATTCAAGTCAGCGTCCTCAGTCTAATATTGCACTGAAAAAGCCTGGAAAGAATACTTTCCCTAGAGCGATTAGTAATGCCAAGTTCATTTATATCATGGAAAAGAAGTATTTGCGCGAAAACTAAGAGGACAATTCTAGTAGTACATTCAGTGCTGTAAATGCTATTTTGAGCAGGTTAGTAAAATATCTAGGTGATATGTGCAAGTTAAATTTATTATTAAACAAATCGACTTATTATTGAGTAATGTTACAGTTATTATGCTGATTTGTCTGATTTCTGCAATATTTTGTTTTCTGTTACCGCTTATGCATAGAAATTTTTGAGAAAATCGGGATGTGTTGTCTGTCCACAACTACGAACAGCAAGAGAAAGCAGATGATAATATTTTTAAGTCTGCTAAGGAGAAATTCAAAACATTGCAGGAATCAGATTGTATGGTTTTATTAATGTTGGATGAATTCATATTGTGACGTACTGGAGTGAATGACACAGACACTGCGTTGAAGATAACAATATTTACATTTATTTACAAGAATTTAACAATTAAAGAAATTTTACCAATTCTAATTCAACCCCGGCAACTTTTTTCTTCCCGTTAGCCGCGAAAATCCCGCGACTGTCCCTAAGCCCTACAGCCCAGTGCCACTGCTCAAAAGTAGGTACAACGCATGATGCGATGCAATAGGACGTTAAGTCCTTTGTATTCACGTACCTACATGCCCTGAATCTCTGCGAGCCCAGAAAGCGCCCGCCTTATATACACCCCCGTCTCCCCCACCCGGCGTCCCCAGGCTCGATGGCTAGCCAATTCCAGGGGTCTTGCACAATCGTCCCAGACTCGCCACTAACCTTTCTCAACACTTTGTTTGCGTAGGATGTTTCCTTGAGCAGTCACATCCTGTCGGTCGCCCCTTTATTTTTAGCTCAGATGCGCCCTTTTACTACAGCTTCTTAAACAACAAAGGTGGAGATATAGTTGGCACAGCATACTGTAGTCCAGATGTTGCTATTTCAACTCATGTTTTATTGTTTATATTCTACCGATTACTCTTATTATTTTATAGTATAGATGAGTTTTGTTGCTCTCACACGCAACCAATTTAAGAAAGAGAATTTCACGGAGATGTGACGAATTGCACTTTGACTTTAAAATATGAGGGATTTGTTGAAAACAACGCATCTAAATTGTAACGTTTCTTTTCTTATTTCTCTTTATTTTCTTTCGTTTAATCTGGCCCCACGTTGTGGTGCCCTTGTAACTTTATTTGAACTGTAACTGTATTCTTATTTATTTATTTAGTGCTGATTCCTTCCCATACGTATACCTTCGCCCCAAAATATTATGTTACAGAAAATTTATATCAAGCGGGTCGTGGCCGGTTCCATACGGAAAACCCATAAACTATAATTCAACTTTGCAGGGCAGGACAGCCAGGTTCCTAACTACAAAACAATAGAACACATTTGTGTGAGAGAGCACAAACTCGGTTGGCAGTCTTGCCTTCCGACGTTTAATTTATTAAAATATATATATAGATCCCTTGAACTACGTATGGTGGTACACTCAACTCCTCATCAGCATGCATTACACAAAGAAATCATCATCAAATTGCCGTCTGCTTCAGGTTTTGAAGTAACACCATGCCTCCTGGGCTCCGAATCTTCACACGCTCCCCGTAGACGCTGATCTGCTCGCGAGCAACCATTCCGTATCTTCGCGCTCTATCCACTTCAACATTCATTGCTGTCTTTCAAAATCCAAATTTATAAACACGAAATTTTTTCCACGCAAAATATGAATATTGTTTCTATCGCACTTTCACTTTGCGAATAATTACTAACATGTCCTACCGGGACTTACAGTTTTTCTATTCAAAATGTTTTCACGCGAAACATGTATCTCCCACCAAAGCTGACTCACGAATCACAATTCAAATTTGTAAAACAAATGTTTACCACGCAAAAAATCAATATTGTTTTTATCGCACTTTCACTTTGCGAATAATTACTAACATGTCCTACCAAGGCTTAAAGTTTTTCTAGTCAAAATGTTTTCACGCGACACATGTATCTCCCACCAAAGCTGACTCACGAATCCATATACATTTTTTTTTCTTTCATTATCGTTGCCTCCTATCTCCATTCTTTCAAAACACGTGGCCGCCGCCATTATTGTTCAAGTATTGTTACTAATACATTTTTTCGTTTTCCACTATTTTTAGTAGATAACCCTGCCACAATGTTCAAGATTCCCCATTTGGTCTCAATGTCTCTGGTTTATATTCAAAATGTGCATTTTCGACCCCCATCACGCCAAAAATGCCGATTTCCACATAATGTATTTTGTACTTCACGTCAACTGTTCTGCATTGTCATCTTACATAATGAAAATTGTTAAAATTAAAAGTATCTGATCCTCTACCAGTCTTGTATGGGTTTCACTAATTTATCACGTAATGTGTATTTATGTGTCACGTAAAGAAGGAGGAAGAGGCCTCAGACAAATTGAAGCCTCCTGGCACAATGCAATAGTTGAAATGGGAAAGTATGTAGTCAGTCTTCGAGATGACCCTCTAATGAGGCAGGTCATGAAATCTGACCAAAGAATGGGAAACAGAGGCATTGCTAGCGTAGCAAAAAGCATTGCAAAGAAAACTATGCAAGACACGTCAAATAACACAGACACTGAACTTCTGGTACTATTAAATATGAAATGTGAGACACAAAAAATGTTAAAGAAGTCGTGGAGGGACAAACCCCTCCATGGACAATATCTAAAAAGAATGGACAAGGTGCAGATCAATAAAGATCAATCATTTATGTGGCTTAAAAGGGGAAGAATGATGCCAGAATCGGAAGCAGTTCTAGTAGCTGCTCAAGATCAGGCGTTGAGAACACGACATTATGATAAAGCGGTTTTCAAAATTTCCCAAGATGACAAATGCCGAATTTGCCTGGAGCAAGTAGAAATCATTGATCATATTGTCTCAGCTTGTCCAATTCTAGCAAAGACCAAATACTTAAAAATGCACGACATGGTGTGTAGTTACCTCCACTGGCAGATCTGTACCGCCCTCGAAGTTCCAAACACATGCCCCAAGTGGTACGAACACTCACCAAAACCGGTGACATCGGTTGGATTGTGTACAATATTGTACGACCAACAAATTCAAACGGATCGCACGATAGCAGCAAACAAACCGGATATTGTTATCCGGGATTTGGAGAAAAAATCGTGTCTACTTGTGGATGTTGCTGTACCTTGCGATCAAAATGTCGTAACCAAGGAGGCAGAGAAACGTCTTAAATACAAGAGTTTGGAAATTGAGATCAGCCGAATGTGGGGCGTAAAAGCACAGGTCGTACCGATAGTTATCGGAGCTCTGGGGTTTGTTCCGCAAAATTTGTGTAAGAACTTGGCTAAACTTGGCAGGTAATTCAAAAGACTGGGAAGTGCAAGAAATTGCTTTATTTGGCACAGCTCACATTTTGCGCAAAGTATTGTAGAGGCACTGACAGTCCCTAGATCTGCTCCTTAGGTAGCTGGTTGCAACCTGGAGTAGATTTTATACTCAGCCGACTCATAATATCTGTAGTCGTGATATGGAGCAACAACAACAACAACAACAACAACAATAATAATAATAATAATAATAATAATAATAATATTCATTGAATCGCATTCACTTTCAATCGTCAATGAGTGAAATATGATGTATGCGGGTGCGCATGTCTTCTTGAGTTCCAGAATCCCTACTCTGTCGTACTACACACTATTAGGAGTAAAGGTAGAAAGAAACATTTTAATAAGACAAATGTTCACCTCTATGTAATAGATCGACACGGACAAGCTATTTTCAGATTTGATTTTCGACACACTACTGACAAATACGAGTAACTAACCATCCATTCCTCTCGTGCCCAGCAGAAGAGTTCAAGAAAACTCTTGCAGAGTGAAGTTACACTTACCAGAATAAAAGTATTTTTATTTTTTTTATTTAATAGGTAATTATGACACATTGATACATAATTTCAATTCTTTTAACTATGTGGCTAGGCTGAAGGCCTTTAAGCCATTACAATACCTACATCCTACCGCATTCTAACCTTTCGAATTCTGGCATTCACCCCTAATGGTCTCTTCATCGCACCAAAGCCGCGGAAAGGAGACCATAAGGTACGGCTGAGGAAAAAACCCCTGAAGGGGGAAAAACCTGCCGTCAGAAGACGAGTACATGCTAAACTACTAGTTTTTATTTTCTAAACTATTTATTTATTTCCTGGCGTGGGCATCTTCTCCATCCCGTCTTTGGCCTCCTCAGCCCCTGAAATCAAACACCGCCACAGAAGATCGCCCGCACCACCGCCTCTCCGAACAATTTGCTACTGATTAACTTAATTATCGCTTACTGATTAATTTAATTAATACTGACTAATATACTAATTAATATTAATGATTAGCATTATTGATTACCTTACTAGTTAATTGAATTATCTCTTGCTTATTGAATTAATTATTTTATCTCCAGTCTAGGCTCCGCTCGTACTACTAACCAATACTGTTTTCCCACTCCCTGATTACCGTTTCCCTGATAGTTCGAACCTTTCCTAAAAATATTCCTAATTCTTTCATGAAGTGAGATCTATTATCAGCTAATATATTTTGAGCAAGCGTTATGTTTCTAAATTAGAAGCCATAGTTCCCCATTCCCATCCATTTTCCTCTCCAAGTTTCTGTAGCGCAGCAATTTAACAGAATGTGGATCCAATCTTCTCTATCACCGCACAGTACACAGATTCCATTGTCATCCGAATCCTTCATTCTACGTTGCATCCACCCCCCCTAACCTAAACCACGCGTATCCCCCTCTTGCATCCCTTTTAAGTGTGTGTACGTAACTTTCGCATCCCCATACAGGACTCGTGTGAATTTGTACCACTAACGAACATTTTTCTGCCGATGCTGCCAGAATATCTTGCCTTTTAATATCCGAAAGTCGATCTGAAATTAATCGTTCTATTTCTCGTGTTCCCCTATTCTCAACCATTTCAGGAGAAACGTCTCCCAGACCTGCGCGTTCTAGTATCCGTTTCACTTTATACGACCAATATCGCTGATCGTTTTCCTGTAATTGCGCTCTAAAGCACCTGCGAATAAGCGTGTCGGACTCTTCACTTGCTAATCTAATCCAAAGCTTAATGGCTAATCCAAAGCCATCCAATCTAATCCAAAGCTTAAAAGTAAGGACGCACCTCAGTTGGTGTCATTGACGATATATTGACGATACTGACCATTGACGATACATAACCGTTTCTAAGGCAAGAAATTACGTGCTTTTGTGGCATCACTAGTTTTCTGCACTCAACCATTTCCGCGGATAGAGCTAAATCCACTGAAAATCACAACATAAACGCCTTTTTAACATATTCTTTTGACTTTTCAAAAATTATTCAAACGTAATTTTTTACCTTCTTGTATTTGTACGTATATTCGGAGAAATATTCGTAGTATAGAGAGAGTTATGTAATGCTGCGGAAAATCGATTTCGACATTTCAACGGAAATACAGATTTTGGGGTGCTGTGATACCGAAAAAGTTTTGTTCCTTTTTTCAAAACGTCCGTCCGTCTGTGAACACCACTAGCGCCTAAACCATACGTATGATTTTTTTCCAAAATGGATATTCCCCAGTCAATCTAGCTCGACTCGAAACTTTGTGATTTTGAAAAATATTCTTGAAAACTTGGTATCATGAAGCCCCACGGACAAATTCAAAATTTTCTCTAAAATGGCTCCAAATTTTTACTTTACATTTCTTGTAAGAATAGAGTAAAATACACTTACAAAAGTGGCATAGGTCCGATTTCCACAGTTAACTCTGAATTTTCGAAAATTTGAAATGTTTGAATTCTTTTCAGCGTTTTCCTAAAACTACAAAATTGAAGACAGTTTCCTTCAGACGAAATTTGTTCTCCGTATTTAGTTCTTTCATGAACATCCTTTACCTTTTTTTTGAAAATGTTAGTAGTTTTCGTACAATATGTGCAATATTAAAAAATAACGAAAACAAGATTTTCTCACAAACGGCTCCAATTTGTTTACTTTAAACTTTTGATAGGGTTAGTGCTAAATGCATTATACAAGATTACATTAACGCCATATTGCTCTATTCTTTTGTGTTTTCAAAAATTACACTAATGCTATTTTTTTGACTAGCCTCTCACGTCGTTAATATTTACATTAGCGGCGATTTCATTCCATTATTGCATTTACGATTACTTTAAATGATGTCTGGTAAAGTCAAAACGTTTGTGTGAAAACGAGCTAAAATTTCCGCATTTTCAGAAACCCTCAAAAGCCATTTTCTAAAAAAAGGTTCCATTTTTTTCCTTCAAACTATTCGTACGGACAGTGTTAATTGCACAGTTTAATATGACATGTAATTTTTTTGAAATACCTCTCACGCCATTAATATGCACATTTCGAGAGATTTGTATACATTTTTTGCATTTGTGAGTGGAAGTGCGTCAAATGACTTTCAATAAAGTTTTTCGAAAAAAATCTGTGAAAAGGAGCTTCAAATTTCACATTTACACTAGAGCTTAAACGATATTTTTTTTAAAATGGCTATAAATTTTTCAACGAAAATTTTATTACAGGAAGAGTTTTTACTCTTCTATGTTTTTCTTAATGTAATATTTCGGGTCTGCCATTATGAAACCAAAAAATTGCGGAAAGAAAACCTGGGCGGGGAGGAAAGCAAGTGAACCAAGATGGTGTTCGGATTCGTATCTTTAAACCGTTCTGATGGGAATTAGATCCAGACTCATTTTGCAGTTTCAGTCCCCGTTCTTACGAGTCCCATATTCGTGGAAGGGAAATTTGCTATTCACCATTCATTGCTTCACGTTCACAAGTTTCTCGGTCTTCCCTTCTGCAGATTATTCATCATCTGTTTTCTTTATTACATTTATCAATTCGTGGTGACACGTCTATTCCACCGTCAAATACGAAAATATACCAAGCCAGTTTATAATTCTTTTGAATTTAAAAATCTTAAAGAATTTCCGTTACATTTCATTACGCAAACACGATCGCCCGATTTTTGAACTTGTTCAAGTGTTACTTATTATTCTTTGCCTTCCACACCATTAATAATTAAAAGCTTTAGTTATTCGATTTTTTGTAGTAAATTAATCAGACCGAAATTTGATTTAGAACAAATGATGGAAGGACCTTATCTCTCGTGTATCTAAATGAAGGACGAATATGCGCCATTGCGATAATTCACAGACTTCCTCTCCCAATGCTGACTTACCACTAGGGATGATAAACATTTTCTCTCGAGACTCTCAAGATGTCACAAGCTTCACGAATTCTAAAATGTCATGGAAGATTCTACCGTGCTGCGAAAAGTGGGTTGTTATATGAATTATCGCGTAGTAGCGTGTACGGGAGCATCGAAAGTTCGCAACCGAGCACGTTAGTGACACTTTTGTAAAGGAGAAAAAATATGGAAAATTGAAAAAACATTAAAAGTAACTCGTCGAAGACTTCAGTGTTGAAATCTCCAGCGCAGTCCTTACTCGTGATTTTACGACATGCGTAACGCGCAGCGAAGTTCACAACTAATAGTGCTACAACTGCAATACTTTCTCCCATTATTTCTAAATTTGCAATTTTCGAAAATACAGAGTGTTCAGCAAAAATTAGGTCTGCTCTTTGAAAAGTATTTAAAGAAAAAAATTGGAGCCGTTTTTGAGATTTTTTTATAAATTGCATTAACTTCAAGTAGAAATTACGCAAAAACTACTCTTTTTTTCGAAATATGTACATGACCCTCAGTAAAGATCTGCTTTTTTAAAACAAATTTCTTTTAAGAAAAAATCTCTATCTTTAATACTTCAATATTGTACTTTTGCAATGTTGATTTGTTTTTGCAATTTTCGAAAATACAGAGAGTTTACTGAATATGGAACCAACACCACGTATTTTACTGTGCTGTGACACACACGAGGAGAAAATTTAAAGACAAAAATTGCAGCCATTTTTGAGAAAATACGTTAAAAGGAATGCCTGTATTTCACGCAAAAGTACGCGAAAACTTCTCATGTTTTTGAAGAATTATTTATAACCTTATTTCGAGATGTCTTAGAACAATCTGTCTTCAAAATTGTAGTTGTAGGAAGGCGCCAAAAAATATTTGATTCTTGCAATTTTAAAAAAATCAAGAATTTCAACAAAAACAAGACCCACGCTATTTTTTTAAGTTCTTTACACTATTCAAGGATAGAACTTAATAAAAAATGGGGTAATTTTTTAGATATGCTGAAAATATTAAGGCTACATGTAAAGTCCCCCCCTCCCAAATAAAATTATCCGTTTCAAACTCTCAAGGCCTTGAGTTCCTTCAAATCGATCAAGGAGGAGAATTTTGGAGAAAATGTCTGAACGATTTAGGAGCTAGCATTGACTCCGGACAATTTTGCCGTCAACCGATTTTTCGGTATCAAGGACTCAGAAAACATGGATTCTGACTGCACAACGTGTTACAGGAAGTACTTAATTGACTATACAGATGATTCTAAATTAGCTAATAGTACCATTAAATAAAACGGTAGATTTACCCATTTGGAATCATTTATTCAGTTCACAAATTGAAAGATGAAGTTTCTTCGATAATTTATTCAGTTCCTTTAGTAACACGACAGACGTTCCATTGGCGATGCTCATCGATAGTTGAAGAAATTGAAGGGACGTACATTTTGTCTTTAACATATCCTCACAGACAAAAGTCTAAGGACGTTACATCAGGATATTGCGGTGACCATACTATGATCCTGCCTCGTCCGATCCAAACAGGAACAGTGAGAGAGAGATGCGCTGTGACCTCCCGGTAGTAATATGGAGGAGCTCCATCTTCCTTGAAAATGATTTCACCCACGTCCTCTTGAAGTTGTGACATCATGTAGTTCTACAACATATCTAGATATGTATTTCCCGTTCAAGTCTGCTCATTAAATGGTTCATAAACTTTGACAGAACTCAATGCACAAAATACATTCAGTTTTTAGGTGAATCACGTGAATGATCACGGCCACCTTCAGTGGTGAAGTGTGGTATGATTCAGTGGTGGCCGTGGCATGATTGAAGATCTCCGTCTGTTTCTGTCAATGCCGCCTAAAACATCAGGCCTTTTGGCAGGCGGCCATCTTCCTTCTGACGTCTTTACGAGTAGTTTTATTATATTTTGATAATATTGCATCGTGGCAAAGTGTGTTCTGCGTGTGAATCACTGTGAACTGTAAATGTCGTGTACAGAATTACATGAGAACAATGCTTTTTAACCATTTTATGGTGTAATAATATTTATGCTTTAAATTAGTGCGAACAGAAAATATTTTTGCAGCGGAGCAACTTTGATACAAAGTACTTGAAACAAATAGTAACTAGTGGTGCTTCCAACGCACATACTTTCTCGCTCTGCTTCTATACGGTCCTTATTGCTATTCCACTACTTCATAAACCAGCAAAAGTGTATTATACCAGCAAACGTTTTCCGTACCGAGACCCGACATCCGAAACTCAAAGTCAACGAACCGGCACTTATACCACTAAGCAACACCAACACCGCCTATGTCGAACAGAGCCATGAAAGAATAAAACCGACCTATAAAATGGTAAATGCATGATTAAGAAACAATTGATACGATGGTACATACGCTTTACAAATACAAGAAGAGAAGTAAAAAATTGTTAAAAGCTAAAAATTTGAACAAATATATACAGACATTTCCAGTACATTCATCGCAATTACTTATATTTTAGTCAAACGTAATTATATCGATTTTATCATTAGGAGCCGGTAATTTTCAACATGCGAAAAACATGTCTTTCAAACATGACCAAGAAAGGCAGCGGTGAACCGCTTTACGAAGTATTCGTAAGGCTAGAATGCGAAAAACATGTCTTTCAAACATGACCAAGAAAGGCAGCGGTGAACGGCTTACTCCAAATTATTTATCCGCTGATCGGCATTTGAAAAATAACTACTGCAAGAAAGTATGTGCCATTCTATAGCTCCACTAGTTTATTTATATATTTACCGTCCCTTATTAGACACGTGCAGAAATTTTAAAGAAAAAATTTGGAGCGGTTTTTGAGATTTTTTTTTGTAAATTTGAATCGCAATTTACGCAAAAAATACTCGTTTTTCCAAAAAAGGGTTCATGACCTTATTTGAAGTGCTAATTTTGTACAACCGACTTTGTCTGAGGCAAAAATCTCCATCTTCAATTTTGCAGTTTTTAAACAGTTTTTTGCAATTTTCGAAAAATTGGGCCAATGAACGAAAATGATACCTACGTCATTCCCTTCAACGTTCTTCGCACTATTTAACAACAAAATATAATCAAAAAATTTGGAGCCATTTTCTTTTAACTTAGAAAATCTCAAAATGGGCTTCATGTAAAGTACCCTCAAATACTAAAATATCGGTTTCAAATTCAAGATGCCTTGAGACGAGTAAAAACGATAGGGGAATATCAATTTTGAAGAAAATCGGCCGAACGGTTTAGACGCTAGCGTTGACCACAGACGGACGGACGGACGTTTTGCCGTCAATCGATTTTGCAGTATGAAGAAGCAACAAATCATGGATTTTGACTACACCACGTGTTAGCACATTTTGCTCGGCGCGGACAAGTTCCTGCGACTTCCGCCCACCTGGGCACTCTTTGGAGTGCTTCCCGCTAAATTATGGGAGTTCCATGCTAGACCAGGGTGTCATGGGGGCGCCAATTCCAAAATTCGCGCGTCCCACTTAAAAAAAAAAATCCATCATCAATCAATCAATCAATCAATCAATCAATCAATGAAATGGAATGAAGACATTAATTAAATCATTGTTTCCCCGCGCCTTGATGCATGTGACAGCTCTTCCGCCGCCCTGCCAGGTTGCAATCAGCTACCCTCGCCGCCGACACCGGTGACGTCACTACATCACCACCGTCACCGCCGCCACCAACACCATCGCGCCGTCGCGCCCGTATCTCTCCCCCTGCCTACGTCCGCCCCCCCCGCCGCCAGCTAGCCGGCTGCCCGCCCCTCTGAGCCCTGCCCGGGGTCGAACCCGGGGCACCGGCCAGAGCATGTGCGGCCAGCGGGCGACACAGCTGGTGGAGTGTGGGCCAAGCGGATGGAGCTATGGTGGACCGGGAGCATGAAGCATCCACGGCGGTGAAGGGCATTTTTCACGATTTCTGCATTGAGACCCTCTACTGGACAGCGGTGTGATTTGTAGGAGCGGTGGTGCTGTGACAGTGGTGTGGTTCGACAACCCGGCCATGTGTGCCTCGTAACCTTTCAATGTTACATTCATTTGGTTTTTGTTTGCTGTGTTAGTCAGGTAGCATCGCTTGGTCAGTGTGTGCCTTTAATTTTGTGTTTCGCAACACTGCAAGAGTTTTGTGAAATTGTTAAAGTTTTGTGAAATTATTATTAAAGTTTTTTTGTATTCTTTGACACCACGAGATAGAGGATTTTTTTCTAAATTTAGCAACAGGTTTTATCCACTTTTTTGTCACCAGACCCCTGCTATAAGAGTTTTTCTGGCGAAAATTCCCCGTTTTCCGCCGCACAATTACATAACTTTCTCTTCTTACGAAGTATTCGTAAGGCGAGAAAGTAAAAACGTTTATAAAGTTCGGGTTATGTGAAGTAGCCGTGCACTTCTACACTGAAATTGCTTGCGACAAAATTCAGCAGACCCAAAATGGAGAAATATCCAGCGTATGGTTTATATAGTACAAAGGAAAGACATTTAGTTTGTTGAATGAAAAGGACAAGATTGTGATATTCGTAATGGATGAAATATTCTTGAAGTCAAATGTTGACTATAAAGGAGGAAGCATAGTCGGAACTGACATTAATGAAGAAAATTCATCCACAGATTGTGTGCTCATGGTAACTAATATGATTTCATTATATAATTATATAATTCATGCAGTTCCGGTCAGAAAATTGACAGGTGAGTTGCTAAACCATTATATAAAAACCACTTCATAATTGTAAGGATTGAAAATATTGGTTTTCAAGTGATTGCAGTGATTTCCGACAACAATCCTATGAGCCGAAAAGCAGTTCGTTGTTTTCCGATCCTCCAAAACTAGAATAGCTTATGAACGCCTATGTGGATTCCACAGAAACCTTTTTATTGATATTGTGTGCCTCTTAAAGTGCTTAAGAAAGAACTTGTTAAATCAAGATAACCAGGAAATTAATTTTCCCAATATGGAAAATTATGTTATATTTGCAGGATCATGTAGTTGCCTCAATGATATGTGTCACTCTGAGAAGCACAATAATTCTAAATATAGCAATACGCTCAATTTAAAATCGCTCATCTCTTTTTAGTTAAAACTAACAGTTAATTTAATGAAATGCAATAAAATGTTGCGAAAATTCATTTCTGTAAAATATACTTATTAAGGCGACGAAGAAGGGGAGTAAACGTTGATTGACTATGAGGAGCCGGCGAAAGATTCATTTGTCGCGATGACTACTCATGTGACGTCACCGCCTTGCACTATAGCAACACCCCCTGAATAAAGAAAGCCTCCACACTGAGCATGTTACGTAGTGTCATGGCGCCCAGGGTAGTCCTAGTCAACAGCGTGATTTCCACATGGTCAGTTGTTTTGATAGCAACGGTGTGTTGTAATTTGAAAGATGTGAAGATTTTCCTAATTTGTGAAGATATTCAGTACTCATTTCAAGTATTGGTGGTAGCAAATCAGTGATATTTCTTCCAAAAAGCGATATAAACGCGCTGTACTTAACTGTCGTGCGTTGCGCTTATAAGGGTTTAAAGTCCATGTAGGGCCTATTTGGTTTCTCAAAAGATACTGAAATGCGACGAAAATGACCTGCTATATATGAAATGCGACGAAAATGACCTGCGAAACATCAATGGAATTACAACTTTTCAAGAACATCCATCGTAAGTATTCATTTTATTCGTAGTCATTTCCTTGCGGATAACCTTTTGGAATGTTCTGCAACATTCCAAAAACGAGTAATACTTATTTTCTATTAGACCAAGTTTGAATTCAACTTAGTACAGTGAGTTTTACTCTTAAAACATTACACAGTTCAAATAATAAGGCTTACAGAAATGAACATTTAAATAATTTCAAATATTTTTAGGTTATACATTATAGCAGAACTTAATTAATATACTAAATCCATTCAAATTAATTTTTAATCCATCCTTGCTAAATCCGATGGTTGTCTTATTATTGTACTTTATTAATTATTTTTTTGATTTTTAAATGCTTTTGCTGTTAATTATTTACTAGTATTAAACAGGTTTTAATTTTTTACAATATTTTACAGTTTTGCCATCGCCACTTTCATGAGAATGATATACTGTGAGAAACAGTTATGTGCGATACGACGGGCGAAATACCATTTTATAAATTGAGTGTCTCTCAATTAAAAAAATTGTGGAGGATGTCTTGACTGCCCTACCTCCTTTTCTAGCAAACAAGGCGAGAAACTCCAGCAGAAAAGAAAAGAAGGATGAAGAACTCCCAACCGGTAGCTGTCGATGCTGCTAGTGTGGTTTTGCAGCAAGTTTATATTTAACAGTTTCTTTGTACAACTTTGGAAAATTTGAGGAAAGTTACAGTGTTTCCAGTTTGGACAATTGTTAAACAAAGTGATGATTGTGTTTCCTTTTTAAAACTATTCTGATCCAGTGATTTCTCTTTCGGAAGTTGTAGATAGTGCTTTGAATTTTAGTTAATACAGAAAAATTCTCCTGTGACGAAATTAAGAAATCAAGATTTTCCACAAAACATTAGCAGTATTAATTTAATTTATGACATGTTGGATATGTTTTTGATTAGAAAAATGTTTTACTGAAGAGGACTGTGTCTGAAAATTTATCAGGAATTTAATACTCTCCATGTAGTAAAGCAGATAACTGAAATCAAAGTTATTTCAAGAGTTTTATTGGAAAAATATAACTAATTCTTGTCCACGAAAACAACAATTTTAGCTCCCTCTTAATTATACAGTACGTTGCTGCCTTTTATTTTCAATTTCCTCACATTCCAAAATTTGATTTTAATTGAGAGATTAGATTGTCACAGGTTGAAATGTCGGAGCTTGCAAATGAATGCGTGCAAATGAATGATGGTATTTTTCATAGTGAACATTATTTAGAACACATAATTAAGATGTTGTCAACAATGAATACATTTTTTTAATATTGCAAGAGGATCAAAGACCATATATTTTGTAAAATTGGTGAAATAAAATTGATAACATTGTATATGTGTTAATGTATTAATAAATGTGACTGGACGTTTTGAACATATATTATTATTTGTATATAACTTTCTACCTTTATTATGTTTTCACTGTATTTCTTGTAATGTAATGTTAATGTTAAATGCTTGGGGCTGTAAAGTATCTGCAAAAATATGTTCTTGAGATCACTCTTAAGAAGTTGAAGGTAAATGCACTCAAACGAATTTCTTATGGATTCTTGAAACAAATAGTATAAAATTTCACTGATGTGAACATTAAATATGAAAATATATTTTGTAATACAGTTTCAGAATAGTAATTGCAAACGAAGAAAGGGTTTCTAGTATAACTGCGATTTGCGCAGCTGTCCGGTCGGACTACCTTTGATGACGTCACTAATCAGTGTGGAGGCTTTCTATATCCAGGGGGTGTTGACTATAGTCAGTCGACAGGATTTATAGTATTGTCTAGGTGGTATTGGTTTCTGTGTGCATTGTGGCCGTTAATCGTAGCACTAATGTGGAAGGCTCATCACTTAACAGAATCTTTTCGACCACGTTCCGCTCCGTTGTACGCCTCCATTGCTACTGCAGTGTTACTGTTCCCGCCAACGAATATACGGGATTTCAGCCATAGAGGAGAGATACAACTAGAGTGCGCGTGACCCTACTGCGCATGTTTCAACATGAGGTGGTCGTATGTCACGTGACTTTGGGAAACCGGCAGCTCGTGTTGTATGCGCTTGTATGTATCTTTGCGTGCTGTTTCTGGTGCTGCAGCGTTATTATTTTGCGACGTTGTGGATATTGGTTCACTTCTTACGATCCACACGTGTGTGAGATTTGTTAGAAATCATGGTTCAGTATTGTTGTTGTTTTGGCTGCAACGAGAAGTGAAACGTTGTTTTGGCTGCAACGTGAAAGAAGGAGGAGTCACGTTTAGGAGGAGTCAGGTAGGTTATTAATTTGTTTTAATATTTTGTTATACCCTTTTAGTTGTGCGAAATAAATATCTAGATGCTGATTCATGCATTTTCGGATGTATCATGGATGATTTTAGTAGATTTGTTGTGCATTCTAGTTTTCCTAAAGATGAAACAAGGAAGAAAGTGTGGGTGCAAAAGCTTAGGAGGGAGAATTTTACTCCTACAAAATTTTCCAAAGTTTGTTCAAAACATTTTGAAGAAAACTGTTTTGATAGAGAAAAGTTTGGAGGTGTTTGGCTTAAAGCTGACCTACAATATTCAATTTTCCCAAACACTTGAATAAGCAAACTGCGAGAAGAAAATCTCCTGTAAAAAGAACAACAAATGTTGGTAAGGTTATAGGAATCTTGAAATATTTTCTGTGTAGAATTGTAATAATTAATGAGGAATGATTTTCTGATACATTTGTCTGTTGTTTCAGCAACACAATCTAGTTCAAAGGCTTCTTCATCTGTACCTTCTGCAGATGAGTCACACTGTGTAAATAATGACACATCATCAACTGAAAGGATTTCTGCAAGCAGAAAGCGTCCTTTGAGGTATGTGCTACTTGACTAATATTCTCTCAACAATAGGATTCCCCACAAAACAATGAAATAGTTTCCTCACAATGTTCCTCAATGTAAATTATTCCAAAATTCTTTTTCTTTTCAAGAAGTGAAATAACAGTTTAACTTTCTGTTAAAATTCTACAATTATGTTGTATTAAAATTTTTGTCCATTTATTTATTTCATAGATATATTGGTGACTTCGTTGATGAAGATATGGACTCTCCATTAAAAGCGAGACAAGTGATAAAGATAGCTCGTAAACAGGTCTGTGAACAGAAAAAAAAGATTGTGCATTTACGGTCTCAGAATATGAAGTTCAGGAGGAAAATTTCGTCATTGGAAAATCTTCTTACTGAAATCAAAGAAAAGGCACAAATGTCTGATGATGCTCTTCACGTCTTAGAGGTATGACTTTTAATACACTCTCACAGTATGATCTAATTAGGAGTATTTAATTTTAAAGATCTTAAATTTCACTTGTCACATTGAATCTCTAGATGTCTATTAGACGCATAACTAAATGAGAGTGAAAGGTGTATTTGTTGAAGTATTGTGTTTGTATATGATGAACAAATTAAATGCAAATTAAGGTTGTTGATAAACGTGCAAATTAAGGTTATTGTTAATATATCTTACACATGTTATCCTTTGCACATTAGAGTGAGGGTATGAAAGACAACAAAATATACTTGTATCTGATACTTTTCTTGATTACCCTGATGAGATGTGTTGACAACGCACTTAGTTATTTTTTGTAAAGTGGTCGTTTAATGCTATTATCTTATCTTCTCATGAATGTAAATATCTATTTTCAAAAACATTTTAATTAAAAATATCATTTATTGAATATTTTTTATTGATATCAATTATTATTTCTTTCAGACGACTCTCCCAGGTCCCAGTAAGGAATTGGTGAAGAGGTCAGTCTTTGACGAAAGAGGGCAGTATCCTCCAGACCTGAGGTCATTTGCCATGACACTGCAATTTTATTCTTCGAAAGCTTATAATTATGTACAAGAAAACGCTAAAAACCGAAAAATTAAGAAAATGACAGAAAAATGTACTTTTGGCGGTGATAGCAGCTGGCAAGAAAGAGTTTGTGACATTCGGAATAGCTAGCGAAGACCCATGGAAATAGAAAACTAATACGGGAAAGTCAGAAAAAATACAAGAAATCCATTCTGTAGCACCACTAGTTACTAGTAAACTAGTAAATTCTTTGAAAAATATGTACTTCAGCTTTTAGGTCAAAGACCCCCCATTTCGATCAGGTTTTTGTCCAGTTTTCCTGATCCATTGAGCAAATGGCCCCTTGTTTTTCTTTTGGACATAAATGTAGCTTCACTATGCCCACGTTTTCTTGAGCTTACTTGCTAGTATTTTTAGGAGTAACTGTTACTGTTACTGTTTTGTTAGTAATACAAAGTAAAAAAATTAAAACCTTCAGTTTGTTGATCGATGCAAATAGGTTTTATATAACTCGGGAGGGAAAATGTCTAATGTTTGTAGTTAAAATAATGGGAAGAGCTTTTGAAGCTCAAGAAAATGAGTGCAGATTGTAC
The DNA here is from genome assembly GCA_031308135.1 of Acheta domesticus. Taxonomy (NCBI): domain Eukaryota; kingdom Metazoa; phylum Arthropoda; class Insecta; order Orthoptera; family Gryllidae; genus Acheta; species Acheta domesticus. Next base: position 8,912,454 of record JAHLJT010002406.1, on the reverse strand, counting down.
TTCTCTCCCATACATCACATACTGTTTTTGACTAAATAAATCAAAATATAAATCAAAGATACAAAGCCTTTTATTTTCCTCTATAAATCCTTGAAATATCCTTTTGATAACTTGCTATTATAAATGTCACTAATGTAATATGAATGCCTGATGAAATATCATTTTGATAACTTGCTATTATAAATGTCACTGATGTGGATCAATAGTAAAATGACTAGCATTGAGTAATAACAGAAATTCGGATTAATGCATCCCATGGAGTTAATTTATTTTACAAATATTTTTTTATTTATAGTCCTATGTAATTGTACTTGTAAATCAGGTTTAGTGGGGTACGCTGTTGAAAGTGACAAGTTGGACAAAAATCGGAATTTTCATGTACTTAAGCAAATAGAGCAGAAAACTTAAATTCACTTTTCTACCATAAACAACAGTGTTGCTTAATAAATAAGAAAATAACGCTGTAATGAACCATCTAACGTACGTATAAAAAGAAATAATTTAATGCGAGACGGGTGTTCTTACTGACGCCACCTAGCTGTCCCAAAGTCACGTGACACGGGCGCGAGAGATGTTGATACCCGGAGATGTTCTGCGCAGCCCGGTGCGCACTGTAGTATATCTCTCCTCTATGATTTCAGCTTGCCAGATTCCCTAGAATTTTCAATATGGCGGCCATTCGGCCCTGCCAACTTCGAAAATATACATGAAGCTAGACTTTGGCGCTACTTTCAAACATACGCAATTCGAGAAATCTGTAATCAGGAACTTCCCTAATTATGTTAATTTTAATCAACTGAATGATTTGAAACATTGAAATAATTATCATTTGGACCAATTATTTTGATAAATTTCTCCTGAAACTCATAATGATGAAATATGAGAAGTTTAATGTTTTACTTCATTGCAAAACGCAAATATAATTAGAAAGTTTTATAGGAATAAATAAATTAATTACATTCTTTCAAAGATTGTTAATGATTGATAAGAATGTAGAATGAATGGAAGGAAAATTTTAAAAATTTGATATCAGAGTATTTCATAAATTTCATTTGTTTTCATTTCATAATTACAATAATATATTTCATCTCAACATTCAACAGTAAAAACTAGGAAAGAATAGTTGAAACACTATTTATAATTTTTTACCAAGTAAATTTATTTCACAATAATTACATTTTTACAGTTAAGTTTTTATGTGAAATCTTCATCTATACTGTCCCTGATCAGATGTACAATAAATTTGTTTTCACAATCTACCCCATCCTTCTCTCTATATACAACCAGAATTTTCTCAGAATACTCCACTGCATTTTTCCAGTTTGTAGTTGACACCTTAAAAAATTAAATAATGTATTCATAACACTTTTCTAAATTTAAGATATTGAACCTCATTTTCCTTGTGTTAAATGTGTCAATGAATTTAGAAAATTAATATATCTATTTTAAATCCTGCTTCCAAAGATTTCTGGCCTTTTCCATTCTATAGCAAGATCTTGTAAGGATATTCTTATTGAAGAATTCCTTTGACTGAGATCACACATTTTCAGTTGAATTGAACATGCTGTTTTAGGGAGTAAGCCTTGAAACAGTATGCCCTTCAATTCTCAGCCATTTATCAACTACACAGTTGTGGGTAATTACTTTTAACACTTGAAACAAATTAATTTTTATGATAACTGCTTAAATCATTTTAATAGAATATATGAAGGTGAATATGAAAATATGAAAATTAAAATGCAAGAATTTTAATATACTGCATTTATAATGTATCCTGACAATAAATATTTTTAAAATATTCACATTCTACACAGAACGTTAGCAGTATTGGTCTTATTTTACTTATGATACCTACATTACAGATCTGCTCATGGGCTTTCTGACCAGGCTTCATAAATCTTTGTTCTCATTGTGTACTACATACACTCCTTTCTTTTGGTCAGCCATGACTGTAAAATATCAATCATTTTCAATAAATAATATAATTATATAATTACATTAATACTACATAAAAGTATTGCATAGTGTAATGCATAATATAATATAGGTTTACATACTAAATACTGTCTCATATTTAAAGTACTAAATATATTTCCATGAGAGTGTGAAAGTATCAAAGTATGTAATCAGTAATTGTATGTTCAAAGCAATATAAATCTGCATGTGATTTATTGAATATGAATTGCTAGAGCAAAGTATCTTGTCATACAATGTTTGAAGCAATTCTGACAGATATTGTTATTCTTTTTACTATTGATATTATTATTACTACTAATAAGGCTGACAAAAATAATTCTTCTAGATAACTTACATCATCTTTTCCCCTATAAATAATATACTTACTTCGATTTTTCTAACAAAATTCATTTCAGAATTCTGAACAAAGAAGGTCTTAACCTTCCTTGGAAAAAGAATGTATCACAATTGCCTCTGATATTCTCCCAAATTTATTTTTCTGAAAGAACTTTTCCTGTAAAGAAATTTTCCTGTTATATCTTCTTTGCTAACTATACCCAATACAAAGTACAAAAATATACACTCATATGTTGGACATTACCATCATGAGTTTTTTATAGATGAATCTTGCAATTGCTTTCTTTCCAACCATCTAAGTCATCTGATTCAGTAATGCCTTCACAGTACTGAAAGAATATTGTGAAGTCGATATGAACTGCAGTTTAGAGGTTCACATACATTTGTAATGTTAATTTATTCACATATGGCTTCATTATTACACCAAACAACATGCATTAAAATATGTTCAATCTAATTTATAGATATAACACACAATTTTTAGATATAACCAAAAACTCTGGACTGGACTTGTACTAAACTTTAAGTGTAACGAAAATTCCCTAAATCAATATCGTTAGAATAACGGGTGATATTCATGAAGTTGGTATGATCCGCTTTCTCTGGGACGATTTGAGCCTGAAAACTCCTGTAACTGGAGAGACATCTGTCAGTATAGGATTAACACTTGAAAATACTGTGAGAGTTGTGAAGAGCACCTGGATAAATATCAGTCAATGGTTTCAAAATTATGTCATGTTACATTAAGGTCACTAATTTAGATTGATTGGTGTTTACGGGCGCGTCAACGGAGCAGGTCATTAGTCCCGTAAGTGTAGTGCGCGTTTTCCCGGGAGGTGGCGAGATCTTTTCCCCGCCGGATGGCGAGATCTGGCGCCGACCTACCGTCGACTAGCGGGGTTTTCCCCCAACCAAGTATCTCACAACAGCGGGGCACCGCCCCAGCCGGGACAAGTTGTAAGCTCCCGACCGGTCTCCCGGTATGTGTGGTGCATGTTAGTGTAAGTGTGTGTGTAAGAGGTAGAGGATAGGACGAGGATGAGGAAGAAAAGATCGCGCGCGGTCCGTTTGTTAGGGTACTGCTCCGGCATTCGCCTGGTGTTGATCGGAGAAACCACGGAAAACTACCGATCAGAGCAGCCGGCCGCTAGGTTTTCCTCCAGACAGCGACTGAATTTGACCTAGCAGACTAGCTAGTCTCGAAAATCCTGCCGCCGGCGGGACTCGAACCTAGGACCTCCCGGTCAGAGGGACTGTAGTGACATCAGGTTGCACACATGCATTGAGCCATCTCTCCCGGTCACTAATTTAGAATTACCGTGTATATATGAACAATATTTACCTACTTTCTTGTTTCTGGAGTCCGGAAACAAGAGTTTTTCTGCTGAAATATCGCTGATTTCTGGCGCACGATTTCAATATTTCCTTCCTACGAAGGAAGGCGAGAAAGTAAACATCTGATTTCAAGTCAGCCTGAATTAGCGACCTGTATGACTTCAATGCGCGGCAGTATGCCGATCCTGCAGGGGCCCAACCCTCATCCATTGACACTTCTAACTGTAACTAGGGCCCAACTGTGGCGTCTTACTCTCGAGGTTTCCTGAAAATATTCCTCCCTTGACACTTCTAACTGCAATCTGCGTATTTGCGCTGTTGTCTGAAACATAATTTATAATGAAGTGGTGCTACACTTTTTCGACAACAAAAATCTAATTGTCAGGCCCTGGTAACGAAAAATGGATACATTTTATTCTTACATGTAGTAACTTACTTTTCCTAATATGTTTGGCACTAAGAATCCATGTTTTGTGGGTCCTAGATCCCTGTAGCGCAATCGGATAGCGCAAAGAACGCTTAAAAATTACGCAGGCCTAATTTTCTTTGAAATCCTTAATTTTTCGAAAATTGAAGTTCAAAAGTTTTCCTGCGTCTTCCTACAACTACAATATTGAAGATGGAAATTTTTTCCTTAATAAAATATGTTGTTGTAATAAGTTTACTCGAAATAAGATTGTGAACAATTTTTGGAAAATATGAGAAATTTCCCAGTTATTTTTACGTGAAATACAGGCATTTTAACTATTATTTTGTTAAAAAGGCTGCAATTTTTTTCTTTAATTTTTTGTTCATATGTAGCAAAGGACGTAAAAATAAGTTGCGAGTTCCATTTTTGGCGAACAGCATATTCTATATTTTCGCAAATTGCAAATGAATGACCGTATGAATTAACAAACGTTAACATTGCATTGATACATTGAACCCCTAATTTACTGAAAGCCAACATTCGGAAAATCTACGCTCATGAACACAAAAGTGTAGATAAACGAATCCGAAGGATGGACGTTCGTTTACTAGGAGGCCCAAAAAGAGTTGTAACACAAACACCCCTCTTCAAAGCAACCCTTAGTTCATTTGGACCGAGTAATTGACGAATATTAATGGAAAGAGAGCCACGAATATGTTTGGATTTTTCATGGGGAATGATATATACGTATGTATGCGTGCGCATAGAAAAGCCACAGCCTCTCCCTTAAAAGTGTGAAGGGCCCTGTAGCCCGAAAAGGGCAGCAAAATATCGGGACGACCTGTGCTTTTTCGCCCCTCATTCGGCTGATCTCGATTTCCAAACTCTTGTATTTAAGACGTTTCTTTGCCTCCTTGGTAACGACGTTTTGATCGCAAGGTACAGCAACATCGACAAGTAGACACGATTTTTTCTCCAAATCCCTGATAACTATATCCGGTTTGTTTGCCGCTATCGTGCGATTAGTTTGAATTTATTGGTCATACAATCTCGTGCACAATCCAACAGACGTCACAGTTTTTGGTGAGTGTTCGTACCACTTGGGGCATGTGTTTGAAACTTCGAGGGCGGTACAGATCTGCCAGGGGAGGTAGCTACATACCCTGACGTGTCTTTACTAGGATTGGACAAACTGAGACAATATGATCAAAGGTTCCTGGCAAATGCGGCATTTATTATCTAGGGAAATTTTGAGAACCGATCATGTCATGTTCTCAAGGCCTGATCTTGGGCAGCTATTACAAGTGCTTCAGATTTTGGCTTCATTCTTCCCCTTTTAAGCAACATAAATGATTGATCTTTATTTATCTGTGCTCTGTACATTCGTTTCAAATATTGTCCGTGGAGTGGTTTGTCTCTCCACGATTTCTTTAACATTTTCTGTGTCTCAAATTTCATGTTAAGTAGCATCAGAAGTTCAGTGTCTCTGTCATTCTGGGTGTCTTGCATAGTCGTGTTCGCAATGCTTCTTGCTACACTTACAATGCCTCTGTGGAACATTCTTCGGTCAGATTTCATGACCTGCCTCATTAGTGGGTCATCTTGATGGCTGACTACATACTGTCCCATCCCGGTTATTGCATTGTGCCAGGAGGCTTCAATTTGTCTGAGGCCTGTTCCTCCTTCCTTACGTGATACATAAAGTCTATGTACATCAGCTCGAGGGTGGGAAACATGATGCATTGTTAGCAGTTTTCTGTTTTTTCGATCCATGATGCGAATTTCTTGTTCAGTCCAGTCCACTACTTCGAAACTGTATTCGACTACAGGAACCGCCAAAATACGTATTACTATTGTTATTGTTATTATTATTATTATTATTATTATTCGAACGGCCGGCTGCTCTATTCGGTAGTTCTTCGCGGTTTCTCTGATCAACACTAGGCGAATGCCGGATCAATACCCTAACGAATGGGCTACGGACCATGCGCAATCTTTCTTTCCTCTTCCTTGTCCTATCTTCTCCTCTTACACACACACTCACACTAACATGCACTATACTACCACACATGTTGAGAGACCAGTCTGGAGTTCAGAATTTTTCCCAGTTAGGGTGATGCCCCGCTGGTGGGAGATATCTGGTTAGGGAAAACCCCCACATGCCGACGGTAGATCGGCGCCGGATCTTGTCATCCAGCAGGGGCAGATCATAGCCACTTCACGCGTTAACACATGCACTATACGTACGGGACTAATTACCTTAGCCGTTGTCGCGCCCGGAATCACTAATAAAGCAATTAATCAACTTTCCAAGCCACGCGGCAATACTGTAAAATGTTTAACAGGAAATCAATAAATTGTTTTTATTAATTGTATCATTCAAGTAATAATTAAATTCTTCTTGGAGTATATTTTATTTGTTTATTGATTAGTGGGCTCAAAAATGTAGTTGCCCCTCTCGTGTTTTAGACTGCGTACGCCTACAATACCATCGCTAACGGCAGTGCATTTAGTAAATCCAAGAGCCAGCCAACCGTTGGATAGTTTGTAGGCATCCCAATAGATGGTGCGGGAAGTAACTTCCAAGTCTGTGCCCGCAAGTCCGCTTAATGTGCTGGACTTGTATTTTCGCACAGGAGAGGTTCCTTGTACTGAAGGAAGCCGTATTCCGGTAAAATATATGGAAGCTGGTCCAGAAGAGAATAAGATAAAGTAGAAGAATTTGAAAATTATTCCAGAAAAATATTTTAACCATACCTCTCTGCATTCTATTCTGAAGAATAAGAAACTATAGAATTCCTGGAGTGTCCTCATAAAAATTCGCCACCAATTAAATTCTACTCAATAAAAAGAAATCGTTGCAAGACTGAAATTACTACGCCAAAGCTCCTGGCCGTAAATCAGGGAAGATGCATAAAAACCGGCTTAAGAAACTCATTGCTCTTGTAACATCTATTATAAACAGAATAATACACTTCGGACAGTATTTTTTGCTGTAGAATCTGGCACAAACAATTGTAATTCCAAAACCAGGTAAACCTCTTCAAGAAGTTACAACTTACGGAGAAATAAGTTTATTGTCCTCTTAGTCTAAAGAATTTGAAAAGCTACACATATCTGGATCTATCCTATTCTCAGAGAAAATTACAATTTCTGATAGTTTAATTTTAGAAGAAAGGATTCCAGGATAGAACATATTCATAGAATAATTGACTCTATGAATGAAGCACAAGAGAAAATATATTGTTCCGCCTTGTTCCTAGATATAACAGCCATCTATCATCCACAATCATCTATCAAGTGTCACATGAAGGTTTTCTGTACACATCTAAAAAGTCTACTTCATCCATTCTAAACCATAATTCGATCGCTCGATTTAGATCGATTTTTTCAAATAAAATGCGTTGATGAAATAACTCCTTACCATTAAGTATAATCAGGAGTACCACAGGAGAGCATACTTGGACCAGTGCTAAACCTCTGATTTATTTCGGTCACCAGATGTCTCCACTTCAACATTTGTGCAGATGACACAACTCGATTAACCTCTCATATAAATCAAGAAACAACAACAGAAACATTGAAAGATGGCCTGACGCAAATACACAAATTTTGAACTCTAGAGAATAACAATGAACGAAACAAAGAGCAAATGAATAACATTCATCACAATAAGAACAATAAATACAAAAATAAAAACAAACGTTAAATTAATTGAAAATGTAGATACAATAAAATATCTCGGACTACATCTCAATAAAAATTAAAAATGGAAAAGACATAACATAATGTAATGATTCAGGATCATTAAGGGAATGATAGTAAGAATCCCGATGAGTTTTTAGCATATGTTTAAAGAAAATTAGCTTGAACGGACTATAGTAAAGCGGCAACGATGTGCGTGAACAGGGTATAGAAAAAAACCCAGAAATTAACATTTTTTAAGATGTTAAAATGAAACCCGTGATTTATGCCATAACAAGTATTGTAGGTCGATTTAGTTCAGTTGCGATAAATTAATGAAACTCATACAAGAATGGTAGAGGATCAGATACTTTTAATTTTAACAATTTTCATTATGTCAGATGACAATGCAGAACAGTTGACGTGAAGTGCAAAATACATGATGTGGAAATCGGCATTTTTCAGCGTAATGGGGGTCGAAAATGCACATTTTGAATATAAACCAGAAACATTGAGACCAAATGGGGAATCTTGAACATTGTGGCGTGGTTATCGACTAAAAATAGTGGAAAACGGAAAAATTTATTACTAACAATACTTGAACAATAATGGCAGCGGTCGGTGTTTGTTTTGAAAGAATGAAGATAGGAGGGAACAAAGAGTATATCGGGGAGGGAACGACAATGAAAGAAAAAAATGTATAGGTGATTCGTGAGTCAGCTTTGGTGGGAGATACATGTGTCGCGTGAAAACATTTTGACTAGAAAAACTCTAAGTCTCTGTAGGACATGTTAGTAATGATTCGCAAAGTGAAAGTGCGATAGAAACCATATTAATCTTTTGCGTGGAAAACATTTCGTGTTTAGAAATTTGGATTGTGGAAGACATAGTAATGAATGTTGAAGTGGATAGAGGGCGAAGACACTGAATAGTTGCTCGCGAGCAGATCAGCGTCTATGGGGAGCGTGTGAAGATTCGGAGCCCAGGAGGCATGGTGTTACTTCAAAACCTGAAGCAGACGGCAACGAACACGGGAAGTGCACACAGATTATTGTTTCCAGTATAAGGGTTGCACAAGACCAATAGAGTCGGTAACCATTAGTAATGGACGCTTATAGTAGTACTCAGATGTTAAATTTTGCAGTAAAAAAATCAAAGATCTTTCAAATGGCATACATAATGTTTAAATAACTGGCAAATTTCATTGGTTATGAGAGAATATAGAGATATTAAGGTGAACTTGTGAAAGTACGTCCCTAGTGAATAGAGAAAGGAATTCCTAGTAGAAAAAATGGTTATTATTATTTATGTGCTTTGAGTGTTAGTATTTTTGTGTTTACAGGTTATTGCGATTTCTGTGTGTGATGATTTCTTTGTGTAATGCATGCCGACGAGGAGTTTTTGAGTGTACCACCATACGTAGTTCAAGGGATCTATATATATTTTAATAAATTAAACGTCGGAAGGCAAGACTGCCAACCGAGTTTGTGCTCTCTCACACAAATGTGTTCTATTGTTTTGTAGTTAGGAACCTGGCTGTCCTGCAAAGTTGAATTATAGTTTATGGGTTTTCCGTATGAAACCGGCCACGACCCGCTTGATATAAATTTTCTGTAACATAAAATTTTTGGGGCGAAAGTATACGTATGGGAAGGAATCAGCACTAAATAAATAAATAAGAATACAGTTACAGTTCAAATAAGGTTACAAGGGCACCACAACGTGGGGCCAGATTAAACGAATGAAAATAAAGAGAAATAAGAAAAGAAACGTTACAATAATAAAAAGAAAGGAAGCAGAAGTGAAATGTAGGCAAATGTCATGGTAATTATGAGAACATTTCTTTAAGTTGAAAAAATAAAGTGTTATTCAACAAAATGATATTAAAACCCATGTGGACGAACAACTGAACTCTGAGAAACAACATCAATTCTCAAATACAGAAATTCTTTAAAGATTTCATTACGAAAATCGGAGATTAATAAGCAATGTACCCTGGTTTGTGTTCTATTCCATTTTGCCTAAAGATCTCCATATCACCACCGTTAAAGAAAAAATCACTCTCAAATTTGTTAAATATCAGAAAATACTTGAAAATCATGTTAATCATCTGGCCGTCAACATCTTGAATATTCGCGAATATTCTACAAATACATTGAAAATACTACATCCTTTTGCTTTAAACTACAGATATCATTAACAAAATTTTGTAAAAAATTTGACTGTAGGTTATTTAATTTTGTCGCAGAGTTTGCATTATAGTAAATGTGTTTGAGTTTTAGTCACTGTTATTACAAAGGTGATGCGTTTTTAAATTCTGATTAGATAATATATAAAAATAATATTTATAAAGAACCAGTACTGGATGATTTCTTTTTAAGTCACAAATTATGTTCAGTTGTATTTGCCGAATGTTAGAGAATAAGAAGTTGCAAATAAAGCGGATGTTAAAAAACAACCATTTTTGGATAAAATATCTACAAAGCGTGAATTTTGACTACACAAAATTTTAGAAAAAGTAATTTACTACATTCAGAAACAAGATTTATGAATTTTCAATACGAGGGCTCCACAATCCAAGTTTTTCTGTAGAAAAAAAATAGACGATTTTTGCCGCAGCAATACAAGACTTTCTCTTTTCTATGTAAGTGTGCCGAGAAAGTAAAACCGCCCGCTCAACCTCGAGAAGTACACTCCTTCACATCCAAAATCGTTGTTTTGCACTTTCCATTCCCAAAACATTACACGAGGAGTTGAAATCGGTATGCTTGAAGATTGGTTCATTGTTCTCAATGGCTCTTTCACTTCAGACAACATTCGATGAATGTACGCGAGTCGGCTCTAATAGCGTTTTTTCACTACCTCCACTCATGAATTTACTTGCTTATTTTTCTAAAATCCATCTGAGAAAAATGGTGTTGGCTAAACTATAGTTCATTTAGGTAAATCTATTGTGTTCTTTTTTGTTCCAATTCAATGGCTTAAATAATTATTTTCCCTTTCTTATAAGCAGCGTTTTGTGTTATTCCGTGACAATTTCATATCACGTCGGGACTCTATTCTACAGTCCGTTTTTATAAAATAGTCTCCTTTAAAATATGAGGTATTGATTCCCTTATTTTACAAGCCTCGTTATTTTTTGACGTGTTACATCTAGACCAGCGATTGCCAACTGGACAAGGAATGACGTCGGAGCACTGCTTCCCCTCCGAGATAAGGCACTCAGAGAAGCGATGCGAGCAAAAGGGGGAGGGAGAGAGGGCCGGACGGCGGTCGCCGGTACCGAAAACCTTGGCATTGGGCCTTTGCCGGTGTTGCAGGCAATACAAGTGGGAAAGCATCTACACTCGCTAATTTTATTTCTGTTAGGGAATAAAGGTTTCCTTTTGTAGATACTGGAACAATGGCGAAGTGTTCAGTGTGTTCGAAAGAACTGCAGAATGTTAAAAAGTTCAACCTACAGATGTATTACTCAGCTTTGCGACTCAGAAATCTACGAGATTAAAATAAATTCTGAGAATTGACATAGCTTGCAAATATTTCCAAATATTTTGTTTATATCAAATTTACATAATAGAGAAAATGTATATCATATTCCTTTTCCCTGTATTACAATGTCCTTCTTCCTCTCGTGTCATTTGGTATAACATTAGTGAGCAACTTCTTGGATGTCCTGTCGCGTAGCCGAGGGCGTAGCGTCACAGTCTTGTGATATGTAGGTGATAGGTTCGAATCCCGACACCTACTGTAGATTTTCGAAAGTGTAATTCATAGTTTCTGTGTACCTCTTGACATGGTGTGGCTGAATAACCGCGCTTGTAGCATGCTCCGTATGTACGGTTTGTGTTACTGACATGACAGCCTAGAACATAACCCGCTTCCAAATGAGAGTCATAGTGCTCATCTGCGCAAATCGCCTGATGGGTCTCCCGGTGGTGGGACATTATTTCATTTAACAAATTTGCGTCCCATCTAAGTCGCGATATTTTTAAATCAATCTTTGTCTTTCGGGGGTTTTGAAAGGTATAATGTTATGTCTTTGCTCACACCGAATAAAGCGTGGCCCAGCCCTTCCTCCTCCTCCCGATCGTGAACTGTCTCTATTGTTTCACAAGGGTATTCGATGCTATTCTGTCCTCCTCCCACTGCACTACATTAAGTTATTTTATTCTTTTACAATAATGCCTTATTTCTAAGTTATTTATTAATTTACTTTAAATAACCATGCATTATAAATACGTAAAATAATTTAATTTGCTTATTATCTAAGCAACTTATATCCCCTCAATGTCACGTTTCTTTTTAATTCCCCCCTGGTTATAGGAATCTATCGTCGTATTTCGCCATTACATTTTAGTTAATTTAAAATAAATATCTCTGAGATCTTAAAACTCTTCTCAATGTTATTTTTATATCTCTCGCACGTCCTTTCTTCCTTTTTATCTAAGCGACTTACATCCCCTCAATGTCACGTTTCTTCTTTAATTTTCCCTTGGTTGTACGAACCTATCGTCGAATTTCGCCATTATATTTTAATTAATTTAAGATAAATATCTCTCAGATCTTAAAACACCTCTCAATATGTTATTTTATATCTCTCGCCCGACGCTAATATGTACATTACTGGCGTTTTTATACATTATTGCATTTGAGAGAACAAGTGCTTTCAATGTTTTCTAATAAAGTTTCTCGAAAACTCAAACATTTTTTTTGAAAATGACCTCAAAATTTCTCATTTCCTATGAAGAATTGGAAAGACCACTCAACCAGTAACCACTCAACAATTGCTGTTACCATGCATTAGCAAGGCAGCTGTTGTGTCCTGAAGCAGAAAAAGAAAGAAAATTTTCTGCTTCTAGACAATGATGCAGCCCCTTACTTGGTAAAAGATAGTGAAGGCCAACAGTTATTCTACCCAAAAATGATACCTGTAACGTGCTTTGTACATGCAATAAATAGAGTTGCGGACGAAATTTGTGGAAATTTTTGAGATGTATATAAGTTAATTTCTGTAGCGAAGAGAATCCTCGCCAAAGCTCCATTATCAGTGAAAAATTCAAGGAAGTGGTTCTTTCGATGTAATTGTCTCCCCCAACATGCACATGGTTTCACGCCACAAACTTCTACTGTGCCGATTGCAAAGCTATCGAAGATGATGTTAACGCATTCATTGAAGGCAAAGCAACCTCACCAATATTGCCAAGTCGCTGTTTTCTAGTACCACACTCAACAAGATCTCGCTTGTATCAAAACCAAAAAATTGTTTTGAGTCATATATATATATATATATATATATATATATATATATATGGCCATATTTTTATATAATTTTAGGTCATAAACACTTGCATATGGACCTATGGTGCACAAGTCTGGGGATGTACGAGACAGAGTAACATTGATATTATCCAAAAATTTGAAAACAAAGTGCTAAGAAATTTCGTCGAAGCACCTTGGTATGTAAGAAATAAAGACCTACACAAGGACCTGAGAGTTGAAGCAGAGGATGAAGAAATACAAAGATTCGCGAGAAAACACGAAGAAATGCTCCACCAACACGACAATTCCGAAGCAATTCTACTTCTGGACAACACAGACCTAGTAAAAAGATTGATGAGAAAGAAACCTTTCGAACGAGTGTAAAGTGAGGTGACAACGTGTCTTAATAAATAAGAACTAAAAGATCAGTGTAACTACAAACACAAGAAAGTGTTTTTTTTAAATTTCAATTTGAAACTGAGAGAACGCTAATGGGCTAGTTCTTAAAAAATTTTATTTCATAGTAGTTTAGGCCAACAGAAAATTGCTTATTAGTCTATAAGACTAGATTGTAATGTTTATGAAAAAAAGGCTTTTATATTTCTAATATTTTTAGGTCATGAACATCCGGGCCCTATTTATAAGTAATCTGGGATGTCTACATGAAAACAGTAAAACTACAGGAAAACATTCGATCGTTATCGATTCGATATTAGATATTCTAAAAATACAATGTCCAACTATTAGTATTGTTACTAGTATAATTCCCATTCTTCTCTTTTCCTTCAAATAACTGTTTACCCAAGCTGAGGCTGCTGTTAACTACAAAACCCATGCTTCGTGCTTGACTTCCCCTCACGCACGTGCATTTCTAGGCTCACCTCAAACCTAGAATTTATGTCCAAAAAATATACAATAACTCAGCGAGTTGATGTTAGGGCATGAGCACTGAAACTCAGTTCTTCCTCGCAGTGAATATAGAACTACAACCCATTCGCTTGTGACCGTCACGTGGTTTTTCCTTGACATCGGTCTTCCGAAGTGGCAGGTTGTTTCAAAAGGTAAACAATCTATACTTGGGTTTTCCTAACGTGGCCGATTAATAGACCTCCTGCCTTATAAAATGAATCTTTTTATTTAATTCGCAAACGTCCATCTCAACGGGGCTCGTGGTCTCAGAAATGTGCTTACCACTGTTAAAAAGATTCATTTTACGAGGCAGGAGGTCTAATAATGACCTAATGTCATCGGCCACGTTAGAAAAAACAAACGTTTAATGTATAAAACGCACGTTTTATACGAAAGTATAAAACAAACGTATAATGAAAGGCGTATAAAGGCGAAAGAACGTATAATGAATGCCATTGTTGTCATTGACGGTGCCATTAAAAAGTAACGTATTCTTTTGTTCATAGATCGAGGTCCATCCGAATGAAAGCGTGCTTCGCCTGCTGCACATTGGTCACTCGCCGTGTTTGGAAGGCGGTGCATCGGGCGAAGGGTTAATCCGCGGCGACGCGACGCGACGCGAGGCGAGGCGCTGGCTTAGAGGCGGTTGGCGAGGAAGCGCCTGCCTGCCTGCCTGCGTGCGGGTGGCGACGGGGGTGCGGCGCACTTATGCGGCGGGGGCGGGGGGCGGCATTCCTCGCTTCGTCACGTCCGCGCGTGCGGGAGCCGGCGGCGGCGGCGGCGGCGGCAGGAAGCCGCTCCTCTGGGCGGAGGCGCACGCGACGCGCATACGCGATTCGCCCCCGGCGCCCGTCCCCCCCCCGCCCCCTGCGCCCGCGCCGGAGGGGCGCGCGCGTCGGCGGGGTGGCTGCCTCGGGGCCGCCTCGGCGCCCCGTGCGGCGCGGAGCCTCGCAGAAGGGGCGCTCGACCCTCCGGCCGCCTCAGGGCTCAGTCAGTCGATGTCACTGAGGTGCCTCTGGCCCGGAGATCCTAGGGTTGCACTCCCGACGGCGGAAGGATTTTCGACACTTAGAGCTTGTCAGCTAGGTCGAATTCAGTCGCTGTCTGGAGGAGAATTCTAGCGGCCGGCTGCTCTGATCGGTAGTGTTCCGTGTATTCTCCGATCAACGCCAGGCGAATGCCGGAGCAGTACTCTAACAAACGGGCCACGGACCGCGCGCGATCTTTCCTTCCTCTTCCTTGTCCTATCCTCACCTCTTACCTACGCACACTTGCACAAACACGCACTACACTACCGCACATGTCGGGAGACCAGTCGGGAGCTGGGAGCGTGTCCCGGAGAGGGCGGTGCCCCGCTGGCGGGAGATGAGATAACTGCGCATGCCGAAGTGTATGTCTGCGACAGATCTCACCGCCCAACGGGGAACGATCACCGCCACCGCCCACGATAAAACATGCACTACACTTACAGGACCGATGAACATAGCCGTTGACGCGCCTGGAATCACTTAAACCTCAGGGCATGTGCGTAAGGGCTTGCTTTGAAGGAGGGAACTGATGGATCGACTGATTATACAGTGATATCGGGGCGCAACAAGTAAAATATGGTCACTAGTCCCGGAAATATACTGCTTGCTCTAGCCGGTAGATGGCAATGTTTCTTCCTCGCTGATCGTGAGTTCCAGCGCCGACATACACGTTCCTTGCGTGAATTCCCCCATCCAGTTTCTCCCCAGCAGCCTCTGCAAGCTCACTTCACGAACTGTAAGCCATCGGTCACAGTGCAACCAAAATATCGGTCGTTAGCTACGACTGCGAGTGAAGTTTTTATTTTTCCTAATTAAGTTTTTGGTAAGTCGTATTTCACTCATATTTACGGGAAACTCGAACAATCGAGACTCGAATTATAGGGACTCTACTGTGTTGCAAATGGTGTTGGTTCTCCATTTGATTTCGGGCGAATGGAACCGACAGAACTAAACGAAGCAGATCTTTTGCAACTGATGTGTTTGGGGAGATCGTTCGAGTTCACTGTGATTTTCGTTTACCAGCACGTGTTTGAATGGATCTGGCAAGTCTGGCAAAAATGCCCCACGTCACCCGTCCGAAATGTCAATCACAGGGCGGCTCGTCTCCGCGCCCTTGGGTTCCGACTGGTCTCCCATCTTGTGTGGTAGAAAGTCTGCAAGATGAGATGTGTGTGTGTGTGCGTGCACGAGTGTGTGTGTGGAGAGAGAGAGTGTGAGTTTATGTGAGAGCGTGTGTGTGAGTGCATGTGTGTGTGTGTGTGCGTGCACGAGTGTGTGTGAGTTTATGTGAGAGCGTGTGTGTGAGTGTGTGTGAGTGCATGTGTGTGTGTGTGTGTGTGTGTTTGTAAGGGGTAGAGGAGGGGACACGAATGAGGGAGGACATATAGCGCGCGATCCGTGGCCCATTTATTACGGTACTGCTCCAGAATCAAACTTGCATTGACTGAGGTAATCACGTTAAACCATCGATCAGGCCACCCGGCCGCTACAACTCTCCTCAAAGCAGTGTTTGAATGCGACTCAGCTGTGTAGTTAGTAGAGAAAATTCGCCACATCGAGGCTAGGGCCTTCCGGTCAGCGACACTGGGCCATCCGGATCGATGAAAGAGGGGATCATTGAGTAACTTTAGTCTTGAAATCTCGATAATCAATGTGATATTCACTTTGTTTTAATTAGGTGTACTGTTTGATTTGGGCACGATGCCGGATAACACATTTTAGTACATTGGTAGAATACGACGTAAAATCATATTAGGCCCAGTAATGTATTACATTCCTGTTGATATCAGATTATTTGTAAAGATGGCAGTGCTATAGCCGTACTTCTCAATATCCCTCTACATTCAAAATTCTACGGAAAAGAATTGAAAACAGTGAAAGTGAATGATGGCGTCTACTTCCGCGGCCGTAGTCAACAGATACTTGACTTCCCAGGAGATGCTGCATCCTAGGCATAATTACCAAAGTTTCGGCATCATTATTTTATCTCAAAGAGTCCTCCTTTGATAATAACTTTCTCAACAAATGCTACAAAATACTAAATCTGAATTTTTATAAAGCTATAGCCTTGTTTTCAAAACGCGATTTTTTTAAAAGTTAAAAGTGATAAATTCCACCATCACTAAGGATTTGCCCATTGTCGGGAGAAGACTTCTTGCGCGCGTGGGCCGCACCGAGAGTGCATCAACCCGATGTCACTGTACGAGTAGTTCCTCTGACCGGGAGGTCCTAGGGAGTCCCGACGGCGACAGGATTTTCGACACTAGCTTGTCAGCTTGATCGATTTCAGTCGCTGTCTGAAGGATAATTCTAACGGCCGGCTGCTCTGATCGGTAGTTTTCCGTGGCTTCTCCGATCAACACCAAGTGAATGCCGGAGTAGTATCGTAACAAACGGGCCACGGACCGCACGCGATCTTTCCTTCCTCTTCCTTGTCCTATCCTCTCCTCTTACACACACACTTACACTAACATGCACTACACTATCATACATGCCGAGAGTCCAGTGGGGAGCTTATAGCTTGTCCCGGCTGGGGCGGTGCCCCGCTGGTGGGAGATACCTGGTTGAGGGAAAAAACCCGCTAGTCGACGGTAGGTCGGCGCCGGATCTCGCCATCAAGCGGTGGAAGACCATAGCCACCCCCCGATGAAAAAATATGCATTACACATACGGAACAAATGACACTAGTAGTTGAAGCGCCCATCATCGCGGGTGCGGGGCACTGGGGGGACGCGGAAGAGGTTGCGCCGTTGCCGATCGATCTCTCGCGACTCAGAGGGCGCCCCCCCCCCAATGGAACGCGCAGGGCTCTGCCTCCCGTTCAAAGAATACATTGACAGATTAGTGATTTCGAGCGCGCCAACTGCTAAGTCCATTAGTCCCGTAAGTGGAGTGTATTTTTTATCGCGGCAGGTGGCGGTGAGCTTCCTCCGCTCGATGTCGAGATCCGGCGCCGGCCTACCGTCAGCTAGCGCAGTTTCCCCAGCCATGTATCTCCTAGCAGCGTGGCAACGCCCCAACCGGGACAAGCTCTAAGCTCCCGCCCGGTCTCTCGGCATGTGTTGTAATGTAGTGCATGTATGTGTGTCTTTAAGTAAGGAGTCAGTGTAGGGCAAAAAAAAGGAAGGAAAGATCGCGTGCTGTCCGTGGCCCGTTTGTTCGGGTACTGCTCCGACATTCGCCTGGTATTGATAGGAGAAACCACGGAAAACTAATGATCACAAGAGCCGGTCGCTAGAATTCTCTTTCAGAGAGCGACAGAGTTCGACCTATCTAATGTCGAAAATTCTGCCACTGTCGCGACTCGAACCTAGGGCCTCCCGGTCATAGACACTGCAGAAACATCAGTTGGTGCGCTGAGCCACCGCTCCTGGTCAAAGAACCGGACATTTATGTCGTGTGCATCAAGGATGACAAACTGGTGGCTCGCGAGTGGCATTGCAAGATTATCATTATTGTATCGTGGAGTGACTAATAGGAATCCTTCACGAATAATGAGCGTCGTGTGACATGTCCATTATTTGCAAATCCGTGCGACGAAGTGAACTATTGGTTGGAGACAAACGACTAACACTTGCTAGAACAAGGATTACGTGCCTATACAACAAGTATTTGCAAATTTATTAACGAAATTCGTAAATACAGAGAATGTAATTAGTGTGAGCTTTATTATCGAGAAATAATAAAATTGTAATTGAAGTATTTACAGTTGATCTCAGAAAGTCAAAACTTCACGAGAAAGCCACAAAGGTTTCATTGTAGTCCCTGCACATATCCTCACTGCTACAAAAAAGTATACGCTCTGGCGGCGAATGTCTTAGTGAACAATAGTATCACTGGGCTCCCAGTGATACTATCGTTCACTCAGACATTCGCCGCCACGGCTCCGGCTCCGTAGATTCGATAGAAATTCCCACAAGCCAGTGTTGAGGTGAGCGAAAGGACAAAAAAGGCGCAGATATTAAACAACAACATTACCCTATTATACAAGGGGCAGTCGGAAACCAAGACATCCTATTTTTTTCTACTTAAATAAAATAAGAAAATTTGAACTTGGCACAATTTCTCAAACGGTTAGTTGTTATATATATTAGTGTTTTGGTTTTGACGTTAAGACAATGTGAATATTTAACTAATAGAAGTTGATGCCAACGTTTATTGATCGAATGCACATAATTTCGAACAATAAATTAGTTGGCTTTTTATTTTCGGATTAAAAACAAGTTTTGAAACCAATGACATTCATGTATTAATCAAGATAAATAAATACGGTATTGGAGGAAAGGATTTTAAGTGATTTAAATCCTTTATAATTAACATGTAACAAAAAAATAATTTGAGAAAATTCTTCCATATGAACTGGAAATTAAGTGAGGGGTAACTCAAATATCAGTGTTGGTTGTCAGTTTCAAATGTATTTTTTTAGTTATTTACGTTATAAGTGTCGCAAAGCATCTGATTACAATATGAGATTGGAAAATTGCCAAATGAGGCCATTAGGCCGAGTTTGGTAACCAACAGAATATACAACGTTTGATCCACTTTGTAAAAATGATTTTAGATTAAATGATGTTAGATTTAATGTGAAATTTCATTCTACGTCTTCAATTAGTATTCACATTTTTTCTCCCATAAGTGGCGACACTGTTCTCAACAAGGAGAACAATTGAAACACACTTGGTATATTCTTATCGACATCAGTGAATATAGTTCTGATTTGGAAATAGAAATAGCTGCAAATGCTGCTTTAGAAACATTGTTGCCCAAGAAATGAAGGAAGAAAAATGAGCGTGAGTATTTAATTTTTAAAGATTGTGAAAATAAAGTTCATTCCATACCGAAAAGAAGTTTTGATTGCTTACTTTTCTGGCAAGTCAGTGAAGGAGAAACCAAGTAGTATTTGGACCCACACTCTCTACTAAAGAGTGTAATATATCTCTTAATGACAACATTGATATCAAATGTAAACGTAAGCTTCCGCGCTTCGAGTCCATGACTTCTTGACTGTCCGGGAGGCCCGCGTCGTTGGCTGAGAGGCCGACGTGTCGCCTCTCATGTCGCAGGCTTCGTCAGGGCAGTGACTCCGCGGTGCTGCGCGTCCTATATTATGTACTTGACAACCAAGGAATCATTGATATCAGTAAGTTTACTTACTTATTAGTAGAGACCGGATTTCTATGTAATTACATATTTTTTGTCTTTCTACTTACCGTTCTCAAAATTTTAATCTTGACGAATTGTCGCCGTCCTAACACAATATCAGATTTTTTCGTTATATATTTTTACATATTTGGTACTATATTACATATTTACATTTTACATATTTCGTTATTTTCTCAACATTTTAAAAATTTTTTATCAATTTTCTTGCGTATTTTTGTAAAGAAGTATTTTCAAAAAATTCAGCACTTTTTCCTACATTTTTACTGCGTGTTACTGCATACTCTACTCGACGTACGCTTCGTGAAGACGCGGTCGAATATTCTCACAGTCCGACGTGCCTGCTTCGGTTAACTCAGTGGCAGGAAGTGCGCGTCAGCGACAGATCATTCTCACCTTTAGGTGTGAAAAGTATCATTGACGCCGCGTTTGGTGACCTTTAACCTCAACGTTCAAGAAACTGTGGAGATTGCCGTCGTGTAACATTTCAATGAGAATATGCCATGCCGCAGTGATTGTTTGCTGGTCGTAGATTTCGCCCGTTTGTACGATGGCTTCTATTGCGTCTAGTCTAGCTGCTAAACTACATTCCTGGATAACAATTTGTGAAGGTTTTACTACTGATGGGAAGCTTGTATGGTGCAGGTGGGCATCAGCTTGTGTATTCCAAATACATTTTTAAACGTTTGCATTGTTTTTAAAATTTGTATAGGATTTTTTTATAAATGTAATTTTGTATTATGTAAATGAGTTTCATAATTAGAGTATTTTAGTATTACATAGTATGTCCGATTTTACATATTTATTGCATATTCTTACTGTTTTCGTTACATATTTATGTACATATTTTGACGTTTCATTCTACATATTTTTCCGGTCTTTACTTATTAGCGTTTTTAAAGAAGAAAAGTGTAGGATACACGACAAAGAAGTCCAAAATATTTTCAAAAGAAGAGTGGCAAAGTATGCCATTACTTTATCGTTCTAGTGTGGTAATGAAGTACATTACCACACTAGAGCGGTAAAGTACTTCATTACAAAACTGATTATAATGGCTTAATGTTTGGTTTTACGTAACCAAGGTGAATAAAAGTATTAACAATTCTAACAGAAGTGTGTGCCCCAAAACAATTTAAATTTTAACATTTTTTTCGGTTGAAATGCATGTATATATTGAATTAGAAAGCCGTGCTTAAGTATAAAGAAATGTTAAAGTGAGGAAATGCTAAATTAAATAAAAAAATAAATGATAAGTTCGTTAGAAATTTGGTAGAAGAAAATTTAATTCTAAAGAAAAAACTAAAGCTCTGCGTATTAGAAGTAGTACGAAAACGGAATATAGGAAATTGTTTTTGCTTTCAATAAAAGGGAACACAATGGAAGTAGCAGTTGTCAAATACTTGAGAGACAGATTGATAATAAGCCATTTAATACAAATATTGGATATATGTTGAATAAAACTCAGGAGGATTAATTTCTGTTATTAATTAACAGTCGCATGCCAATGCGATTCTGGCACCCAAAAAACACCAAGAGTGAGTGGAGGAATCAGAATAAATTGCAATATAATTGAAGAATTTTTTTTATTTTTAAGAATGATAATTAATGTCTTAAGAAGTATATTTCAATCATTTTATCAGTATTTCTATTTAAAATATTTTCAATTATTGATTATAGGAAGGGCATATATACATTGAAAGTTTTTCTTCCGTGCGGTCCTTTCTCCATCTGGCGACGTTCTTTTTGGAAAAGCTAGATGAATATTCATTATGTAGCTCTCATTAAACACTAGTTCTCAGAGACAAAAATGACATTTTAACGCGATCACCGGCAGGCCCACTGTTCGAGAGCGCCGGAGATTCCACAAACGATTGCGCTTGGCGGCGGCTTCCAATTCATTTTGCAAACAGCCAATGAGCCTTGAAAGACAAAACTGTCCCTAAGGGTTCAAAAAGAACATAATAATAAAAGTTATAAAATATGAAGTAGCTACTCGTTACCCAAACACATTCAAAGAACAAAAATTAAAAAACTACGCTGTTGTATGGTACGCGACACTTAACCCTGCCGACTGGGGGAGGTGACTCAGAGCATCAACGGACTATCTAACTGCAGTGCCGCTGATCGGGAAGTCATGGGGTTCCAACCCTGACGGCGCGGCAGGATTTTCGACACTAGCATTTCAAATAGGTTCAATTCAGTCGCTGTCTGGAGGAGAATTCTAGCGGCAGGCTTCTATGCTCGGTAGTTTTCCGTGGTTTCTCCGATCAACATCAGGCGAATGCCGGAGCAGTGCCCTAACAAACAGGCTATGGACTTTCCTTCCTCTTCATTGTCCTATCCTCACCCCTTAAACACACACACACACACACACACACACACACATACACTAACATGCTCTACACAACCATACATGCCGGGAGACCGGTTGGGAGATTAGAGCTTGTCCCAGCTGGGGTGGTGCCCCCTGGTGGGAGATACCTAATTGAAGAAAACCCCGCTATCCGACGGCAAGTCGGCGCCGGATCTCGCCATCCAGTTGAGGAAGATAACCGCCACCTCCCGATCAAAAACATGCATTACATTTAGGGGACTAATGACCTCAGTAGTTAACGTGCCCGAAATCACAAACAATCAATCAATCAATTAACCCTTCTGCAAATGTACTATTGCAATCAACAGTAGTAGCACTTTACTTTAATTTTTTTTAATTCGTTCAATTTACATACATAAACATTATGTTTAACATTAACATACTGAAATGTACCAACAATGTCTCGTCAAAAACTATTACGAGATCGTTGACATCATTCACCTTAGGACGGTTATAATCGTGACCCGTTCCGAATTTGTAGTAAAATTTTGGGCGCCAGGAACAGGTTACGTTAATTAAAACCAATGCTTCCACAGCTAATTTTAACAAATTGATAAATGTCCGGCTAGCTGTGTCAATGGGTCCCGTTATAGATAATCCCTATCGTCTAGATAGCCGATTACTTGATCTGCCAACTGTACAGTATGGCGAGGAATATGAAAGTAAATAATTTTATATCTCTAACTACTTAACAATTGTGATTGACCAAATGAAAATCTTTTCATTTCCAAAAGAAAAATTCAACAATTTATTTAACAATTTTGACAATTGTTCTAGGTCATGACCTTTTTAAATAAAACTTTTGTACTGCAGTACTTATCTAACGTCTTGATCGATGACGGCCCGCAGTATCTTCCCATTTGAATGCAGATGATCCCAAGTCCTGCTTCTTTCTTCTCATCTTGCGACTCTGTCGACGAATCCTCACTGCCTAGAATATCTATTGGTTCTTACTTGATATTTAGTGTTCCTAGTCCTCCCCAACTAGTGGTAAAACATTTAAGTCCAACACCGCAATATAAAAGAAACTTTCCAAGTCCTACGCGAATTCATTTCTGCACATTAACTTTCAGAGTCCGAAAAACTATTGAGTCTCACTCAAAACTTACAAGTCCTACTCCCCTTATGTTAATCTCGTAAGCGATCTGTACTACTCGACGACCTCTATCAGAATGTCCTGTTCTCCACCGTTTTTCCGCCCTCAACGCTTCGGTATCCGTCCTTCGTTCCTCTTTTTTAAAACAAAACGACAAAATTCAACTGTCTATTCTCCCTTAGCCAATCCATTCATCTCTTATTAAACCAAGTAGCCACGCCCTCGACAGTCATTCCCTTTCAGACCAATCCCACATTATTTTATCTGTCTATCTAGTCAACGCCCCCACCTATTCAACGCCTGAATGCAGTTTATTGACCTTGCCAACCACTACGCCGGCGTTGATAAGGCTGTATATCGCCATTTGCAGACCCTTTTATCCAACCCATTTACAGCCAATGTTATTGACAAAATATTATATATTTTGGTATATCCCAATACACATTGCATATATAACTGATTACAAATAAAATAGAGCAATGTGGGGTATTTTACATTATGAAAGGAATACTATGTAGTACAAAATCTATGCCACATTCCTTATACTTTTGGAATTAAAGAGAAAATTATTTCAATTCAAATATTTTCGTCAATATAACTTTAACGACTTGATACTTAATATATATGATCAAATGTGACAAAATTATATTTTTCCAGCCATCTAAAGCTATGTTATAATAGAGATATTTGACGTAGATTTTATAAGACATCGTAAGCCCAAGTATATTTATTTCTTAAAGGTATCTTACAGTTCTAAATTGAATTGCTAATGAAATGAGTATTTAATTTTATACACATTCAAAAGTCAATTGTATGCCGTGTTAGGAGTATTGAGATTCGCATGCAGTCAGTGGCTTCTCCTGCTCAATGAGCATGAGAATGCGCTCCGTTTTACGGATTAAACAAGGTAGATCAATTCAATTAAGGTATCTAATCGACTACTAAATGTTTATGTATTCCATAGTACGATGTACATACCCTCTGTACATTCTTTAAAAAAATGCTAATTTTTTATTGCCTGCTCTGGCAATAATAAACAAAACAATAATACACAAAAGTACGTTGGAACATGAACAATATACCTAATTGTTTAATTAGAGATCAATTTCCCGTTATCTTCTAGCGTACTTGTGAACTAAATAGAGTTTTTAATAGGACATTGGGAGTTTTCACTAACCGTTTCCTGCTTCATGTAACCCATCCATTTCTGGAAACCATGTACTCGCCATTTCGCACGAAAAATTGTTGGATTATAACGATCGTATTACAGTTTCGAAACTATGATTTTTCTCTTTGAAAGTACACGTTATGTACGCAATTTCGAGAAACACTCAGGACTTTTGCAACAACACACAACGAAATACACAAAATACACGTGAAAAACTTACCTTCAAAGAACGATTACAAGTCACTTGTCATTACTGATTACCTACGTCTCTTAATCATGTTCTGGATCATAACTGTAGGCAAACATGCGTGCGTGTGTAAGAGGCTCCCTCCCCAATCCGATCTGGAGTCACCCGTCTTTAGCTCGTGACCACTGGGATTCCCAGGCCTTGTACTGAAAGGAGAGCTACTAAAAGAAAGCGATGGCGAGATTTTGGAGGGGAATACAAAGGCAGCCAATGAGAGACAGAGATACGTCACATCACTGTCGGCCGAATCCTCACATCATGCACACTGCACATAGAATTCAAATACCTCAGTTCCGAAGCGAAGCCGTCGAAGGGATGTTTCTCGGCTTATGACTATTGAATCCCTATCGGATAGCGATATAATCTCCATGGACCCATGGTTGCCCAGCAATGCTCGTTGCTTTGCGACCTACCTTGTTGATATGTATAACTTGTTTTTCTAACTGTATCGTGATATACAATTCAATACACGAATATAATTTCTTCATTGGAACACTTATTTACTTCTACTTTGCTAACAATCACATCCCACGGAGGTGACAGACTCCACTGTCAGTAAGCTCATGAAGAAACGAAAGATGCAGACGGAACAGAGAGATACACTTGAACATATTTTAACGAATGTTTTAAAAGCGCAGAATAACTTGGTGATGCTACACATCACTCGCATCCATTGAGCCTACGCCACTGCATGCAGTCATTCATTCAAATAATTTATTTTCTTTTTTTCATTTTCACTTAGGATATTTGTTAGGTTCATGTACCTTAATTTTTTTTATTGTGGAATATGTATGTATTATGTATTTGTATAAATCTAAAGGTTAATACATTTCTCTTTGGTATAGACTTCAAAACGATTACAATTAGTCTGTTCTATTTTCCCAACCACTATTTATCTTGTTTATACTTCGATTTTTTATATTGGCCATTGTTACACCTACCTTATAAAATGAATCTTTTTAATTAATTTGCGAACATTCTTCTCAACGGGGCTCGTGGTCTCAAAAATGCACTTAACAATGTTAAATATACTCATAATAGGTGCTTAAGACAGGAGATGTAACCCAATGTCATCGGCCACTTTAGAAAAATAGAGAGTGTATCTTGACACCCGTCGAGTATGCAACCCGCGTCACACGCTCAAACTGTGTTCAGAGAACGGGAAGAAATTGCAATCGGTGGCGCTGATGCTGGAGAACACTATGAGCTGCTTCGTCAGACGTTCTGCGGAAGCGCCCCCACCAAGCGAACAAACAGCGGGTCTCGTGTGATCTCAATGCTTTTATTTGTCCCACATTTGTCTTATGAGATGAGAATGGACATCACTTGTAATGAACGCAATGCTTTTTTAAGTGAAATGCTTTCATTTAATAGTTACATCTTTTTTATTTCGTATCTTACAAAAGGGTTGTTGGGGACACCTAGGTATCAAATGAGGCTGGTTTCTATGATTTAAAGGACTACCCAAAAAATTTGCTTGCATTTTTGACCGACATACATAACCCCTGCTCTCTCCCTAAGATACGAGATTTTCTTCTCTAAATCTATGCACCCCTATTGCGATTTCGTGGAGAGCAGACCTCCTTCATCTTCTACAGTTGCAAAGAGCGGTCTTTCCGTCTCTATGGTGGCAGCCTAGCTAATGGATCAGCTTCCTTTTCAACCCTTCGTTCTCAAAATAGCGTCCACCATTTGCGAAGCCACTCGTGCATATCGCATCCGTCGCGTCAACATCTATTGACAGATGCTGTTGGACCATATCCGAATAGAAGACGTAATATTGTGCTTGGATCATATGGAACGGAACATTCGGGACGTTTGGAACAACCAACCCATCTCCCTAATTAATTGTCCATTTCTCTAATAAAACCAATTTATAAAAGGCAAATAGCTTCACTATAGAGGAATATCGCTCCTAAACGGAGCTTATGAAATCTTTTCAAAAATAATAGCTGAAAGATGGAAACTAATAATAGATACAGTCATTCTAGAAGAATGACTGTGTCTACACAACTGTTTGTGGAAATTGCAACACCAAGAACGAATGGATCTAGGGAAATGATATTCAATGTACTGTGCACCCATGCCACAGGCACTACTTTATTTCATTTGCAGTGCCATCAAATACATGGATACATGCCAAGTCAGTAAGTTGTGAAGCCACCACGCGCATCCATAAGAGCCTGTACACGGCGCGGCATTGAGCTAATAAGAGTCTGTATCGCTTCTTGTGGCAGGTCCTGCCATGCTCCTTCAAGCCGCGTCCAGAGTTCGGCGGTGGAAGTTGGCGAAGGTGCCTGGCGGACCAGCCTCTGGGAAAGCATGCTCCACTCATGTTCAATTGGCGACATGTCAGGTGAACGAGCCGGCCACGGAAGGAGCTGTATCTGGTGTTCATTGAACACACGTTGCACGATGCGAGCGATATGGGGTCGCGCATTGTCTTGCTGGAATATCGCTCCAGGCGAGCGTTGTACGAAGGGCACGACCTCCGCCCTCACGACTTCCTCGATGTACCGGTGGGCGTTGAGATTTCCCTCAATGCGGAGTAGGCGGGTCCGTGAGTGGTAGCCAATGGCACCCCATACCATTACACCGGGTGTTGGGCCGGTATGACGCTGGCGAATGCATCCCTCCAGATTGCGTTCACCGCGATGTCATCGAACACGTATACGACCGTCGTTATTGGACAAATTGAAGCGGGACTCGTCGGAAAAGATGACTTGCTGCCACTCAGCCTGCCAATGTCGATGTTCGACGCCCCACAGATGTCGGAGGCGTCTGTTGTCGAGAGTCAGTGGAAGGCGCAACAAGGCGCGGCGAGCAATCAAGCCCCTTTGCACAAGACGGCGCCGAACACTGCTGGCGGACATGCTGTGACTTGTAACTATATTCCACTGCCGCGCTAACGTGGTGGATGTCGCTGTGCGATCGGTGATGGCCATACGGTAGAGGTGTCGATCTTCCTTCGCCGTAGTGTGATAGCGAGGCCCTGTCCCACGCTGGCGGTGGGTACGACCTTCCGCAGACCACTGACGCCATGTTCGCATGATGGTACTGGCGGCTCGTCCCAGACGTGGGGCAATCTGGCGGTAGGACAACCCAGCTTCTCGCATCCCAACGACCCTGCCCCGGTCGAAGTCCGTTAAGTGTTCGTACTGCACTCGCTGTCGGCGACGAGGCATGGTGTGACTTACAGACAACTTGTGCGAGCCAAGGGTCGACCTGTCACTGTTTGTAGCCTCTCCAAGGCGCCTCTATTTATACCCGAACATGGTGCGATAAGCCGTCCCTAGGTCGCAACCACGTGACTGGCGGCGTTGTAAATGTAATCACCTGGCGATCTCAATGTCACAAACTAATCCACGAAATGCGATGCGTTCAATGCCGCTCCTTCGCGGTGTTGCAATTTCCACAAACAGTAGTGTATTATTAGGGGATTTCGCCATGATTTATCACATACAGAGAAAGTTTTCTCAATACAATAAATACTAGAGAACCACTGTGAATATAACAAAGAAACCCACATAGTACTCTTAATTGATTATAAAAAAGCATTTGACAGGGTTAAATAGGAAACGCTTTGGAAAACAATGAACAAAAGAGGAATTCTAGTACGTCTGATTTTAGTAACAAGAAGCTTGTATAAAAAATTCGTATATGCATCCAAAACAATGATGAACCCACAAGGAAAACTTAAGTTTGCTCCCAGACAAGGATGTGGCTTATCTCCAATTTTATTAATTATTTATATTGAAGACATTACTAGAGAATGGATATAGAAATTAAAATTTTATACTCATGACCAATTACAGATGGTCAAGCTATTTTAAGTAACAATGAAGACAATCGACAAAAGCGATTAATGAGCTTTACAAAATACTCCCAAAATATAACATGCAAATATCTAAAGAAAAAACAACAAAGTGATGGCATTTAAGGGAAAGGGAATGAATGATTCGCTCAGAAATAATAATTGAAAACTGCACTAGAGGACAAGTGACAAACTTTAAATACATTGTATGTAAAATCGCCGGTCTTAAGTAACAGAGTTTTAGTTCCCATTCTGCTGTATGAATGTGGGAATTGGGTATTATCACAAGAAGATAAAGGAAGTCTAGAAATAAGTGAAATTATATTCCTTACTGGGTGGCAGGATATTCAAAATTATACTACAAGACAAGAACAATAGTGTAAGAGAAGAACTTAATATATATGCCATCAATGAAAAAAGTAACAGCACATAGAAAAAATGGCTTTTGCATGTAAACAGAATGAATGCTTCAAGAGTTCCATGAGCAATGTAAAATCATATCCCACAAGGAAGAAGAAATGTTGGTGGACCTCTAAAGAAATAGAAAGATCAGTGGGTGCAACAGGAAAGATCAGTAGGTGCAACAGGAGTTGGTGCAAGGAAGAAGAGATGTTGGTGGGCCTCCAAAGAGATGAATGAAGAACTCAAAATTTCATGACTAGACATACAAATATTTGTACTTTCAAAACATTTCCATGATAATTTAAAGATCTATTTTTTAGAACAAAATTTATTTTAAAAAATCCATCTTTAATTATTTCATTGTAAAAGGCGGTCGAAACAATTTTTAACTTTTGTAATTTGTGAAATTTCAAAAGAGTTTACGAAAATTGCTCCTGCAGCATTTTTGTCTCTTTGCTCTGTTCATGCAAAGATTTAAAGAAACAAATCTGACAATTTTTGAAAAACGTTGGTTGCTTTTTGTCAAGTACCTTCAAAATTGAAACATCCACTTCAAATTTAAGAGGCCGTGACATCACAAGCATTGACTCAAAAATTACAATTTTGGAGAAAATTCCTGTGCACAGTTTAGAGTTGTTCACAGACTTACAGACGGGCGTTAAAAAAACACTTTTTTTGGCAGCTTGTGAAACCGCTCGCTAAGGCGATTCCATCGTGTCGCAAGCATTTGAATTCGGGCCACTGCCCACTGCCTTCGTTTCTGCGTGAGACAGACAGCAGACGCTGCGCGAGCAGCGAACACAAAAACTGCACACCACAAGGAGACAGCCAATCACAAATTTCGAGCCGTTTTAAACGAAATTGACTGGAACCCAGAAAAGAATCGTCCATTTTGCCTCCGAACGTCAGGAACAAACGATCGTCGTGCGCTGTGATAAGTAAAAAGCTGATTTGTTCCAGAAACGAATGTACAGAAGCTGGAAAAGAGATACCGTAAATTGCATTCTATGAATTTACTGGTTCCTGCAAAAATTTAAAATCTTCAAAAATTTAAAATCTTCGAATAAACGCGACAAAGTACGCATACAACCGAAATAAAGTACATGAACTTTGTCTTGTGTTTGTAGAGAAATTAATTCGAATCTCTTATTTGGTGTACATAGTTTCGTTCTCTTTCTCATTCTGATGCATTTTACGTCTGGGAAATACATTAAATGAGAAATTATTACGTTGGATTTGTCCAATGCGGAAGGAAGAGATATTTCAAAGGAGAGGATACATATGCTTCTATAATGGATTCACGGCTGTTTTGGATCCATCATGACCTTGCCAAGAAGCGGAACTCACAAGAAGAGAACCCAACCGACGAGCAGCGAAGAAAATAACGCACAACGAGGGACGGTGTCCTGAGTTTGTCGCACAGCCTATCATATGTCTATTATTAATTGTATTGCGAGCTCTAAGCGTAGCTTCAGAATTCCCTGCACAGTATTTGAGTGCCTCCTCTAGCGTGCGGATGTGGTATGTTCGGATGTGCGGTTCCGTCACTCACGGCTAGACCACTTCCCGCGCACCAATCGAGAGATATGAGGTGTCATTAGACGCGCTTCGGTCTCCTAATGGGGAACTGATAATTTGTTTTCGGATCCGACCGAAAGATTCCAAGAAATTTCCAAAAACGTGTTTTGGTATGTTTTGGCGCTGCCATATCCTTCATTATGCCGGGAATTAAACCAGGTGGCGTTGATTAAACTCCAGTATCCAAAGGCATTTTTTCCGCTCAATACGTCATAATTTTCTTTCACGACTTTGGCAATACTGATGTTGACACATTTAAGTGAACAAGTGAAGTTAATTTTAGGAAGTAAATCGTATGACATATTTCATAATTTTTATCCGTAGGGCTAACACCATATTTTTAAAATTCAATTTGGAAAAACTAAGAACAATATTGCCTTGGAACTTATTAATTTTGAAGGTCCAATTTCAAGTGAATAAGGAGGAAACAAAACTGGAGTAATGTTAGAGAATCAATGTATGTACTTACGATCGACTTCTCACTTATACTTTTCGAAGTGTACAAATAACGATTTTCAAATGATTGGGAACCACAACTTATTCATATTAAACTAATACCTTATTCACATAAACATACAAAACAGTCGCCTTTTAGTGTTTATATAGATTCGAATACAAAACGATTAATAGAGCAACTGCAGAAGTGGATGTGATCACAAATTACTGAATTTGTGGAGTTTTAATCTCCTCAGTAATTAGGGGAGAAAAATATTGTAACCGTTGTATACTTAGTAGAGCGGTAATACGTTAAGGCATGGTACGACCGTGACCACTACTATAACAACTGTATTTATTTAATCTGATCTTTTAAGCTGGCCCCTCGTTGTAGCATCAAATAACCGATGAAATGATGCCACGCCCCAATTTGTGGGCGCCACGGTAACCATTTTATTGATAATATTTACTTAATTTATATTACCAATTGGCCCCGTGTTATGGTGCCACCGTAACACAAACTCTTTATTCTCTGCCAAATCACTACGATTTATTTTGTCACGTGGTTACAGAAATTATTTTGTTGGTCGTAGGTCGTGGCTGGCACCGTACGGGAAGTACCTGTAAACTACGTCTGATACTGCAGCATGCACAGGTTTTCTATTAATTAAAAAAATAATAACACATCTTTCTGTAATAAAAGAGAGAACTTTCAAATTCCGTTCTCTTTTTGTTTATTTCCATTCAATCATGAAATTCTCTAGTTCTCTGTAGCCCTTACCCAGTCCCGATACACCATGCAAATATAACAATGCAACATTACATAAACACACTTGCGCTTGTCAACGTCGACAACACATGAAATACAATAACATTAAGATATAAATAATAATCAGCTAATTTCTATTTTACTTGTTCAGGAATTCCTCTTTGCAAAAATGTTATTTAAATTTCCCTCGTACGTACGTTATCAAATTATGAGAATAAAATAAAAATGAAACCTTTATTAAATTTTTATACCACTTTGTTCAGCAATAATTTGCATGCCTTGTTTTTAAAAGATTCTCAGTATTTCTTTCAACGGACTTGTAAAAGTTTATACTAATTTGCCTAAGTATTCTTGATCTTGTATAAAAATATTTAGCTTGACTATTACGCAAACAACTGCGGACACTTCCCTTTGTTGTCTTCTGCCGGGACGGCGTCGTTGCCAACTCGATCGCCAATTCGCGTGCCCAATTGCACCGATGTTTCAGCACGCACCAATTCCGCGTCCGCCGACTTCCTTCATAGAAACATGGCCTCCACAAAGTTTATAATTGCCCGCGATTACGACTTCGAAGCACAAATCAAAATAAACTTCTTCTTTTCTTTGACTGTTCACCGCTTCAGTAACAATTCTCACTATGCATTCCTCCGTCCATTTGCACTGCACCACTTAATAAAATGTTCTAAGTCCAATTTCCAAAATCTCAAGACCGTCAAACGTGGACTCGACGTTACCGTCGCAAGCTCTGACTCGAAAAGTCTTATGAAATTCACGGCGATTCACCATGTCACCTCGTGCTAGCAAAATGCCGGCGAATTCCATTCTTGTATTTTCATTGTTGCTTTATAAAATTTTCTAAAATTCACAATATTATTCATTCTAACATGAATATGCGTTTCTTTATTAGCGCTTTCGCTCAATGTTCGGGTTTCATTGCCAAAACATATTTTTCTGATACTTAACATGTCGAAAATGCTAAATTTCTCCGTCGAAATCATACACCGCTTCGTCACTTGTTTTTGATATTATTAACATGTAATATTTCTTCAAATCATTAATTCAGCGTGCTATAAGTCTTTTAGGTCTTCGATGATTTTATTAAATTTAAATAATGACGATCTACAACGCCTCTCGTCGCCTAATTAAGGTTTCTTCATAAAATTTTGCTATTCATGTTATTGTGTTTGACACGTCACGGGAACTTTTCTCCAAATCTTCACATTCCAAATTTAAGTGAGCCCGTCGTCCGATTGTATTCAAACAAAGACTACAATGTTTATTTATTTAATTTCTAATTAACTGTTTTGTCAGACTTTATTTCAAAATTACTAAATCAAATGTGTTTTCAAAATCGTCAAAATATGGCTTTCCGCGGCGCGCTGTTCTTCTGTCTTGCCACTCACTTCACGTATAACTTGTTTGCCTAATTATAGTCTAATAAATGTTTATGGTTTATATTTCTTTCACAATTGTTTCTGGGGAATATGCCATACATGAAATCATTACAATATGGAAGTGTTAAGCAAATCCGGGGAAAAATCAAACGTAGTTGTAGAAGATTTTGCGACAGAATTTTCGGAACTAATTGAGAATGAAATTATATTAGCATTAGAGAATAACCTAGAAGAACAACTTACAGGTGATCTTTGTGCATTATTGTGCATATTAGCAAAAATCATAAAACGTGTAACTTTACTAAACTTTAACTATTCGCATCATCAGTACCTTTAAGTATTTTTTACGGTGATTACAATTTTCAAATTCAACATTACCAGTTCATATCCCGTATGGAGGTAACATACAAGGCCATTAGATGTTGGGAATTTTTCAAGGGGAGTTATAAGATTATCAGTTACTACGATTCATTGGTAAGTTAAATTTCAGACACTGTAAGAACATTTGAACGAAGCTACGCATGAACGAAATGAAGAATGAAATAAATTTTCAACGTATTGAATACTTTTAAAATAGTTTGCAGCGTCGGCAACATATTCAACTAGTTATTAGTATAAGAGTAGTAACACTGAGCACTTATTTTGAAAATAAATTAGCAGTACGCTCTAAAGGTCATTTTACCTGTGGAAATTTCAAAGAGAACTCTGACACTGTTAGATAAGACCAGACGCTACGAAAACCCGTGAAACAAAAAGATTTATGTAAGTGAGGCTTGCGAGATGTAAAATTTGTGTGAAACAATTTTTCATTGTTAGTAGACGTACACATTTGCTGATTATTCACTACGGGGAAAATGGATGATATAATTATATTTAAAAAGTTTAACTAGGTCTTTAAATGTTTCATTACATAACAAATAACATTACATAAAAATGGCAACCAACTACGTAAAACCCTGCTTGTGAATGTGAAAATTAGGGCCAATTCATATTTCTTGTGTAGATAATAGTGATGTTACCATTTGAGATTCTTTCCTTTTCCTTTTTTGATTTGGGATTTTATGCTTACGGTATTTTCTTTCCATATGTGTATTGTTTTGTATTTGTTTGTTTGTATTACCTGGCAAAGAAGGTTCAGAACTTTGTCAATTTGTGTTAATGAGTGTATCACATACAAATTTCGTTAAGAGTAATACGTGCTTAATGGATTAGCGCTTACCACGGGGTATGGAATTTTTTTTGTGTACTTAGAAACCCGAAAGGTGACACAAGGGCTCCAAAAAACCTGCATTTCACAGAAAATCTAGAGAAAATAACTTTTTTTAGCATTATCCTTCTTTATTTATACTTCATATAGGACAAAGTAAACTAGTGGTGTTACAGAATGGCTCTGTTTCTCACCCTAGTAAGTTTTCTAATATCTTTAGTCTGGACTAGCTTTGAAGTATTCCCTCAGTAGAGCCGCAGAAAAACGCTATCAGTTCCGTTGGTTCTCAGCGGCGATACGAGGCGCGCCGATAATACTGTGTCCGAGAATGCCAGTTCCGAAACTACTATTATCGAGAACGAACGATACCGAAACTTGGCCTGTTATAGGTGTGCGCCGACCGCGTCGAATACTTGGTTGGAGGCGTCATCGGAACCCTTGCCACCGTTTAGTACAGCTCAAACTCGAGGCATTCTGGCGGTATGTCTTATTGAATAAGGCAAAATATTTTGCGGTTTGTGACATTTGTACGTTGGCCAATGCACAAGCAATCTAGCGGCACCTGTAATTTTTGTAGATAGCTTTCGGCTTTTGACATATGTATATATATAATAAAAAAATATAAAAATAACAATTATGGCGAATATTTATTTCGCCTTTTCACGTAAATATATTTTAAGGCATATTTAACTTTCTAAGATTTTTTCTTGAAATGTATTTCTATTTTCTTCTAGTTTCGTTAAAAATGTATATTTAAATCATTTCCACGTTCAAAAATCCCAGCCGTTTGGCATCGAACCTCTATTTTTTATCTAGATGTAGACTAAGGATGTCACTTGTTTTTGAATTTGACATTCTGTATTTTTAGATACCACAAGCTCGCTTTCCTCTTAATTCATTACACAAAGAAAAGAAGCGGATTATCGTAGGTAATCGATGGGTCATGGATGATCGCTGAGCCCAGATTTGCAATAGAAACATCTCTCGCATCTCAGGGGGCATGTCGATAACCCCGACTTTCGACGTTGATATCTCACCGTCCCGTATGTTCTTCCCAGAAGGTAAAGAAAATGGAAGGAAAGTTCTGTTAATTGAGGGAATTACACGTTAGATCTCTTTCGTATGCCAGTGATAGAATTAAAGTCAATTAAAACATTTATTTGTATCATTTCCAGGCTTATACTAAATTACAGCATTTTTATATGGCGCAAAAATGTTATAAATTTATTAATTTTCCCTCATTTTATATAGTGTATAACTGTAGTATATGATAAATGATTATATATTTCGAATTTCTGAATCTACCCGTGTGTGGCAATAGGGCAAGGAATTGAATAGGCTGATTTGCAGTGGGCATCGTGGTTTGGTCGCCAATTGTGTCACCCAATTCAGAGGCCATGGCGGTATACATCAACTGTTACACAATAAATTGTGCCCAATGACGAAAGGAAGTTTTCACGCAGGGAAGAACAGTACCCATCTCAATTTTGTTCAATATTGTGTAAGAATTCACAGTGTAAAAACAATTAATGAAAATTATTTTAGTTTTTATTTTACTCTATTTTATTGACATCGCTAAAAAGTTGATTTTAAATTACTTTTTGCACACGTTTTTGGCTTTTAATTATTTCAAAAATTGTATTATTTTCTTTCTAAAGTTATTTGCAATTAATCGAGTGATTGTTACTTTTCAACCAATTAATAGATAAATTGAAATTGTATTTTATTGCGATTATAATAAATCGATTACAATTAAATGAAAGAGTTCTACAATCACAATACGTGGCGACCGTAGTTCCGTTGAGCTGCCGAGCCGCCAAGCCTCCGCCGAGCGCCCGGCGGCGGCCGCTTCTACCGAGACTGCGGATATCGGCCGATACTGACGAGAACAGCCGAGAATGGAGTGGTTCCGATAGTTTCGATTCTTGAGAGAGACCTACGTGCAGATTTCAACAGGCAGATAAGGAGCGCGCGCGCGGCTTTCGAGGCTCCGAGACTGCAAAAGCAAAGCTACCGAGACCGATCGATAATAGAATGAGTTTTGCCCGGCTCTATCCCTCAGCCTCTTTCGAGACTATATGACGCCTAAAACATTTTCTTACATTTTCTCAATTTCTCAGTCCCGTAATAGTAGAGTGGAATTAATAATATTGTATGAGAGTAAAACATAGTCCTATATCCAAATTTTCTTTGAAACGTTTGGAGACTTCTTAAAAAATATCCTTTGTGCATTTCTGAAAATGCGCTATTGTGATCTCATTTTCACAGAAAAGTTTCAAGTTTTCGAGTATCTTCAAGACATCATTTGAAGAACTTATGCTTACAAATGCAATAATGTATAAATATATCCGCAATGTAAATATTAACGACGTGAGAGATTTTTTAAGAAATTGCATTTTTGTGATTTTAAAAAAATAAAAAGAATACATCAAAACAGCGTTTGTGTTATTCAGAGCATTTATTACCAGTACAAAAAGTTTAAGGAAAAAAAATTTGGAGCAGTTTTTGAGGAAATATTGCTTTTAAAAATTGTCTCTAAATATTTTGAAAATATTTTACGTGATTTCATTCAAAGTAAAACTTTCGAAGAACAGGCTTCATTCAAAAGACAAGCCTCCTGTCTTCAATATTGTAGTTGGAGGAACACGCAAAAACATTTTTAACTTTTGCACATTTAGATATTTCGAAGAATTCTGTGTAATTCCAGTTTTTCGATGTCAGAGATGACAAGAAGCTCATACCCAAACTTGTCATGTGCCCAGTCGCGCACTCTGGTGCCCGCGTGAAAGCTTTGTCGTGACGTGTTCTCCCTTTCTTTGTTCGAAGTCAAAGGGCAAAAGTGATGACAGGAAGTTTCCTATAAATGTAGAGAAACGTGAGAACTGACAAGTGAATGGACTCCAAACGGCCTACGGGTTGCTCTTGGATCGCCGCTCCATTGCTGATCACGAACGAGGATAGCAGAGCTCTCCCTCGTACGGCAGTCGATGCGTTTGGCGAGGGGTGATTTCTGAGGTTCGTTGCTCCGCGAAATGTGGGTTATGAGGTGCCCACAGCGCGAGCGGTGGCAGGGGCTATCTGACTTATTTTCGCTCAGTTCATTGTACCTTTCTCAAAGATCGACATTGTATGCTTTTCTCAAATAATCATTTCAAGATTTTAAGAAATGCATTTAAAGGAATTAACTCGGAAGTTAACAAAGCGATAAATGAATTCTTCAACGATGCAATTAAAATAAATTACATCAGCTCTAAACTTTCCATTTAAATTCTTAGAACTTGTGATTTCTTTTTGTATTTCGAATACAACTCAAAAATTGCGCCGAGCAGGTGGTAGCGAAAGAAGGAAATATCGGGAAGGGTAAACAGAAGGATTGGACTTTGTCCTCGGGCGAGGCTGTGCCTCAGCGGAGGATCTCGCACAGTGTTACACGGCCGTCCATCTTCGTCCATTCGACTCTACCTTGCTTCGTAATTTAATACAGAATTAAATATTCCGAGGGAGCGAGGCACGTGCGCGGCTGAGGGGACGCGCGGCCATAACGCAGCGGCGGCGGGGGCGGCGGCGGCCGCGCGCGCAGCATATGTGAACGGGCCGCCATCATAGATCCAGATAATGAGTAACACAAACATTGCGATCACGTTGTTTCGTTGATGTGGCTGCGCGTACGCCTCCTCTCTGCCATTACAATCGTCCCCGCCCCCGCCCCCGCCCTCGCCCCCGCCCCCGCCGCGAGCCATCCATCCCGGCGCAGATGGCCTCCCATGTTTAATGCATTAAATGCACAGTGCAGCTAATGCTTCAAACAGCCACACATTCGGCGCCACGCTCGGAAAATATGCGTTATGTTCCATCGCGTTCTTCACAAAAAAAAATGCAAAACTGCACGTTTCTGTTGATTGTGAATTAATTACGCGCGTTTAAATGAAAGGGGAATCGCGGACGTTCTCGGAACAGAAAGCGACTCTGGCAATGTGCCACTGGCCGACGGGTCTCACGACAATTTTGAAATTTCACCTTTCGGACATCAGAGAGTTGTGGGTCCATACCGGACAAAATGCGACGTAGCCATAAAACATACTACTCTACGACCCGAGCAAACCTTAAAAATTGGGAATTCTGGTTTGGAACGTATCTCGAAGGATGGTATTAGTACAGTAAGATGTGAACTGGGGTTTAGGGGCACTTATATTTGCTGAACCATCGAATCAGGTGGCCTGCACAAATGTCATAATTACTCCACGAAACCAGAAATTTTCATTAATAATTTTGTATTTTCAAAAGTTAAAAAATATTTTTATAGAATAATTATTAATAGAATTGTGACATGATCAGATAAAGTGCAATAAAACACTAACTCGCAATACCCAATGCATTTATGCGTTGCGGATTTTAAAACAAAAATTATAAAAAAAATTCTGTCCCTTCAAAATCTATTTCTTTTCGTTAAAAGATGAATTTAAAAATTCTTTTTAGTGGTTGAAAATTGTGATCTTTTGCTCACGAAACGACGGACATAACCCCCTTACGCCTTGCCGGATGCACATACCCCCTCTAATGTCCGTCAAAAATTGATTGGGGACGAGGAGTGGAGTGCAAGCAAATATGAAAGAAAGATAAGCTAATTGCTGTACTCGGGTCGTTGCCTATTATAGTACGGAGAATGGAGAGTGCTTAGGAGGGGAAAGGATACCAGCTGTATAACGGCTTTTGTTTCTTTTAGGGAATTAGAGGACCGTGCCCCTTCCCTAAATCCGATTATTTTGTAACTGAACCCACTTTATTGAGGACAATTTCCACGTATTGAACACATCAAATTCCAAAGGGAACTCCCGTTAAACCCGAGCGAACGGCGTTTCACGACTGAGCTGCGATTTCTGAAAATTCGCCGCAATTGTGTTTCACGAAGTAAGCGCAGGAACTTAATGGTCTATAT
Source organism: Acheta domesticus (assembly GCA_031308135.1). Taxonomy (NCBI): domain Eukaryota; kingdom Metazoa; phylum Arthropoda; class Insecta; order Orthoptera; family Gryllidae; genus Acheta; species Acheta domesticus. Next base: position 8,872,937 of record JAHLJT010002406.1, on the reverse strand, counting down.
GAAATGTCAGATTCGATCTATTACGCAAAGTGTATACAAAACATGAGCAAGCCTGTTCCTCTGCTTCCCAAACATCCGCTTACAATACACGATAACTGAGAAAAGGCAATGGGGTTGTAACTTTGGCAATTCATGACAAAGATTGGGAGGTAACAGAATCCCAGTACTAGTTCCTGAGATTTCAAAACGACAATTTCTTGAACATATGTTGCAAACTCGATTCTGAAATGCCCTTGTAGATAATACCACGAGTGCTTTGGAATTTATCTGAGAATTTCCAAAGCACGAGTGGTATTAAATAGGACTATTCCACGAATGAAATTACGTCCAGCAGAATTCCAAAATGTGTCAAATATTAATATTATATTAATGTAGTTTATTAAATTAACTTTCATATTTCGCTAGCTCTACCATGACCATCTGCTAATGGAGCAGATGGGCAAGGTTAAACGGTGCGGTTGATACGTAATCTAACTCACGATAAACAAATGAATAATTATACAGACGATGACATGAAATGTACGTTTATTTTGCTTTAAAGTAAGCAACTTTTGATGTAACAAACATTAACATTCAAATTAACAAACATATTCTTTCAGTTGAAAATACATTTATTAAACACGTACGTTTTAAAATTAAATATTGAAGATACTTGTTTATTTTCATTCACAATCGTGTTGGATTCTGAATCAGATGTGCTTGATAAATGTGACTGTCTTAATTACTTTCCCGTATACGTACGTATACACGGAGTGATATACGTAGTTTAGGGGAAGTTATGTAATGCTGTTTATTTATGAATACCGAATGATGTTGCACATTGATTTTCAAGTAGGGCTTCAGTGATGATGTCATATTATTTTAGTAGTATACATACCTTTTTGAAGCTCTCACATGCCACCAATCTTTATAAATGAGGTATCTAAAGAGAATTTAACGGAGACGTGACGAATTGCACTTTCACATTAACAATTTAAAGAATTTGTTTAAAAAAACACCTAAATATTCATGTCAAATATACTTTCTATTCTTCTCTGTGTTTTCTGGAGCTTGACAAATTAATTCATTGATTTGCTCGTAGATAACTTTACCCTAACCCGTCACCGAATCGCGCCTTGTTTTTACTTTAGAAAATAACTGAAAGCGATCTTAAAATCAAAGAGGTTAGGGACCTATATTATACATAAGGGTCATTACATATTAAATCAACACAGTTTTAATTAAAATTTTACCTCACCATTTTAGATTCAGATGAAATTTCACACATAGGTAGTATGAATGAAGAATAAGAAAACTACAAATTTTGAGTAAAATATTTCCACCCGTTTCTGAAATACAGCCATGTAAAATTTTGCAAAATTGGGTTCCCGAAAATTTTTAAATTGTTGTGGCCTTTTATATGGTCTTTATGGCCTTTTATATGATATACAACTCAATAGGGGTTGCTTTCAAAAAGTTGTTCAAATTTGAATTAAAAATTTTGATTTTGAGTTTTTTCAAAATGCTCATCTTCAAAAAAATTGAAAAAAATTCTAAAATAATTCTTATATGTTTTCAAACAGATGGTGCAAGTTTGAAAATGGGACTGCAATGGCTTCATATGGTAATCTTTACTTAAAATGAACAATATTTACTTATTGTAGATTTTACTGATATAAAATGCATTTTATTTCAAATTATAAGAACTAATACATACAAATTAATAATTTAGTGTTTTTTGTTGACGCGTGTGTTGTGTTATATTGTTGTTATTATTATTAATATTATTATTATTATTATTATTAGATCGCGGAATGTCATGCAATTGCATATTTGTACTGACTGCATATCGCAAGGAAATGTATATAACTTTAGCCATCACCGAAAATAAAACTAACCGAAGTCACCTTTCAGTTGATGAACCAGATACGTGGCAACCTAAACATATAAGCAATATGAATCGTTGAGGAAAGAACATCAACTTTGAGCAGCGTCAGCTGGTTATTTACCATCATGCAAAGAATTAATGATGCCCAAAATTTTGCAAAATGCCATTAATGATAAAAACACTGTGAGTGACATAATCTCGTGGTACCTCAAAGAACGAGCGATTGAACTGCAACTCGGAGGAGAAAGTCCGAAGAATTTCTGATCGAGAAGAGAATATTGTTGTGAAAATAATAAAGAAGGACCCTTGTATTAATGCACCAAAAGTTACTCCACATTTATAAATTGGCATTGGCAAGAAAGTAAATCCCAAAACCGTGCGAAGGGTACTAAGGAGGTTCAATTTCTATACACGCGTTGTCAGAAGAAAGGCACTTCTAAGTTGAAAGAGAAATACCCGAAACAATCTGACTTCGATCCACTTCTCCACAAAAACCTGGAATATATGCACTAAAATATACCGCATACATAAAAATACGCAGTTAAACTGCAAACTTGCACACATGCAAAATAAAAATAGGGTAGATTTGTTTTATTTTTGGTGATAGGTAAAGTTATAAACATTTCCTTTCGATATGCACAGTAAGTAAAATATGCAATTGCATGAAGTTCCGCGGGCTAATAATAATAATAATAATTAATATTATAATTATTATTATTATCATTATAATGACAGAAGTTATTATAAAAGTGACCAAAGAAAGGGAAACAGACATTGTTAGTGTAGCAAAAAGCATTGCGAACAAGACTATGCAAGACACGTCCAATAACACAGACACTGAATTTCTGATGCTATTAAAAGTAAAATGTCAGACACAAAAAAATGTTAAAGAATTCGTGGAGAGACAAACCACTCCACGGACAATATCTAAAAAGAATGGACAAGGTGTAGATCAATAAAAATCAATCAGTTTTGTCGCTTAAAAGGGGAAGAATGAAGCCAGAATCAGAAGCACTTGTAATAGCTGCCCAAGATCCGGCGTTCAGAACACGACATTATGATAAAGCGGTTCTCAAAATTTCCAAAGATGACAAATGTCGCATTTGCCAGGAGCAAGTAGAAACCATTGAACATATTGTCACAGCTTGTCCAATCCTAGTAAAGACCGAATGCTTGAAAAGACACGACAGGGTGTGTAGTTACCTCCACTGGAGATCTGTACCGCCCTCGAAGTTCCGAACACATGCCCCAAGCGGTACAAACACTCACCAAAACCAGTGACGTCTGTTGGATTGTGTACGATATTGTACGACCAACAAATTCCCACTGATCGCACGATAGCAGCAAGCAAACGGGATATATAATTATCCGGGACTTGAAGAAAAAAATCATGTTTACTTGTCGGTGGTGCTGTACCTTGCGATCGAAACGTCGTTACCAAGGAGGCAGAGAAACGTCTTAAATACAAGAGTTTGGAAATTGAGATCTGCCGAATGTGGTGCGTAAAAGTATAGGTCGTCCCGATAGTGATCGGAGCTCTGGGATTTGTTCCGCAAAACTTGAGTAAGAACTTGCCTTAACTCCCAGTTAATTCAAAAAACTGGGAAGTGCAAGAAATCGCTTTATTTGGAACAGAACCTTAGGTAGCTGTTTGCAACCTGGAGTAGATTTTATATTCAGCCGACTCGTAACATCTTTAGTCATGATGTAGTGGAATAATAATAATAATAATAATAATAATAATAATAATAATAATAATAATAATTACAATAAAACACAACACACTCGCCAATAAAAACACTAAATTAATAATTTGATATATTAAGGGTTATAATTTGAAATAAAATGCATTTTAAATCAGTAAAATCTAGAGTAAGTAAATATTGTGCATTTTAAGTACAGATTACCGTATGAAGCCATTGCAGTCCCATTTTCAAACTTGCACCATCTGTTTGGAAACATATAAGGATTATTTTAGAATTTTTTCAATTTTTTTGAAGATGAGCATTTTGAAAAAACTCAAAATCAAAATTTTAAATTCAAAATTGAAAACCTTTTTGAAAGCAACCCCTATTGAGTTATATATCATATAAAAGTCCATAAAGAATGCTGAAAAATGACACCTGTTCCAGCTCTCTATGTTAATTTGGAGCGGTTCTACAACAATTTAAAAATTTTCGGGAACCCAATTTTGCAAAATTTTACATGGCTGTATTTCAGAAACGGGTGGAAATATTTTACTCAAAATTTGTAGTTTTCTTATTCTTCATTCATACTAACTATGTGTCAAATTTCATCTGAATCTGAGATGGTGATGTAAAATGGCTGTGTTGATTTAAAATGGAATGACCCATAAGCGGTTTATTGCATATAGCGCGCGATACAAACCGCCTCTTAAGATACATGAGAAGGAGATTATAATTGGCCAGTAGGTAGAAGAGGTAAGAAAACTCAATAGAAAAAGCGATACAGTTTTTGAGATACACCGCCCTGGTTGGGGCATATTATATGTGTTGGTAAACACTATTCGTTTTAATTTCACGATTGGAATATTCATTAGAATGTTGCTTTTAGTTTTATACTGCCACATATGTGTCACGTACGTACGAATTTTCGGCTCCAATAACATTACGTGTTTAAAGATGTTTTCACATCAAAACATTTTTTATAAAAACAGGGAGTTGTTGCTAGCATCGTTACAGTCCTTGCTCCAAACGCTTTATATTACGTATCTAGGACGGTGTGCTGTGATGCTTACCGCTCCCGTTCGGGTGTTGTGTGCTTATTCTTATGGATTCATATTCATATTCATTCAAACTCATATTCTTATGGATTCATAATAGCACAATATTTTAGCCATTAATGTAAGAGATAATAAACAGATTTTTAAACGTAACTAAAACATTTATTATAATTATTAACTGTTAATTGTTTTACAATGTTTGATACAAACAATAACAAACAGACTTACGAAAATTTAGTATCATAAACGGTGTAAAATTGCTTGATGCTTATGCTAAATCAATAAAACAAACGAAAGACGTCAATATTGAAACAAACACATTCGGTGTGTAGCTGTTCATTTATGTTATTAAATGAAATAAAGATTCTGAAGCAGTCGTATATAAAGTATTGAGGCTTACTTATAACTTCGCGCGCATTGAGGACTTCTCGGCTGCACTCCGGTTGGAGCGTCTTCTTTATTGGCGCTGCCTGTTTGATGTTAATAATACTGTCCCGCCTACCGTAATATCTTCCAAAGTCATATTCTAGCTAAAAATGTCACCCGGAATACTATTAGTTTGTTATCGGTTCGACAAATAATTATATTACTTTATAACGCGTCTGGGAACTTTCCTTATTCTATACCACGTGTAGGTATCTGTTCTCGACTACCTGACGTTCAACACGAATTGTGAAATGCAAGAAATATCTACGATTTTTCCCTGTCTTAAATTTCGTTCGGAATATAAATTTATTTCAAATTATAATTGACATTCTAAAATACTTTTAACATGTTTAAGTTTCTGATATTCGAATTCTGAAAATATCGGACCAATTCTGTATTACACACTTCCGTCTGATTGAAATAATAATCACAATCCTAACGCTGCGTGTCCTAGCTGATGGCGATCGTACCAGCCGTTGTGTCTTCGTGTTCTGCTAGCGAGTGAAAGAGAATTAATACTAATAATTTCACGGGATTACGACCTCTCGCCACATACCTCGTTTCTTTCAATGCACGGGGCCATGCTACTTCCCGTTTCGGCATATTGCCATGCTCGTGTCTACGAAGCGTATTTTTTTTTCTGGCCATCTGACAACCTGTACTCCTTGACTTATCCCGTATTCTGTTTATATAAATGACATTGTTAACGTAAAATTTACGAAAATCCCGATATATTAATTCATATTAATAAAAATGAGCTATTTTCTGGGTTAACATAATTTTCCAATTTTGGAAGAAGCTGCGAAATGTGCGGAGGCATGGCGTGGGACTTGGAGCGGGCCTTTCTGTCCTCTTCGCCCCTCGGCCCCGCCCCGCGCGCCGCCATGCGCGGGGGTGCGTTCCCAGGTAGCCGGCGGCTGCTGAGGACACAATTTGTCGCCCGCTGCTGGCGGGATGTTCTCGTCGTGTTCTCACACAAAAAACGCAATATCACAACAATATATTGCCCGGGCGGAGCAGCCGTTGCCCACACTTGTTACAAAGCCGTCGCCGTCTCCGCGGCGGGGCCGGGGCCGGGGCTCGGGCCGGGCGCGCGATGCCATCTCGATCTGATAGCGGCGGCGCGGCGCGGCGCGGGGGTGGGGGCGAGGAGGGGGCGGGGGTGGGGAGGGGAAGCACGCTCCGCCCGTACATCTTGCACCCCTCCCGCGGCGCGCGCGCGTGTTGCCAGAAATTGTTTGTTCCCACTCTGCGCCGCGCCGCGTGACGCTCCCGCGAAAACGAGATGAAAACGGCCTCCGCCACTCGGCCGCCGAACGCTCGCTCACGGTCGCGCTGCCTGCCACCCGCCGACCTCGCTGCCGCCTTTGGCGGTGCCACCGCGACGGTGCCACCGCTGAGCCTTCGGCACAACAGAATGATGGAGCAAGTAGAATTTTGTATTTATTTGGTCCCAAAAAAGAGTAAAAACTGTATATGACGTATGGGGAAAGAGGTTATCAGCGCACATTTTCTTGAGGCCCAGAATTAAAAAAACAAAAACAAATTAGCAACATTTGAAGAACTAGAACAAAAATTTAGAAAAAATATTATTTTAGAAAAAAAAAGATTAGAAAAAGTTTTGTTCCTGAGTTATAGAAAATCAATTTCAACTGTAAATGAACAGCTGATTTCATTTTTCTGCATTGGTAACAAAATAGTAACGAACATCAGTTCTACTCCTACCACTAGAAGCAAAAATGAGTGCTCAACAAAACGTGCGGACAGTGAAGATACATTTACGTCCAGAAGCAAAACAAGGGGCCATCTCAGCATTTGCTCAATGGATCAGGGAAACGACAAAAACCTGATCGAGATGGGGTCATTGACCCGGGAGCTGAAGTACATTACTTGTACTTGACTTGTACTATGCTCTGATCGTGGCATCTTTGCTGCCGAATTAGGCCCTTTTTCATTTGAACGTGTACCATTTTACTGGTGTTTATTAAATTGAATAAAAACTCTTATATATTTTTATTGAGTAGTTCGTGGGTATTGGTCCAATAAATGAAATTGATGTCAGTTAGCCGTCATATCGGATTTCATTTCTCTAGCCTCAGGGATTGCTTGGGTCTAGAAAATTACACAACCTTAATCATAATCTCTAGTATGTACTAGTCATTCACTAGTTCCCATGAATGGATCATACCTGCTCTTGTGGCTATGAGTATTGCAAAAATTATGATTATGGTTGTGTAATTTTCCTAGTTAGAAACATAGTCGGATTGGGTCATTTGAATCTCTGTGAACTGAAGTACTTATCTTCGGATACATTCACAAAGTCAGCTATTACTGTTAACTCTTTTGCAAATATTGAACAAATATTCACGCATATTAACCTCTGGCATCGTATAGAAGGAGTCATTTCCTACAGGGCGGAAATCGCTACTTGCCGCTGGTTCTGTGGCCGTTACACACCGCGCTGACATTATCGGCGGCGACCAGCAATTTCCACCCTTCCACAGGTAGTAAGGTCATGAAAGATCTCAATACTGTCTCAAAACGCTACTTGCAAATACTTCCCAGCACGTAAAAAATTGTATGTAAGGGTTTTGAAAGGTGCTGAACAAGCTAGTAAAATTTCATGTCAATCCGAGTATCCATCACAGTGAGTGTTGCATGTCAGAAATTCAGTCCAAGTCCGCACTACCCCAGCGAAATCAGAGGATAAAGTTATAGTATATGTACCAAAAACTAAAATATTCAATAGACTTACTTCTGCCAAAAGGTAGCGCGAAGATCATCTTCCTTCAATAAACTGACACAGCTCTTTCAAACAACAAATGCAGCATGTTTGTATATTTTCGTTTTTAAAATTTCAAATGGAATTCAGTTTTCAACTTATTATTTTTTCGATTTGTGCTCAGAAATTTTGATAAAAAACTACTGATGCTCTCTCTTGACATCCAAATTACACTAATCACAACATTTAATACCTATCAAGTTATAAATTTCGTTCCCCAGCTCAGCGGAATTAACAATGTCAATAAAAAGTTTTTTTCCTCACCTCCAGAAACTATGGATTCTCACAAAACACATCGAAACACTTTCAATTATCTAATTAAGTGAAATAAAATTACTACCCCTACAATTCTTCAAATTTAAACGCCTACTAACATAAAAAATGTGTGACTGCGCGTCGTACGACTTCTTTTGGGATTTCAGTAGAGGGGGAACGCTCTGACATTAACTGCACAGAAGTCTGGCGAGTGGTCTGCGTGATCGCAGTAGCTTCCAGCAAACGGTTCGAGTTGGTTCTCGTTCACACTCCGGGCGCGCCATTGGCCATGACGGTCCGCAGTTAGCATTCGAACAGTGCGGCGGCCTTGGCGTGGGTCGGTATGTCACCGCTGACAGTACCAGGCCGGCAAGCATGTTCATCTTCTTTGGACCACATGAACCATCACCTCTGCCTCGTAGGCCTTTCACGACCAATCAGTCTGAATGACCACCCGTTTTCGTGCAAAACCACTGTTGGGACTCGTTCAAATGCAATTACGAGTAATTGCCTAAGAGGAACTCGTCTACGCAGTCCTACGCAGCTGAAAACGTCTGTACGCGTTAATATTATTTCAATCACTAGGTATCGGAAATGACGGAAGTTTTATCTCAATTATTCTGAATGTTGGGGTGCTGAATTCAAATTTTGTTTGACATCTCAAAAAAGTTCGGCGTCATTGATAAAATTGCAAAAAAAAAATCTAAAAATTTGGCACTTTTTTCAGTTTTCCGCTTATATTTCAGAAATGTTGCATATTATCGAAACAGCCGATGTTTAAAAAATTTAAAAAATTGGCAACATTTCCTATAAAATTCATACATTACCTTTAATTTTAAGGAAAGCGGTTTAGGCACCAGAGCGCAGGAAAACGATGGCATTTTTGACCTCCGGTCAAAACAGGAGAATAGCTCCGTATCTTCCGCCCTCCTATATCGCGATGGGGCTCAAGTTTCACCCCATCGTGCTTGACAACAACTATTCTTAAAGGATTATTGGAATTTGTAAGTGATTTATTCTCCATTACTAGAGGAATCAATATGATCGTTTTTGCTCGCGCGAAGTGTCTGTTAAATCCAGCATTATGTAATCAAAATATAACCGAAACAAAAGAAGTGGAGGGACAATACGTACGTTATGTACCAGTGATCTTTGTACTAACTGGAAGACATACTCCACCGAGTAAGCTAAGCCTCGGCCCAGCTTCGGCCGCCATATTGCGGTTGGGAAAAACACTTGCCCCGACTATAGCCCGGCGATACGAATACTACAGTGTACTACAGAGATCAGTACGCTTATTCGAAGAGCATTAACGCCTTCTGACGTAAAACTTCTGCTTTTATGTATAAGTTGTGACCAAGGGAGTTAAATTACATCTAACAATTAGTACTTTCAGTGAGCACAAAAGTACGAGGTCTTTCTAATCGAATTTAAATAGGTCCATGCAAGACGAAGGTTCTTAAGGCATTACCTTACTCTTACTGACAATCTCGATTCTGTTTTCTTACATAGAAAATGGAATTTTTTTGCCTAGGAGTATGAAGTGAAATCGGGCGAAGAAATGAAAGAAATTCATAGACACACTTGTAAAATAGAAATAAGCCTGTCTTGGATTGTATTTTAACTTGAAGGAAGGGAGTCCCAAGATGTAGACAGACGTAACATTATAAGAAACAAAGATTCGTTTTTAACTAATTGGTTCAGGAAGGAGGCCTATGCCGCCCAAGTTTTAAACTTTATGTCCCTACATCCGAGATTCGTACATTCTTATAATGGTTCCATCTAAAAAAATATCTGATAGTCTTGTTCTTTTTCCATGGTAAATTCCAAATTTGGATGAAATTGGTTAAAGGCCAAAAATAAATCGACTTTCTCGATATTTATTATAACAACGTGTCGTCTACAAATCGGCGGTAAAACTGTGCTTCAATCTATGGAGGACATTGGTTTCAACCATGCGCCATTCAACCATTTCAACCATCAACCAAAACAGAAAAAAAAGGAATTTTACATACGTCTATCTATAACTTATCTCAATACTCCCTTCAAAGTTAAAATTAAAAATTACAAAAACAAGACTTTCCCAAAAACAGCTCCAAATTTTTCTTTACAATTGTGGCAGAGATAGTGCCTAATGTATTCTATGAGATGACATAACGTCATATTGCTCTACTCTTCTGTTTTTTCAAAAATTACAAAAATGTAATTTTTTTTGACTTGTCTCTCACGTCGTTTATATTTGCATTAGCGGCGATTTGTTTACATTATTATATTTATGAGTGCATGAGCTTTAAATAATACCCTGTAACCTTTCTCGAAAACTCAACCATTTTCTGGGAAAACTAGCTCAAAATTCTGCATTTTCAGAAACGCTTAAAAGCCATTTTCTCATAAATGGCTCCAATTTTTTTTGAAACTTTTCGAACGAATAAATGCAAATTGCAATCTAATATATTGTAAAGTTGATTTTGGGATATTTGTTTTTTCAAAAATTACACAAATATAATTTTGTTTTATCACGCCGCCACGCCGTGTCTCTCACGCCGTTAATATGTACATTTTCAGTAATTTATAAACACTATTATATTTTTGAGTGAATGTGCTTCAATGACTTCTAATGATGTTTTTCAAAAATACAAAAGATTCCTGTGAAAAAGAGCTTCAAATTTTTCCAATTTACAAAAATTCGTTCAAACACCATTTTCTTAAAAACGCCTCCAAATTTTTGAATGAAAATTGCCATTTCAGACGAGATTTTACTGTTCTTTAATATTCTTAAAATAATATTTCCGTTCTACTATTAAGAAATCGAAAAATTAAGAAAATGTCAAAAAAATGTACTTTGGGCGGCGATAGATAGCAGCTGGCAAGAGTATATGGCAAGCCCGAATAGCTAGCCGAGACCAAAGGAAATAGAAAACTAATAGGGGAAACTCTGTGCCATTCTGTAACACCTCTATTTCCGTCTATCATGACAAGCGTTAAAAGACGAATCCAATGATGTAGGGGAAGGTGTTGTACATCGGACCCATTTTAACGTTTGTATTTTTAATTTTGTATTTTTTGAACAAAAAGTGACCGAAATATTTTTTCTGCACACTCTAGAGTTTTTTACATTACATATTTTTTCAAGCACATATTCTTACGACATCATTGATTTATTTGCAAATTTTAAAAAAGTGTAATTAGGACCGAGGTACAACACAGCTGTTGTACCTCGGTCCCAGGCATATTGTACCTTGGACCGTTTGTAATTACGTAGGGAAAATGGCAATGTATTTGGAAGAACAAAATTATTTATGAACTTTCAAATAAACGTTAATGTCTTAAGGCGAAATAAGGGTTAATTAAAATTTCCAGGTGTACGCAGCCTCTATTAAAGGTTCAAGGTTCAAAAAGAAGGTTTAACAAACACTGCATAAATAAATTTCAAAAGTAAACTTTTGAAGATGCCGAACTGATCCTCCAGTAGCAATTGGATGTGGAAGTTTTATTAAATCATTCTTGCCTATTGCAAATAAGGTAGTATCTTCAAAGTTTTGAGGTATCAGATCCATTTTCATGTACAGCATGTCATAAGTGTAATTTGATTAATACCATAATAAATAATACAATAAAAATTAAAAATCCATGCATTATAATCTGTTTTTTCAACACCATAGCTATGGATTTTTCAGTGTCTTCCTTGATTATAGGTTTTCTCTTGACACCAGTTGCACTTCGTAGCATTTTTTTATTAATAACATTTTGAAATCATAGATCAGAAGTAAAATTGCTTCGGGATTGTCGTGTTGGTGCAGGCTGTCTTCGTGTTTTCTCGCAAACCTTTGTATTTCTTCATCCACTGCTTCAACTCTCAGATCCTTGTGTAGATCTTTATTTCTTATATACCAAGGTGCTTCGACGATATTTCTTAGCACTTTGTTTTGAAATCTTTGTATAATATCAATGTTACTCTGTCTCGTACATCCCCAGAGTTGTGCACCATAGGTCCATATGCAAGTGTTTGTGACCTAAACTTGTATAAAAACATGACCATATATATGACTCAAAACAAATTTTTACTTTCCCGTATACGTACGTATACACGGAGTGATATACGTAGTACAGGGAAAGATATGTAAAGCTGCGCGAAAAAATGGCCAATTTTCGGCGGAAAAAATTAATTGCCGGACCGTGAAAACGAATAAGTAGATAAAACCAGTTGCTTAATTAAGAAAAAAATACTCTAACACGTGGTGTAGCCAGAAACCCTGTTTTCTAGGTCCTTGATACCGAAAACCCAATTCAAAGGAAAACGTCTGTCTGTCCGTGTGTCCGTCTGTCAATACTGCGAGCGCCTAAACCATACGTACGATTTCTTCCAAAATGAATATTCCCCGGTCGATCTGATTCTAGTCGAAGCTTTAAGATTTTGAAAAAGATTTTTCAAAATTTGGAGGTACTTTATATGAAGCCCCCCGGGGATTTTCAAAATTTTCTCAAGAACGGCTCCAAATTTTTTCTTTAAATTTCTTGTATGAATAGAGTAAAATACACTTATTAACATGGCATAGGTCCGATTTTCACGGATAACTCTGAATTTTCGAAAATTGTGAAAGTTTGAATTTTTTTCGGCGTCTTTCTCCAACTACAAAATTGAAGATAGAGATTTTTTCTTCAAATAAAATTTCTTCTGCATATTGAGTTCTTTAATAAAGGTTTAAAATTTTGTTAATTGCAAAGGCAAAAAATTGCAAAAGTTTAAAATTTTTACGGCGTCTTTCTGGAACTACAAAATTGAAGATAGAGATTTTTCCTTCAAATAACATTTTTTCTTCATAGTGAGTTCTTTCTTTAAGGTCATGTACATTTTTTTGAAAATTTTTGTATTTTTCGTGCAATATTGCGTGCAATATTTGTAATTTTAAAACATTACAAAAACATGTTTTTTTCAAAAACCGCTGCAATTTTTTTCTTTAAACTTTTGGTATGGATAGTGGTAAATGTACTCTATCAGATGACATAAAAGCCATATTGGTCTATCGGTTGTTTTTTTTCAAAACTTTTGTCTCTCACGTCGTTAATATTTACACTATCGGTGATTTTTTCACATTATATTTACGAGTATATGTGCTTTAAATAGTGTCAAGTAAAGTTTCTCGAAAACACAACCGTTTTCTGTGAAAAGTAGCTCAAAATTTTGTATTTTCAGAAACGCTCAAACGCCATTTTCTAATAAATGGCTGCAATTTTTTTCTTGAAACTTTTGTAACGGATAGTGCTAATTGCACTCTTTAGTATAGCGTAAAGTTTATTTTGAGTTATTTTTTTGTTTTTTCAAAAATTACATCATTGTAATTTTTTTGAAAGATCACTCACATCTATAATATGCACATTAGCAGCAATTTGTAAACATTATTATATTTTTGAGTGTATGTGCTTCAAATAACTTCAACTAAAGTATTTTGAAAACTCAAACATTTTCTGTGAAAATGAGCTTCAAATTTCGCACTTTTAGTACCGTTAAAACGCCATTTTCTCTTAAACGGCACGTAATTTTTAACAGAAAATTTCCATTTATGACTAGGTTTTTGTGTTCTTTAATATTCTAAAATTAATGTTTCTGTTCTACCAATTGGAAACCGAAAAATTAAGAAAATGACCAAAAAATGTACTTTTGGCGGTGATAGATGACAGCTGGCAAGGAAGAGTTTGTGGCAATTCCGAATAGCTAGCGAAGACCCAAGGAAATAGGAAACTAATACGGGAATGTCTGTGCCATTCTGTAGCACCACTAATTTACCTTTTGCACTCCGCTGTAATCACTTTGTTTACCTTTTTAAGATAAAGGCAGCAATTGTTTTAGGTCCATAACAGTTTGTGAGCATCATATAATATTGAAATGTTTTGGTGATGTATAAAACTGAAATATAATATAGTATTATTAAAGATTCAGTGCCGAAAAACAGTAAAAGAAACAGAGAACGTTTGTCGAAACAATTTCAAGGATTTTGTGAAGAAAGGAATTACGAATGGACAGCACAAACTACAAATGAAGAAGTTACACATATTTTAGGCCATTAATATGCGAAGATTAGATGGTGAAGAGAACAAATAATATCCTACCAAAACTATGTGGAAGGTTACAACCAAAATGATTTAGAAAGATACTTCAATGAGTACACACGTGTGTTTAATTCATTCGAAATTGACGAATACCGTTGCTAATTCAGCTTGTATATCTTCCATTTCAAATACTTTCACGGAATACCAAGACATCTTCGCAACTTCGTACAATGTTAATTGTGTTTTTAATAAAATTTCTTGTAAGTAGCTTTGTTATAATTGTTTTTTGAAAGTTTTATTACCATAAAATCGAAACATATTTGAAATAATTTTCTGCATTACACCGTTATTCAAATTTTACTTGATTATAAGTTATTCCAGGAAGCAGTGATAACTCTGAGATGAATGAAGGTTTTACATACTTTGGTAGCAGTTTCGAGTAATATTTCTCTTTTTCGTAATTCTTGTGATTTAAATTATCCATTTGATTCATATAATGTGTTTATTCATGAATAGTCACGCTAAATATCCCTGGAAGTTCTGTGATATTACTTATGATACATTGCCATAAACAAATTCAATTGTACAGTGACCACTATTGACAGTTTTATGAACTACATACAGTAGTATTCATATGTCTCACCAGGCAGAGCTAGAATTAGCCTAGGTCCAAGGTACATGGACATCCAAGGAACAACACCTTCTCCTACGTATTGTCATATGTCAGACTAGCAAAATACCCGGCGTTGCTGTTTTTTTTCATATTCAATCATTGTGAAAAAAAAGTCTCCGTGTCTTTCCGTGACTCTGTGTATCTGTTTCTATCTGCCTATCTCTGTTCCTCTCAGTTTCTTTCTATCTGCCTTTCTGTCTTTGTCTCTCTCTTTCTCACTGTCTCTCTATCTCTTCCTCTCTGTTCCTCTCAGTTTGTGTATGTGTGTGTCTCTCTCTGTCTCTGTCTGTCTTTCGCTGACTCTCTGTGTCTGTTTCTGCGATTCTGTCTGCTTCTGTGTCTGTCAGGTTCCGTCTGTCTGTCTGTCTATTTCTGTATTCCTGTCTCTGCTTGTGTCTCTTTCTTTTTCTATCTCTCTTTGTCCCAGCACTCTTTGTAATGCTTCTGAGTCAGAAAACACAATAGCAATATGCTGTAAAATAAAATAGAAAGAAAATTATAGTATTAATAAAATTTGAACCAATTACATTAAAAATAATTTTAAACCTCATGGTTTACATAAAATTGATCTTTTTCTTCTTTCAAGGGATTTGATAAGAAGGCCCCTGACAAGTGGTATTTTGTTGGTATTACATAAACCACAGTGTTAAAGATTATTATTTTCAATGTTCATGGTTCAAGTTTTAATAAAATTATATAATTTTCTGGCGGAATTTAGTAGGAACCATCTATTAAGTATTAGTTTTGCCACCAAGGGATGCACGCGCAAACACCTAGCGTTCCTTGCGGAGAAAAGTTAAACAACTGAAGTCAACGCCATCTTGAATTTACCTCCAAACCCGTGACATGGAGGAATATACAACAGGAGGGGAAACTCTCGCTGTTTGAGAGTATGGACTAGAGGATTCGCTAGCGTCGTTTCCATGTGGTGACATCTATTTTAAGGTACATGCGTAATTTCAAACACTGCTTCGGTAATTTGCTCGTCACGTAGCAGTGCGAGCTTTACCATTCATTTCATCCTCGAATTTAATTTTTTTTGCTGAAGAAACGGCGATGCTCATGGCAAAGTGTTTGTTTGTGGCATTTCGTTTGCGAGCTTTTTTTGTCGGTGTACGTCAAATGTTGCAGATGACATTGACTAAATGTTGGACCCAAGGATGTGCCAATGTTGTTCGGCAGAATAAAGGAAATAAAGTTTCTTCAGGTTTTTCTCCAAGACGGGAAGGTGAATGAAATATTTTGAGTTATGATGAGTTACTGTAATTGAACGGTATTTCCGTCTAGTATTGTGCTACTTCATGTATCGTTCCGAACATTTCAGATACCTTAAGAGTTTGATGTCATTATTTTATAGGCCTAAATTTTAATAGTGTACCACCTTGATGCTTGAGAATTTCGGGTGTGGTGTTCCTGCATTACATTTTTCAAATATGTGCTTTCATTACAAGTGACTCAGAGGCACCAATTCCGTAACCTGAAGCATAGAATCCGATCCGCGGGAGAAGTAAGAGAAGAAGAGATGTGAATTGCATGAAAATATCCTTGAGTAATTCACTTGAATACCACTGATTCATAAATAAACAGGCAAAGCAACGGTAGTATTCCAACCTCAATAGATAGGTTTTTATTTATACAAATTTTTTCACTAGCTTTCTACAACAAATGGATACTCCTTTGCAGTCCTTTTTCTTGAATTTAAGATTTTAAATCTTGCCAGTTTATTACCCTCCAATTACATGGTTTGAATGAAAATGTGAAGAATTACAAGAAAGAACATGTGTTTTAAATTAATAATATTCATATTAGGATATGTAGCTTCTTCAAACTGTACTGTAGATCTGGAAGAGGTAAAAAGATCAGGAGGTCTGAATGACATGTTTCTGGATGTATAACTATGTATATTTTCTCCCATCTACAATCTAGTAGAAAGAATTTCCGTAGGTTTGTAATAATTTTTAATGGTGTTGTCAAAGTAATTGACTGTGTATGTAATTCAATAACTACACAATTAAAAATCACCATTTAATCAGGATTAATAAAATGTATAAATATGTTACTGTTGCTGTTACAGAATTTACACGAATTCCTAATGTAAATTCTGGCCCTCAAGAAAATGTGCGCAGATAAATTTCTTTCCCCACACGTCATATACAGTTTTTACTGTTTTTTTGACAAAAATAAATAAATAAATAAATTGTTTTAAGATTCTTACGTAAAGGTTAGGTCATGGCCGTCTCTATACAGGCCGGAGTCTTCGATTTGGCAACGCTGTCGGCTAGCAGCCTCGGGGGCCGACCTAGCCGCGAGTCAGCGCGCCCTTTTCGGTGCAGTAATGTATCTTACAAATAGGGAAAATAACAAATTTTGTATTAAATGCACCAATTTTTTGTTTCGTTATTACCAAGATGAATTTAAACAATCGTTGACATTTGGTAAAAATTAACATTCGATTTCACCTTACAGAAACTATTTGCCCAGACAAATTACAAATTATTTCGATAGAACTACCAGTCTTTTAGTATCTATTGAAATTAGCTCAGACTTTACCCTCCTCTAGAGAATGGAGATAAAAACTTCACCAACATCTAATACACAATAAGACGGGATTGGGATTCGTTTTTAACATATTAAAAGAAATGACTGTGTAATACCAATTTATTGAAATTATTATATTTTGAAACTATCTTATAATCATAAGCACTTCCAGATTGAATACATATTTGGCAATCAACACTAAAAATGGCACACAGAGAGACTGTAGTAAAAAACAGCTCAAGAAATACACCAAAAAATATAATTTCACATCATTAATCACCGACAGTTTCAGTACATCTCACACAAAGGACAAATGTTAATAATATAAGAAAAGGATAGAAATCACATCCCATTTACAAACACAATATCTACCACAGAATAATCAGTGCATTAAAGTGGACATTTTTCTTTTCTTACAATCCTTCCTTTCAGAGAGGTTGCTGTTTCTATTTTTTCTATAGTTCTTTAATAATATATTACAAAATGCTCCTGTCATTCTCACAACTAGGTCACTGTTCTTAGAATTACACAAACAGTCATCATCGACAACAGATTTCATGAAGGCATTACCATTACCGCCTCTAAAGATAAGTTTAAAAGAATTTTCTTATGTGAACATTCATGGTCCAGAAACACTGATTCATACTTCTCTGAAATTAACATCTGCATGACAAAATATGTAAACACCAACATCAATTACAAAATCAGAAGGAACGGCAAGTCCTCCTCTGTTCAGAGTATCTTTAAAAACTTCCACTGTCTATATCTGCTTCCCTAAAATGTTTGATGCAAACATAACTGTTAGAAGTCACTATCCAGTCCTTCCTTGGGATACTTTTGATCCATTTGTTTCTTAATTCAGCCTCCTCTGGAACTCTGAACACACTTGTGTAGCCTTCGTTTACGACTGCAGACTTGTAGTTGCTCTTGCAACCAGGCACACAGCATTTTGGGGTCATCTGTACATAGAAACAGCATTTTAATAATCAGAAAATGTAACCGGTGTTACAATTGTTATGCATCTAAAAGTAGAATCAACTAATTATTTAAAAATACACGATATGGAACAGCATCACATATTTCATTGGCCAAATATAACCTACAAAAAATAAGCAGCAAAATTTGGAAAATTAATTGTATAAAATAATAACCTACATATATAATTATAAGGTACGTATGAAACCAAATGATTACTTGAAGACCTTATCATGGCATAAAATAACATAGAAATATAGATAGACGAGATACTTACTTTGTAGTGGTGTTGCAGAATACACTCAGACGCTAAATTCACTCCAACATTTAAAAAAAACTGTTTCGGGCAACAGCCAGAACAAAATATTAAACTAAAATAAGATATGGTACATATCACACACAATACATAGAGCCAGAATACGTATTAACAAGAAACAACGCGAATTGAACACACTGCTTGCACAAACATGCCCTCACCACGCCGGTCCATGTTTCACTGTTCAGTCGAGTACGGTCGAGTAGACCCCGGGAGCACCGTTGCCAAATTTGAGCACTCCGGCCTGTGTAGAGACGGCCATGGTTAGGTTTAATTAAACTATTTTTAACTATTGAACATGAATTACCACAAAAATACAGGTAATACACGCAAATATGCAGGTAGATTGTATTTTTCTTGAAAGAAAAGTGTCATGAATGCAGTGTTTGACTCTTAGCTCAATTGATAGATATGTCTGCATTACGGAAGTTATGTTCTCGGATACAAGAGGTACCAAATATTTCCTCTTAGTGACAATTTATTTCTAGTATGATTATATAGTGTATTAACAGTTTCGTAGTCATGACAAATTGATACTAAAACAAACTACATCTGATCCAAGATGTAAATAATTTTATGTTGATATGAAACCATTTCTGCCAATTTTACCACTTATCAAATTGATTTGTTTTGTGTTATAATATAAAAGATGGTGGAGATACAATTATAATTTTATTAACACAAATTTGTGTGTCAAAATATACATAAATAGTAATTTGATGGTGTCTACAATACCAGATTCTTCTTCTGTAACTGTATTGTACCTCTGTGATCATGTAAGATTGTTTTCAGAATAAATTTTATGAATACTATACAGAAATAAGTTTGTTTTTATTAGTTGCCAATTTATTCTTCCCTTGGTCAAATTATTTTGTATTTTTATACAGCGCGCAAATATCGGAGTACGTGCTGTTATGGAGGTTATTATTTACATTGTATGCCCAAAAAGTGGATCGAGTACCGTGCACCTGAGCCAGCTGGATCAGCGATCAAGAAGTATCCATTCTGGCCACAGAGTGCAGTGTTGTCGATTTAACTCCTGTACCTTATTGTAGATGGTGCCACACGAGTTTCTACTCCTCTTCTATATTCGAATTGGGTTATTCGAGTAGGAGTCTTGGAAATGGCCGACATCGACTCTAATTGTTGTTTTTCTATATATAGTGAGTGGTGATTTGTTTTTGTAACGTGGGTGAGTGAATATTGTGAATATTTGCAGTTGAACTTCTAAGTTACTGAAATATCTGATATAATTCACAAAATTATTTCAAGAAACAGTGTTCAGTACATACCTAACGTTTGAGGTTAAGCACATATCATCCCCCGGTTTTACCGGGCGGATTTGATATTTCATAATGGAGGTAGAAGAATCTGACTGGAACGTTATTGTGAATAAAAGAACTACGCAGAAAAGGAAACGAAAGGATGAGACGGGGGAAGAAATGCTCCCTGACATTCGAAACAAGAAGAAGGCTGATTCTACGGATAACGAAGTTGATAGTCCACCAGGATGGGAAATTAGTCCAGAAGGTTATTCGGAGAGAAGCATCGGTCCATACGGCGTATGGGTCGGTAACACAAATCGAAGCTCCTATAACTTCGATATTTACAGGATTGGCAAGATTGTTATGAAGAAATATCAGTCTATTACTGAAATCAAGAAGGAAGGACGCAGCAAAGCTGTTATGATCTTTAGTAAAAGGGAAGAGGCCAACCAAGCATTGAATGACGAGGATCTACAAAGCAATGGCTTTAAGGCTTTTATACCAGACTTCAGGAAGGTGAGGAAAGGAGTTATTAGAGGCATCCCAGTCAACTTCGAAGAAGAAGACCTTCTCAAGGATTTAGTCTCGTCAGCTGAAATAGTGAAGGTCACTAGATTAAATAGAAAAGATCCATCATCGACGCCGGATGAAAAGAAGTGGATCCCTACCACTTCCGTGTTGATCGTGTTTGAAGGTGAGATTTTGCCTAAAGAAGTCTCACTTTACTTGGTGAAATCCAAAGTAGATCCCTACGTTCGTCGCCCAATGCAATGTTTCAATTGCCATAAATTTGGCCATTTAGCAAAAGATTGCCGGGGTAAGAAGCATTGTGTGACGTGCGGAGAGGAAGAGCATGGCGGACAGTGCAAAATAATAACTCCGAAGTGTGGGAATTGCAAGGGTGAGCACCAATCTAATAATCGGGATTGTCCAGTTTTTAAAAAATACAAATTGGTGTATGAAAAAATGGCATACGAAAATATTTCATACCCAGAAGCCCGAAGGATGGTTTTTGGAGTACCTACAGCCCCTAGAAGAGTGAAGGATGACTTTCCTACACCTGAAGAAAACGCTGCGTATAGAAATGCCGTTAGTCAGAAAATTTTCAACAGACGAAGAGATCTCCAGAGCATTGAGACGCTCGTAAACACCAAAGAATGTGGTGGAGCACACGTTTCACAACCTGAACCCACTCTGGGTAACCAAGAGGAATCGGGTTCAACAACGATGACCTCAGACCCAAATAACTATCTTAAGGACGACCAGAAGAGTGTCAGTGGTAGTAGTACAATTAGTAGTAATAGCAACGCATGTTCCGGAAACGAAGAACCTGCTGTAGAGAAGACATCGAGTGCGACGAGGGTTGCGACGCAAAAGCAGAAACGACGTACTTCAAACTTGCCTATTGCTGACAAAATATCAAAAGAACCTGTAAAAGGAAAGAAAGGCAATAATAGGAATAAGAAGGTACTGTAAGTTCTTGCTCGATGTTTAAATAATTAGCCAAGAATCTGAATTCCTATATTTAAAATAATATTAATAATAATGATTCCAAAACTTAAAATATTACAGTGGAATTGCCGTAGCATTCTAAATAAAAGAGATTTTGCATTTTATGCGAGCAATTTTGACATAATTTTACTAGTAGAAACCTGGCTAAAAACCAATAATACCTTTATATTGAAAGACTTTGACATAGCCAGATATGACAGAATTGTTGGAGATAAAGGGGGTTTAGCAATTCTAGTTAAAAAAGGAATAATCTTTGATAAAATCAATTTAAACTTTCGCATGTGTTCTTTAGAGACAGGTTCAGTAATGATAAAGTCAAATTATGGAAACATTTTAGTTACCGTATGCTACAGAAGGCCTCTAAATAATAATTTAGACGCAATTGAATGGAACAGTTTATTTGACGCCATGAATCAACAAAATGCCCAACAATATATTGTAGGAGGGGACTTTAATGCCCATCATCAAATATGGGGGAGCATGAAGGACTGCGCAAACGGACGTATAATAGCAGATAACTTGAACTTCGACAACTTTGTCATCTTGAATAACAAAGATCCAACCCATGTAACAATAACACACAGCGGTTGTTCCTACTCAAACATTGACTTAACCATAGTATCACCAGGCTTAGCTATATTGAGTGATTGGGAAGTGTTAGAGGATAAGTGGGGAAGTGATCATTTTCCTATAAGTATAAAGATAAATGTTCGACCATCCTATCAACAAAAACCAGTATTTAAGTACAACACTAATAAAATAAATTGGGATAAATTTTCCGAGTTGTTAGAAATGAATAAAAAACAATTCAACAATCTAGAATTTAATAACCTTGATCCTATCAACAGATATGATAAGATCATTAAATTTTTAAATGATTCAATTGTAAAATCTCTTCCAGGAAAAATAGGTGATAACTCTAGTACAATTTATGACAAAAATGTAACTCAAAAAAGTTTAAAAAATTGCCGTAAATCTAAACCTTTATGGTGGAATGAAAAATGTGAAAGAGCCGTACGGATGCGCAAAGCTGCCTTAAAATCTATCAGGTTTAGCTATTCTAGACAGAAATTTTTTGAAGTAAAGAGAACGGAGGCTTTAGTGATTAAAACTCTTAGAGAGGAAAAAATGGAATATTTTAAGCAAAAATGTGAGGTAATCACACCACAGACTAAGATTTCAGACTTTTGGAATTTAATTAAAAAACTCAAAATTAATTCTAACAAACCACGGTCAAGTGAAGGGAATATGAAACAAGACAAATGCATCAGGGACAATATATCGAGTTTGTGTTCCTCAAAATTGCAAAAGATTGATGACCTATTGGATATAGAAAATATAAATGACTCTGAGAACGACAATGTGTTTCTGGAAGTCCCATTTTCGTACGATGAACTGGAATTTGCTATTGGTACTGCTAAATTGAGTTCTACCCCGGGACTGGATAAAATCAGTTACTTAATTATTTACAAATTACCTGAATTCTATCGTAGGATACTTCTAGACCTTTATAACGACTTTTTATTTTTTCACACTTTCCCAAATCAATGGAAAAAGTATCTCGTTATATTCATACCAAAAAATAATTCTAGCAAGGTCAGGCCCATTTCCTTGGCTTCATGTTTATTGAAAATAATGGAAAAAATGATAAAAGAAAGATTGTCATGGTGGTTAGAAAGCAACAAAGTAATTTCCGAAACGCAGTATGGTTTTCGAAAAGGTAAATCCTGCATTGATAATTTGAGTTTAATAGTTTCAGATATTCATGGCAGTTTTTATAAGAGGGAGGCAGTTTCAGCCTTATTTCTAGATATCAAAGGGGCTTATGATAATGTTGTCCCAGAAATTCTTATAAATGAATTGATTGAACTAAAGTTACCTAAGAAAATTGTTAGTTTTATAAAGAATTTAATTTTTGAGCGTGATGTAACCTTTTGCACCCACACGGATATTGTTGAAAAGAAAATCGTTAAAGGCTTACCTCAAGGGAGTGTCCTAAGTCCTCTGTTATACTCAATATATACAAACAAATTAGATAAAGTTCTAGACATCAATACTAAGGTACTGCAATTTGCAGATGACGTTTGCATCTATATTAAAAACAATGACAAAGCGAAAAACCAAGTTAAGACATTAGAAATAGAAACCAATAAAGTGATACAACATCTGTATTCCAGAGGCCTTGAAGTAGCTCCCGAAAAATGTATATTAGTTGTTTTTGATAAAACAAAAAACATAGATAATACCATTAGTTTGAAAATTAATAATTTAAATGTAAATGTTTCTGGGCAAGTGAAATTTCTGGGAATGTTACTAGACAGTCGTTTAAACTGGCAGAAACATACTAATTTTGTTGTAAATAAATGCAAATCAGCCCTAAAAATTCTCAGCTGTTTGAGGAGAACTTGGTGGGGAGCTAGTCCTAGATGTCTATTATTGTTATATAAAGCTTTAATTCGATCAAAAATAGAATACGGGGCTTTCTTAATATCCCCATGCACAGATACCTGTCTTGAAAAATTGCAAAAAGTACAAAACTCTGCGATGAGAATAATAATGGGTTATAGGAACAGCACTCCAATTAATGTGATGATAGCAGAAACAAAAATTCCTTATCTAGCTTACAGGTTTAAAGAAATGTGTTATAAATATGTTTTAAAATGTTTATCACTGAATGATAATAAGCTGATCAATATTTTAGAGACATTAGTAGAAATTGCTGAAAGTTTTATGTATGAAAATAATTTTGAAAAGTCTTTATTGATTAAATGCTTTGAAGATGCGCAGTTCTTACGTGACTCTATAATATGTTGTAACTATCATTACAAATATCAGGGAGATTATAAATTTTCTTTTTATAAGCCTCACGTAGATCTCACAATCGGAAAAAAGATCGACAAAATGTGCTTCCCGGGAAGAGAATTTCAAACACATTTTCCCGAAACTAGTGATGTGACACACATCTATACAGACGGATCTAAATTAACAATAAATAATACAACACATGTGGGGTTTGCTACTTGGAGCTCAAGAGAGGATTTTAATCTTGCGCACAGAATCTTAGATGTTGCATCTATTTTTACCGCAGAATGCATGGCTTTGATTTTTACTGTGGAAAAAATTATTCAGACTTCCGCTGGACATTTTATGATTTTTTCCGATTCGGAGAGTTCTCTCAAAGCATTATGTAATACTTCTGGGGATAATTCACCCCTGGTATATATGTTAAGGCAAAAGTTAGCTTATGCCAACTCGATTGGCGTGAAAATTCAATTAATTTGGATTCCGGCCCATAAAGGTATTATTGGTAACCAAAAAGCAGATGAAATGGCAAAGACAGCGGCAAAAGGGGTAATGTTTCTTAATGAACCTGTACCTTTCTGTGATGTAGTGGCATTTTTTAAGCATAAATGCCGACAGGAAAACAAAACAAGATTAATTCATGAAAGTAAACATAAAGGTTCCTTCTATTTTGAAAATTTCTATGTTGAATCATGTAGTAGACCTTGGTTCTATAATTTTGAATTTTCCAGAAAGGCAATTGTATCTATAAACAGAATTAGAAGTAATCATACCTCATTAAATGAGAGTCTAATGCGCAAAAATATTGTAAACAATAATATTTGTAATTGTGGAGAAGAAGTTGATTCCATTGAACATGTTGTCTGGAATTGTCACATTCATGAGCAGGAAAGAGATAGATTGTTAAAAGTAGTTCGTAAGATAATTGGTTATGGCCCATATTCGGTGATACCTTTTTTATCATTTAAAGATATTAATAACAAAGAAGTTTTTATTAGTATTGTTAAATTTATTACAAGTATTAGACAAAATATTTAAGTGTTTAAATGTATGAAGTAATTTTATGAATGAAACGTTTTTAAAATTTATTTGATTTTTGTAGACCTCATGTAAGGCAAATATTTTGTAACCTGGCTATGTAAACTTGTTTTTATATGCCAATAAATCATTTCTATTTCTATTTCTATTTCTTCTATATTCGAAAACTGCGGGGGGACATGGTTGAACGTGAATGTATGTAGACACGTTTTTGGCCAAACATTAAAAATACAGACGTGTAGTACATTTTCGGTACTTTTTTTAAGACAAAGTAATATTTGTTGTATTGTACACTTCTGAAAGCTCTTCAGTCATTGAAGACAAATATTGAGCCACTGGAATTAATCCAAAAATTGGTGTCACAAGAACCTTCCCTCAGAAGCTCAACATCGTATAAAATCCCCCGGCTTGCAGGGCGGATAAAAGTAATGGAATCTCAGGATATGGAGAGTGAAGAAATAGAATGGCAAGATGTGGTCAATATGCGTACAACCGCAAGAAGAAAAAGACCACTTGAAGATAAAAAAGAAGATAACAGTGTGAGTGTGAAGAAAAAAACTGAAGATGAGACCGTAGGCGGATGGGATATAAGTCCTGAAGGATACTCTGATAAAAGTGTTGGTCCATTTGGAATTTGGGTAAAAAGTAAAAATGGCTCGTCAAGTAGTTTCTGCATTTATAAAATCGGTAAGATCGCTATGGAGAAATATCGTTCTATACACGAAATAAGAAAAGAAGGCCGTGGTAAAGGAGTGATGATATTCGAAAATAGAGAAGCTAATCAGGCTTTAAGCGATAACATCTTCGAAGAGCGAGGTTTCATCACTTTCATTCCTGAATTTAGAAAGGTAAGGAAAGGTCTGTTGAGAGGTATACCGGTGGATATAAGTTCAGAGACTTTAATGAAAGATATTGTATCATCAGCTGAAATAGAGTTACTAGACTTAACAAAAGAGATCCATATGCCAAAGAAAAGAAATGGATTCCTACAACTTCAGTAATAATTCATTTTGAAGGGGAAGTGTTGCCAAAGGAGATATCTCTTTATTTAGTAAAATCCAGAGTAGAACCATTTGTTAAGAGACCATTGCAATGCTTCAATTGTTTTAGATTTGGGCACATGGCCAAAGATTGTCGAGATAAGAAGCATTGTAGAGTTTGTGGAGAAACAAATCATGAGAAATGTGAATTGGAAGTACCCAAATGGTCCAATTGCAAAGGAATGCATCAATCTGCTGATAGATCTTGCCTAATATACGAAAAATTCAAACTCATCTATGAAAAGATAGCGTTTGAAAACATCTCCTATGCTGAAGCTAGGAAAAAAGTCTTTGGTGTCAGAATTCCAAGGAGAGTAAAAGATGATTTTCCTACTATGGAGGAAACACGACGAAAACGATTTGTCGAATCCTACAGCAATGCAGTGAGAATAAATGAAGAGACTACGCCAAAATTTCAAATTGCTACTGAGAACGCAATTGCTTTAAGAGATACAAGGAGTCAAGGTGAAAAGAATGTAAATGAAGATGAAATTTCAAATAATACGGGAAGTTTCGTTCAATCTCCAATGCAGAAAAGTTCTTCAAAGGAAGCAAGTAGCAAGATAAAGAATGGCAACGGTGATCCCACGTGTCTTCCAGCTGAAATTCAAATAAAAGTTCAAAGTAATAAACGATTTAGTAAAGTCACGGATGAATCAAGAAAAAGATTATGTGCAAAAGACAATAGAGGTACGGCTAAAAATAATAATTTGAAAAAAGTAGAAATAAGTAAAAATGTTAATTAATTTTGATATTGTATCTATAACACGATTTTATTTTTAATGGTTAATAATTTAAAAAGTTTACAATGGAATTGTCGCAGTATACGTAACAAATTTGATTTTCAAATTAAAATACAAAAATACGATTTAATTTTGCTTGTTGAAACTTGGCTTAAAGAAGATGATATTTTCAATTTGAGAGGGTTCACCACAGTAAGATTTGATAGAGTTAATAAGAAAGGAGGGGGTATTGCTATATTAGTTAAAGAGGGTATACTTTTTGACAAAATTATTTTAAATTTTGCTGGTCAATCATTGGAAATCGGTTCGATTGTGATAGATACTGATTTTGGAGAAACATTAATTACAGTCTGTTATAGACGTCCCGAGTTTAACATTAATTTACAAGAATGGACCAGTTTTTTAAATTCTCTTGTACAAGCCAATGTTCGACACTCTATTGTAGTGGGGGATTTTAATGCCCATCACCCCTTTATGGGGAAGCTCTAAAACTTGTTCAAATGGTAATATAATAGTAGATAATTTAGATTTTGATAATTTCGTATTATCAAATAATGGTAGTCCAACTCACATTAGTTTGTCTTGCTCTGGTTACAATTATTCCAATCTTGATTTGACATTTGTTTCTCCGGATCTAGCGTTGATGAGTAAATGGGATGTTTTGGAAGATAAATGGGGTAGTGATCATTTTCCGGTTGAATTTGAAATCGGTATTGAACCTTCATTTCAAAAAGAAGTGTTTTATAAATATAATTTTAAAAAGATGAATTGGGACTTATTTTTTAAAAAACTAGATGAAAATAAAGACTTTTTTAACAGTTTACAATTCAATAATTTATGTTACTGATCGATATAACACTTTTGTTAAATTTTTAAATGATTCTATTTTAGAATCTCTACCGACATGTAATAAAAATGTTAATGGGTTCGATGATTCGATAAAATTAAAAAAAACGGGAACCACATTAAAACAGGATGTATTTGGTGGAATGACGAATGTCAAAGGGCAGTACGGCTGCGTAAGGCAGCTTTAAAATCTATTAGGTACAAGTTCGATAGAAATAGATTTCTTGAGGTTAAAAGAACGGAAGCATTAGTTATTAAAACACTAAGAGAGCAAAAAAAGACTGCTTTTATAAAAAATGTGAATCAATTTCACCACAAACCAGTATTACAGAATTTTGGAGAATAATTAATATGTTTAAAAATAGTTCTAATAGAATTAATAATGGTGGTGGAAACAAAAAGCAAGAACAAAATATGAGAGAGATTATTGAAAAATTATGTACTCCAAAAGATAATATTGTTGACGATTGTAAGGGAGTAAAGGACACAGAGGACGATAGTGATAGTAATTCTTTTTGGGAAAATCTCTTTTCTTTTGAAGAGCTCAATTATGTTTTAAATAATGTCAACATACATTCTTCACCTGGATTAGATAAAATCAATTATTTTGTTTTATCAAAATTACCTGAATTTTGTAAAAGAGTTTTAATAGATTTATACAATGATATTGTGTTTAGGAATGAATTTCCAAAAGAATTGAAAAATTATTTAGTGATATTTATACCTAAAGGAGATACAAGTAAAGTTCGACCCATTTCGTTAGCTTCATGTATATTAAAAATGTTGGAGAAATTAATAAAAGAAAGACTTCAGTGGTGGTTGGAAAACAATAGACTATTGGCTGATACCCAGTTTGGATTTCGAAAAAATAAATCGAGTATTGATAATTTGAGTATCCTAACATCTGATGTACATCATAGTTTTTATAAAAAGGAGACTGTGTCTCCTCTATTTTTGGACATACGAGGAGCCTTTGATAACGTAATTCCTAATATTTTGATTATTGATTTAAAGATTCCGAAAAGAATCATTTGTTTTGTTAAAAATTTAATATTTGAACGTAATGTTTCCTTTTTATTAAACACAACTATCATAGAGAAAAAAGTTCAGAATGGCCTACCACAAGGAAGTGTGTTGAGCCCTCTCTTGTATTCGATTTATACGAGAAAATTAGAGGAAGTGTTAGATGACTCTGTTAAAATTTTACAGTTTGCAGATGATGTGTGTTTATATATTAAAAATAGCAATTGTGTTATTGATCAGGTGAGAGCATTGGAAACTGTAATTGATAGAGTTAATTGTTTCTTAGCAAATAGAGGCTTAGCAGTGGCACCTTAAAAATGTGTTTTAGTGGTATTTGATAAATCGCGAAGACAACAAAACTCTAATGTTTCATTGAAAATTGATAATCTAGATGTAAAAGCTTCATATAATGCGAGATTTCTGGGAATGTTGTTAGATCGACGACTTAATTGGAAATCTCGTATTGAAATCGTTAATAATAAATGTCGATCAGCAATGAAAATTATTAGTTGTTTGAGGCGAACCTGGTGGGGTGCTAGTCCTCGATGTTTACTTTTAATTTATAAATCATTAATTAGGTCAAAAATGGAGTATGGTGGGTTCTTGATATCACCTTCTTTAGGAAAGTACATTGATAAGCTTCAAAAAATTCAAAATCAGGCCTTGAGAATGGCAATGGGTTATAGAACCAGCACGCCAATCAACGTAATTGTAGCAGAAACTAAAATTACTTATTTAACGGTTAGATTTGAAGAATTATGTTATAAATATTTATTGAAATGTTTATCTCAAATTGATAACAAATTGTTAAATAATTTAGAATTAATCGTACAAGTTGCAGATAATTTTATATATGAAAATAATTTTTAAAAATCATTATTAGTTAAATGTTATCAACATGTATGGTTTTTGCAAGATTCAGTTGTGAAATCAGATATTCATTTTAAATATAAAAATAATTTTCATAATAATTATTTTAGACCGATTATAGATTTGATAAGCGGTAAAGAAATGCTTTAATCAAAATCGCCGGGAAAAGAATTTGAGAAAAAATTTCCCAAAACTGATCAAGTAATACAAATTTTTACAGATGGTTCTAAATTGTTTACTGAAAATGGTAAGAATGAGGTGGGGTTTGCTGCTTGGAGTGAAGACAAAGATTTTCAGTTTTCCTGTCGAATGCTAGATGCTGCATCTATATTTACGGCAGAATGTAAAGCTTTACTTAGGGTGATTGAAAAAATTATTAGTCGTGGTTCTGGAAACTTTTGATGTGTTTACAGATTCAGAGAGTGCACTTATTGCTCTAAAAATGTTTACAGCGATGATTTGTCTTATATAATCAATTTAATAAGACACAAGTTGGCATATGCTTACCAGAAAAGAATTAAAGTACAATTAAAATGGATTCCTGCCCATAAAGGGATTATGGGCAATGAAATGGCTGATAGGCGAAATTGGCTGGGAAAAATGTTTGTTTCTCCGATGACCCTATTCCGTTCTCGGATTTCTTCATGGAATTTAAACTTAAAATTCGGAAGAAAACTGAAGAATTACTCATTGAAGAGGAAAAAAATAAGGGATGTTTTTATTTTCAAAATTATTTTGACAATTTTTGTAGTAAACCTTGGTTTTTTAATTTTAAATTACCTAGGAAGGCCATTGTAACCATCAACAGAATTAGAAGTAATCATACATCACTAAATTGTAGTTTATCAAGAAAAAGTATTATAAATGATAAAAACTGTGTTTGTGGCGAAGGTAAAAATACAATCGAACACGTATTTTGGAACTGCAAATTGCATGATTCTGAAAGAAAGTTTCTGTTAGGTAAAATTAATAAAATAGTTGGCTATGGTCCTCATTCCATTGTACCTCTATTGTCTTTTAAGGATAAAAATAATATACGTACATTTCAAAGTGTTGTTAATTTTATTTTAAGTATAAACCGTGAAATTTAATAATAATAGTAATGTATATGTTATATGTGTATTACATGGCAATGTAAACTAAATGTTTAAAGCCAATAAAATTTACATTCATTCATTCATTCTTCTATATTCCTCCATGCCCGTGAATTGAACGTCGTTTTGCGTCCGTCGTTTTGCTGAATTACAATGACTTTCCCTGAAGTGGCATTTTTAAGAACTGGTTAAGCATTTAAAAATAATGATTGTTGTTTCTTGATATTTTCCTAATCTGAGGTCCAGAACTCCTCAAAATGAAATATCTGCCTCACCATTTGTGAAATCGCTTCTAGCAGAAGTACGTGTGGGGGAATTAAATATAGATTTATCAGAAATGAATGCCAAGCAGTATGTTTTGAGCTTTGTATTAAAGTTATGGAGTTGCATCTTGTGAAAAATGCAAAACTGTGTTGAGTGGTAGCCTAGATTAAGTCATGCCAAAAAAGTTTGCTTTGAAAATTTTCAAAATAACTTCATACAAATGTGTGATGTGTTTTCCGCCAGTTTTAGTGAATATCAGCCACAGCAGTGTGAAACAGTTTTATTCACTGAATTTGTGAAATTAATTGCGTAGCAAAATATTACTACTCAGCTATTACACAAACTCTCATAAACCTATTTTGTGAGTGGTTGTTGTGAAGAAAATAGTTCTAAAAACTTTTATGATTGTAAGAATTTACTATATATTAAAGTTCACTAACAGATAATTACTTCGAGGAAAAAGAAGGCAAAATATTTCAATTCTAGTATTTGGGATGTTAATGTTTTCTTAGTAAGGAGAAATCAGAAAATATTTTAAATGTAGTTTTGGGAATAATTTGTAGTACTGTGAAATAATATATGAACAATCAATATCACTTTGGTTTTTATTTTCCTGTATAGATACAATTTTTCTTCTGTCAGTAAGCTTTTCTTCATGCATTCTGAATCTCGTTTTTAATTTGTGTAATTTGTTTTACTGATTTTGATCAACAGGTTCCGGACATTTTCATGAAAAGAAAGAAATAGTTGTTATTCCCTATGGCATTATTAAATTTCAATGGACAACATTAATTATATTTAAATAATTGCAGCCTTACGTAATTAAATAATTTTACTTCACCTGTTGTATACTTAGTTGTATTCGAGAAGAAATTGAAATATATAAACATTACCTTTTTGGCCATATTTAGCAGAGCGAAGCTGAATTGGTGTCGAATGTAAACGGCGTAGTGTTCCTTTGCCGCCGCGAAAAGCTAGAGTTGATGATCAACACGTCATAATAAGGCATTTACCACGAATATGTGCTACAGCATGATCCGTACACTATAGTAGAAGTATAGTATATTTTTATTGGCAGTAAAACGCATTTTTACAGAGCCAAACATTTATTTATTAAACTTTCCATGAAAATAATTGTAAAAATAAAGAAAGCAATAAATTACATAACAAATAAGATAAGCTAATAATAGAAACATATTTAGATATAAAATATAAGTTACAATGTTATAAATTATTTTTGTTAATCTTTGAAATAAAATTTACAATAATTGGGATAATAATTTCATCCAAAACCGGTAGCAATGAAAAAATAGAAAAAGGGTGATACTTATTAAATTTGCGCAACTTGAATAACTTTTCTTTCTTTTTATTATCAAATACATTGCATTGTCAAAAGATGTGCTCAATAAATTTACGTCCTTCATCACATTCACAAATTTGATTTGACAATTTGATGCCAATGTAAACTGCTAAGAGGCGTACGGGCGCTTTAAATACTATTAATAGTGACAACAGCTTTGCGTGGAATATCAAACAGATAAAACGAAGGTTTCTTATAATTATGAAAGGTTCTAGCCAAATAAGGGGGTTTTCCGGCCTTAGTTTGCAATTCGATTTATCCCCAGTTTGCTCCCGATTTATTATTTTGATATATAAATCATTTTATTTTGAATAAAAAATATTATTCGACGTATAATAAATATTTCCAACACTACTAAGACATTTCTATAATTTTTTTAAATTTTGACAATATTACTTATTTTATAAACATATTAAAACATTACATTATTTAAGGCACAGAAATCGTAAAAAAGCATGGTTACAAAGTCGGCCCACCAGGTCGTAAATGAAATCCACATTTGCCGGTTGGAGCACTCAAAAGCATATGAAATTGCCATTTCATAAGTAGCACTAACTGAAACGCCTTCTGTAAGTTTATGAATTAGGTGAATTTTTATTTTAAAAAAAATGTTGGCTAACATTTTTGTAGAAAAAATATTTTAATCAATTTATTACGCTATTTATGAACTAAAAAACATCTACAAGTCAATTTTTTAACCAATTATTTTTGCTGTTCATATCAGAAATAAAGAAATAAATGCCATAAAATGATTATTTTCTTAATTTAAACGCGAATAAACTGGTTTTTCGCTGTAAGTACTTGCCGTGTGAATATTTTAACCTCATATTTTGAAAATTACAATATTTTCTACACGCAAACATGTGGGGAAAATCTGAGTCGAATTGCAAACTAAGGCCGGAAACTCCCCTTATCCGGCTAGAGCCTTTGATATATTGTACAGCTTGTATCAAATTTCTTTACTTTTACAGGATTTGGCTGTATGCACAAATTGGAAAAATTTGATACACTGGATTGGGCGGGGTACAAAAGGTTTATTGTTTTTCGAGCATGGAATGTATAAATTTCAGTAGAAGCAACTGACCATCGAAAGTGATTATTATAGTTTGGCTCGGGATCCGGTCCTCACCATTGCTCGTATTACCATTTTTAACCTTTCGGTTTAACCTTTTTACTTCTAAAATTTCTAATTCTTAATTCCAATTCTTGAATTTCTTCACTTGAAAATTCAGTAGGAATTCACCTTATAATTCCTTTTCTGCATTTTCTAAAATCCAGAACAAAAGCTTTTAATCTTTGTGCCTGCAAGTCTTTGTCTTTAATGAAAAGATTGGCATCGTTGTGTTTTTCAAATACATCGATCTACTTTATAAACATCTTTATTTCTGACATCGAAGTTCTTGCATTTCTTAAAGAGAAATTTTCCAACTTTGTACAAATATTCCAATATTCACAGCTTGACCACCTTCGCGTCAGTATTCCGTAAAAAAATATTCCGTCAAAAAGCAGCTGTATTTATGATACTTGTCACGGCCACCTCCCTATTCATACACTGTGGTTCTACTGCACCAGTGTTGCGTCACACGGCTACGCTCAGCAACAATGAAGCCCAGGTGAAGCGTAGTTTCAATGTAAATTGAATGAAAATGAAGAACAATTTTGTTCTCCAGCGCTATATAGTGGAGTTACAACAGAATTAACAACACATAAACCTTCTCGGTGAAAAAAACACCTAGAAGTGCCACCTTTCATGGAGATTGGTCCAACGGTGTCGGAGTTTTGCTCTTATATACATACCAACATTCTGTTTTATATAGATAGATGATAATTATAATTAATTGAACTAAGTTGTGATAGCTAAAAGACCGACTGCGTTTTGCAAAAAAGTATTTTTAGAAATATTCTGGGACTTTATACGTTTGTTCAAATCTTCAGCAAACATTATAATCTGTTTCTGGTCTTACGTTTGCGAACAACAATTGTTTTCTACTTGCTGAAGATCAAACTAAAATAAATTAAAATCAAACTCTGAAAATGGTTCAGATGATCACAACTTAAAATGTTCTCTCCTGCTAAGGAAAATATTGATGAATGTTAAAAATATAGTGTAACCGTAACTCCTTACTCCCTGCCAAAATCACTACGATTTATTTGTCATGTGGTTCCAGAAATGTATGTTGGTCGTAGGTCGTGGCTGGCCCCGTACGGGAATTACCTGTAAACTACGTGTAATACTATAGCATACCCAGGTTTCTATTAATTAAAATAATGACACATCTTTTTGTAAGAAAAGGGAGAACTTTCGAAATTCCGTTCTCCTTTAATTTATTTCTTTTCAAAATATGAAATTCTCTCGTTTTGTGAATCCCTTACCCGATCACGATACACCATGCAAATACAACAATGCAACATTTCATAAATACACATACGCTCGGCAACGTCGACAATACATAGGCTACATTAACCCATTAAGTCCCAAATTACTTTTACTGCAGTTTTTTTAATGAAATTCAAAAAATAATCATAATTGAGTGCTAGTTATTTAATTTTATCGAAATTAATTCAAATTATTAATTTGGGTAGGCGTGGAGGACTGTCCTCATATGAGGACTCTGGGACTTGGTATGTAATTTTCCGCAATAATAAAAAGTCTTCATAATAAACATTTAGGCCCACTGGATTCGAATTTTTGTAAATACTTTTTGAAATTTAAAACAACAATAAAATAAAATGATTAAACGACATAATTACATAAGTTATTGTAATGTATTAACAAAGCCAATATAATTACACTAGAAGAATATTTTCAAAAAAGAACTTGATGGTAATAATTGAACAGACTTCTACTACAAACATTTTCTAAAATGATCTTGTACTCAGCTAAGATTGTAGTACAAAAGTAATTTCAGAAAAATGTACTTTCTGAAGCGGAATAGAACAAAACAATCCACACACAGAATAATATTGCATTTAGCACAATATTTGCGAGGCTTGCTTATGCATGATGGCTGCTGATATTGTGCATAAGCAATC
The DNA here is from genome assembly GCA_031308135.1 of Acheta domesticus. Classification (NCBI taxonomy): domain Eukaryota; kingdom Metazoa; phylum Arthropoda; class Insecta; order Orthoptera; family Gryllidae; genus Acheta; species Acheta domesticus. Next base: position 8,837,424 of record JAHLJT010002406.1, on the reverse strand, counting down.
CTCGTGATAATGAGTCTTTTTCTGTCAAATCTTACGTTAGGCAGCATCCTGCTGGAGAAGACAGTACTGATACTTTCTTTCTTGCAGATTCTTGGAACTTATAGAGTGCAATTTTTATAAAGCTGCCTCTCAAGGCCCGTCTTCACGATGAAAACAATCGCGGTATTTCGCGTCTTTCTCGGTCGTGCCGTTAGATGTTGCATGTTGGAATCAAATCATACGGTCGTGATCATGTGACTTCTAGTGGCACGACCGAGAAAACCGCGACATGCCGCAATATATTCCATCGTGAAGACGGGCCTGGAGAGGCAGCTTTATAAAAATCGCGTCTTTCTCAGTCGTGCCGGTAGATATCACATAATCAAGCAGATATCGTATGACCAAGCAGTGCATGATCAAGCAGTCACATGATCAATCATATGACATCTAGCGGCACGATCATTACTCGAAAAAAAACATGAAATGCAAATTCCAACTCTTTTACAAGTTCTTCACTTCACGACAAAATTGTATAACATAAAGTCCCAGCGTCCTCATATGAGGACGGCACTAAAATATCAACGTCTCGAAAACATTGAATCATATAACTGCACAATTTTATATTATTCGCAAAGTATGAGCACAAACTAACACTATGTAGTCAGTTTAGCAACTCACCGAAATTTACAAAGTAGCTATAATCAAATATTTTATCAACACAAACAAAGTATAAAATGCTCTAACTTAGGAAGGTAGAAAAACTACAAGAATATAAATCTGAGCGACAACAAACGTTTATATCTGTTGAATGAACCTTTGTGGTGTTGCCAAACAACAATGTGATGGAGAACACAATTTATAATGTAATGAAATAATAAAAAAATTCACTGTCCTCAAATGAGGACGCTGGTACTTAATGGGTTAACATTTCAAATATAAATAACAACCAACTGACTTCTATTTACTCATGCAGGAATTCCTTTCTTTTGCAAAATATTTATTTAAATTTCTTTCGTACGTACGTTAGCCAACTCTAATAATAATTTAAAAAAATTAAATTTTTTTATACCACTTTGCTCAGCAATAACTCGCATGCATCGTACCTTAAAATACTTCTCAGTATCTCTCTCAATGGATTTGCACAAGTTTACACTAATGTGCATAAACATTCTTGATCTTGTACAGAAAATTTTTTAAGTTTGAATATTACGCAAACAAAAACTGCGGACACTTCCCTTTGTCGACTTCAGCCGGTACAGCGTCGTTGCCCAACTCGATCACCAGTTTGCGTGCCCAATTGCACGCGCCGATATATCAGCATACAACAGTTCTGGGTCCGCCAACTTCCACCAGAAAATCATATCCTCCACGAAATTTATAATTGCTCGCGACTGCGATTTTTTTAAGCACAAATCAAATAAACTTCTTTTTTCAAGTTCGCCGCGTCAGTATCTATTCTTACGATACAGTCCTGTGCCCATTCGCTCTGCACTATTGGATAAAATGTTCTAAGTTCAATTTTCAAAAAAATCTCAAAACCGCCTAACGTGAACTCGATGTTGCCATCACAAGCTCTGACTTAAAAGTTTCATGAAATCCGCGGCGATTCACCATGTAACTTCGTGCCACTACATGCCGGCGAATTCCATTCTTGCATCTCCATTGTTGCTTCATGGAATTTTTCTAAAATTCAAAATATTAGTTGTCTTAACATGACTCTACGTTTCTTTATTAGTGCTTATGCTCAATGTCCGAGTTTTATTGCCAAAACATACTTTTCTAATGCTTAACATGCCGAAAATACTGAATTTCTAGGTTGAAATTATGCACCTCTTCGTCAATTGTTTTTGGCATTATTAACATATAATATTTCTTCAAATAATTAATTGCGCGTTCTGTAAGTCTTTTAAGTCTTCCATAATTTTGTTAATTTTAAATAATGATGATCTGCAACGCCTCTCGTCGCCCACATTAAGGTTTCTTCATAAAAAGCTTGCCATTTGTGTTATTGTATTTTGACACGTCACGTGAACTTTTCTCCATATCTACACATTCCAATTTAAGTGAACCCGTCGTCCGATCGCGTTCAAACAAAGACCAAAATGTTTATTTATTTCATTTCTAATTTACTATTTCGTCAGACTTTATTTCAAAATTACCAAATCAGACGCGTTTTCAAAATCATCAAATATGACTTTCCGCGGCGCGTCATTCCTTTGTCTTGCCACTATCGATTCACGTACAAGTTGGCTGCTTATCTATAGTCTAATAAATGTTTACATTTACTTCAAACTGTTTATGGGGAATATGCCATACAAGAAATCATTACAATAGATGAATTCGTAAGTACATTCGTAAGTCCAAATAATTCTATTTAAGACAATATTTCAGTATTAATTCATCTGTTTTCAATTTAATACGCGCATATTTTTACTTTTAATGGTGTTGCTATAGCAAAATCTCATATAATCATAATTCTTTCTTTTGTGTAATTCCATTACTTGCCTTAAGGAATTCCGCTATATTACCATCGGGCCTTGAGTGGTCGCGCCTTCAGCGTAAGAGCAGGAACATGACCGCTCGTGCGGTCAAAACCGAGCTTTCCTGATCTAAAGCAAATCGATCTTCTCCCATAATTGATGGTATGGTTTCATTTCCATCAGAATCATCAGGAATTTCAATTCTCTACATTTCCTTCTGTGTTGCATGCTCCATGAACAGAATGCTTTAGTAAAACGAATTTTGGTAAGAACAGGAAGGAAAGCGCGGGATGTTCTGAGAGTCATAATTTCAGTTTTTTTTTCATTATCTGTATATTTTGTCAGTGAAAATAAGATTATAGAACTGATGTACAAGAAATAAAATAAGTATGTATCTTTTTTAAATAACTGAAGTCGAATATAGTCGTCATATAGTCATGTACAGTTTTTTACTATTTTTTAAATAACTGTAGTCAAATACAGTCGTCATATACGTCATATATAGTTTTTTACTGTTTTTTGACAAATAAATAAATAAATAAATATAATTTCAAATATAAATTTTATTCGTATGCCTAACAATGCCAGATCGTCAACAAAAAGAATACAACTTAATTGTCCCCTGTTCCAATTCACAGTCCGGAAAACAAAGGAGCGTCGACCACAATAAACAGGAGAATAAACGTTCAACAATAGCAACAAACAAAAGCAGAAAGCGAACTAGTATGCTGTGACTGCCCAGCTTGGGTAGTCTGCGTTTCACATCCCCGAAAGTGGAAGCTTTCGAACGCTAACCTCTAGAAATGCGCCACGGAACTTGCACACCCCAGCGACGCTGTCGGGGAGTTGGCGATGGCCTTGACGCGAGAGGCCGTGCTGAAGGGAAGTGAGGGGTAGACGAGAGGAGCTCGGCGGTCGTAACGGTTTGTTCGTTCCCACTTGCTTCCGGACTGCTGCAGAATATGGTCCACTGAATTGAACGTGAAAAGTAAATAAGTTACAAAACGTTGGATTTTAAGATACATCAGAATGTGGATGTAACAAAAAGACGCTGTATTAGAGGTAAATGCTTTTGAATTTAGATTGAAATAACTGTATGAAATACGAAGAAATGAAGTTTAGAGAAAATTGAACGAATCTGATTTGTATGAAAATAACCGTTCCAATACGCAGCTATTCACTTTCAGCTTTGGTTTCTATAGTCTTTTGTATTCTGGTTTATCATATTTATAGTGAATTCGACGGCAGGAGTATGCTGAATTGTAGTGTATGCTGCGGGTAATTAAGATATTGAGGTAAATAAGAAGTCCATCCTAGCTACAGATCCACTGGATGCGGAAGCGTTGTACTTCGTGGCAGGCAGATTCATCAGATTCCCGTTACGAGAGCGACATACTGGAAGCGATTCGTAAAAGACCGGATAATCAGCCATTATCAAGTAAGATCAACAGTTTGCATACATTTTGAGGAAGGGATAATATAAAATATTGAATAGAGAGCCATGTGACTTGTAATAGAATGAACAAATGTAGAAATTATAGTTATAAAACAGTAGTAGACTACGCATTCATTTTGCAAGGATAATAATCTCTCTGAAGTCCATTGTGAAAGTATTTTGTAAAAGAGAGAATTGAAAGTGGGGTTATTGGTTGTGAACCTTGCTTCAAAGGTGAACGATGTAGATAAGACGGAAAGTGAATTATAATGTGCAAATTTGTTATCTTTTCTGTTACACATATCGTTCACTAGTCGAAATTTTACGTTCTCTTGACACGAAACATGTCGTTCACCACAAAGGATTCGGTTCTCTAGAATGTGAACAGGAAAAGGAAAAGATCCTAAATTTGTTTGTTGAATAGTAATTTTACCTTGAAAGAACATAAATTTGCTTATTACAGTATTAGTAAAATTTTCAATTCATTTAAAGCATTTCTTATTTGATTTAAAACCATTGTAAACGAGAAGAAAATTGTAAAGTAGGCTCTAGTTAATGAGAGATATTCAGGTAGAAAATTGCACCCTGCAAAAGGAGAAGTTAATTTAAAATTTTCTTCTCATAACTGGCAGAATTATTAAAAGGGTTTCTGTAGCATGAAGGAAGTGTTGATTGCATTACAAAAGTGTTTCAAGTACTATTTGAGTGTATATGTGTGTTTATTTGTTCTTTTAGTGTGTTTCATCTTATGTTTTTTGTATTTTATTGTTTTTTATTGAATACAAGAATAATTGCTCAGCATATTTTTATTGTTCAATTTTACAATCGAGATATATCACACAAGCCCTGAGTCCAAAAGGAATCCTACAAGTTTTTTTAAGTGATAGGATTTAAGTTTGGTCAAGACAAGAAGTTGTCTGTAGCTTTTCTTCAAAAATTCGCCGTTTTCATAACTTTATCTTCTTACGAAGTATTCGTAAGGCGAGAAAGTAAAACACTTACCTGTAATTAATTTCATGGAAGTGCGTTACACCCTAGGGCCGGCCGGGACATATACAAATTAAAGGTGGTGATACCATTTGGTGGCAAAAAGAGTAGGGTGGCACGAAGGAAGTGCTGATTGTATTCCGAAAGTGTTTCACGCACTATTTGAGTGTATCTGTGTGTTTCTTTGTGTTATTAGTGTGCCATTTTAGGTTTTTGTGCATTTTTTGCATCTGGTGATCCAACGTAGAGCAGAAGCTAGGGTGGCGGTTGCAATGTAGGCGAAGCGTGTGGGTCGAACAGAAGGCGAGCGCCCTCACGTCGCTGCTTACATTTGGTCTTCGCCAGTGGAGGGGGGTGTGGCTGTCCAGCGACTCCGATAGAAGTTATAGAATTGCTTTTGCTCCTTTCTGCACGTGCCCCAAAACTCTTTGAAGCCCATAAGCGCCGCTACCATAGTCTGTCTGTCCATACTACATTGCGGACAACTAGGCATCGATATATTATTTTTTTGTATTCCAGCTTTATAAACTACATTTTCTGTTACAAGAAATCGTTAATAATCGGGCGTTTTACTACACAAATGATGACGTATTATATTTTACGGCACGAATGATTGCGTCATCACGCATTCAGCCAATTGCAGCGAGAGAATCGGGGGAGGTAGAGGTACGGAAAAGCCGACTACCGTTTTCTCGCACGGATGTCAAGTACCCGAGACATCACAGGAAAGTTTTTTCACAAAATTAAGTTCGTTAATGTTGTAAGGTTATAATTATGTCATACAAAAAATAGTGTATGCCACTCGTCTATAATGTTGCTTTATTGTATTTGTACAAATTTGAAAACTCGCTCCTAACGTCGCTCGTTTTCAAAAAATGTTCTCATGCAAAAAACTTATCATTATAAACTAATTACATAAACTACTATTAAATAAACATTAACATATTGTTTGTGTAAGTTGGCGTATATTTTCGGAGATTGCATATACACCTTGGATTATCCCATTGTACCTGATATTCGTTAGTTTACCAAATTGCGTTTTTTTTACTTCTGCCGTCATTTTATCAACTTTTTTAAAAACGTACACTTTCCTGGTCGTTCACTTCGTTGTTTACTGTTGACTTCAGCTTATCAATTGGTTTCCAGTCTATGTCAAATTGTATCTTTAGGACGTCTTCATGGGAAGACCACAAATATTTTTCTTCGTGATGCTACTGACTGTATAGGAACTATCAATATCGTTCAGAAGCTTCACTCTAATTTTCTTTACATCTTTAATATTATGATAACGTTGTGGCCCAAAATTGCACCTACGAGTTCCTTTTCCGCCGATACCGGCAGAACCAGACCCGCAACAGTCGCTTCGTTCGTTGTCGACAGCAGACGTGGAGCAGAAATGCTCCACATGCCCACACTGAAAACTGAAACGTAATCAGTATAGGTGAACAGTTGCCCGCTAACAGTTTCATACGGAAATTTGCCCGCGAACAGTTTCATTTGGAATCTTGAAAATGTAATGATAACCGAGGTAAAAGTAACAGAGCTATGAATTGGTGTAAACGGATTACAAGATGCGCTGAAGCAGTGAATTTCAGTACATAGGAGGGCACTTTATACATTTTGTATACAGAATGTCTCAGAATAAATATTTCACGTCTAGGGCATGTAGAGTGAAGTAAGGTAATAACGTTTTGCCAACAAAGATGCGAAGGAAAATTTCCTGTAACGAAATTGCGCATTTGACATTTGCCCCTGATCGGTAGGCAACTTATCATGCACTGGTGTTTGACATGACACGTTCTGACTAAATAATATTCGGCATCTGCCAAACGATCAAATATCGTATGGCATCATGGTATCAAATACACGATCAGTTGCTTGCTAATCGCGATCAAATATCGTATGTGTACTACCGTTATATGGAATTTCTTCAAATGGCGTATGTGTAACAGCTACAAGTTCATTGTAAAAAGTGATCATCCTCGCCTATCTTACATGCCTTAGAAGTTTGTATCATCTGTATTTGCAATCTTCTAAACGATCCTGTAATAAAAATGATTAAGCGTGTGTTTGCTTCCTCAATGCCTCCTCCGCCTAGGATCACGTGCAACCTCCTTTTCCAAGTCATCCAACTTCCTGTGAATCAATTCAGAATCTATTCAACCAGTGAGGGTTACATATATTTTTCAGATAAAATAAATATACGGAAAGACGAAGCATCCGCTACGACAAAGTCTAGGACTCTACACCATCGTACGGCGCATTAACTAATATGTAATCGGTAATAATGTTTTCACAAATAATTGTATACTCACCTCTTCATGTTTTGGCGCCTGACGCCTTTTTTATTTATCTATTTATTTGATGTAAAAAACAGTAAAAAAATTGTGCGAAGCATGGGGGAGAACTGCAATTTCTGCACGTCTTGTAGGTTCCTGGAATCGTCACCACAGCACTCATACGTGCATTATGTTGAATTATAAAAAAGGATAGCAATGAGCAAGAGTGTTTTTGTCAAAATTTGATAACAAGAAATATTCGATCTCGTACAATAAAAAAAACTGTATACAAAGAAAAAACCTACATATTCTGCCTCTTATCCTTGATTGTGCCTCTCGAGAAAGTTTCGACTTAGACTACTATTGCGAGAATATGGAGAACGATTATTTCATGATACTGTTCTTGAGATAACTACTGTACATTCCCCACTAACACCCCCTCCTCATAGAATTCAGGAAAACATGTGAAAATAGTGGAGATTCATTTCTTCTTTGTTCTCTCATTCTTTCAGAAGCAAAACAAGGAGGAATCTGGAATCTCAAAGGATAAAGAAAAAAATAATAAAAAACCTTATGGAGATATACGGACTCTAAATAAGGGCGTATTTAGTCTTCTAGAATTATAAATTACAAATAGTAACTAAAGCTTTAATATCATAGTTATTTGTGAATTCATATTTTCAATGCTTTTCTCTCTGATATAACAAATATTTTAGATTCCGAACTAAAACTGTAAAACCTCTCCTTTTTTAAGAGCACCTCCAAAAAACGACCTATTTTTCTCGGATAGTACACAGAATTCTATATCCAAATTCACCTCTGTTAAGAGACCACCTTTCTCCCCGACCAAAAACCAGTCAGATAAAAATAGCAATTTTTATCTAAATAGCAATTTTTTAATCGTCCCCTTTCGAGAGAATTGAGAAAAATTGTAAGAATTCGTTTACCGAATTTTCCGTTAAAATGAGAATGGGTGACGTTGTGGACAGCATTCGCGCCCGTTCTTCAGCTTCATTCTCGAGGACAGTGGTGGGCGAGGTATGGGGAGGGGTTCCGGGAATCAAGTAGCAACAAACCGTGGCCACTGGTATGGTGCTACGGCGGCTCGTTCCATTTCAGTTCCAATTTCCTGTTACGTGACGGCGGGTGTGAAAGTGGCCTAAGGTTGCATTCACTGAATTAAGAGAGCGAGCCCTTCCATTCTTACTAGTGGCCCGCAGCAGCAAACATGGTGCTGAAAAAAGAATACAAACAAAAAATATTTTCGGAAACTAACTCGCGTACTGCTCAAGAAACGAATAAAATACTCATAACTCTACAATAAATTAAGTATTTCAGCAACAACTTTCCACTGTTATAGTAAAGTAGTATTTAGAAGTGGTATCCTACTTGCAAAGCCTGAAGGGCCACAACTAAAATATTTAATAAGGTTACGGGCCATATTTTCATTCGTCGGGCGATGCACACCTGACTTCCTCGCATTTTTGATTTCGACAGTTTTCTCGGTTACTCTGCAACGGAGAGGATGGGGGGGGGAAGGAACCATGCGTGGTATCAGGCCGTACCACGCATAACGCAGTGAAACATTCCGATTATTTTTGAAAAATCTGAATTGTCAAGAAAAAAATCTTTAAATTTAAACAATCAATTCTTACATTGAAGGGGAGTTGACCCGGGCATGGCGCACAATGTTCCCGCCCGACGTGGATGCAAGGGACTTGACCACTATTGACTAATAATATATTTTGTGGACCGCAAAAATTGGCACCTCGGGCCGCCAGTTGTACATGATATATGATTGATTGATTGTTAGAGATTTCGAGTGCGTTAACTACAGAGGTCATTAGACCCGTAAGTGTAGTGCATGTTTCCCCCCCGAATGTGGTGCATGTGTAAGTGTAGTGCATGGTAGCTGTGATCTTCCTCCGCTGACTGGCGAGATCCGGCGCTGACCAACCGTCGACTAGCGGGGTTTTCTTAACCAGGTATTACCCACCAGCGGGGTACGATCCCAGCCGGGTCAAGCCTCCGACCGTTCTCCAGGCATGTGTGGTAGTGTAGTGAATGTTAGTGCGTATGTATAAGGGGAGAGGATAGAACAAGGAATGCGAAGGAAAGATCGCGTGCAGTCCGTGGTGCGTTTGTGAGGGTTCTTCTCAGGCGTTCGCCTGGTGATGATAGGAGAAACCACGGAAAACTACCGATCAGAGCAGCCAGCCGCTAGAATTTTCCTCCAGACAGCGACTGAATTCGACCTAGCTGGCCAGCTAGAGCCGAAAATCCTGCCGCCGACTAGACTCGAACCCTAGAAATATAACTTTCCGAAGAAACGGTTAGGAGCGGTAGAATTGCGTAAACGTAGTTTCTGCGCGTTAGAAACGGAGCGCGTGGGTGAATGAGGGAGCGAATGAGCGCGAGGACAAAGCGAGCGTCGCGCCGCGTCGCGCTGCGTCGCGTCGCGTGGCGTCGCCCGCGCGGAGACAAAAGCGCCCATCGCGCACCCGCCCCGCAGACGCGTTTTTGCGCCGCGCCGCGGGGAGCGCGCGCAGCCGCTCCATTAGAGGGTCCTTATAAGGGCGGCGGCGGCGAAGGCGGTGGCGAGGGCGGTGGCGGTGAAGGCGAAGACGATGGCGGCGGCGGCGAAGGCGAATGCGACGGCGACAGTGAAGACGGCGGTGACGGCGAAGGCGGCGAAGGTGAAAGCGAAGGCGGTGGCGGCGAAAGAGATGTCGAATGGGATGTCGAATGCGATGACGAATGCGATGGCGAATGCGATGGCGAATGCGATGGCGAATGCGATGGCAAATGCGATGGCGAATGCGATGGCAAATGCGATGGGAAATGCAATGGCATATGCGATGGCAAATGTGATGGCAAATGCGATGGCGACAGCGAAGGCGAAGATCCTTCCTTTTCATCTTGTCTATTAGAACCAAATCAGGCCGGTTGTGAGGGGCTGTCTGGTCTGCGAGAATTGTCCTGTCCCAATAAATCTGTATTCATCGTTTTCGAGAACATTGATAGGTACGTATTTATAGTAGGGTACTTTGCATTATATAAGCTGGAGATGGAAAGCAATCTCTTGATGGAAGATCTTTCTAACTGCATCATGTCGTTGTTTATAATCAGTTATCGAGAGATGTGTGCATCCAGATGTAATATGATGAATGTTTACCTCTGTTTGGCATCCATATCAACATCTATCATCTTGTACCCCAGAATCTCTCATTATTGCTTTCAGATAGGTGGATGCGACTTGGCCTTGTATTGCCAGCATAGAGCTTTCCGTCTCTGGAAACATCTGCCCTTGCCATTAGCCAGTAGTTCGACGCTTTCATGTTGACATGATCTTGACTAATTGCATACAGATGCTTTCCATGCAGAGGCTTGCTCATCCACGTTTCCTTTTTTTGCTGTTCTGTATAATTATTTCCGTTGTATTCTTGATGGCTTAACTTCAACGGTGTGGATCCATCTGCTAAACAGGCGGCACGATGTAGCTTAGATGGCTTCCTTGTGAAAGTATTCTCGCAGAGATTTTATATGTTGGGACTGTTGGTTGCCTATGTCCACAACACCTCGACCACCCAAATGACGTGGCAACGTTATTCTTTCTATTGCTGATTTTGGATTAGTCATCAATGTGCGTTGTGTGTTTTCTTTCGAGGCCTTCGATTTCCGTTGTACTCCATTTTATAACTTCAAATAAGTACCCGAACATAGGGACAACATATTGTTTATATGTCCATCCCAACATATAAAATCTCTGCTTTGATCATATTCTTGCTATTGAGTGATGTCTTCAGAATTGATTGCTATTGAGTGATGTCTTCTCAAGCTTGTTTGACACAAGTACTTACAGGTCTCATCTGCAAGCATTGCTCTTATAAGCTGCCCATTTTCTAGCTGGATTCCATGATTTTGAATTTTATCTCCCACTATTTTAATTGTCCGACATTTGTCCACACCAAATTCTATATATACATTTCTTGAGAATGTTTAAACAATTCGCAGGAGGTGTTATAGTTGCATATTTGTTGCAGCTCACAGCTTCAAGTCATCCATGTACGAAAGATGGTTTAATAGATAAACTTCTTGTGTCCCGTTCTTGCCGGCATAGCCGTATCCAGTAGAATTCAAGATATAGCATAGCGAGTTCATTGCCAATACAAACTTATAATTTGTTATTATTATTATTGTTATTATTATTATTATTATTATTATTATCAATTAACTCTCTTAGAGCAAACATCTTACTCCGGATATGTTCAACCAAAGGATGTAAGACTTCAGTACCACATATTTTCCATCTGGTATTCTTCTCTCCCAGGATTTTTCGAACAATAGGCATTTATCCAGAATCAAGGATTTGTGAATGAATGTATACACCTCTCGGTTCAAATTGAAGTGTCAATACTGCTGTTGAGCGTGTTGGTGATTTTCCCCTAACCACCTGTAACAACAGGTACCACTATTACTTTTGTCATACCCCACATATCGTAGATTTGATTTCGCCTGCAAATGGCAGCTTTCTTTTCTCCGGATCGTCTGGGAGAGGAACTGTTATATCGATTACGTAAGTTTTTCTTTGAGTCTTCAAAGCCAGTAGAATATCAGGAATGTGGTTCCCGATTGGTTTATCTATTTGGGATTGGTTTATCTGTTCCAGTGAAGTTTGCAGTTATTGCTTCTCTTATGGTTTGTAAGAGTAGTGTGGAGCCTGCTTCTCATAGCCAAAATACTTCTGCCTGAGGGGCTGTGTAATTATTTTGTCCACGCTATTTTACCTGTCCAAAAATTGTTGTAGTGCTAAAAATGATCGTCCAGAGACTACGTGGATCGATTGTCTCCTCCTATTGGCCACATATTCTACCTTTGGTGCTTTGTAAATTTCATGCATGATGAACTTGCAACAAACTCTTGTTACGATTACTTTTGGGTCTTGAAATGCAATTAAGGAGCTTTCGTTTCCGCGACAAGATTACCAGTTTATAGGTACGCCAAAGAAGCATGCAGATTTATGTAACTATTTCCTAGTGTGTTTCTATAACAATCATGGAAGGCTTTGCTCCTCTATTGTTACTTTATCGCTATTGCTTACGCAGTAGAAAAGAAGTTATGAAACGCTACCCGAAAAAATGGCGAATTTTTCGCAGAAAACTCTTATTACAGGACCCTGATAACGAAAAAGTGGATAAATCCAGTTGCTAAATTCATTAAAAAATCCTCTTACACGTGGTGAAGCCAGAATCCATGTTCTGTGGTATCTTGACACCGGAAAATCGAATGTCGACAAAACGTCTGTCTGTCGTTGTCCATCTGTGAACAACGGTAGCGATTAAAGTGTTTCCGCGATTTTTTCCAAAATTCATATTTTTCAATCGATCTGTCTGATGTCCAGGCTCCTTGTGTTTGGATTTTTAGTATTAGAGGGTACTTTACATTGGGAATTTTTAATATTGGAGGTTACCGATATTTTAATTTTGGAGGGTACTTAACATGAAGCTCCTGGGACATTTTCAAAATTTAAAAAAATGGCTCTATCGTTTTTGATTAATTATGTTGTTGGATAGTATGAAGGATGTTTAAGGGAATGGTGCAGGTCTCATTTCCGATGAAAACACTGATTGTTCGAAAATTGCAAAAATTAAAACTTTTTTCGCCGTCTTCCTCGAACTACAATTATGAAGATAGAGATTTTTCCCGTAATGAAATCTGTTTCTTAAAAATACATTTTGAAATAAGTTCAAATAAAAGTTTTTGAAAATTTGAGTACTTTTCGTGTAATTTTGCGTGAAAGTGCGGGCGAGAAAGTAGTGCTGGTTTAGCACAACTAGTTGTAGTTGTTCAATTGAGAGTATCTTCGAGGAAGGATCGTACATTATGTTTGGCAGTTTACGAAGTGTAGCCCTATAATGCGGTTTTGTAATTGCAGTCAACCACTCGCTGGATTTTAGCTTTGGAAGGAAGTATATCTCAAACTTTTCAGTTGCACATAATGTGTGGTCGTGACTGGTAGGGATCCCTCTGCACGGGGCATATGGGAACTTTCAATTGAACTGTGTGGGTGATGCGCCCTTGCTTTAGAACATTTTTTCCTAGTTTTTATGTCCAGGTTCTTTAGTTCGGTGTCGGTCAATTTAATATTCCAAAATAATAAGTTCTGTCCACTCTGGTTACAATGAACTTCTGGGAACTATTTTTGGTTCACTCTATCAGAGGTTCACTATATCCGAAGATGTCAAAAATAAATGGAATTTATTCACAATGATTTTATTATTAAAGAGATACAGAAAAATACATTAAAATCACGAGCTAAAGACTGCAATATATTTATTTCCCAGAGTTGTTGCTCTCTCCATTCTTGATTCTGCATTATCCACTCCTCTATTGTGCAAAGTTGATACCCTTCAATGCCTCTTGCACTGTTGGAACATCATTTGCCTTCTTCATCACAATCGTTTTCTTCAATCCTGGACGATTCTTTCATCTCAATCACGATGTCTTTGTCAAAATGGATCACTGTGGACGTGCTCATCTCCGACAGTCTTCCGCTTGTGGAACCCCACGTTAAATTTCACCAATAATGTCAATATCCTCTTACAAAGTAGCCCCCTTATGCTTCGACATAACTGTTGCAAGACCACGTTCACTCGTAAGTTTATTTATTTATTTGGTCAAAAACAGTAAAAACTGTATATGACGTGTAGGGAAGAGATTATCTGCGCACATTTTCTTGCGGCCCAGAATAAAAATAAATAAAAAAGCAACATTTGAAAAACTAGAAACAAGAATTTATAAAATAATTATTATTTTAGAAAAATAAAAATTTGAAAAGAGTTATAGAATATAACTTATTATATATATATAATAGTTATAGATATTTTTCCTAGTTATAGAAAATCAATTTCAACGGTAAATGAACTGCTGATTTGATTTTTCTGCATTGCTAAGAAAATAGTAATGAACATCAGTTCTACTCCTACCATTACAAGCAAAAGGAGTGCTCAACAAAACATGCGCATAGTGAAGCTACATTTACGTCCAGAAGAAAAACAAGGGGCCATCTCAGCATTTGCTCAATGGATCAGGGAAACTGGACCAAACCCAGATCGAGATGAGGATCATGTTAGCACCGCAAACGTTTACCTCAAGATGCATCTCGTATGTGCAATGACCGTCCCACTCGTCTAAGGCCCTTTTGCTCGCCATAATAACGTACGAGATCTTTTCGGTAGCGGCGTGTCGCAAGCGGCCGATCGCTTTTCCGCGCGGCGCGGCGCGGCGGGTGTCGCCAGGCCGTCGGCCTGTGGCAGACGCGTGCTTCCTGGCCTGAAGTATACTTCGGTTTTTCTTTCTTATCGCACGGGGGAGGGTGTCAATGAAATGGAGTATCTCACGGTATTTCGCGTCATTTTCGGTTATGCTGCTAGATTTCGCATGATCGCGACTGTATCGAGCAGTGTTGGCGATCATGCGAACCCTGGCGGCACAACGGAGAACGACGCGAAATACCGTGAGATATTCCATTTTATTGACACCCTCCCCCGTTCGCCAAGAAAGAAAAACCGAAGTATACTTCAGGCCAGGAAGCACGCATCTGCCACAGGCCGACGGTATAGTATAGATCACCGCGCTTTGTTGCGCGGAATGTCGAGTACTTCGTACTTGTAACAAGAAGCTTGAAACTGAAGCAAACAGTCGTGCATTGCCGCCGCAGGTTGTGGCCCATCCGTGAGTGATACAAGTTCATCAGTACGGTCCTCATTGCGTGTCCGCTATAGGGGGAGATTTCTTCGATGATGATCTGTGCCTGACGATATTTTTTCCAAGCTTCCTAATGTTGGAATTAATGAGAGAGGTGATATATTTTTGTCCGAAAGAATTAAATTCTATTTCGTACGATCACTATAACCGATTCACAGTTTACTATAACAGAAAGTTGGACTTGTTTGTAATGTAAGTGAAACGTCACCAGTGACCAGTTCACAGAACCAATTCCAGATCCAGTAATCTGCACAGAACCTGTGCACAGTAACCGAGAAATCACCATATCCGAGTTTACTGTAACCGAAATTTACTGTAATTGTAATTTTGTAGAAGAACCTCACCCAAACAAGAGTGTAGCAGTGCGAACAATGGATATTTTCAATGACAATGTAATGACAAAGTAGACTAAAGGCAACAGACTTGGATATATTTTTAGTTAAAGTGGAACAAAATGATTCCAGTAAGCCAATAGGTGACAGTGCAGTTATACAATAAACACTTATTTTCATCTAAACTCTATCGTCTCCCTCAATGTAAGGTACAGCTACGTATTTTTACTACACAAGCCCAGAGCATATTGCATTAATAATTTTACATGAATCAATAGTTTTGTATTGTGAACGAATCATCCACATTTCATTTATTTCTTATGGGAAAATTCGCTTCGATGTACGAGTGTTTTGGATTACGAGCACGTTTCTAGAACAGATTAGGCTCGCAAACCAATGATACACAAATGGAACCAGAGTAAGAAAATACAATTATTTCTTCTTTCCTGCCCTACCTCCTGTCCCATTTGTGTGTCAGAATCAAATGAAGGGCTCGCGATAATATAGAACTAACCTAAATTTCTGAATGTTTTGTCATTTAGAGGAAAAAAGTTTGTGTAAAGTTGGACATGTCTCAATTTGTGCATACACTTCGTGCTTCACACTCTGTAGAACTTTTGGATAATGTGTTTGGAGATATTCTATTATTATTATTATTATTATTATTATTATTATTATTATTATTATTATTATTATTATTCCATTACATCACGACTAAAGATGTTATGAGTCGGCTGAATCTACTCCAGATTGAAACCAGCCACCTAAGGAGCAGATCCGGTGACAATCAGTGCCTCTACATTACTTTAAGCAAAATGTGGGCTGTTCCAAATAAAGCAATTTCTTGCACTTCCCAGTCTTTTGAATTACCAGGGAGTTTAGATAAGTTCTTACTCAAATTTTGCGCAAGAAATCCCAGAGCTCCGACAACTATCGGGACGACCTCAGCTTTTACGCCCGACATTCGGCTGATCTCGATTTCCAAACTCTTGTATTTAAGACGTTTCTCTGCCTCCTTGGTAACTACGTTTTGATGGCATGGTACAGCAACATCGATAAGTAAACACGATTTTTTCGCCAAATCCCGGATAACTATACCCGGTTTGTTTGCCGCTATCGTGCGATCAGTTTGAATTTGTTGGTCGTACAATATCGTACACAACCCAACAGACGTCACCGGTTTTGGTGAGTGTTGGTACCACTTGGGGAATGTGTTTGGAACTTCGAGGGCGGTAGAGATCTGCCAGTGGAGGTAGCTACACACCCTGTCATGTCTTTTCAGGTATTCGGTCTTTGCTAGGATTGGACCAGCTGAGACAATATGATCAATGGTTTCTACTTGCTCCAGGCAAATGCGGCATTTATCATCTTGGGAAATTTTGAGAACCGCTTTATCATAATGTCGTGTTCTCAAGGCCTGATCTTGGGCAGCTATTACAAGTGCTTCCAATTCTGGCTTCATTCTTCCCCTTTTAAGCCACATAAATGATTGATCTTTATTGATCTGCACCTTGTCCATTCTTTTTAAATATTGTCCGTGGCGTGGTTTGTCTCTCCACGATTTCTTTAACATTTTTTGTGTCTCACACTTCATGTTTAGCAGCATCAGAAGTTCAGAGTCTCTGTCATTCTGGGTGTCTTGCATAGTCTTGTTCGCAATGTTTCTTGCTACACTAACAATGCCTCTGTTTCCCATTCTTCGGTCAGATTTCATGACCTGCCTCATTAGAGGGTCATCTTGATGGCTGACTACATACTTCCCCAACCCGACTATTGCGTTGTGCCAGGAGGCTTCAATTTGTCTGAGGCCTCTTCCTCCTTCCTTACGTGACACATAAAGTCTATGTATATCAGCTCGAGGGTGGGAAACATAATGCATTGTTAGCAGTTTACTGGTTTTTCGACCCATGGTGAGAATTTCTTGCTCAGACCAGTCCACTAGTCCAAAACTGTATTCGGCTACAGGTACCGCCAAACTACCTATTGCAGATATTTTATTCCTGGAATTCAGAGCGGACTGCAGGACCAGTCTCACTCTCCTATAATACTCCCTACGAATTCTCTCTTTCATTCTGTCATTCGAGATGGTTTCACATTCTTCAATGCCCAGATATTTGTAAGTTTTACCTGGCTCAAGATCTTGAATCACAGTGTGCGTATCAATTTCAATGTTCTCAGACGTTGTGAGTTTCCCTCTTTTTAAATTGATTTTTGCACACTTGTCAAGACCAAACTTCATGCAGATGTCATTGCGAAAGTTATTCACGACAGACAGCATTTGGGAGAGAATCGCTTCATTCTTAGCAAACACTTTCAGATCATCCATGCAAAACAAATGTGATACTGGCCTTTCATCACCATGGAGCTTAAAACCAGTCAGCTTGCGACAACTGTCTAGATAGTGGGATCAAACTAATGCAAAACAGCAGAGGGATAGTGAATCTCCTTGAAAAATACCCCTGTTGATCTGAATACTTCTGGTTTCTACTGCTTCCTTTCCGCTGTGTATTAGTAACCTGGTACTCCACGACTTCATGCTAGCCTTGCAAAATTCAATAAGTCTAGGATGAAATCGATAGATCTCCAGGGTCTTCAAAATCCAATCGTGTGGTACACTATCAAAGGCCTTTTGGTAGTCAATCCAAGCCATGCTCAAATTACGTTTTCGTTTCTTTACATCATTCAAGATGACTTTATTCAGTAGCAAGATTTCCTTACAGCCATAAGAACCTTTACGACATCCTTTTTGTTCAACTGGCATTAGATGATTCTTCTCTAGATGTCTGTACATTTTGTCAGCTATGGCTGAAGTTATAACTTTGTACAGTACTGGCAGATTGGCCTGTAATTCTTCGTCAAAGAGCTGTCTCCCTCTTTGGGTAGCAGATACGTGATGCCGCGTGTGAGCCATTCCGGGAGTTCCTTTGGAATTTCTAAAATTTTATTAATAGCCTTTGCCAGATGCGGATGTAATGCTATTAGTCTCTTAATCCAATAAATCTGGTTCTTATCAATCCCGGGGGATTTCCAGTTTCCCATGTTCTTAATTGCTTGGAAGAGGTCCTCTTCCAAGAATTCGTGAATATCTTCCACTGTTTCGACAACTTCATTTGCAGCATCAACTTCAGATTGAAGCCAAGATGCATCTTTGTTGTAGGATCTGCTCTCTTCCCAGATTGCTGCCCAAAATGCCTCGACATCATCTTTTGAAGGAGTGACAACATTGCCATTTGGTTTCTGAGTCAGATTGCGATAGAATTTCTTCGCGTCTGTTTCAAACAACCGATTTTGCACACGGAAATCTATTCTGCGTTTGTAACGTCTAATTCGTTGAGCCCATGCTTGAATTTTCTCTTTTATCCTCTCAACTACCAATAGCCTGCTGGTGTCATTTTCAATTTGGTATTTTTGTTCAACATAAAATATTTTTCGTTGAACTTTAGAGGTGTGCCTTGATTCAGAAGATGCTTCAGCTAAGAATGATATTTCTCGCCGAGTGTCGGCTATCCGTTTCATAATTCTGTTCATCCATGGGGGTACAGAGCTGTTTACTCTGTTTTGCTGTCGGCCGTCGGTGTTCTTGGCTGGCCCCAAAATTATCTGAGATACTAGATATCCAGTTGCATATATGATGTGATTGATTTCAGTAATATTTAGATCTCTACCTGGGGTCTCTACCACCTCATTTAAGACAGTTGGCATTTTCGTATATTCTCCTCAACGGTTCGCGAGATTCAAACGGAAGTTGACTAACTCTTTCTATCTCGCGCCGAAGGAGATTTCGCATCATGTCCTTATCGTGTGATTCATTGCCAGATGAATGTTCACCACTGACGTGTGTTTCACTGGAAAGAGATTAACCTTCCACGGGATCATCATTTTCAAGTTCTACATGTTCGTCATGTGGATAGTTCGAGCGAAGTACATACTCCGCATTTCTCTCAATGTCAGCAAGTTTTTCTGCTGTGAATTTTCCACTGCTGAGTATGTAGCGACGTTGACTGGCAAGCTTCTTTGAGTCTAGGGTAGGTCTCATATCTGGGTTCCGCTCTCTCCATATCTTAAAAACTTCTATTTCTGAGCCCCCATTTTTCGCTTTTGCATAGTAAAAGCACCACATCACCTCCTTTAATTCATCCCGGGTCCATCTCTGACGATGGCTTCGAGCTACTGCCGGCTCTGGGTCCCTGGGACTAACATCCGTGGGATGGCCAGACGTCGACAAGGTGACATTAGCTCGGTTTCTGAGCAGGTATGGGACATTGGTAGAACAAGGCACGTTAAGATTCATTACATTTCTTGTTCTATCCATTTTGTTCATTGGTTTGAATTGAAGATTCGCGGGACGCAAGTTCGAGTTCACAGATCACACTTAACCCTCGGGTTGTTTCCTGCCATCCGTTACTGCGACCCACAGTGGCCTCGGGGCATCCCCCCGCAGGGCCCAGCAAGGGGTCCCTCCGATCGCCAGTCGGCATTACTAAACCCTACGGGATTTTCACTGACTGCTGAAGGCAGCCTCCTTCGCTGGCTAATGCAAGGTTCGGGCCTCCACTCTAATCAGTGGCCTGGTGTGCCAACCCAGTTTCTCTCCTGTACCCCCTATGGACCGACAACAGGAAATCCAAAGGTTCATGACCATTCCCTCTCTACTTACTTCCCACTCTCCTCAAAATGGAGTATTTCTTCGTCTGACCCCTCACCTTCAACCTATTCAGCAAGGGAGGCCCTACCGGTAACTAGGCTACCACTGACATAGCTTTAAGGCTCATGGGGGTACTCAAGCTCCACCACCAACTGCAAGGTCGTGTACTCCCTAGGTGGGTTATTGTTATTATTATTATTATTCCTCTATATCACGACTAAAGATGTTATGTGTCGGCTGTATATAAAATCTACTCCAGGTTGCAACCAGCTACCTAAGGAGCAGATCCGGTGACTATCAGTGCCTCTACAATACTTTACGCAAAATGTGGGCTGTTCCAAATAAAGCAATTTCTTGCACTTCCCAGTCTTTTGAATTACCTGGGAGTTTAGACAAGTTCTTACTCAAATTTTGCGGAACAAATCCCAGAGCTCCTATAAGTATCGGGACGACTTGTGCTTTTACGCCCCACATTCGGCTGATCTCGATTCCCAAACTCTTGTATTTAAGACGTTTATTGGCCACCTTGATAAAGACGTTTTGATCGCAAGGTACAGCAGCATCGGCAAGTAAACACGATTTGTTCTCCAAATCCCGGATAACTATATCCGGTTTGTTTGCCGTTATCGTGCGGTCAGTTTGAATTTGTTGGTCGTACAATATCGTACACAGTCCTACAGACGTCACCAGCTTCGGTGAGTATTCGTACCACTTGGGGCATGAGTTCGGAACTTCTAGGGCGGTACAGATCTGCCAGTGGAGGTAGCTACACACCCTGACGTGTCTTTTCAAGTATTCAGTCTTTGCTTGGATTGGACAAACTGAGACAATATGATCAATGGTTTCTACGTGTTCCAGGCGAATGTGGCATTTATCTTCTTGGGAAATTTTGAGAACCGCTTTATCATAATGTCATGTTCTCAAGGTCTGATCTTGGGCATCTATTACAAGTGCTTCCGATTCTGGCTTCATTCTTCCCCTTTTAAGCCACATAAATGATTGATCTTTATTGATCTGCACCTTGTCCATTCTTTTTAAGTGTTGTCCGTGGAGTGGTTTGTCTCTCCACGATTTCTTTAACATTTTTTGTGTCTCACACTTCATGTTTAGCAGCATCAGAAGTTCAGTGTCTCTGTCATTCTGGGTGTCTTGCAGTCTTGTTCGCAATGCTTCTTGCTACACTTACAATGCCTCTGTTTCCTATTTTTTGGTCAGATTTCATGACCTGCCTCATTAGTGGGTCATCGTGATGACTATTATTATTATTATTATTATTATTATTACTATTACTATTATTATTAATATGATTATGAATAAGTGAAATGTGGCTTGGTATTATTTGTTGTATTGTTTTATTACTTTGACCTCTTCAAATTAATAAACAAAGATACCTCATTAGTTATAAATATTAATAGATTGTAAGTGAATACTTTGCACACGTGTTACAAGTTAGTATTTGGTCGAATAACTTCAAGGAAAGTAAGTCAGAAAGAAAGGGACATGGTCCTGTAAAGGATTAAGGTCAAAGGTATTTGCAACTTCAATTTCAACTATAGACTGTCTCTATTGATTTGTTGAATTATAAAAAAGTTCCAAATAATTATAGACAGTCATAAACAAAAAACTTGCAACTTCGTTTCATTGAAGAACTTATTGTACGATTCATTTTAGAACTCCTGAATTCGAGGAACAATAGCTAGAATAGTTAAGTTGTATTTTTGAACCCGCTGACCGCTTTTTGCTTTGCCACTGCATGAATGGAACAAAACCAGTTAGCATTGTTATCATGTAGCTCCTTAATTCATTCAGTGTTACACGCTAAGCGAATACATCCCGCATCAAGTCCCCAAGTAGTATTTCGAAATATACTTGAGCTACACCTCGATTTTTCTATAGGGCCCGTGGATATTAGGTCATTGTTACATCTCCTGGCTTATATCATGAATCTTTTAAAGAGTTGTAAGCACATTTCTAGGGCCACGAGCCCCCTCGAAAGGGACATTCGCGAATTAATTAAAAAGGTTCATTTCACAAGGCAGAAAATGTCACAATGATATACTAATGTCATCGGCCACTATAGAAAATATTCATATAATAATTTTATAATACTTATTATTTCCTGCTAATGAGCTTTCGCTCTGAAAGAGACTTGCAAGGATGAGGTGTGAAGGTGGTGTTGGCAATATGGCGCCGCTGAAGAAATGTGTGTGGTAAAAACTATAAGTGTATAAAGAAAATGTGGGGAGAATTCAGAGAATACGCCCTGATGAAGGCTGAATAAAAGCCGAAACGTTGGCAGGTTAAACGTGGTTTTGTTTAATGACCTACTCTCAAGAATCATTCCATAATAATATTATATTAGGTAACTACAACTATGTAACTAAGAAATATAACATACAGAAATATTTGGCATCACACGGAATTCCCTAGACGATTCCGGAAGCAAGGCGCTCTAGAGGGAAAAGTCGCTAGTGCTGCAGCAGGCGCTGCGGGGCGGGCGCGCGCAGGTGGCGGGAGCACGTGGCGGCGCGGGGCGGCGCCGGCGCCGGGGCGAGGGGCCGCGGGGCGCGGGGCGCGGGGGCGGTGGGCGGCGCGGGTGGGCGGCGACGGCGGAGGCCGCGCGCCCGTCGGCGAATGCGGAGCCGCGCGCGCGCCGCAGGTGGGCGTGGCGCCCGTGCGCGCGCGGTCACGTGGCGCGTGACGTCACGCGCGCACGCGGTCGCCACCGCCGCCCCTCCACCGCGTCGCCCGGCCGGCCGCCCGGCCCCTCCCCGCCAGCGCCGCGGCGCCGCGCCTGGGTGCGGGCAAGAGGCCGGCGTGTATGCGCGCGCGCGTCTCCGCCGCCACCGCCGCCGCCGCGCCGGCTCTCCCTCCAGCAGGTCCTCCTGGAACCGGCCCCGGGCGCCGCCACCGCCGCCGCCGCTCCGCGCCTCGCCCGGCCTCGCCTCGCCCCGCGTCGCCCCGCCGCTCCGCACCGCGCCGCGCCGCGCCGCGCCTCGCACCCGCCCAGTCGCCCAGTCGCCCGCGGCGCCTGCACCGGCTGCGTCGCCCGTCCGCGCTCCTCGACGGCGCCACGTGAGCCGTCCCCACCCCCGCCCCCGCCCCCGCCCCCGCCCCCGCCCCCTCGCCCCGCGCCGCCTCACGGGGAGGGGAGTCGCGCGGCGCTCTCGACGAACGGCGTCGCCGCCCCGCCCCGCCCAACCCCGCCCCGCCCCGCGCCGCCCGCGAAGCGCGTGAGGCGCCGCCGCCAGCAGCGGCAGCAGGAGGCGGCGGCCTGTCGCGGCACGGCAGCACCTCGCAGCGCGCGAGGGCGAGGAGCGAGCGAGCGAGGCCCAGCGCAGCGCGGCGCAGCGCGCAGCGGGAGCAGCGGGCAGCGGGAGCGCGAGTGCGCGACGCGACGCGAGGCGCGGCCGCCCGCCGGGGCGAGCCATGAGTGCGGGGCGCGCGCGCGTGTGAGAGTGAAGCAGCGCGACAGCAGCGGGGCCGGGGCCGCGGCCGGGGCCATGCGGCAGCGGCGCTGAGGGCCGCCGGCGCGCATGCACAGCGTTCTGGAGGCAGCGGCGCGCGGCGGCGGAGGAGCGAGCAGCGTAGGCGGCAGCGCGGGAGGAGCAGGCGGCGTGGGCGGAGGCCACCTCGACCTGGAGCACCATCACCACCCGGCCGCCGCCGCCGCAGCCGCCGCCGCCGCCGCGGGCGGCTTCGCGTCGTCGCCGTGGGCGGCGGCGGTGCTGGGCCACCACCACGCCGCGGCGGCCGCGGCGGGCCACGCCGCCATGATCCAGGCGGGCGGCGGCGGCGGCGGCGGCGCGGGCGACCCGCACGCGGCGGCGCACGCGGCCCACGCGGCGCACGGCTACGCGGCGGCGGCGCACGCCCACCACGCGCACGGCGTGGGCTCCCCCATGGGCGCCGCGGCGGCGGCGGTGGCGGCGGCCGCCGCCATGCCCATGGACCTGCACGTGCCGCAGGCCTTCCCGTACTACAGGTAGGCCACGCCCCCGCCGCGCTCGCGCGGGCCGCAGCGGAGACTCCAACGCCGCTTCGGGCACTCGCCCTCTTTGGCGCTGGTTGCAGTCGTTGGATCGTTGTGGCGGCTCTCTCATTTACCCGTTTGTCACCATCACGTGTGCTAAGTGCTCGTTGTCAATGCTATTGTTCTTTTGTGAAGAATCTGCTGTGCAATGAGTGATTAATCGTGTTTCAAGAATTCGAGTGCCAGTTTGCACGCGCTGGTGTGCATGCCAGTTTGGAAGATGTACTTGTTTTATCATTGGCTTCTGACGTCGAGTTGGTGACTCCTGTGACGTAAAGTCGAAATTAAGGAATGCAGTCGAGAAACTCCCATACTCATGGTGAGAAGAAGCTGAAGAGGTTTGAGGAAGCTGCAAGACCATTCCGTTCTCATGGAAAATGGAATGCAAATCTCATGTCAAATGGAGTACGCCTGCAATTATACGATTAGGATGAGGTGTACGCCAACCCATTCATTCTTCGTTTGGTAGCAACTGGTCAAACCCATGCCTAAAACGAATCGTGAATACTATTTTCCCTTGCTTTGGATAATCACCAAAGGCGGCAACGGTCGCAGTGATCTCCAATATCGTTGACTACAGTTTAATGAATGAATAAAGTGGCAAATAATAGTCGGTCCAATACAATTGTTACGGAAACATGACTCAACTGTGTCCCAAGAGCCTCTTTCGTCCTTTCTGTGGTCGTTTTGGCATTCCCTCTCCTAGAGTTGCTGAAGGAATCCGTTTCATTCTGATCCAATGAATATCCTCCAGATAATGTTTGAAAGAAATGAGTGTGCAAGTTTTTCTTATAGTGTAGCCACATTCTATGAATTACGAAAAAGGAATATATATGATCATGCGATAATGAAGGAACGTACCACTTGGCAGAATAGGCATTGAAGATTCGGACTTTTCCATACGGGTTCGAGTACATTTTAAGTCTGTTACGTAGAGTATGTCTGTTGTGTGTGTTGTAGAGTAAATGTTTTCATTCCTACTCTGAGCAAGGGCTCCATTTGTCAATGGTTATTTAAGAATATTTAGAGAAAAATAGCTTCATTCAAAGTTCAATTCAGTGTCTCATTGCCAAGGAAGTGCAAACAGATGCAGAGTTGTTAAACCTAAGTTGTGAAACCTTTTAACCGAATTCCAAAGGAGGTTATACAATTCATCGCCTATACATAGTTTTTCACTGTTCAGCCATAACGTACGCCTATGTTCCTCGATTTAAATGATTTTCATTTTGCCTTTAAGGTATTTAATATCCGAGTGGTACCACAGTAGTTTAATAATAATGTGATGATGGATCCAAAGATATTGTGATAAATAACGAAGTAATGCAGTTCTTTAATCGTGCAACCAGCACTAACGCCTTAACATCTCACAGGGTTTGTTCAAAACGGATCTCCAATCGATCTATCTTAATTTGAACTCCTACGAATTGGGAAGGGGTCTTTTAATTTTTGGGAGTAGTTTGTATCCAAATTCTTTTAAGAACTTCTTTGAAGACATTTTCCCCCAACTCTTTCCTCGAAAAATGTTAATACACAAAAAAGCAAAAGGCGTCCTCTTTTTTGTACCTTACTTCTAACCTAACTACGTACTGATAATTTATTACAAAATAATGATTAATGATTTTATGGGAAAATGTTGGTTCAAGACCAGTGCGGAAAGTCGAATTGTGAAAATAACCAGTTGTCAATTCCAATGCACGATTGTTGATATAACATAATTCTGATGTGTATTCGAAAAATATTGACGTTATCTCTTACGGTAATTAGCCATTTAAATGTGATGAAATACATTCATTGCGCTAGTAACTGTGTAACTTATCAAAGACCTGGGTGGGAATCACCGGCTATTGATGAAGCCTCCTCATTTACGTTGCTCTCCGCTTTGCTCCAGGAATCAAGTGTTAGGTTTAGAACAAAATGGTAAGAGATAGGTAATGAGTTTTTGTGTCTTTTTAAGAAATTTGAATTTTGTTATTATTACCTTTGCAATATTATTTCAAGTTATATCGCTAATTTGCATTTCTCCGGACGTACTCTTCTGCCTGTCGCTTCAGATGATCACTTGACAACCTAACATTCCCACACAAGATAGGGGGGGGGAAATTACTTTTACTTCTTGAAATGCAAACAAGGGACCACAACCGGTCAACGTGACCATTAACGGTCAATGTTCTCATTTGAGGACATACATTTCTGATCAACTCAGAATTCTTTCCTTTACATTAATTTGTGACTTTTTATCCTCGATATATCCATCCTTCACGAATCACATGAGCAAATTTTGAAATTATTGTACGTTAGATGTTGATTTAGCTGACATCGCTAAACACTTTCGCTCCTAGTTAGGGCGTATTAATGACTTTTTAGTTAAAATCTTATTCTAAAATTTAATTTTTCTCGGCCTGTTTTATGGTTGTAGTTAATTCGGCGTCAGAGGACTATGTAAATACAGAGAGATCTACAGAATTTAATGTTTTCAGAAGCTCATTCCAAACATTAGTAGCAGTAACATTGATTAACACAAATTTATTGTTACAGAAATGCGGATAATGATTTGGTATTTGAAACAATAGTGATTGATTTTGCCTGACGACTGTCAAGGTTTTAAAGTAACGGAAATGTAAATGTTCTCTTGGCTTCAGCAATTTGAAAAGTAGAAAAAAATGAGGTTATGTATTTTTCTTATATCTCGTAGATTCAAGATCTAATTAATTTTAAAAGCATGGGCATATTAATGACTTTTCGGCCACCGATCATATTTTCGGAACCCGATCATATTTTCTTAAACCATTTATAAGTCGAATGCATGTAGCCTTAAAAGAAGCGATACGCTTAAATTACTACAAAGATTACAGAGGTCAAAATATTTTTTGATTAATTACGAAAGAACTGATGTTATGTTAAGACATGTTTCCAATGAAATGCTTGACTTTTGTTTCCTTAGTACTCCATTAATTTTAATATTAGCCCTAATCTCGTTCTATTCTTATTTATAACGATTCTTTCATAGCGTTTCCTTCTAGTCCCCCTCTCTCTCCGGACTTACAAATAATGTTTGTGAAATGGGAATTTGTGGCAGAAAATTGTCTCCACTCCAGGCTCTCTTACCTTCGCCTCCGTTACTATTACCTTTGATGGATCACTCTTTTTGCTATTCTTTAGAACCCCAACCATCAATAACATCTCACGTTTTAATAAACTAAAGAAAGCTTATTTGTTTACAACGTAGTTGCATGATATACTAATTTCTAACTAATTTCTTAGTTATAATTATATTTTTAACCGAATATCTAAAATTCCAACATTTCCCTAGTTATATTCCTGTGTATCCGTTTATTTAGAACTGAAAATCTTTCTCTATTTTCATTCCTGTAGTGGATTAATTCAAAAGTGGGTGTTTGAAACCAGAAAAAAAACAACTAAAAGGCATTGTAATATAACTTTTATTTACTGCTTACTAATTAATTTAGTATTCATTTGAGCATCCTTATGGATAATTGGGAATGTACCAGTTTTTTCTCTGTTACGCATTTTACCTTGCACAGAGAGGTAGATATTTACCGGACTCAGTTTCATTCTAAACCAAATACGAATTCAAATCTAATTCAAATATAACACCTGAATATATATTCTTCTAGGCTAAATGGATTAGGAATTATAATCATTATCATACTTTTTTTGATCGGTATCATTTCAGCTAGGAGCATATACCTTCTGAAAGTATGGCCTCGGACAGAGAAAACATTAATTTGCTTACCATCAAAACGACAGAGTTATTGGTTTAAAGTTGCAATATCACATAGTAATTGAAATCCTGAAAAGTAATTCTCAGGAAATTATCGTTTTGCTCAGAAGGAGGAGTTTCAAACTCGTTCCCCATTTTTTCAAAATGAGTATTCATCTTCTTTTTCATCCTACGTATGACTGTGCCTCGAGCTCAGTCAAAAGTATTAAATAATTCTTGAATTCATTTCTTGCGTTCCTCTAAACTCATCTAGAAACACTGAAAATTTGAGTAGCTGCTCTCGTATATTTAAAAAAATAATTCTTTGGCCTCTTTTTTCCGAATGTGCAATCAAGCTGACGAAATATTCTTTTGAAGGAAGATTAGATACAACCACAATAAATAAATCAACAAACAATAAACAATATATGTTATTTTATAATAATAATAAATCTACTTGAAAATTAGCTAAATGCTGAAAATTAGCTTTTCTATTGAATATATTTTGTCAGTTGTGCGAAATCGCGCACTATATTGGACGCTTTGCACTATATTTTAGTTATTTTTACGGCTGATAACTGTAATGTCAGAAAAATATTCGCCGATTGTGCAGAATTTATTCCTGAACGAAACTTCTTCAAACGAAATAAAACTATGCAATGCTATTTCATCACATTTTTCTCTCATTATTATTGTAACAATTATTAAATATTTTAATATTGCAACATGTATCGTACTTAGTATAAGCGCACTTCGCATATATAGTGGAAAAGATTTAAAGAAAGAAAATCCTCCTAAAATTGTTGAAATCTAATCTCGGCCTTAAGAGTGGGTAGCCAGAACCACAACTCTACTGTAGCCAATATTAATTTTTACTGTAGCCTATAGTCATTATTGCCGATGAAATAGAAGATATAATTACTAAAAACATTGGGAAATTAAAGAAACTGTTTAAGAGATAATTTGAACCATTCACGTAAATAATATTACATTTTTAAAGAGTTTCGTAAGAGAATGTAAATATTAACGTGTAATATTGTGCAAAATTATCGGTAAAATAATTAAAAGTTAAATTTTTGAAAATTTAAACGTTTTAATGAATATTCAAACTTTATTATATTTACAAGTGTAGCAAAATCTTCAGTGAAGAAATTTGGAGATGTTTGTTGAGAAAATCTTAATAATGTATTTTTGTGTATTTCTCACGATTCAATTCAAAATTACTCAAAAACTATCCAAATTTTAAAAAGTTTGGAGATGGTCTCATTAAAGATTCAATTTTAAACAATAGGTTTCATTAAGGGAAATATCTCAACCTTCAATAATGTACTTGTAGCAGTGTAAAAGAAATTTGCAATTTTCAATTTTTTTAGAAAATGTCTAAAATATAAGTGTGCGAAATAAAGTATGTGAAATATTACAAAATACAATTCAAATTCGAGGGACCCGATACCAGCTTGATCGATTGGGGAACATTCATTTTGGTGAAAATCCTATGTTCTGTTTAGGCATCAGTGTTGTTCACACAGACGTTTTAAGACTTTACACTTTAGACTGACACACTGCACGGTATCAAGGATTTCGAAATATGGATTTTGACTCTACTACGTTTACGAGAAGGTAACATACGAGTATTACTTATAGGAATGAGAAAAGTCCACTTTTTCAATATTAGAGACACACAAAACTTGTATTATCGTGAAAATCTCATCGATATTTTGCAACCTTACAATTCTTTCTCTTTATATTTAGAAATGTCAAATATAGCAACGTAATGGATGAATATGGTGGGTGATAGTCATGCATTAACTAATGACTGAATTGGGAAATGACACGATTCTTGTGACCTTGTATTTCTTCTTTGCACATCCTCGTGCTACAACTCATTTGAAGAGAGGAATGCATCAAATTATTCATCTAATGCAGTTTTCCTGTCACATGAAATGCAGGTGGTGATGTAATTAGAGCGTAGTAAATCGATGAGGGTCCTGAGGTGATCGGTGAGAATCTCGGAAATCCTGCCCGGATATCCTTTACTCCATTTTCCCCAAACGTCTCATACAGTTTTACAGTTAAAAAATAATGGACGTGTATATAAATACATAAATGCCCGCGAGCCGCGGTTATCGCTCATAATACTCTGGATGGTCCTAAACAGTGTGACATCACAAGCATCTACTAAATTGCTGGGGCTGGTCCAACATCGGCAGAACAAGTGCATGGGGGAATGAAATTTAACTTATGGATTGTTTCAGAACAAAAGGCTGCAAAATTCCGTAGCAAATTCCTATACTTAAATTTTGGGACGACTTATTGATGTGGTATCTACGTTTCTTTCCAGAAAATTTATATTTTTAACACCGACTTTTAAACCTTGCTGCATTATACTGTATCCTGCTTCGGGTAGTATATGCAAATGTTATATTAAACTACTCTGAATTACAATATTTTACTATTTTGATCTAGAGAAACATGTAAAATTCTAATGTACTAGTGCACTCTTGTTGCCTACCAAATATTGTTCTTTCTAATTCTTTTTATTAGATGGTTAAGTTTAGATACCCATTATACATAACAATCCACATGACCCTCTAACTGAGAAGCACTGTTACCGCCGGGGGCTTCAAAACCCCCGGTTCTTTTAGACAGCTACGAAGATTTCTTGTAGTTTTACAAGACAGTTTTACATCTCAATTTTTTGACGTAATGATTACAATTTATAATTATTGCCAAAAATAAGTTGTCAGATTGTCTTACTAAGCCTTCAAAATCTTAGACCCAATTGAACTGGAGGAGGACATAGCAAAGCCGTAAAATTTCACAAAGGTTTTCTGATTTTTTAGTTTATAATTAGTGTTTAATGTTTTGTTATTCAAAATAATAAGCCAGGTAGTTGGGTTTGCTATAATATTAAACTTAGTGACTTTTTATGTTCTCCATTTGATTCAGTATTTATCCAATTTGATTTACTCACTATGTTGTCTCCAAACTCAGGTAGCATACGAAAATTTACTTAATTTATTTACTAAGAGTCCATTCCATGTAATTCCGCATCATTATTTACAGAATTTATCTTACCTATTAAGCATCACGTCTGATTTGCCCCTATGATATGATGACGTAATGTTCCTAAAAATTACGAAATTGTTTGGTCAAAAACTATCACACTTACACCGTATATTTTGCTATTAAAATAATTTTTGCATTCAGAAAGAGACTATACATGTAGAGGAATAATACATACTTAAACGTCATTTCTAATTTGCCTTCATATGGAACTTTCAAATTGTCATTTGTCGGAGGGTTGCATGTATTGGAACGAACGTTTTACTACTTCTCTCATTGCCTTTTTTCGTAGTATTTTGAATAGTAGTACCTTTATCATGCTCTAGAATTATTTCCTGACACAATGTATTGGAGACTAATGGGGAGACGAGTAGACACGAGTTTACTGAACTTCATCAAACCGTTCTTGACCTCTCCGAATAAAATAGTTTTCTTTTCTTTTTGCGGGTTACTATCCATGTAATTATATTTAACACGTACACAAAGAGACAAGAAATGTCGAATTCGAGGCTCTGCTGTTCTAAACACGATAAATTAGGAAGAGATTGACTTCTCCAAACACAAAACCTGTGAATACAAAAACAATTTATCAATCATAAATGAATGTACACTTTCTCATCTTTAGAACATACAGATCTGAAATAAAAAGCTATTCAACTATGATATGAAAAGATTGGATTAAAAAATTCTGGAAAACTATTTTGTTCTTGTGTGTATTACAAGAGATATTCTTACATCTCGTAAAACAAAAGCGGTACGAGACAAAGCGCGCGAGACGCCTCGTCCGTGTGGCAGTCCGCTTCTGCGGAAGGCGTCTTCGCTCTCGTTATCGGGGCCTCCTCGCAGCGACCAGATGCGACACTTTTTTAACAGCTTTATTTTCTATCTGTTCAATCCACCGATTTTACAGACATTTGCATTACTTAATCCTAGAAGTGGGTTAGGGCAGCGGGAAGCTCCTTCTCACTTTGCTACGTTTCCATGATTTAGTTTTGGGATTTTTTTAAAAAATTGAATTTGTGGCATTCTTTTGTTTGATGTTATGATTGAATATTTAGTATTTTTTATGTTCAATCTGCGTTCTTATTGAACCGCTTATGGGGCCGTAATGTAGATGCGAAATCTTCCCGCTCCATATTGCCCTTTCGGCGTGTGGCGCCGGTTGCCTACTTTGGGCGGGTTTCTGTTACGGTTGGGATGCAAAAATTGTTTCGGTTAAATTTGCCTACTAAGCGGGATGGGACATTTTCTCTAAACCTTGGTAGAAAAATTCACAATGATCTAAAGTAAATTAAAGAGTGTTCCATATCATGGGATTTGATATTAAAACATGAGAACATTTCAAGTTCGCCGATTCGGAACATGTAATTCGACGTTTCGAAATATGGAATACGTAATTTGCACTCTTATAATCCTTTTATGAAGAAGGTAATTTTGAAATGATTTTATAAGATTGGAACTTTTTTAATTTATAAATGAATAATTATCAGGTTTTTATTGTATTACTTTATGGACGTCCAATGTATTAATAGTGTTGATGTTCTGGTTTGTATTAATGGCCCTGAAGATGGAATTACATATTCTGAAACGTCGACAAATTTGACGACAAATGACAAATGTTTGACTACCAATGGCCAAATTCTACCTGTGATTCGGAACATTCTTTAATTTTCTCAGAACGTTTTTGATGAAGAGAGGGGGGGGTCGTTTGAAAGCGGTCGTGGGGCAGAAGGGGCTCCTCCCCCTTTTCCCTCATCTCTTCAGGGGGAGCGCGTTCATCGAGGCATCAAGTTCTCAAGGTTCTGCTTAATTGCCGTTCTCTCTTGCAACTTATGTAAAATCAACGGCGCAATGAGTTTATTCTGTAAGTCATTTACATCTACAAGAGTATTTTCGCGTAGAACTTCCCTATTCATCTCAGCCACTCTGAGTATATGAAATTGCATATATTCCGAGATGGAATTCAAATATCTAAAA
This sequence comes from Acheta domesticus, assembly GCA_031308135.1. Lineage (NCBI taxonomy): Eukaryota > Metazoa > Arthropoda > Insecta > Orthoptera > Gryllidae > Acheta > Acheta domesticus. The sequence continues at coordinate 8,804,723 of JAHLJT010002406.1, read as the reverse complement.
CTGCGTAAAAATTGAACTGGAGGATGCCACTTAAAAAATGCAAAAACTCGAAAGCAAATGAGATAATTATGTGCATGATAAATTTTAATGACTTCGAGTAAACTTTCAATTTTTTCCTTACCTTTCACGGAAAATAAAGATCTCATGTTTTGTGTATGTCAGCTGGTAATAATTTATTTGAATCGGTAAAACAAGACGTCGCCTCTGTAAAATTCGTAAAAGGAATACAGCATATACATGAGAGTAAAACGGAGAACAGCTATACGCATTGTTCTTCCCTCGTCAGATTTTTCACATGTATTCTGTTTGTGCAGAGTAGTGTTAATTTTCAATATTTTGTTAATTATATCAAAGAACTATCTCTGAGTCCAGAGTTTGAGTAGTTTCAACTACGTCCTCTTTACGCGCATTTGTAGTGTCTGCCAGGATAAAGTTCGCAGGTCAAGTCCTCTGATGGGTGATTTTCTTGGTTTCGCAGATCACTTCTTGGTGAATGGCAGAGTAACAACCCTATACAACAGATCATGAACCAATGACCAACATGGCCAATGACCTTGGGCCAACAGACCACGGGCTGTTGAATGTTCCCTTTACGTGGAATGTTCCCTTTACTCAGCATCTCCAATTCGCAATGGGATACCCTAGGCAACAATATCGAGTTTTGAAAAACGTTAAACACAATTAAAACCAAGGCGATGAAGCTGAAATTTTAAAATAAATAGTATGTAGATGGCAATGATTGTAATCAATTTGATCCGAAAAGAGAATAACGTATTGAAAATGAAAAGTAATGTTCGCAAATGTCATGTCATGCAAGTACAATGCTATTGAAAATGGTGGAGTAAATTACTGGTGCATTCGAAGAAGGCGTAGACCGTCCTCAAGAAAAAAAGCTTTATGAACGGGATTTAGAAAGAGGAAAGCGCGAGGGTGAAGGAGGCAATGAATGGCGATGTGTGTGGGGTCCGAGCAGCAGCAGCCGAGAGGGCGTTGGCGGCGGCACAGGCCAAGTGCGCAGTCACATGCACACTACACACTGAAGCGTACCTCGGGATGACTTTAATCAGTGATTGATCTGTCAAATTGTAGGTCCCGGATTTTCCAAATTTTTGGTCCATGAATTATTAATTTGATAGAAATTTTTAAATAGTATAATAGAATTTGATTATTTTAAATAATACTCATAATCATAATAATAATCATAATAATTAGTAATAGTGGTAGCACTGGCTCTATCTTAAAATAATAATGATAGGAAATAAAAAATAGGGTTCATAATGATATTTTATAGTCTTCTGCTAATAACCTAGTTTTAACAATAAAATTATCGATTGTTACTCAGGAGGCATTTTTTCAGATTCACTATCCGCCAAAATATTTTCAAAAAATTTAAAAAATCAAACATTTCTGTGTCAATCAAGAACGTTGCAACTGCTCCTGGTGGCACAATTACTTATTGTCTACAAAAATTCGCATTATGGGTAACACAGCGTGACGTTTCTGGCGAGTATTTTCTTGTTGAAATATTTCTTTTGTGCGTTGCACACTCATAATAGAAATACATTTTAAACATAAGAAAAAATTTGGCTGGCTTAGTGTATGAGGCAAAAAGTTTTGACCAAACTACTTTAAAAAATATTAAAGTTTTATTACAAAATTAGGTTTAATTATCGTCTATCTGATGAGTCACGTCGTCACAATTCAATGCGGAAAAGGCACCACAGTAATCTACAGCGTTTAACTACTGCAGATGACTCGAACCCCCCCCCCAAGCAGGTATTTTTTAATTCATTCAGAATATTCATGAAGTGTTCAGTTAAAAATTCGTCTTGTCGAGAGAAATCGAATACTCTAATGATTATATCTGTGAATGTCTTGGAAAACCCAAAAAACGTTTTAGGATCGTATCCCTTTCCCAAAAGTAAGCTTTTTCAAGAAATATCTCGAATGTTCTAGAAAGATTCGAAAAAAATTGACTCTTGGTCCGAAAGGGGGATCGACAGAGTCCTATCCGTTAGAAGTTAGCAGTTGGATACTGAGGTTACCCGATTACTGTTCGTAGGATTTTTCAAAAAACTATTTTCCCGAGAGAAGATGTGTATATCTGATGGAGCCTGATCCTGTACCCACTATTGGGAGGGGAACAAATTGTCCAAAACTTATTGTGTTATTATTTCATTAAAAAACTACATGAACAACTAGTGATGTTCTTATATAGCACAGGCGTTATTTGTGGTATGATTGACGGCCAAGTAAAATTATAATAACTGAATTAAATAGTTAAATATATTCTCATATTTAAGCCATGTCTTGCAAAACATTTCAAATGTCTGTAAACACAGCACAGTATCTATTAACTAACACCATATACATCACTCATAAAAAATCGATATTTTCACGCAAAATGGAAGCTGGGAGTGGGGAATGGGAGCTGGGTGCGCCCAAATGAAATTTCTGTCGATATAATACTGTCGATATAATTTCAAACTCGATTATCTCAACGAAACATAGATTGAGCGCCACAATCCCTTATTTTAAAGGAATAATGACAGCGTTGCCAGCTGCGTCATTGATGAGGCCGGACGCGACATGCGGGCTCACAAGGTGCACCAATGATTTTGGACTTTCTGAATTGGGCATTCTACAAATGGGATCATACGAGAGGCATTATTTACGTTTTCTTCCTAAGTAGGAAATAATTTAGATATATATTGAAAATTGTATTATTTATTTTCAATATAATACCCTTCCAGATCAATACACTTACTCCAATTTTCAATCAAAGAAGATATTCCAGAAAAATAAAAATCCTTTTTCTATTCTTCGAAGTACTCATTTACAACACTTGTTCACTTGTTCTTTGGATACAAATCGGCTACCACGCAAGTTTAGTTTGAGATCTCTGAACAGAAATGAATTACTGGGGGCTAAATTTGGGCTATGAGGTGGGTAGCGTAATTTTTCAAAATGACAGTCCTTCTACAAAAATTGCAGCAATTGATTTTCGGGACTTTCTCAAGGGCGCATTGTCGTGAAAAAGAAGCTCATCTTTAGACTGCTGCCCACGACGCTGCTCCTTCTTGGCATTCCTTAAGTTGAGAAGACTGATAGCATAGGATTTTCCAGCAGTTGCTTTCTTGTTTTCCATGTTCTCTGTAAGCAGAATACCCTGCGAATCCCAAAAGCCGATGCCATTCGTTTGCCAGCAGATGGTTGCATCCGAAACTTTTTGGGAATTGAAGAACCCTTATGTTTCCATTGCATTGATTCTTGTTTTGTTTCAGGAACCCAAAAATGTACTTACATTGCATATGACCATGACGATGTGAGCAATACAAATTCCTACTCAAAAAATCTCAAATTCCCCTCACACATTTCCCTCGCCATTACTTATGCAGTGGCGTGAGCATTCTGGGAACCCATATTGAACCAGCTTTTGATACCCCTAAATTATGAAGAATGCTCAAACCTGTTGGCTGAGACAGCCCGAACTCTATTTATTGTTGCCACTTTGACTCGCCTCTTTTGCTTCATAAAATCTTCTATTTTTTGCACATTTCGGAACAAGACAGTTCTTCAGGTCTCTCAGGGCGCGGGTCGCCTTCGAATAATTCTCTGCCCACTTTAAACTGCTTGGGCCTGTATGCTAGTGGACATGGAGAGGTGCACTGTCACAGAATACTGCATCCGTGAATGGATTTCTTTGGGTCTGGTGCCTTCCTTCGTGAGACATTTGATGACTGCTCGGAGCTCGAACTTCGCCTTATCCATGACTGTTTGCACTCCACTGATGTTGGCCACCTATTTCTCTGCGATTAGTGAACGAAATGGCCTGAATCTTTGAATAAGTCGTGTTTAGGCATGTCTGCACTTGCAACAGTTTGCGCGCCCCGTTCAACAGTCAGTAACTCGGTTAGGTATAAAAGTGCCCTCAGTCTCTCCGACGTTAAATACGTCTCTGAGTAAATTGGTGTTGTTTTGAAGAGTGAATGCTGTAACTCATTCTGGGATTCTAATTGTGTATTGCAAAAACTCAAAAAGATACGAAACTATGTATGAATTTGAAACGCGTGAAAAATTCCGGTTTAAAATAAGAAAAATGTCGCGAAATATGAGAGTAAAGTATATCCAGCGTTACTCACATTTGGCGCCAATGTGAAAAGGAGAAAAGTTTGAATAGAATGGTACCAAATCGTCAAATTTGTATCGAAAACCAACGCGTAGAACTGTCGTAAATATTCGTATGTAATCCGAGCTTGACTGCTCAAGCGGAATCCGACGAGCCTGCGTCACTTCCGCCTTTGGGCATTCTGTTGCTTATGAGATGGAAGTGCAATGATGGTTGACCCAGATCCGTTGCACCCACAGAGGTTTCCTTATATGCGGGAGTAGAGCCTACAATTCGTCTTGGGTCGGAACTAAAAGTACTTTTAAAAATTTGTAGTATAATCAAAGCAATGAAAGCATTTTGCGAATGGCTGCATAGCCTCTTGGGGGAGCCTCCATGCCCTGTGTTACCCAGTACACATCGCGGTGAATCTAAATGTATAGCAATTGCATGTGTGGTACCCTCGGATATGTGTATTCATATCGAAGAAAGACATTGTCGCGGAGACTTGATTACTTGATATTATCTATCAACAAGGCAGACTTCTCTTGTCTTCTCTTTTCTCTCGTATTGAATCAAAATGTGAAACAAGAGGGCTAGAGCGTAGATCTCCAGAGTCAATGTAAAAAGGTCATGTATCCCGGTCGAAATAAAATGTCTGTCACATTTAGAGGCAATGTTACCATCAAACGTGTTTCAGTGCATCAACTGATGTCACTGCTGAGCCTCTAACCGGGAGGTCCTAGGGTTTGAGTCCAGACGATGGCAGGATTTTCGGCTGTAGCTTGTCAGCTAGGTCGAATTCAGCCGCTGTCTGAAGGAAATTTGTAGCGGCTGGCTACTGTGATCTGTAGTTTTCGGTGGTTTCTCCGATCAACACCAGGCGAATGCCGGGGTGTTGTATCCTAGCGAACGAGTCACGGGCCGCGCGCGATCTTTCCTCTTCTTTGTTCTTTCCTCAACCCTTACTTACTCACACGTACACACAAAACACCTCACTTGCACTACACCACCGCACTTGTCGGGAGACCTGTTGGGGGCTTAGAGCTTGTCCCGGCTGGGGCGGTGCCCCCCTGGTGGGAGATACCTGGTTTAGAGATCCTCTCAAGTCGACGTAGATCGGCGCCAGATCTCGCTATCCAGCGGGGGAAGATCACCGCCACCTCCAACAATGAAATCATGCACTACACTTTTGTTACTAATGATCTTAGCAGTTAGCGCGTCCGAAATCACTAATCAATCAATCGATTGAGGCAGTGTCACCTATAAGATGTTGTTGTTAGCCAACGCCCACCGTTGGCATGTTAGTCATTTGGTGACGCGCTGACCAGTATAGTCGTGTAGTTTTTTCACTCAGCGTGTGGGGATCTGCACGCCCACAAATGGTCAAGCGCGTAGGTGGTGAATCACTGTTGCTCATTTAGCGTTACTCGGAGGACCTGTGTGATAGGCCACGGATGCGAGCAACTTTGTCTCCGCTCTGAATTATTGTTGTTATTGTTATTATTATTATTAATATTATTATTATTAATGAATTAGAATGTAATAGGATGGTGGTGAAAGGTGAGATGTGATCGTGGGCCTTTTGAAACCCTGCATTCGTCTTTGACCGAGGGAAACCACGAAAACCGCGGTCAGGACCGCCGGCTCGGGGATGAAACCCGGATCACCCGATAGCGAAGTTAGCGCGCTACGCACTGAGCAACTTCTCTCGCTGTTACGTATAAGATCACAAGCTGGATAAATTGTCCAACACATAATTTTACACAGATAATAATCAAATAATTTTGGCAGATAGTTACGTAGAGCCAATACACTCATTGTACATCCTCATAATTAAACCAAGATAATCATCAAAAGAAATTTTATACAATAGGCAGATATTCGAGCTGAAGTGTAACAGAGACATACAATGGACAATTTAAACACCAGTGAAGAAATATGAAACCCCTTTACGTGCATAAGTTCAGAAATTCTTTAAACTTGTACGAGTGAATGTTTTCGATAAATTTATCGCGCGCGGCAAAACTTGTAAACCTTTGTCATTTGCGAGTTATGCTAAGATAATTACAAACTTAGAAATTCCTACTTCTTACAACACTGCCCTGTATTCGATAAATTAAAGTTGCAAATGAATTAAATAATTGAAAACAAAAATATTTACTATTAATGAACTACGCACTATTGACTTCACGAAAATAACATGAATTGGTGTCCGAATCTGTTTGCTGTATGTAAGGCCAACAATTCGTTTATCAACACTGAATCTACACATCTGAAGGCATTCAACATAATTAGTTTCCATAGTAACAGTGCTTGAATGCTTATTCAACTTTAGCTTCTGCACCAATAAACATTTGCATAGTATGTAGAAAATGATAAAAAACATTTAGAGAATTTTATTGTAAATAATATTGTAAATAATTGCGTAATTGAATTTTAGGAAACGCAATTATTTACAAAAAATGTTTAACACTGTTCAATACTACTTTCTGTGAAATTTTACTGGTAATGTTTCGCCTACCTGGGAGGTCTCTTTTGGAATAAGATTCATCCGATGTTTAAAGGAGATTCAAACTAATAAAAACCATTGATGTTTGACAGAGAAATTTGGGAACAATGAGTGATATTTTGTCATTACTTTCTTTTCGGTCCACCTTCACGAAGTTATTAAAAAAATATCGAACAAGTACTTCGGTAATTTTCTGATTTCGATTTTAGAACTACTACTTCTGTTAGTCTCAAGTTTCTGTAGGTTTTTCAATTGAATATCCAGCTCTTCAAATTAGTATTATGAGTTACGCTTGTTGCGAGGGAATGAAAATCACCTCTTTGTATTTAGCTCATAAGTGTGGGCCATTGTAGAATGTCGTTTCGACAATGATAATTGATCTAATTGGCATAAGTGGATTTCTGTTGATATAGTTATCTGACACCTCTATTCAGAAATTCTAAAAAAATGGTGACGTAACATCAGTGTGCCGCCAATACGTTGTGAGGTTATTGATTGTGTCAGTTATGTCTTGAGAGGTATTCATTACTCATCTTCGCATCTCACTCAGCCTTTACATACTCCGTCGATTCACGTGGTCGTTTTCTATATTTATTAGTTTAATCCATTTCGAAGACTTATCCATGATATTTAATCATCATCTCTTGAACATCCATTATTATTATTACTTGGTTTTACAATGCACAAAGCTGTAACTGAGCATTAATAAAGATGCCGAATTGATGCTCCACTTAGGGAACTTCCTAAGCAAATTTGTATCACGTCAATTATTTGGACACACTCTTGAGTACCTTTTTCATTAAAATTCACGATTGCTTAGCATCTTCTCACAAAGCAAACAACTCAAAGAAAGTAACTGTTCTTTTTGTCTCTCAAGTTGAACATTAGTTAATAATATTAATATTATATATTCTTCCTTCGATAAATACTTCGTAAATGTGTACTAACGAAGGAATTGTACGCAAACGTCAATACTGAACCAACATTCTACTTGTTTCTGTGTTGGTAATTCATATTTGTGTGAATTCATCATATTATGCGAGTCAAAGAATTTGACCAGCCAATCGTAAAGTTATTAGTAATTCGTAACGAGCCATTCGTAAACGTCCCGAGGTACAACCAGCCATTCGTAAAAGTAATTATTTTCACCTGATAGTTATGAGTTGCGGGCAGTAGCACTTTTTTCTTGCATTTTCTCTAAACGGCTTCTATACCTAGGTTCCTCTGGTCCATTATTGTTTTTTGGAGATAAATCGTAATGTTTCCCCGGCGAAGAAACACACTGTGGTTAAAAATTAGAGTAATTAAAATTAAAAATTAAATTTTAATAATAATTTTATTAAAATAAAAATTTAATTTTAATTTAAATAAAAACAAAAGAGTAGTTACGGATTCGATGGTGTAACGGTTAGCGTACTGTCATACCCAAATTCGCGGGTTCAAACCCGATCGAAGCCGTGGATTTTTAAAAATCCTTCGTACGCCTTCCTTCGGAGGGGAAGTAAAGCCGACTGTCCCATGTTAGTAGATTTACTTGCATGTAAAAGAGCCTCAATGACTCCTCAAGCCTAATTGACGCCTCTGTCGCCCGAGATAATACCTTCTTTCTCCGCTAGTTGGTGAAAGGAGCGTAGTGAAATTTGCGTGGTCAGACGGAAGAGCAGGCCTGATGGCCCGAGTCTCGCCACGTAAAATAAGGCATTAACTAACTTATCAATAAACCATGCTTTGTCTTGTGGCATTGTAAGTATTCCTTGTTTCAGGTATTGTGGATGACGTGCGTTATACTTGGGTAATGTGCTAATGGTTCAAGTAATGTTTGTAGTGGATTTCAGTTTCATTCCTTAGTTGATCTAGATATACCTCTATCTATACCTCTAGCCGACTATCTTCACGCTTCGCGCATTTTCGAGTTGGCAGCGATGCTCCGACCTTCATTCTTTGTGGTTTACATAAAACAATCTTAAATCTGTCCACAGTAAAATTTACAATGCACTTTTGTGCCCAAACTAGGTAAAAAATCCTCGGGTGAAATTAAACTCTTGCATTAATAATGAATAAAAAATATATATACAAAATGTAGCACAGGTTGTTTTTCTTTCATTTTAAGATTTACATTATTATTCATTTCCCCTTGTCAAATAGATCTGAGAAACGCTTCCCTTAACAAATACTTTTTAATCTGGTGAGAGAGCTACGTGACCATGGACAAGGTAAGCTTCTTTTAAAAACGCATCCATGTGTCCGAAGATTGGCCCGCTTGAGAGTATCAAGACAGTCGCCAATAGAATTAAATTTATTGCTGTATTTTTAAAATCCCACAATTGCCTCACTTACTCCAACAGCCCTTCACATAACCTCAAACGCACTTCAACTACCGAATTGCGCGCCGTGAAATGTAGTTTATGCAATTAGTTTATAAAGCAACATTATAAACGAATTGCATACGCTATGTTTTTGTGTGATAGCATTGTAAATTTCTTAGAGAATCAAACTTAATTTTGCCAAACAACTTTCCTGTGATGTCTCGGGTACTTGACATCCTTACGAGAAAACTCTGGCCGGCTGTTCCGTTTACTTCAACCTCTCCCCGATTCTCTCCCTGCGATTGGCTGAGTGTGTGATGACGCAATCATTCGTGCCAAATATCTAATACGTCATCCTTTGTGCCGTAAAACTCCCGATTATGAAGGATTTTTTCAACAGAAAAGGTCGTTTATAATGCTGAATCGTACCATGTTGCATCAGTAGCAGCAAATTCTGCTGTAATTGCCGTGTAATTCTGCTTGAAATGTTAACAAATTTTAATCAATTATTATCTCCACAAGGGCTCCAAATATTTAATTTCTCACCTACTTTTTAGGCAGTAGAGAGAAAGCATTGTAATGCTGCGAAAAGCGGCGAATTTTGTCTGTCTCTTGTTGCTGGACGTTGGTATCGGAAAAGTAGATAAATCTTGTTCATATATGTAGTAAATTACTTCCTCTAACACATTGTGTAGTAAAATACACGTTTGGTGGATCCTTGATATCGAATAATTGGATTACGGCAAAATGTCTGTCCGTGTGTCTATCTGTAAACAATGCTAGTGGCTAAATCGAAAACAGAAATTTTACCACAATCGATCTGACAGAAGCCGCGGTATTTGAAAGGGATATTTTGATTTTTGGCGGTACTTTGCATGAAGCTTCTTAAATGTTTTCAAAATTTTCTAAAAAATAGATCCACATTTTTTCTTTATTTTTACTTCCCTGTATACGTGCGTATATACGGAGTAATACACATTGTATAGGGAAAGTTAATGCTGCGTGAAAAAAATGGTGAGTTTTTGGCAGAAAAAAATTCGTTGCCGGGCCATGATAACGAAAAAGTGGAAAAATCCAGTTGCTAAATTAAGGAAAAAATCCCCTAGCACGTGGCGTAGCCAGAATCTCTGTTCTGTAAGTCCTTGATACCGAAAAACCAATTGAAAGAAAACGTCCGTCCGTCTGTCTGTCCGGTGTATGTGAACGACACTAGCGCCTAAACTATGCGTACGATTTCCTCCAAATTGAAGAAACCCCTGTCCATCTGGCCTGAATCGAAGCTCTGAGATTTTGAAAAACATTAATTAATTTTTGGATATTCCCTGGTCGATCTGGTTCGAGTCAAAGCTTTGAGATTTTGAAAAAGATTCTATAAAATTTGGGGGTACTTTAATGAAGCTCCCCGGACATTTTGAAAATTTTCTCAAAAGCGACTCCAATTTTTTTTCTCTCTCATATAGCAAAATACGCGCACAGAATGGCGTAGCTCACATTTTCGGTGCACACTCTGAATTTTAGAAAATCCCAAATTTAGAATTAATGCGAAAAAGTGTATGTTGTTGTAGCATTATTAGTTCATCTACACTTCTGGGAGTTTACAGTGATAGCTGTTTCGCTATTTTAAGTTTTTTTAGGTGGCTGTCGTTTTTTCCCGCCACTTAAGCAAACGAATTACTTTACTTTGCCTTATGTCGTCCAGATTTTCTGCTGTGCTGAATCGTTGGTTATTGACCTCTTGGTTGACCCATTGGATCTCTTAGGGAATTTCATTCTTTGAATACTGATTTTTATGGCATTACTACTTGCACAATATTGGAAGATTTAGAGACAGTCTTCCCACAAATAAATAATAGGAAATTCTAACTTTTTCCATCATCAGAGCGGTGTTTGAATAATTTTTGTCACGAACCGAACTCATTAACGCTTATTACCGCTGTTGTGTTGTTTGGGGAGAAGCGGAGTGCCGCCCTTTTACCCTCACGCCTAGCTGCAAGCTTCCTAGCGATGGAATTTCTCATCGGCCTCATCACGTAATCACTCAGCTCGTACGAGCACTTGTGCGTATTAAACCTCTTTACATTTCCATGTTAAATTCTACATTTTTTGGAATCAGGATATTTGAAAAGAATTAATTGACTGATGTTTTCAGGCATGCCAACTGACATGCTCACTAGTAATAGTCATCCCATTAGCGTAGTGAACGTTGTATACCGGGAGGTGATGCTGTTCCTCCACAGTTGAACGGCGTCGACCTAAATGTCGGCTTGTGGGGGACACGAAACATAGATTCTGACTGCAGATCTCAGAATAAGTAATTTACTATAAATAGAAACAAGATTTATCCACTTTTTGCGTTACCAGGGTCCGCAATAAGAGTTTCTCGGTCGAAAATTCGCCGTTTTCACGCGCACGGTGCGCGTGACATGACTTCTCTTTTTGACTCTTAATTACTTTCTCTTCTTACGAAGTATGTGTGAGAAAGTAAAAAAAGTGGAGTAACCTGATCAATTTGCGGCTTTGCTGTTTTCGGATTTTTCTTATTAATGAATTTTGAAATCCCTCGTAATAGTTGAAACCATGTTTTGGGGGCACAATACTCATTATCATGTTCTTGATTACAGCGACTGAACATGTTAATACGATTAAATTGCTTCCAATTTTCTTTAAATGTACTAACATGGCATAAGACTTTTACGATAATTATACACATTGTTTTATTTTGTTTGTTTTAATAAGAACTGAAATTAGGTAAAATCACACGCGAACTCACCTTCGTATTTTATTGGGCAAACAGGTTATGTTGGGTCCACAAGTTTGCGATTCAATAGGACCAAACATGTAGAGGAAAATTAACAAATGCTAGCTGTCGATAATATTCGGTTCTTCCGCCTTTCAATTTTTTAAAAATTTAAGACGTGTCGGTGGAATGTAATACGATGTTATTTTATTTGTAAAATTATTTCACATGGTCGTGTATCATTTCTTTATTAGTAATATTTAGTGAGAATGAATTCCAAATATTTGTAGAAAGTTCATTTCACATTCAATAACACTAATTTTATATCCGTTAGTTCCATTTAGTAACTGAACTAAGAGCGAGAAGAAATTGTGACGAAACGGCGTTTTTCTATTGATTCTTTTCATTCAAGAATAGAATCATCTTCTTCAAAGTCAATGATTGGGGATTTGCCTAACACAACATAAGTTAAGAGATTTTAAACGACCTCTTATCAAAAAAATTGATAATTGATATTATCCTATTCCATAACTGCGTATCATATGTAAATGACTGTTGTAGTATGAATACAAAAATTGTTACTTCTTTAAATAGTCTATATTCGTACGCATGTTCAAATTCTGATGATACAATAAAAATTAAGTTGCATTGAGTCAAAATTGACTTTATTTTCATCTTGCATAGTTGCATTTTCAATTTATTCTAAAGTGTACAATACTACGGCGGTACTGAAATTTGTTTTGCACAAGAACAAAATATTATCAATAGTATTTTTCTTTATCCCATATACGACAGTATCTCATTTGCTGCAAAATTTGACAACATATCATGATCACAACATGTAATATTTTAATTCGTAATTTTGTAAACAGATTTAAAATATCAAACCTATAGGCTTTCTTACTTAAATATAAACAAGAAAATGTTTTTCTTGAGATTTGGAGATAACGTTGCTTAGATGAAAGATTTTTCGGATTGTGTTCTCTGGCCACTATAGACAAGAGTTGTACGTCGTAGATGTGCTCTAAGCCAAAATCACACGTTATAATAAATTCATTGGGGCAAAATTGTGATTTCAAGCCACATATGAAACAGTGTTATAATGCAGAGTTAGCCACCGAAGCAATAGAATCCACGACTATTCACCAACGCGTTAACTCCAGAGGCATGTATAAAGACCATGTTATTGACGAACATCATTTGCGTTGTGAAAACACGAATCTCCACTCAAACTATCGCTTATCTTCATTGGGTCTTTTATGACTTCGGAATCGTAGTTCGACGACGCTCCCCGTGTTTCGAGTTTGTTTTTAACTAAATGGTTGATATCAATGCTCGACCACAAGATCACGCTCTACCACGTTGGGAGACAAATTTATCACTTACAAGTAAACTTTTTTGGGGAATATGACGAAAGTATTTGGGTAGAGGAACGATGAGGTCAATATTCCTCGATCATGTGGCCCTAATGCTACATGGAATATGAAGCCACAATATTCGTGGAGAATTCAAAATGCTCTTCAATTTTTGTAATAATTTTTTAAATGGAAAATTGTTATATAACATCTCAATTGAGTTAATTATACTGTTTGTGTAATTAACAGCTATTTTTATAACCTGGAGAAACGATAAAATGCCATTGAGATACGTCTGGGCTCATTTAAAGTCATGTGAACTAAATACTTAATGAAGCCTAAGCATATCTTTTCAAAGTTTATTGTTTATGCCTACCAAATTACAATAATTATCCCCTTTATAGCACTTATGAAACTTAAAACTTTCCAAATTCAAAAGTTTTGAAGAGATGGTGTACTTGAGTACAAAATTTCTGATTTGTTCTATGTAAACAAGTTAATAATGTTTTTGAATCTTCATTTACTATATTTTATTTTTCATTTTTAATTATATTTAATCTATACTAACATTCCAAAAAAGGCAATTGATTATTGTGGTCTTAGACCTGGTTAATTCGGCAAAAGGACTGAGTTGTTTAAGTAAATTTCTTTCTCGTTTAACGTTAAAACATTAAATTATTCATTCTGACTGTAATGAGTGCAAAAAACATCAATCTTAATATAATCTGCCTAACATTTTCGAATCAACTCTAAGGTTTTATAGGTAGATTTGTGAATTCTCCTCAAATCACCAACTTTGAGGCCAAGTTCTTCAATTCACTCTTGACAATGTGCAGATTACATCTATGCATCATCGTGATAATTTTTCAAATTCAATCTGTAACATCATCGCACTAGTGGTTCTGAGATAAAAACATCTTATTCTCGAGATGTACAAAACATCCAAATCATAACGGCAACCTCATTAATGTTGCTTGATATACATCCGTATTCTGCCCCCTCTGTAGCAGTATTGGAATCCCGGCATCGATTCCTTATACACTTTGATTGAGGGTGTAGGTAAATCTACAGGTATCTGATCTATTTTCTTCGAGACGTGTTGTATTGCGTCGAAAAGAAGGAAGTCCTTTGGGAATATTTATTCCTCCCGAATCGCTAATAACGGGAGAGATGGCTCAGTGCATCAACTGGTGTCACTGCAGCCCCTCTGACCGGGAGGTCTTACGTTCGAGTCCCGACGGTGGCAGGATTTTCGACACTGACTTGTCAGCTAGGTCGCATTCAGTCGCTGTCTGGAGGAGAATTCTAGCGGCGGGCTGATCTCATCGGTAGTTTTCCGTGGTTTCTCCGATCAACACCAGACGAATGCCGGAGCAGTACTCTAACAAACGGGCCAAGGGCCACGCGCGATCTTTCCTTCCTCTTCCTTGACCTATCCTCACACACTTACATTAAAATGCACTACATTACCACTCATGCCGGGAGACCAGTCGGGAGCTTACAGCTTGTCCCGGCTGGGGCGGTGCCCCTCTAGTGGGAGACACCTGGTTCGGGGAAAACCCCGCTAGTCAACGGTAGGCCGGCGCCGGATCTCGCCATCCAGCGAGGAAAGATCACCGCCACCTCCCGAGGAAAAACACGCACTAAACTTACGGGACTAATGACCTCAGTAGTAGACGCTCCCGGAATCACGAACAATGAGTCAATCGCTAATGGAGACCCCGCGGCAGTCTCCCTCTGATCAACGTACAAGTACACGCGCACACTTGGGTCACCATTAGCGATTGACTCATTGTTCGTGATTCCGGCCGCGTCAACTACTGAGGTCATTAGTCCCGAAAGTCTAGTACGTACTTTTCATCGGGAGGTGGCGATGATATTTTTCCCACTGGATGGCGAGATCCGGCGCCGACCTTCCGTCGATTAGCGGGGTTTTCCCCTCAACCAGTATCTCCCACCACTGGGGCACCGCCGCAGCCGGGACAAGCTCTAGGCTCCCGACTGATCTTCCGGCATGTGTGGTAGTGTAGTGCATGTTAGTGTGTGTAAGAGATGAGGATAAAGCAAGGAAGAGGAAGGAAATATCGCGCGCTGTCTGTAGCCCTCTGTTAGGGGTCTGTTAAAGCATTCGCCTGGTATTGATCGGAGAAACCATGCAAAACTACAGATGAGAGCAGCCGGCCGCTAGAATTCTGCTCCACATAGCAACTGAATTCCACCTAGCCGACAAGCTAGTGTCGAAAATCCTGCCGCCTTCGGGAGTGGAACCTAGGACTTTCCGGTCAGAGGTTTAGTAGTGACATCAGTTGATGCAATGAACCATCTCTCCCGGTGCACAACGATGTTGCTGCTGAGCTCTCGCAGGCGGCCCGAAGCGGGAAGAAAGAGCGCGGTTTTCGTGTTCGAAGAGTGTTGACGACAAGGCAGGGCGAGGCGAGGCGCGACGTCTCTGCAAAATTCTCTTTCTTTAGTGACCTCATTTATAAAGATTGGTTGCGTGTGAGAGCCGCAAAGGGAAGGTATACTACTGAAATAATACAGAAGGCGATTTTTTCAAATTTGATTAAAAGTAAATCGTTCTTCCCAACGAGAGTGTCAAAATATCGAAAAAAATTATTTTGTGCTTATTACAAGTGTATGCTTGCGTGTGGCGTGTTTCCACATAGTTGTGGCATCCCTGTGATCCAGAGCGCTGGTGGCAGTTCCTTTGTGGAGAGTTGTTATGTTTTAGCACAGTTGTGCTAAACCAGCATGCCAAGTTTAGTTACTCCTGTTATAATGCAATTCATCCAGCAGTGACATCAGTTGATACAACGAACCATCTCTCCCGGTGCACAACGATGTTGCTGCTGAGCAACGACGATAGCCATCTCCGATAGCGAGCGTCGAAAATCCTCGGGATTCGAACTCTTCGATCTGTCTGTCGGTCAGGGAGGCTGCAGGAGACAACGATGTTGCCGAGCTCTCGCAGGCGGCCCGAAGCGGGAAGAAAGAGCGCGCCCTTCGTGTTCGAAGAGTGTTGACGCCGAGGCGAGGCGAGGCGAGGCGAGGCGCGACGCGGCCGTCGCGGGGCGGGCGGGCGGCTGCGGCCGGCGACGCGGCCGCAAATTGCCCCACTGATTGGGTCCCGTCCGTTTCGGATGGGTAATGCCGCCCCTCGCGCGCCGCCGCCGCGCGGACGCCGCCCTCGCTTCCCGGCGCGCGGGCCGTCAAAGGCCCCGCGATCGCGCCCCAGCACAGCCCCGCCCCCTTCCCTCCCCCTCCCCCTCTCTTCCCTGGAAAACTCCAAAGCTGTGGCAGAGACAGCCAGGCCAACTATACGGCGATTTTTCTAACTCTGCCTCTCAAGGCCCGTCTGCGATCGATATCGCTATGAATATTCAATTAACACTTTCACTGCCAGACCCTCTGGTGATCATTTAAACCCGTGTGCCATTTTTGATATGTAGGTGGGATTTCATTGGGTAAGATATACATTCATATATCTTGAGAACTATCACACATAAATGTATTGTTTCAATTTTTATCTATATATGTATGTATTACGTGGTTAGGCGGAAGAGCGGGCCTGATGGCCCGAGTTTCGCCACATAAATAAAGTCACTATTATTATTATTATTATTATTATTATTATTACATAATTTATTGAAATTTTAAGGATTGTATATGATACAATTTATTCGTCACAGTTCACGTGGAATGGAATATGTCACGGTATTTCCCTCTTTCTCAGTCGCGCCGCTAGGTATCGCTTGATCGCGACTGTATCAAGTAGTGCTCGATACGGATTGCAGGACCGAGAAAGATGCCTTGTGATATTCCTTCGTGGACATAGGGGATCGAGAGGCTGAGTTAGAAAAACCGCACTGCCCCTTCTCCCCCACCCTTTCGTTAACCGTCCTCTCACCTGAAAAACTCCAAAGCTGTGGCAGAGACAGTCAGGCGAACTATACGGCGATTTTTCTGCCTCTGCCTCTCAAGGCCCGCCTTCACAATGGAATATGTCACGGTATTTCGCGTCTTTCTTAGTCGCCCCGCTAGGTATCGCATGATCGCGACTGTATCAAGCAGTGCTCGATACAGATTGCAGGACCAAGAAAGACGCGATATGCCTTGTGATATTCCTTCGTGGACATAGGGGATCGAGGGGAAGAGTTAGAATAACCGCACTATAGGGGATATTGGTGCTATCGGAGACAGGATACTCTTTCCAATATGAATACCTTGTTAAAATCGAAACACTAAATATTCCGATAATGCGGAGACTTCGGGAACAATGGTAATGATTTAGGATATTTCTCGATTATGCATCAGAACGAATTCCTAAATCCTGCTAATGTATCGTACATTTAGCAGTATTGGCGCTTACGCATGAACAGTTGGACATCAGAAGAACAGTGACAATAATGCTGTTAATCTAAAACAAAAATTTCAATCTAAAAACTTAAATCATGAAGAAAGCCCTAAAAATAGCGTCAAGTACAGAGAGATGTTCAGACCCGGAACACTTGTCATCAACTGTGGAATCGGTCTAGGGACAGGGTGGCGCAAATAATATATTTTTGTGAAGTGTGATGAAATTAGACTAGAGTAACCTTGGGGTGCGTTGAACGTGGTCTGACAAGGTGACGTGCTTCTAAAGTTATTTTTGCTCCGTCTGATTCACGAAAACAAATATTGTGAACGATTACTAAAGAGGAAATGAATTTCTAATTAGTGGAAGTGGAAATGTTGAACTTTTATCGAAATATCAAGCGAGAGTCTCAGGGTTCTCTCTCGTGTCCAGCATTTCAGATCCCAAATGGAACCCAATCCTCATGGAAACCTTACAGTTTGTTTACTCCCAGTGATTGTTCTTTATACGCAATGCATATAGGATGATTGCGATCTTGCACTCTTTATTCACCTATCTGGCTAGCGTAGAAAGAGAGTTGGTGACCTTTTCTCACTCACTCTTGTGATATGGTCATTCCACGTGAACTGTGACGAAATATATGGTTTCATATATAATCCTTAAAATTTCAATAAATTATGTGTGATAGTTCTCAAGATATGTGAATGTATGTCCTACTCAGTGAAATCCCACCTACATGTCAAAAATTTCTGGCTCAGGGGTTTAAATGATCACCAGAGAGTCTGGCAGTGAAAGTGTTAATTGAATATTCATAACGATATTGATCGTAGGCCGTTTTCGTAAATTCACAATAAATCAACAGAGAAATTATGCCCAAAATCTGCAGCTTCTACGCCCGAAACGACTTTTTAAGTATCATTTATTAATGTCCGCTTCGAACTTGTGCCTCCTACCACTGAACGATCCATACTAGATATTTAGACTCAAGATAAGTTTGGTTGAGGTATGTGCATGTGTGTGTGTTTGTGTGTGCAATTTTTACAGCAATAGAAACCTTGAAAGCGAAAAAAATCCTAAAACAAATCTTTTGAGAGGGAAATTTTTATCTGACAATTTTTATCACACGGTTTTCAAATGAAGTTATTCCTGTTAGAACGCCTCCCCTCCCCCCATTTACGCGGAGGGATAAACCTTGAGGCCTGAATCACTTGCTTCGAGTGCATTTTTCCTTTGTTATTATGTTTTGTGCTGCGTAGTGTGTATCTTTGTACATTAACGCACATTACACACACCACACATTAAGACATGACTAGCGTATCCGTGCGAGAACTCTCGCATACTATACCCCACCCTCTTCCTTATTTTTCCATTTCCATATTAAGCCTGAAATATATATTTTTCTTCAAGACCCACTTATCCTTCGTCACATGTTCTGTATATCACATTATAATTGATAACTATATAAAACACCCTTGTCAATACAAACTATTGTTATTTAACTTTATTATCGAGCAAAGAGGTACCCTCGTGTAAATCAATCGCATAGAATATCAAGTAATTAGTAATTTCACATACAGATGCAAATTCTACAGGCTCTGAACAGTGGGGTAGAATCGAGAAGCGCCGAACCAGCAAACATGTATTAGAATGGTCAAGATGATCTAGCTCTCTAGATTATGGTGTGAGGAACGTTTCTTTGAGGCCTTGGACCTCAAAATTTTAGTTTTTAAGGCCCTAGAACGTTTCGTTTAGGAGTTATTTAACGATATAGATTAAAAAATCCTGACGTGCGTTGCTGGGTGCATTTTACATGAATATTTAGATGCGGTTTTTAAACAAATCCTTCATATTTTTAAAGTCAAAGTGCAATTCGTCACGTCTCTGTGAAATTCTTTTTCTTTAGAGACCTCATTTGTAGGGATTGGTTCCGTACGAGATTTGCAAAGGCAAAGTATACTACTGAAATAATACAGAAGACGATTTTTTAAAATTTGATTAAAAATAAATCATTTTCTTCCCAACGAAAGTGTGAAAATATCGAGAAAATTATTTTGTACGTATTATAAGTGTATGCTTGCGTGTGGCGTGTTTCCACATGTTGTGGCATCCCTGTGATTCAGAGCTGGTGGCAGTTTCTTTGTGGAGAGTTGTTATGTTTTAGCACAGTTGTGCTAAACCAGCATGCCAAGTTTAGTTACTCCTGTTTTAATGCACAAGTAATGGAACAAATACAATTGAGTTTTAATAAATATATTATATAAGAAGAAATAAGCAACTCTTCTAATCTCTGTTCATCATTTAATATTTTTATATTTTAATAAGCTTACATTTTAATATTGTCAAATAATATCACTACGTCATATTTTGAAAACCGAAACCCCATAGTCATAAGAACTACACAATTCAATAATTGAACAATTAAACAAACTAAATTCTAACGGTAGTAAAATAATTTATTTTTAAAGAATTCAATGCGCTTCACGACACACATGCAACTCTTGCACATGTGTCATTTGCCGACATCTCTAAACGAATGTTTCACCGCCGAGTTCAGAGTGAACTATGTTCTAGGGAGGCCTAGGACTCATTTGGATAGGAGATTAACAAAATATTTGCTTTCTAAAAATGTTTAGACGATATTTGAGACTTTGATTTTAATACTGTTTCGAGCAGTAAGTAGAACTTCCTGTTTTGTTTGTCTTTCTGATTTGTGGAGTATGAGTCATTTCCAAAGCCTCAGATTTGTGTTTTGAAACGCGGCCTGAAGAGAACGAACGTCTGTAATTCCAGGAAGGCGGAGTGCGGAGCAGCGGAGCTGGAGTGGGGGGCGGGGCGGAAGGAAAATGATTGCGTGTGGGTTGCAGCTCACAGATGCTGCGAAATTGACTCAGCGCAACTCGACCCACTCACACGGACTCGCTCGCGTTACTCGACATTTAGTCTTGGGCTATTTCCGTAGTGGTATTCAGTATTTCCATTCAGCTCTTTGGTGCGTGCGACTTCCATTACGTCGCAAGAATGAACGATTTTGTTCACATATATATTTGGTTGAAATTTTGTTCTTCCCTCTGTTTTGTTCCTGTCATTGCCAATGAGTTCTGCGTTTTCTATACAGTATTGGTAAATAAAGGTTGTAATTTGGCCTGCTCTCCAGAAATAGTTGTCGCCACACGTGCGTCAATACATTGTATATTATTTATATTTTGCATATATTCTTTCATTAGCCGAACAGTATCGATATCTTTCGCGTAGAACTAATAAAAAATTGTGAGGGAAAAAGTAAGAATATAATTTCTCTTCATTTGCTTCATTAAGTTCCTAGCAATGTAACAACTTTTTGTTTGGCAAAGAAGTGCTTGTTCGATGTATTATAAATATTTTTTAACGCATTTTTTCATTAGAAATTATTCTTGAGAATAGAAGTTAAGATTTATTTCTCAAGATATTCGGATACTTTCAGTTTAATAAGAAAATGCGTAAATTTTCTTTTGCGTCTCGGCCAACTGGTTCTTTAAGTATGTATTGCAATTACCATCTAACTTTCGCTTGTAAGTCAGATTCTCGGATCAGAGCCAAAACATTTTTACACCAGAATAACATAATTGACTCTTATTTAGTCACATATTTTCCAATTCCTCAAGACTCACACCATACCACAGGCAAGCCTGCAAAGGCTTCCTTGACCGACATGGTTGATAATTAAAACTTAACTATTTCTTCAAAACTTAGACGTAATTCAACGACATCTTCAAAAACTAGGAGTGAGAGTTTCGTATATTCATACTTCATATTTCGTGCACAGAGATGAGTGTCCTTATCCAGTGCAGTATTTGGAGCTGACTCTTGTTGTTCTTGACACTGGCAGGAATTTGATTTCAACAGGATACGCAATGCAATGCACATCGACAGTGCAATAATACGTTTGGTAGACATTTCAAAAGCTAAAATTGATTAACCTCATTATTAGAGTTGTAAATATTAAAAAATAATACTTGCAAATAATCAGTGTACTATATTCTCTGAGTTATTTCAGTTGTCGTAGTTTCAGTAGTTTCAGTAGCGTACTCACGAGGGCGTTTACAAAGACGTCACTAAAAAACTATCTGGAACAAAAATTTCACGCTCGGAAGTCATAATGAAACAACTAAAATAGCATTATAAACATAAATTTTAACTGCCAGAATTGCATTATTATTCTCTTTGATATGGTCGCATTTTATTGTGGGTAATCAAGCTTTGGTATAATATTTTAAAGGGTTATTATAACTCAATACAGTCGACTTCAGTTATAGTGAACTCGCATATAGTGAACCCTCGCTTATAGTGAACTTCACTTACATTAAAAATAAGCATAAGAAGATTCGGTTATAGTGATCGTGAACCTCGGTTAAAGTGAACGTAGAAAATAAGTTCTGGAAATTAATTGGGTCTCGTACGTTATTAGGCAAGTAAATGGGCCTTCGGAGAGTGGGACAGTGTTCCAACAGTCCAAGAGGCATTGAAAGGTGTCAAGACTGCATTACGAGAGAGAGAGAGAGAGGGAGAGAGAAAGAGGACAATGCAGAATCAAGTATGGAGAAAGCACGAATTCTGGAGAAGGATCTAGAGAAATGCTTTATTCATAATTGTTAATATAGGACTCATACTGAAGATCGTGACGTAGCCATCTAGAACAGATTCAGGATATAGTTGATGTTTCTCTCAAATTATAGAGCAGTTTCTGTTATTAATAGTTTCTGCTTTTACACCTAAACGTCAATATCGAATATTTCCGTATCTGGTGGCAAATGACTTTGTTGAAGCCAGTTGCGTATCCCAAGGAGGCCATTCCCCCCCCCAAAAAAAAGACTTGGGGTTTTCATTTATTTTAATTAATTTGGCAAAATTTATTTAAATATTTATTCATGATAGATTTATGAAATTATTTCAAAAAATACATTATGTAGTATCATATATACACTACAAAAATAATGTACAATACAACAAATATGTTTATTATTTTACACAAATCTGCGATGCCGCCCCCCCCAAATGATTGGCTGAATCTGCCCCTGGTTGAGAGGCCAATTGAATTAAGAATAATGAAATCCTTCGGTAAAAGTTTAAAGAAACGGAGAAAAGGAAAAATCTGCCATCACCGTATTCTGTCATCGTAATCTGCCATTGCCCTGGTTGCAATAGGCATTAGTTTTATTAATTTACTTTAAAGCCTTGCTGTGGTGATTGAGGTCAATTATAGCTGCGATAAAGCGATATATATATATATATATATATATATATATATATATATATATATATATATATATATATATATAGAGAGAGAGAGAGAGAGAGAGAGGGCGATAAAGATGACCAGATGAAAGACGATGGAATATTTGTAGTCCGAGAGTCAGGGAACCTCACGAAAATCTCCCGGAGCTCATTGGGTTGATCGGAAATCCAACCCGGACCCCAACAGTGGAAGGCTTTACGATAGCCACTACACCCCTCTCCCTGCGCCCCCTCCCCCGCGCTTTCATTTTGCGAAAGTGTGTTTCCCGATGGTGGCAAAGCGAGGGGACAGCGTGGCGCAGAACCTCAGCAACCTGCAACGAGTCGGTGCGGCGCCGAGGTGAGCAAATTGGCCGGCGTCGGCGTGGGAATGCGCGAGCGGCGAGCACGCGCTGAGCGGCGCTGAGCGGCGCGGCGCCGACCCACGTGGGCGCCGCTGCGCGCCGAGGAGCCGGTCGGCGCTGCGCGGCGCGGCTCGGCGGTCCCACCGCTCGCCCGCCCGCCCGCCCGCCCGCCCGCTCAGCCGCCGCGCCGCGCCGCGCCGCGCCGCGCCGCCCCGGCCCGCCCGGCCGGCTCCTCGCGCGGCGCGCGGACCGCCTCGTGAGCAAGAGAAGCAAAATGAGCGGCCGGGCCAAAGAGAAAGAAAAGGCCCCCGAGATTATACCTTCACACATGGATAGAGCCGGGAACGGCGGCGGCGGTGGTTGCGGGGACAGTCGCTGCCTGCGCCAAGTGGGCCCGCGCCGCGGCCGGAAGCGGACCCTGTGGTACGCCGCCGCGCCGCTTCGGCCCCCGCCGCGCGCCCGCGCCGCCGCCTCACGGCATCTACTGATGGTGGCTCAGGGCATCAACTGACGTCACTGCAGTGCCTCTCACGGGGAAGTCCTACGCTTCGGTGGCAGGGTTTTCGACACTACCTTGTCAGCTGGGTCGAATTCAGTCGCTGTCTGGAGGAGAATTCTAGCGGCCGGTTGCTCTGATCGGTAGTTTTCCGTGGTTTCTCCGATCAACACCAGGCGAATGCCAGAGCAGTACTCTGACAAACGAGCCACGGACCGCGCGCGATCTTTCCTTCCTCTTCCTTGTCCTATCCTCTCCCTCTTACACACACACACACTGACATGCGCTACACTACCACACATGCCGGGAGACCGATCGGCAGCTTAGTGCTTGCCCCGGCTTTAGTGGGGTATGCCTGCTTGAGGAAAACGTCGCCAGCCGACGGTAAGTCGGCGCCGGATCTCGCCATCCAGCGTAGGTGAAGATCACCGCCATCTCGCAAGAAAACATGTACTATATTTACGGGACTAATTATCTTAGCAGTTGATGCGCTCGGAATCATCAGTCAAGAAAAAATGACTTCTCCCGCACTCTACCAGCCGCCCATGTGATTACCTGCGTATTACATGCGTATTTCAGCAATGACTCGACCTTGATTTTTCTACGGGCTGGGGGGACTGAAGGTATAGTGTCGAGCTGAGTTAAGCTTTTCTTTTAAAGAAAATTTCATTTAAGCTAAATTTAATTGTTTTTGTTGATTTATAATTCTGTGTAAATGAAAAAAAATCTTAACTTTCTCTAAACGCTAAGCAGTTTAAAACCTGCAGTGCTCCTAGTAAAAAAAAATCTTTACAATGTTTATAATAGTT
The DNA here is from genome assembly GCA_031308135.1 of Acheta domesticus. NCBI lineage: Eukaryota > Metazoa > Arthropoda > Insecta > Orthoptera > Gryllidae > Acheta > Acheta domesticus. The sequence goes on along the minus strand of JAHLJT010002406.1, from coordinate 8,780,431 downwards.
GAAATATTGAATTCCTTTCGATGCTATAGAAAGGTAGAAAAACTTTATTTGTGAATATTTTTATCGGCTTCTATTGAGGGTCTTAAAGCCTCATGGGCACTTCCCTTTGGTTAGTCACTGTATTCCAGTGATCTTCGCATTGGACATTATTGGACACATTCTGTTCTTAGAGGAAATTTTAGATTTAGGGTACTGTCCAAGGAAAGCCATATTCAGGAATCTGTTATGGACCGGTGTTACAATTTCTGGGAAATGTGATTTATATGTAGAGGAGTCAAAGAGGAGTGTGTCAATATATTAGGTGAATTCTCTAGATTTCTTAGTGCGGTATCAGTTCCGACTTGAGGGTGAGCGCTCTAGACATTTTTGTGCTTCCCACCATGAGAACTAAACTAGATAATTTGAAATAACCCTTCATTTAAAATAATATTTTTCTTAACCAACACGATTATTATTATAACCATTATTATAACGAGTCAATGATAATAAATATATAATTTTGTTATGTTTTTAGAAAGTATATTTATTACAGCATTATAAGAAAGACTTTTGCCTATTGGTGTATTGAAAAAATCTTTACGAACTTTTAAACCATATTTGTTTTGCTTTCATTAGCTGAATTCCAATTCCAATTCAAAGTGAAATACATCAATATATTTACTTTACTATACCTTAGATGTAATTAAGGACATTTAGAAATTATAAAATATGAATAATGTTAAGGTGCTATAAAGTATGTAGATACAAAGAACGTTCTGTGTTAAGCGTCCTCCCTTTTCTAAATAACCTTTTTTGTATAATGCTTTTGAAATGTCCCTGAAGTCGGTAGCAACACCTGGCTACTCATTACTTGTACTTGAAACGTGTTTGCTCTGTGCTGTTACCGGATGTTCCCGCTGATGTGGGATCCGGGTGCTGAGACCCTGGATGTCAGTTTTTTGATCTCGCCACATTTAATCTTGAATTTAAATATAATAATTTCCGCATTGGCAACAGCGGCACTCTTCGGGTAGGATGTTTGCTTTAAAATAATGCGTATCTGCTACTCATGCTTTTGTAAGAAAAATTTGATCGGTATAGAGTGTTAGATAAGCGAAATAATGTGGTAAATAATTGAAGAGATTATTTCCAATGTGACACATCTTCATTTCTGTGTGTTTTACGTAGTACTGATTGTTCTTAAACGCTTCTCTAACATCTTGACAAATATTATATTCTTAGTTTTCGTTTCTCATATTTTAAACAGTATCCAAAACCCTTTGACTCCTACCTTGAACCTTAAGGTTGAATATGGATACTTTCCCTTCCTGCAAGGAAGGGGAAGTATCTATAAAAATTGTATTTCATGGAGAGAAATCATTCTGGAAATACGTTTTTTAATTATAGCGTATTTTAAACTAATATCAAATATCTGATGTTGTGGTTACCCGAGAAAGTAATACTTTATTGAAATTCATCGATAAAATGTGTCAAGAATTGTATCTCTTTTTTGGGGTGCCGTGCTAATATAATAGTTAAATCGAAAAGTGCATGTAAAGTAAAAGTTTTTTTTTATACCGAAGATTCGTATAATTTATCATGCAACATCGGAAGGAAGACTTTCGTGTTCAGAATTTTTCTCTAGTGGTTTAGCAACTTTCATATAATACAAGTGCATATCAGCGGAGGCGGTATGATACACTTACGATACCTGCCTCGGTCGCTGTCTATCCCCGACCTTTCCCATCCTTGGGTAACATAATCGCTGAACACATTTTCTCGAAAGACCTTCAGTTAAAAGGAAAAGTAGTCAATGTAATAATTATACGAAGAATGGCGCAGTGCGTGCCGTGGTTGTTAATTAGGACGCGTTAAACGAGGAAGTGCTGGCGACAGCGCTTGGGGAAGGAAAGGGCGGAGGCGGCGCGGCGGGGCTTTGTGGTCGCTCATTGTCGGTGACATTCCGCCGACGCCGTCCCCGACATCTCATGTTTTCTGGACCGAAACTAATTCATTCCGTTTCGTTTATATCAGCCGACTTTAGAGATAATGACAAACTGAGGTAGATAGTGCAATGCTTCCTCTTTTGATCTGCCTCAGGAAAATTTCGAGGCCCTTTAGAAGCTTGTGATGCTGCACGCTGTCGTTTCCTTGGTCTTCAAGAAATCGTTGAAGCCACTGAAGAAAATATAGCACTGTAATCCCTCCACAATCGACCACTCGTGGCGAGGCTACCAAATATTGCAGGTCTTCGTAGGCCCCTTCCGAAACATTTCGACTGGCACGAGCCTAAAGCGTTCCCGAATCAATTTAACTTAGTTAAGTAATAAATAATTAACATTTAATAGAAATTGAGAAAAATGCATTTCCATTTAAAATTACAGCGTGGATTTTCGTACATATAGAGTTTTCTGTCAGAAAGTTCTTTGGTCGAGACTGAAGAAACATTTTAATTTTAAAAGGGGATGTGAGAAATAAAAATTGCAAATAGTATCTTACATGCTTTATAGGATATGTTTTATATGATATAAAATGTTTTATAAGATATTTATGAAGATACAATATGCAAAATAAAATCATAGAATAAAGATGTTCAGAAATGCTCAGATATTGAGAAAATACATTAAACACATTAGTTAAACATATCATTAATTGATTGATTAGTTTTTCCGGGCGTTTCGACGGCTAAAGTCACTAGTCCCGCAAGTGTAGTTAATGTTTTATCGCAGTAGGTGGCGGTGATATTTCCCCGCTGGATGGCGAGATACGGCGCCGATCTACCCGTAGGCTTGCGGGTTTTCCCCAACCAGGTATCTCCCATCAGTACTTCCAGCCGGGACAAACACTAAGCTTTCGACCGGTCTCCTGGCATGTGTGCTAGTGTAGTGCATGTTAGTGTAAGTACATGTGTAAGGGGTGAGGATAGGACAAGGAAGGAAAGATCGTGCGCGGTCTGTGGCCCATTTTTTAGGGTACTGCTTCAGCATTCGCGTGGTGTTGATCGGAGAAACCACGGAAACCTACCGATCAGAGCAGCCGGCCGCTAGCATTCTCCTCTAGACAGCGACTGAATTCGACCAAGCTCTGTAGCTAGCGTTGAAAATCAATCACCGTTGGGACTCAAGCCGTCCCCTTGCGGTGCCTCCTAGAACCTCCCGGCCAGACGCCCACCTACATGGCGGCTTATGAGTTTCCCTACTCGAGGTACCTCCACCAGCAGGGCACCACCCCAGCCAGGAGAAGCTTTAAGCTCTCGACTAGTCTCCGACATATGTAGTAGTACATGAACGTTGTGTGTGTATGAGGGAAGATGAACAAATGTGATGAAGGAAAAATCACTGGCAATTCGTGGCCTGTTTGTAATGGCACAGCTAGGGAATTTACCTGGTATTGTTAGGAGAAACAAGGAAAAACTACCAATTAGAATTCCGGCCGCTAGAATTCTCCTTCTGTCAGTTGCTGAATTCGACCTCACTATCTAGTAGTAGCTAGTATCGGACATCCACCACTGTCGGGGCTCAAACCCTAGGCCCTCCCGTTGAGAGCCGCAGGGGACTGCAGCCAGGCGGCGAGAGCCGTGCCCGTTTAGTGATGGCAAATTTTAGCAAAACATCTATACTTCGGTACATCAACGAAACGTTTTCGACGTCGATGAAAACATTGTCGAAAAACATGTCGATGTTTTAAATACGATGAAACATATCGAAGTAAAATGTTCTGGTTTTAATGTGATACGTAACACATCAATATTAACGTACTTTCATGTAAAATTTGTCTATTTGCTTATATGTACATTGTGTATAATTTGATTGTCATCCTTATTTTCTAATCAATGTTGTTTGTAGTCAAGGATCAAAGTGCAGTGTAACGATATTACCACACAAAAAAATCGCCGTTTTCCCAAGCACGATTACATAACTTTCTCTTCTTACGAAGAACTTCGTAAGGTGAGAAAGTAATAATTAAAAAAAGGTAATAACATTGGAGAAAGGTTGCGAATAGGAGACAGTTTCGAGCCGACTGGGGATCGACAACAGTGACAGTTGTGAATGGCTGTTGACTGCGAACAATCCACAAAAAATAGATACTGGAAATTTTATTTAGCACATCACGACATTTTTTTTAAAACATCGATCTGAACAAATGAATCGATCTGCAGAAAACCTCTAAAGAAAAAAAATGTTGTAATATCGATGTAAATATGGATGCTTTGAAAACCCGGATGTTTTTTGCCATCCCTAGTGTCGTCGCGTCGCGTCGCTCTCCTTGCGAAGGCCGGCCGCGAGATGGCATGGCGCCTGCTGCCGCCGCCGCGGAAGGCCAGGGCCTCGCCTGCCGCGTTGGGAGCGGATCTGCGCGCGGACTGTCTCGAGGTCTTCCAGCCAGTCTGAAAAACCCATGGGGAGACAGCTAACTGGCACTCCCGCTTCTAATTAAGCACTAAAAGCGAGCTACAATTCCAGAAATCTTTGTCGTTTTTAGTAAGACAGTGAACATGCTTCGTCATTGCTCTGCGACACGGTTACGTGCAAAAAATGAATTCAAATCTTCATAAACACCTATATTGTTGGCATGATATTATGTTACGTGATTTCATTTCTCCAATTGAATTAATTACTTTGAAAGTGAACAAAATTTTGTGATTCATTATTTTCTGTAAATTACATTTTACAATATTTTCTGAAGAACATTTTTACCTTGAGGTTTTATATAAAATGTTCTTTGTTTTTTTTAAATAACAACGCTCATTTACTGTATTTGAGCCTGAAAAGTAGACAAACATTGCAACGAGAACTACTTCTGGCAAATTTTGGAATTGATACTCCATGTGGAGTGTTTCAATTAGACGAGTAGACAGCTTGATGGGATATATATTTATGGAAATGCAATGCCACTTAATATTCTGAGTTAACCAATAAGTTTTTTGTCTGCGAAAAGACGAAAGGGCACGGAGCATTGATACCGGGAAGAAAACAAATTTTATTAAAATTGTGAAGCGTTCTTTTCTTTTTTGTGTATTTAAAAATTAGAAAAACAGTAATAATAAAGTTCTGGAAAAATGTATGAGGATATGTGGGTATGGATGATCTCAAATACATGGGTTAATCAAGTGACTATAACTCGTTAATAATATTCCGTTTAAAAAGACGAAAGTAATAATTTTCAGGACATATTATATCTGGGATTGACTAGTTCTACACGAAAGCATGCACACTATGTGTCAAATTTACACGACGGAAGGAGAATATTATTTATTATTTCTTTCCGTGGTCCTTCGTGTTTCGCCCGACCCAAAGTTTTCCCCTCGACGGTGAGTAAACACAAAATAATTTACAGGTTCCTGGAGGGTCTGAGGGCAGAGGAAGGCGATCGCCTCTCGCCGAGAGATGTTCGGTGGGCAGGTAGTAGCGCGGTGAAGGGACGACTCGCTAGCCGCTATATCATTTTTGTTCTCGCCTTCGTGACAGTTCAAGCGTGAACACATGCACAGCACTAAAAGCGCCCCTCAGATCCGATGGACGCCAAGATAGGCAGTTGTTAAACTGCCAAATGCTTCATTTCGCGTTTTCCTTTATTGAAATGAAATGACCCTTTTCTTGCGTGGCAGGCGAAACTCTCTCTCATCTACGAGCGCTAAGTAAAAATCTAGTGATGTAGCATTTGTAGTTGATAAACTACAAATTACAGATAAAAGTTTGTAACAGCAGAAACATGTAACGATAGCTCGTGTGCTACATTTCATCTATGAAGAGCTACTCACGCTCCCATTTCTAACTGTCGCATTGAGTAAAAAATACATATATTAGGAAAATTGTTGCAAACAAGAGATTACATCTTCGTTCTTCAGCTTCATGTAAAGGCAGGACACTGTGGCCATTCGCGCAAACCGCTCGCATACCAACCATTTCCGATTATTATTTCTGGTCAAGAGCTACCGACAGTAATAAACGACCCCTCGTTTACCGCAACACGGAATTTCCTCTCGCCTTTTCAATGGGCCCGAAGCCGAGCAACGAGCGAGGTAAAATATGAGGGTGGCGAATTTCAACACAGCGCTACCGATTAGGCCCCAGTCACACTCGGGCGGCGCCGCGGGCACGCAATCCGTCAGCTCGTTCCGCCGGAGAAACTCGACCACCGCGGCGGCGGCGGCGGCGACGGCGGCGGCGGCGGCGCCCGTACGAGCGACCGGCGCGGCGCGGCGTGGCGCGGCGCGCGACAAAAAGCGCGCGCAAATCGAGGGAAACGGCCGCGCAAGAAGTGTTTATCCGCATTCTCTCTGGCGGCGGCGGCGGCGGCGAGGCGCGCTGGTGGGGGCGGAGGCGACGGCCGGCGCGAAGATGCCGTTGCGCAACGCTTCCCCCCACTTCCTCTTTCTCACGTGTGGTGATAGTTCAGCGTTGCCGGATGATTAAATGTGTCACTCAGTACCCACCTTCAAAATTCGTGCTACTTCCACTAAAATTCCTGGTACCAATGACAAGTGGTTCTAAAATTGTTCATATTTTCACCCTATTATGTGTTAATCGTAGATGGGAAGTTCGTTAAATTTAACTCTATGTCGAGTCATATTATATCAATAAACTGAATGGATGCACGATGAAAAGAAAAAATCTTTCCAGTATAAATGGACGACTAAGACTTAAGATCCTTTTCTCCTATAGCATGTGCTGAAAAAAAAACATCCTATGTCAGGCTTAATGTTTTTACGACAGTGTTTTCACCAATATCAGAGTTATTTGTAATACGTGTTCGTGTTAAATTATTGAATAAAAAAATTATTTTACTAATTTTAAATCGTACATCGTTAACCGCAGACTTCAAATCCTGGTAATTATGCGTACCAGGATGTCTTCATCCAGGTAAAAGGCATCTTCATTAATATCCTGGTAAAAATACCAGGATCCTGGTACGTCTGGCAACACTGGTTATGTTCCTGTTTCACGTCTTTGCACTTTTCAACGAGACGTACGTGCTTCTTTTTCGAGAAACGCGCGCGTGGTGTTTGTGTTCTGGGCTTGGGGAATTTGCGCATGCGCGCGTTCGCTAATTCTCTGAAATCGTTCGTCGAAAGGGAGCTTGTAAATCGGTGCTTACAGATGGGCCGAGACTTGTTACTCCAGGTGCAACCGCCGCGGTACTTGGGTGTCTCGCTGTTCATGTCTCCTGTGTGACGGGTGTGGTATAGGACATCGTCCACACTTTCAGACAAGCGTAACTCCTGCGCCCTTCGTGCTCGGTCCATGAAAGAAGCTGTGCTTCATCTACGTGATGCAGGAGGAAGGGACATCTTGTCGAATCCCCTGCTCACACAACTTGCCACTGGAAGGGGAAGGAATTACACAATTACGGGCCATATGTTAGGAATGCACTCCACGCTACAGCACACAACATCCTTGCATAACGCGGAATAGGAACTCACTATCCGGGTGTTTTTTTTTTATTTGTACGCAAATTCTTCAAGTTCATGAACCCCACAGGTTGGCCAAGAATAAAAGTAAGAGGGTTGATGGGTTGATAGGTGGTACATGATAATTGTAGAGTCCCTTCCATGCCGGACGCAAGAATGAAACCTGTGACTCTTCGAATGGAGAAATTGCTAAAGTGGTCCGCCTTGGCGATTTCGGTTTCCTGCGTGACCCAAGGGGTATTTCTCCGCAATCTCTCTTCCGGCCTAGGAAAAGTAGCGCAGGGCATCAACTTATGTCACTGTGGTGCCTCTGACCGGGAGGTCCTAGGTTCAAGTCCCGAGGGCGGTAGGATTTTCGACTTTATAGTTAGATTTTTCCGATGATATTACGTTATTGTTACACCTCCTGCCTTGTAAAGTGAATCTTTTGAATTAATTCGCTAACGTCCTTCTCAACGGTGCTCGTGGCCTTCGAAATGTGCTTAGAACTGTCAAAAAATATTCATTTTATAAGGCAGGAAGTTTTACAATGACCTAATGTCATCGGCCACTATAGAAAAATCGAAATATAGCTCCTCAGCTGGGTTTAATTCACCCGCTGTCTGGAGAAGAACTCTAGCGTCCGGCTGCTCTGATCGGTTAGTATCCCGTTGTTTCCCCGATCAACACCGGGCGAATGCCGGACCAGTACCCTAACTAACAGGTCACAAACCGTGCGCGATCTTTCCTTCCTCTTCCTTGTCCTATCCTCAGCCCTTACTGGTTTACACACGTGCACTTATACTAGCGAATGTGTCGGGAGACCGGTCGGGATCTGAGAGCTTGTCTCGGCTGGGGCGGTGCCCCGCTAGTGGGAGATGCCTAGTTGGCGAATATCCCCGCAAGCCGAACCGCAAGTAGGCATCGCAGTCCGCAGTTCCAGTATCAGTGTTATTTTCATATTTCTGACAGAACGGGTGATACGTAATACTTCAATTTTCTGTTGGTGAAAATTTGACGCTGTTCTAATTGGCATTATTATTATTATTATTATTATTATTATTATTATTATTATTATTATTATTATTATTATTATCCCCATCCTAATATACCTAAGACTTTTCAGCCTAGCCTGAGATGAATAGTTTGATGGTTGAGCAGTAGTGGAATGAGAGGCAGATAAATGGGAGAACCCGCAGGAAAATCTACCGCAAACACCAACATTTCCACGAGGATCCACCGGGATTTGGGACTCCAGAACTCGGTTGTGAGCGATCCGACCATTTCTCACAACACACGTGTTCAATGACTTTCTGTTGTCACAATAGCTCTTCTGATTCAATAGGATGCAGGTCTCAGCTAATCTAAAGTGACGAAACTTAATATGATGCATACACATTTAACTTCCCTTCAGAAATGACAAGAAAACCTATTGATAAGAAATTAATGAGGTTCGGAGTATAATTTTCTCGTTTACTCATTTCATATTCTTCTGGACTCAAAAAGGGCTGTGTAGTGGTGATGGCAAAATGTAAGACTTTTTTATCGGTACAAAAATAATGTGAAACAGGCGGTCATTGAATGATTTGTGTTTCCTGGCGTGTCATTGCTGTGGTCACAGTATTTTATGTCCCGGGCAGAATCGGTACGTCTCACCCGATTGAACGTGAGATCCAGCGCCGACCTACATATAATCTTGTGGAGGAATTTTTTTCCTTGAGGTTAATCCGCTAGCGGGACACAGTCCCGGACGAGACAAGCTCTACATTCTCCATAGGAAAGGTATTGTGGTGAAGATAAGCCTAAGTGTGCGTAAGGGGAGAGGATAGGAGAAGGAAGAGAAAGGTAAGATCGCGAACTGTCCGTAGCCCGTATGTTAGGTCCGTAGCTCCAAATTTTGCCTGATACTTATTGGAAAACCACGGAAAACTTCCGATCATAGCAGCTGACCGCTAGATTTTTCTTCCAGCCAGAATTTGAATTCGGTCAAACTCTCCAGCTTCTGTCGAAAGTATGCCATCATCGAGATTCGAACCTAGGATTTTTCCGCCAGCCGCTAGAGTCTCAGTAGTTGTTGCTCTGAACCTTCTCAAAGGGCACGGTCATGGAAATATTAGATTGTAAGGCAAATTAACACCCAATAATGGACCAGCAAGAGAGAATGAAGAAAAGGAGCAAGAAAATAATTCGAATGTTTGTAACGGGGAGCCATTGGTTTTCCATCTGGCCAGGTGGGCGCGCGGGGTGCGAGACATTTGCCTAAAGGCCGCGCCGCGCCGCGCTAATGCGCGGGGCAGCGGCGGCGAAGAGAGCGGGTGGTGGGGGGCGGGGGCGGGGAGAGGAGGGAGGGCGGGGCGGGGCGGCGCGGCGCATTTGAATCGCAAATCGCGGACGGCGCCTAATGGAGAGTGATGCGCCGCCGGGGGGTGCGCGGGGCGGGGGCCGCGTGGCGCGGGGCGTCAGGCGTAGGACAGGGGTGCGGGGCGCGGGGTGTGGGACGTGGGGCGGGGGTATGGGCACAGGATGTGCGGCGTGAGGTGTGGGCCGGGGCTGTGGGGCGCGGGGTGCCGGGCGTGGAGGTGCGGGGCGTGGGGTTTGGGGAGCGGAGCGTGAGCCGGGGATATGGGGATGGGGGTGTGGGGCATGGTGCGTGGTATGGGGTGTGAGGCGTGGGGCGGGGGTTTGAGGCGCGGGATGTGGGGCGTGAGGTGTAGGGCGGGGGTGTGGGGTGCGAGGAGCCGGGCGAGGAGGTGCGGGGCGGGGGGTGTGAGGACCGGGTCATGAGGCGCGAGGTGTGGGGCGTGGAGCGCGTGGCGCGGGGCGCGGGGCATGGTGGAGCGGGTCGTGAGGGGTGGGGCGCGGGACACAGGTCGCAGGAGTGACAGGGGCAGCCCATAGTGCACGCCCTCCCTGCGCCATCGGCTCGCCTTCCTCTCTTGATGCAACGGTTCCTCAACCTCTTTACTGGAGGCACTTCTGAGACGGCTGAGTGACACCCGTCTCTGACCGGGAGGTCCTAGGGATCGAGTCCCGATGGTTGCGTATTTTCAACTCTAGCTAATTACGCACTACGTCGAATTGAGCAGGTGTGTGGAGGAGAATTCTAGCGACCGACTGGTTTGATTAGTAGTTTTAGATGCTTTCTCCAATCAATGCCAAAGAATGTCGGGGCAGGTCTCTAACAAACTTTGTTGAGCACTCCTTTGCTTGTCTTTGTTGTCTTTGTTGAGCACTCCTTTTGCTTGTAGTTCATTTACAGTTGAAATTGATTTTCTATAAGTCGGGAAAAAAACATTTTTCAAATATCTTTATTTTTCTAAAATAATTATTTTCTAAATTAATTTTTTCGGGTATTTTTTTAAATAAAATTTCTGGCCCTCAAGAAAATGTGCGCAGATACATTTCTTTCCCCACACGTCATATACAGTTTTTACTGTTTTTTTGACAAATAAATAAATAAATAAAAAAACACCAACGGACTGCCTGCAATCTTATCTTCCTCATCCTTGTTCCGTCCTCTCCTTTTACACACATATGTACTTGCACTAAAGAACCACACATCGGGATATCAGACGGAAGATTAGACTTTATCGACTCCTGTCATTCCCCTCAGGGGAGGTTTCTGAAGGGGAGATCCCACAAACCGAAGTGTAGGTCGGCACCGGATTCCACATTCCAGCAGGTGAAGGTCACCCTCACCTCTCACTTTAAAACGCACTATATTCGCTCAATGACTTACGGCACCTGAGGCCAACTATTCCAAACTAGCGAGATACTTGTTTTAAAAATATTTTTATTATGAACCGACATTAGTTATCGGGTGTCCTGCCTGTGTGTCTGTCCGTCCGTTCGTCACTCACAAAAAGCACTCTTCCTGTCCACCTTTTCAGGCAAGTGAGGTGTCATTTGACACGTCTCGTTTTGCTGGTGTGGAACTTGCCTTTTTTTTAAATCCTTGAATCAAATTTCAAAATCTCAAATTAATGAATATGAAAATCCTTTAAAATTATTGAAAGAGTCGAGAACACTATGGAAGTTTCCATTATTCGGTCAGCCCTAAAATTGACGACTCAGTTATGGGATAGGACGTTCGGTCTTTATCCTCCTTGCCTGTTGTTTCGCTGAGAGGCTCTTCCAATGGCCTTTCTATTAACGGATTCGTAATGTGTGAGCCATGAAGATCTCTCAGGGAGACAATTAAGCATACACGCCATCACAATTATGGGTAAGCATAATATTCCTCTAAGGATGGCAGTGAATATCCCGGAATGAAAAAAATATTCATTCTAAATCTTACAGAAATAATGTTGCGTAACCTGTATTGTCTGCGTGCTATTCAATACTGTGGTACTTTTTTGAGCCTTTAAGAACAGAGAACAATGCTTAAACTTTCCTGCGCAGCGTATGTTGCTGTGGCACCTTAGCATGATGTATCCCGAGAATAATCCTTCATTTCCCTAGTATGAGGCTGCTCATACCTATAGTCCGATTAAATAAGTTGATGATTGACAGTTGAGCTTCTGAAGCTGTAGCTTCATACAATATGTATGATTTTATTACTTTAATAAGTATGTATTCCAATTATTTATTTTTGCATCCGGGGAACACGTGCTCAGTGGTACGCAAGCTGTCAACGTCGTTCCCTTCCATTTGCAACTGTCAATTACCAACTCGGACCAGTCATCGAAACCTGCGCAGTAGAGAATAAGACTTTGGATATTATGCCTCAGCATTTTCATTCCGTTCGCTGCTCTCGCAATTATTAAACTATTGCGGTGGAGAGAAATAATTTTGCATATTCTTTATTGTCTGCGTGCTGTTCATTACTGTGGTACTTTTTTGGGAACAGAGAACAATGCTTAAACTTTTCTGCGCAGCGTACGGTGCTGTGACATTTTAGCACGAGGAATCCCGAGAACAATCCTTCATTTCCTCAGTACGAGGCTGCTCATACCTAGTTATCGAAACCTGTGCAGTAGAGAATAAGATGTTGGGTATTATTGCTGAACATTTCTTTCCCGTTCGCTGCTCTCAGAATTATTGTTAATAGGGTGGCGAGAAATAATTTTGCATATTCTTTGTTGTGTGCGTGCTGATCATTACTGTTGTACTTTTTTGGGCCCTTAATAACAGAGAACAATGCTTAAATTTTTCTGCGCAGCATATAGTACTGTGCCATGAAGTATCCCGAGAACAATCCTTCATTCCTCAGTAGGAGGCTGCTCATACCTAGTTATCACAACCTGTACAGTAGAGAATAAGACGTTGGATATTACGGCTGAGCATTTCTTTCCCGTTCGCTGCTCTGGGAATTATTAAACTATTAGGGGGCGAAGGAGTCGCGGGCGCCCCTGGAGATTCGGCTAAATGGCGATTGATGGGCCGCGTCGGCGCCTCCTTCCGCTAATCGACCTCCGCGGAATGACACGTAAGCCCCGTGCGGGGTGGCGGGGGGCGCGGTTGCTCGGAGGCAATTTCGGCCGGTGGATAACATTGCGGAATTAAGGAGATTTGTATTTTGATGACGCGGTGCTTTCACCTTGTTCCATGGGAAAGAGGACAGTCCTGAGGCGTATCCGCTCTCGAGGAGTTCACGTCGGGTTTGTTTGACGCTCAACTCTTTGAAAAGTCGACCAGGAACGGTTGAGTGTTGATGAGATCAGATGTACGGGACGAGACGAATCTTATGAAACGTTCAAAGCTTTCAGAGACTGGTTTCTTTTGGAGACGCACAGTTTTACTAGGTATTGCGGAGTTGGTCGCTTGGTTGCCTATCGAGAGATCGGCGAATCTAGGTCTAGGTTTTGCGAGAGTGATATTTGTAACTAAAAGGAAATCTGGAAATATTTTAACATGTCTCAGCTATGATGAAGCAGCAAAGAACCAACGCATTGTCATATGTCAACACCATGGTAACCACACCATGTGTTTAATCTTACTCTCCACTCGTCAACAATATATGTAGTGTTTATCAAAGTTATAAAATTTAACTACGAAAAATGAAAGCCACGTAACATTTTCATTAAGTTTCTTGTAAATGTTACAACCTAATCTGGACATCAGAAAATTATATCCAATGAATCAGACAAGTAACTTGATTGCAATTATATATTTGTGTTTAGATAAAACGCTCTCTGTTCTGGATTACCATGCAAAAAATAGCAAATAAAAACACAAATTTCAATTTAATTGATGGATCAATTTTTATTACAGTTACCCAATCAGGTGTTTCAAAAACTGCAAAGCCATTTTAATCAGAAAACGTGGGAGATTTTGCGCTGGAGAGCCACATGCACTTGCGGCGAGTGCTGTCGGGGGAAGCGCCTCCTCAGAGAAGGGGAGAGCGGGCGCGCGGGGGAGGGTCGGTGGCGATCGAGGAACCGAAATTGACCGGGCCGGCGTCCGCGTTCCCCGTAGCGGCGGCGGCGGCGGCAGGTGCCTGCGCGCGGGGTTAAGGCGCAACACCCGCCGCCGCCTCCGCCGCCGCCTCCGCCGCCCTCCGCCGCCGCCTCCACCTCCGCCGCCTCCTCCGCCACCGCCGCCGCCGCCGCCGCCGCCGCCACCGCCGCCGCCGCCGCCACCGCCGCCGCCGCCGCCGCGGACATCGCGCGCCCACCGAGCGCCCGATCGCCGGGCGAGCGCGCGAGCCAATACGACGTGGCAAATAATAAGGTTGCTTCCACCGCGCGGAGCCAGCAAAAAGTCGAGAAGAATACGGCGTACGTGCACCGCACGACGGCCGTGGCGTTGGCGGCGCGGCGCGGCCGTCGCGGTCGCCGGCCGGCCGGCCGGCCCGCCCCCGCCCCCCGCCCCCCGGCCACCGCCCCGCCCCCTTGGGCGGCGGGAGCGGGTCCCAATCGCCGGCGCACCTGTGATTACGCGACCCTAATGCCCCCGCGCGGCCCCGGCCGGCTATTAGGCGCTGCGCCCGCGGCGCGCCGGCGCGGCTGGCGCGGCGGTCGCGTCGCCGGGGGGCGGGGCGAGGGCGGAGGCCTCGAGCGTGCGCGTCGCCCCGCCGCCCGCCACTCGCCACTTCCCGAACCTTCTCGTCTGCTCCTCCCTTAATCACCCTCCCTTTTATTCCCCCGTATCTTCCATCTCTCATCTCAGCTTCGTCCTTCGTTCCCTGATTTCTTGCAATGCTTCCCCACTGTTTCCCTTTCCTTCGTACCGCATCTCCTTCCCCACGAACGCATAGGCTGTGTCGCCGACCACTCGCCACTTCCCAAACACTCTCGTCTGCTTCTGCTCCTCCCTCAAATCCTCTTAATCACCCTCCCTTATCGTCCCATCTCTCATCGCATGCCCATCCTTCGTGCCCTGATTTTTTCGTAATGCTTCCCCACTTATTCCTCTTTCCTTCGTAACGATTCTCCTTCCTCACGAAGGCACTGCCTGTGTCACCGACCACTCGCCACTTCCCGTAACTTCTCATCTGCTCCTTCCTCAAATCCTCTTAATCACCCTCCCTTCTACCCCCCCGTTATCGTCCCATCTCTCATCTCATGCCCATCCTTCGTGCCGGGATTACTTGGAATGCTTCCTCTTTCCTTCGTAACGCTTGTCTTTCCCCACGAACGCACAGGCTGTGTCGCCGACCACTCGCCACTTCCCGGCTCCTTCCTCAAATTCTCTTAATCTTCCATCCCCCCTTATCGTCCCATCTCTCATCTCATGTCCATCCTTCGCGCCCTCATTACTTGCAATGCTTCCCCTGTTCCATTTGCAGCGCGTCCCCTTCCATCCCGTGCGTTGGAGGTGTCCCCACCTGCCCTGCGCGCCGCCCGCCCCACCGGCCCGGCCCGCTCTCTCGCCGCCGCGCGCCCGCCGCTGCCCGCAGCCCCATTATGCGCGGCGCGCGCTTAACGACGATAATCGCCCGCCGATGCGCAGTAATTGTTTTAACACGTCTCGCGGAGAAATGTTGCTATTCAAATGAGCGGACGCCGCTGCTGCAGCCTAAGCAGCGACCTGTTTGTCAAATGCGCCTGGCAAATTACGCCTTGAATTAATAACTGGCGAGCAAATCGGTTCGGAGGCGGTGTGAAAAGTGATTTGAGGTGGAGAAGCCGAGAAAGATTAACCTAGGCGAAACAACGAATATCTCGTGTTAGTAAAAGGAGTCTTAGTCCTCACCGTCCAGGTTTCTGTTTCCTTTAACTGATAGTGTTTGCAAATGGTAATTTTTCATTTCTATTTTAAAATAATGAATGGAATCTCAAACCCTCTTACATATTTTTTTTAGATCTCTAAGAAAAAACTTATCAAAAACATCATTATTCACATCCGTCTTTACCATTATGTAAAAAACTGGGAATGTATTATGTAGTACGTTGCGAACGTTGAAATTTCTCACCTTATGCATCATTGGATTTATTCCTGTGTTCCTCTATGTTAAGAAGTTTCAGATTACTAGACTGATTTCTTTCGAGGACGTTTTTGGTCGCCTTCAATTGGCTCTGAGGCCCGCAGACCAAACTTGGTCGAGAAATCGCTATCTACCCAGAAAAATTAAAGAATTGTTGAGACTCTGTTCTGATTCATTTGGCAGTGTCCGCGAAGTAAATATTTCTCTCAAATTGTCCATGGAAGGACGCGTTTGTTTATTTTCTTTCAGCAAAAGGGATTTTTTATATTGTTCAAAAAGTAGATTTAAAGAATGTTTTTTGAAACTAATTCTCTATAGTAGTGGCTCCTGTTCACTTCTAATGTAAATAAGTGCCTCCTGCCATTGCATGCTTACCAGATGTGGTAGATGAGGGCATGAGCTGATGTCACTGCAGTGCCCGTGACTGGATCCTAAGGTTCGAGTCTTGGCGGTAGCAGGATTTTCGACTCTAGCCTCGAAGTCACACTGCTCTCTCGAGGAGAATTATAGCAGCCGGCTTCACTGACGTTTATTTTTTTCCGTAGTATTTCCAATTAAAACCAGACGAATGCAGGAGCTGTAACCTAGCGAAATGATCACGCGCTGTCTTTCGTTTCTGTTCCTTAGCTATCCTCACTCACTACTTACATAATTACACGCACTCCCTACCACACACACAGGGAGACCAGTTGGGAGCTTAGAGCTTTACCCGGCTGGGGCAGTGCCCCGCTGGTGGGAGATACCTGGAAAATCCCGGGAGTCGACGTGCAGGTTGGCGTTTGATCTCACTATTCTGCGGGAAAAGAACACCGCCACCTACTGCGACACAAAAACACGCACGACAGTAACGGGACTTTGAAAATGACGAGCCCGGAATCACGAAATATTCAATCACTCAACCAATGCGTGCTTTCTAGCGGCGTGTAGGTGTTCCCATCTTAGCCAAGGCGCGAGAAGGAGCGGGGGCGGGAGTCGGGAAGGCACACACAGCTCGCTCATCTTATGCTTGTGGGATCCATCGTGAAGCTATGGAATGGAAAGGTAGCAGGGAGATACATGACCTACTGAATGGAGGTGAAATGTTGCAGGAAACTACTTGAACACATTAAAATATGCAGTTGATTGTTTTTTACTTATCAGGGGCGGCACCAAATCGCAGCTGTATGGGATTAGTCTTGATTTAAGTGAATCTGTTGTGCACCTTTTTTTAAACAAGTGTCGTACTCAGTAGCATGGTGCACATTAGATTGGAGTGTAAATCCGTTACGTAGACCGCTGGCAACTTCATTCAATTTTTTCAGTTTATTATGTGACAATAGATTGCTGGAATTTTTAAATTCAGCTTAGTTTTATTTCTCTTTGGTAAATTATTGAGGATTTTTAGTTATGATATGGAGAGCAAAGAGAGAAGAACGTCTTATAATGCTTCATCAAAGCGCAGAGCAGCTTACATTAACGCAGTTGGCAGTAAAAACAGTTAGAATGGTAATTATTTATATGATAAATCCATTGTTGTATTGCATAAATTAAAATAAAATACCGTACCTATTATTCTGTCTTTGATGCGCATTACATTCTTTACCAAACCTTTTTTTTCGTAATTTTGTTTCAAATATGGGGTTAGCATTGGATTCGATGGCGCCTTATATTCGCGTAAATGCGGTATTATTAAAAGGAAATAAACCGTCACTTCAATATATGTCTCGGTCATCAACATCTCTACCGACTGCTTGACAAAAACCAAACCTCGTTGACAACATGGTGTCACTGCAGTTTTGAAGGTCGAGTAACGAGGTGCGGGAGACAGAGGAGCCGCTGAAGTTGTTTCCATTTATTTACACAGATCTTGAATACATAGCTCAGTTTAAATTAACTATACATCTGTTTGATGGCTAAATAGCTAACTTAAATTAAAACTTAAAACTAATACAGAGGTTGAGGTTCGGGCTCCTCTAGTCGGGATCGAATTCGGAGAATTTCTTCAGGAAAATGTGAAAGGGAAACTTACTTTGTATTCTGCTTCTATGCGATGGGTTTTTGCCGAGTCTGTGAACTGATTGATAATGAAGGGATTTGGGATATGTTTGAAAAGAAGTTGGTAGCAAGATAGGTGATACGATGGTCTATAGTGTCTAGGTCGAATTCTTCACGTAACTGTTTCTTGGTGACTTACTAGGGAGCGTTTGAAATGATTCTGAGAAATTGATTTTGTAGCCTCCGAAATAGAGGGCGATTTTCTTCTTTCGCGTGGGGCGAGGCGGGGCGGGGAAAGGCGGTGCGAGGCAGGGCGGGGTGGAGCGGTGCGGTGCGGGGAAGGGCGAGGTGGAGTGGAGCGGGGCGGGGCGGAGCAGAGCGAGGAGGGGAGGGACGGGACGGGATGGGGACGGGCGGGGCAGATCGGGGCAGGGTGGGGAGGAGCAAGACGGAGCGGGGCGGGGCGGGGACGGGCAGGGTGGCGCGGGGCGGAGCGGGGGTGGCGCGCGAGTGAAAGTGCCCCGCCCTTGGTGGGGCGCCACCGCAGGCGAACGCGACCGCCACCGCAGCCGCGGCGCCGCACAGCACGGTCCTCGCCCGCGCGGGATTTGGAAAATAACGCACTACCTCCTCGCCCCCTTACGGTGAACACACAAAAGAACGAGTAGGAAACAAAACTATTTAACGTAACAAGAAAGGCATGACGCCGCCCCGCCGCCGCCCGCTCTCGGGCAATCAGTATTTTATAGGTCAGCTTTTTGTGCGGCGCCGAATGGTTTTCAACACCCGCATCCGCCGGCGCTTGCCGCGCTTTCTCACGGCGGCCTCCCCCTCCCCCTCCCCCCCCCGCGCCCACGCCCCCGCAGTATCAGCCCCTGCGTCGCAGGGAAAGTGACTGCCCTGCGCCGTTATTAGGATCGGGTGTGTATCATCGTGAGGCAATGATGGTTTCAGGGTTGCCCTGTGGATAAGTGGCGCGGGGGGGGGGGGTGCCGCTAATGAAGGCGTTAGTAAGGCCGCTCTTGATTGGAAAATCAGGGATCGGGTTGTCTCGCTCGCGATGGTTTATCTCATCCGCTGTCCTTGAATGTCAAAATAGTTGGCACATCCACGAAAGGTTTCGTTTTAATCAAAATAGAAATCATTTTGGGACGTAAATAGCTTGGCAAGGGATTGAAGGCTCTATTTCACTTGTTATGAATGATATGCTTACTCTCTTACTATTAAACCACCATATTTGAAAACTCTTACGAAGAAATATATTATTCTTTTGATGTGAGTTATATTAAAAAAATCTTCCCTTAAGATTTTATATTTACATAGAAGAGGTGTAACTTTTTCAAACTCTCTTGATGAAATACAAACACGAATAATAAATACTGGGGAGATATAGGGAGTGAACAATAGAAAACTATACTGTATTTTTGTAGTAGTATTTTAAATAAATCCAGAATTATATGTTAAGTTATATTTTCTATTTATAATTTATTTTCTCCTGCAGAACAAGTTCACTTTGCCGTGAAATTAAAAATTGTTGTGCGAAATCTAGCAAGGACAGACCTTTGAGTACTATAACGATCGTACAACGAAATGAAATGAAGCTTCTTATTAACAAGTAAGATACATAGGTACCATTACAATGGATGCCCCCCCCCCACCTCCTCTCTTGGCAGAAGAACCCTTGTGCGTCGGGAGCTTCCGGCGACGCGAGCGGTCCTGCTCCTGCACGCCTAGGAAAGGCAGGCTGTCGCAGCGCTGTGCCCCGTCAGCGCACGGGCCCGATGGGCCCGGCCCCAGGGCTCCCAATGTTCAAGGGCCCCCGATATTTTAAAAAAAATTTAATATTAAATGTTCAAAAAAATAAAATTAAAAAACGTATAAAAATTTATGTATGATTAAATTATACGCAAAAATTAGCATAACGAAGTGATGTGTACTTACACTGAAATGTTTTAATTTTTTTCTGAAATTATGTTAAGTTGTAACATTAAGAAATACTTTCAAAATATTTAAAAAAAAAGGTACAAAACACAATAAGAATTTACTCCATCCCTTAAGGCGTATGCCGGGATGGTCCCTAGTTTTGCTTTTCCAGACGAAAATGTACTCTGTATTAATGTAGATTGATGGTTAGGCGAATGAGGAGGTTCTATAGTCTGAGCCTCGCCATTAATAAAGACATTATTATTATTATTATATTATAATAATATTATTATTATTATTAAGAATTGATAGGATTTTCTTTGACATCGAAATTGGGAGGGGGGCAGATCTGTGAAAGTAAGAATGGGGGCCTCCAAATGAACCTGCGCGCAAGGGCCCCCAATGCTGTTAAAACCGCCGTGCTTGGAGGGCTGCACCGGGCGGGCGAGCGTCGCGACGCGTCGCGGCGCCCGAGCGCGGACCTCCTGCGCCGCCGCCGCCGCCGCCGTCCAGACCGGCTCCGGCCGCGGCCCGGACCCGCGCCACCGCCACCGCCACCGCCACCGCCGCCGAGCCGAGCCGAGCCGCGCGTTGTTCGGGGCCCAATACAGAGGAAGCCGCACTCATAAATCTGTCCCGGCTTCATTACTAAGCGTGTCCCTTTAATTGAAATCTCGTGTTCAAAACACGCGTACGCGCCCGGCCCCTCCCGTGCGAGGCCGCGGCGGCCCGGCGTCGACGCGCCGGCGCCCGCCGCCCGCCTCCGCCGCCCCGCGACACCTGTGCCCCGCGCCCCCGCCTTTGTCCTCCACCCCGCCGCCCCCGGCCGCGCCGCCGCCTATGTGTCCTCCGACGCCGCGCCGCGTCCCCTGCGCTATCGGGAAGCGACCCCGAGGGCGCTGCGGCTTTGTCCGGCGCCGTGTCGCGCTCGGCGGCTCGGGCGCTAAACAATCCTCGTTGCCGCTCTTTGTTCAAGGCGCGGACGCCTTCCCTTCCACCGCCCTCCAAGTCGCGCCGTCGCCACGGATCGAGCCTTTTATCTCTGGGGATCCGCTCAACCCTATCGGAGATAAGAGTTGGAGGCGTGAATCCACGACGCTTACTGAGACAGTTTTGGTAGGCCAAATAGGGCAAGGATTGCATTGCGTAGTCATTCTCCCGTATAATGTGCACCTCCATTTACGTTGCATGTAACAGGCGAATGAACGTTTTGCAGCTGCTTGATCGTTCTCACTTACAAAGGATGGCCGTCAGGCAATATATGCTCGGAAAAATACGGGTAAGAAAGTTACGTAAGTTATTTTTTCTGTAATTTAATGTTAATAATACTAAATGTTTCATATTGTAATAAACTTTTTTAACATATTTTTAAGTTTAGAATCAAATAATCCAATTTGATTCGTACATAAACATTATCAATTGTCCGTTTTAGTGTGTTATATTTCAATTGCGTACAAGCTGTTTTTAAAATTTGTAATGTTTTCTTGTTTTTATCTTGATTTAAACAGTTAATAAAGCTTCTCATGTGACCTACGCATTAATATGCGAAACTTTGTGATCTATATTTTGGCACATTATATATAATACGCAGTGTCATCTTTTGATTGTCTACAAACCCAAGGAAACTACAAAATTGTACAAATATTATCCTTAAAATATTCCATAGATTTCATATTTTTTTTAATTTTTAAAAGTTAGTGTCCATAATTCTCCAACATACATAATTTTGTAGAATGAAATACTAGCGTGATTGAAACATTTTAATAAGTTTAGTTAGGAATCTTTGCAGATACTATTTCACCTTTTGATACTTTTCTGGCGAGAAAGTTCAGAACTTGAGGCATTGTGCGATGGATATTAGTGAACGAAGGTCTCCTTTTTCAAATCAGTTTGATCGCCCCTTGTGTTCTTTCTCTCCTAAACGTGTAGGAAATTTTGCGCCCATCACCATTGATAGAACGGCTTCCACAATTCGTAAAGCACACGAGAGTCGAAAAGAACCAAGGATGATAGAAATAATTTCATATCTTCATTTCAAGAAAAAAGATAATCAATTAAGTAATAAATGTTCGTGACAAAACATGTTTAATTACTTTAAATGCTTGAGAACTTCTAAGCAGTGAAGTTCTGAGATATAATAAGATAAAGATGGATGTGATGACCAAACTTTCTCCTGCGTATGTAAACAAATATTTTTTTGAGATTTACTTCTCTTTTGGTGGTAAATTAAATTTCTTAGAATGTTGTTGTTGTTGTGCCTTGTGGATTGGCTCTCCCCTGACATGAGCTGGATTTGTTGGGCTTGGCACATAAACGGTCTCCGTTACTTGTGTCGCTGCTTTGTTGAGCGAATGTGGGATTTGATTAAGAGGGGAATTTTGGGAGGTCTTAATTTTGCCGTGTATTTCGTTTTTCCCAACAATAAGATGACACACTGAGGGTTTTTCCTTACTTCAATCATCGTTTCAACATGTTAATAAAAGAAGGGGAAAATATCAAAACAAATTGCAGCATGTAACTTCAGCAAACGTAATTACAACTAAAAAAGTAACTAAAAAAGTACGTCAAGATTAAACGAAAACAAATTTCGATTGTGACTTCGTAGGTTGTAATGAAATACACCCAACATACTTTGTTGAGTTTTCTATTTTAGATTATCTTGAATTGCGTAAATAACGGTACCTGTTTAAACAAAATTACGGTTACAGGTTGAATTGCAGCGAAAAGTAGTTTGCGGGAAATTATTGTGAAAACTGCATTTAATATCTTATTTTCACTGACACGTAACGGCTTTGAAATCATTAATCATACAAAATCTGAAAGAGAATCACCCAAATTACTTAGGAAATATGTGGTTTATCTGAAGAGTACTCATTTTCTACTTCTAGAACAATTTGTTGTGAGTTCGTAGTGGATGAAGAAAAGTTTATGATGTAAGATTATGACCCAAATAATTATCATTTTAATTACTTTTTTAAAACGTTTTCAGCTTAGTTATATAATTAAAAATACATTAGGAATAAACGAATTATTATTCTACTGAAAAATATTTACTAGAAAATCCCAGGAAAACATTTAAATCGTATTATTCAAAATGTTAGACTGGAAAGTAATAACTAGTGGTGGTTATAATTTCAAACTAAAATCTAAACTCAAGAGACTAGAAACATATTGGCTATATGCAAGAACAGAAATTCAATTCAAAAAGTGATATTTTTCAGTTAATTGAAAAATGTTTAGTAATTCACTAGTATACATGTCATCAAGATGAAGTTAACAACACTGCCCATATATAGAGCTAAATATTAATCTTTAACCGCAAAATAAAAGTGCTCCGCAAAACTATTATTCTACAAAATATCTATATTGTAAAACCATCAATGATAACTTTCGAACTCTGAACAGTCTTTCACATCAGTCTGCGATTGCATGCAATTAGCATGGGGGCACTTTCATCCTGAGGCCGTAGCTTAAGAACACGTGTTGACATATTGACAATGAACATCGATCGCCGGCGCCCCGAGACGAGGCGCGGAGGGAGTCGGCGGCGCAGGTGGCGGGGGCGGGGGCGATCGCCGAGAGTTGTGGCGCACTTGGGCGCTGAACCTCAATTAAAGAGCCGTTGGCCCCGGGCCGCCCTCCTCCGCGACGCGTCCGCCGCCGTCGACGCCTGTGTCGCTGCGGCGCAGGGGTGGCTGCGGCTGCCGCCCGCGGCGCTGCCGCGCTCGGCGCTTCGCCAACCCTTCGGGGAGAGAGAGGACCTGCCAGTCGCGCGCTCGTGGAATACGCATCCCAGGCGTGGGCGATTTGACTGGCCGGATTATATCACAGCCTGAATTGCCACTGCCTGCAGCTTTCAGTAGTTCTATTCCCGACGGTGACAGATTTGCAGTACTAATTACGATTTGCGATACTAATCACTATTGCTATATGACATAGTTCAATACAGCCGTGGTTTGGAGGATAATTCTTGCAACCAGATGCTGTGACTGGTAGTTTTTCTTGATTTTTTTACGGTCAATACTAGACGAATGTTGGAGCGGTACCCTAACGAACGGGACAAGGATCGCGCGCGATCTTTCCTTCCTCTTCCTTGTCCTGTCCTCTCCCCTTAAACACACACACATACCTACACTCACATGCACTACACTATCGTACATGTCGGAAGAGCAGTCGGGAGCTTGCGGCTTGTCCCGACTGGGTCGATGCCCCACTAGGGGAGATTCCTCGTGTGGGAAGTCCCCCGCAAGCCGAGGGGGAGGTCAACGGCATCCTCACCCTCCAGCGGGGAAGGCATCACCGCCACCGCCCTCCCGTTCACCTAAACATTCACTACACAGACGGAACTAATGACCACGGCAGTTGATGTCACCGGAAACATCAATCAATCAATGGACGGCATTTTCCAATGATCTTACATTGCACATAACTTTGGAGCAGTTGAATTCCATTGAGTTTGTATTATTATTGAATGCGACATCTAAAACTGACAAGTGCCTGAAAGATCAGAGACATTCCATGTCTCGCGGCTGGCAAGGAGGTGATTTTTTTTATCTTCGTCGTGTGGAGTTGTGACTTGACTGTGTGTAATATATACATGTGAACTTATCTTCCTGTAGCTTTGGTGTGGAAGTGAACGTATGAAGATTCTCCTGCAATTGTCAGCAAATTATTTAATATATATAAACTTTATCAAGTAATTCTGAGTATATGAAAAAGTACCTAATGATATGAAATTATAGTAGTAAAATACATTATGGACAAAACATTTCTTCGCTTTATCGAACTATACTCTTTCAGTCTCTTTGGCACCAGGTGATCAACACAAAATGTTTGCCTTTATTCATAACATGGTATGTTGCTCCGAGTCCCTCAACACATTTTGGTAGCTTATACAACGTCAGCATTTTATTTTCTCACGTATGCAATCTAACAACACCTCTGTGAGAAGTGGCATGGAACGCAGTGCAGATCGCGGATGGCGCCGGGAACAACCCTCGGAAGCCGAGCGCTGCGAGGCGCAATGATCTGCAGAAGAGGCTGCACGGCGAGCGCTAAGCGGAGCGCAGCAGGGGCGGCGCCGAATCGGAGCGCTTGGGGCGGAGGGGCGGGGCGGGGAAGGGCGGTGCGGGACGGGGAGGGGCGGGGTGAGGCCGCGCAGGCGGGGCGGGGCGGAAAGGGGAGGGGTGGAGCGGGATGGGATGGGTAGGGAGGGGCAGAGCGGGGCGAGGTGGAGCGGGGCGTAATCCCCCGCCGCCGGGACGAGAGCTGCCGAGCCGCGCCGCCCGCGCCGGCGCCGCCATGGACAGCCTCTGGCAGCGACGGAGGCGCCCTAATTATATATTCGGGGAGAGCTCCGCCGCCGCCGCCGCCGCCGCAGGCGCCCCACCCCCGCCCGAGGCCGTTACCACCACATGCCGACCTCAAACGCCGCCGACGACAATTTTACGGCTGCGCGGCGGCGGCGGCGGTGGCGGCGGCGGGGACCCCTCCTCCTCGACGCCGCCCGCGCGCACTTGCAGACACGTGTTACGTGCAAGTTGGGCGTCGGCGGCGGCGGCTGGATTTTGGTTTATGTGGCGGACATGCGATTCCCCTCCGGGCGAGTAACGACCCTGCGGGACAATGGCAGCCGCCCCTCCCCCTCCCCCTCCCCGCTCCTCCGACGCCGCCCTCGCGCGCACACAGCGGCGCCGCGACGCGCAGCGGCGCCCAGAAGCAGCAGCAGCAGGAGGGTTTTATTGATTGATTGGTTGATTAGTGATTCCGGGAGCGTCAGCTACAAGCGTCATACGTCCCGTATGTGTAGTGCATGTTTTGCCTCGGGAGGTGGCGGTGATCTTCCTCCGCTGGATGGTGAGATTCGGCGCCGACCTACCGTCGTCGGCTGGCTCGGTTTCCCCAACCAGGCACAACAGCGGGGCACCGCTCCAGCCGGGACAAGGCGGAAACTTTTAATATTTGGTCTCGACGACGCCCATATTATCGTATATTATATAAAGTTTGGCGTAGGCGATTATTTTGATCGTAACTGAAATCGTGACTGCTTTGAAGTAAAGCTCTGATGTTAGCAAAATTTGCTCATACTACGTTTAAAACTGATTTCTAGAGTCACAGAAATATTTTTTCCTTTGCGATTCATTGCCTTGAGCAAAATTTGTTTTTTCTGATTGGCCGAGAATTATGCCTAGATTTGTCGGGAGTTTATTTGATTTGAATCGATCGCTTTAAAATGTAATAGTATGTAATTCTACAATTTCATAAACAACACATTTCTCTGAAATAGGTCGCAGTTGCAATGATGTGTTGCCTTGTTTACAGTAATACTTGAAGCCTGGTGTCATTTAATATCTCAAATCACATGCGTTTATGATTTTCCTACTGAAAATGTCAACAAATGACGTGGAATACATCGTCTGATGTAGGTGAGGAACTGGCCCGACGAGAGGGACAGTACCTCCTCTCAACTATCTCCCATACACCCGCGACAGAAGTTTTCATCGCCGCGATTCTCTTGAACGCCGTTAATCAAGTAAAAAAGGGTCTGAGAAATGCCACTTGACGAAATTCTCTATCATGCCCGCATCTCGTTTCTTCCCTTTGACGCACGTCGCTTTTTGCACGGCACATGCCCGGGAGGGAGAGAGGGAGGGAGGGAGGGGGGTAGGGGAAGGGAGGGTGGGTGGGAGGGAGGGGGAGGGAGGGGGGGGGGTAAAAAGGCGCATGCGGTAAGTGATGCGCGGGGGCAAAAACGCGGATTAATTCGCGTCCGGCGGGCGCGCATTGTGTGCTGCTGAGCCGGCAAGCTGAGCAAGCGGTTTAACAAGGGCGCGGGGCGGAGCGTCGTGGCGCGGCGCGGGGCGGCGCGGCGCAGCGCGGCGCAGCGCGGCGCGCGCGCGCGGCGGCGGCGGCGGCCGGGAGAAAAAGCCGTCCCGGGGCTCCTAACGGAAACCTTTGACGGGAACGCCCGACCTGCGACAAAACGACGTCTCCGCGCGGCTTAAAAGGCGCAGTTTGCCTCGACGGAAATGCAGGGCGGGGAGGGGCGGGACGCGGCGGAGCGGGGCAAGGCGGGGCAGGGCGGGGAGGGGAGGGGAGGAGCGGAGCGGGGCCGGGCGGGTCGGGGGAGCGGCGGAGCGGGGCGGGGTGTGGCGGGGAGGAGGGAGAGGATACAGCGCTGACTGGGAAATCTGCTGTTGATTCAGAATATCCAGTTACAGGCATCAATGAAATGAAAACTTTTTGAAGTTTTGTCGTACAATCGATATTGGGATAATCATTACTTACTATTTAGGAGCAAGGGTGTATTTATATCATGGTATTGATTTAATTCAGATTATTTTCGTCTTCTCTATAAAGATATCAGGCAGAATTTTGAACACTTTCGTATGTCTTGCGATTTACTCACTTCATGTCATGACTATGTTTCACGACTTCTAAAGTACGAATGAAAAATCGGATACTTATCAAATCGACAAATGTGAATTATTTAACCTGAAGAAACATACAATGTAACTGCAAGAGAGTCAGGTTCTCTCACCCAATGTAAAGAAATTGCGTTAAATTTCGTCTTATTTCGCTTCGAAAAGATGAAATAGATCTGCAGCTGCAATCATCTCCCAAAAATGGCCGGAATGGTACAAGACGACGTTGGTAATAGAAACGACGAAAGATGCATAAAATTCCTTATACATTCTTTATTCAGTATTTTGCAGACCGGAATCAAACAAGAACTGAACGATTGGATCACAGAAGAAAACCAGCCAGTTAAAATGTATCGAACTCAACGAGTCCATGTGATATTGAACAGTACTGTATTTATTTTTATGGGAACTGAGAGCAAAATTATATAAATAAAACAATCCATCTTCAGTGTGATAAATAAGTTCTTCATTAAGGTTAGATTTCTTGAATTAACAGACATTTTGAAACAGAAAATAATTTTCTCAAATCTATTAAAAATGTAAAGCAGTATTGAACAGTCCATTTTGTGTATTAAGTCCAGGTCTTACGTAATCTTCTATCCTGTTTGAATCATACTAGCCGTTGTATGTGATTTTATTGGACCACATACCTAAACCTTCGGTATCTACTTACCTTTATTATTATGTATACTTATAATAGTATGCATCTGTGTGTTATTTACGTCAAATAAGCTGCAAGGGTGAGATTCAGTTGGTATTTAGTGGTCCCTATATATTTAGTCAAAAACAGTAAAAACTCTACGTGACGTATAAGGGAGAAGATTATCAAAATACGTTTTCTTGAGTTTCAGAAATCCTTCCCAACATTTTAACTATAGTAGTTGAAAGATGAATAAAAGTTTAAAAAAATTAATAATAATAACAATAATAATAATAATAATAAGAAGAAGAAGAAGAAGAAGAAGAAGAAAAAGAAGAAGAAGAAGAAGAAGAAGAAGAAAAAAGGTAAAGCAGAAAAGTGGTGTAAAAATGTCCAAGGCAGAGAAGAACTGCAACCTGATGCTGCTTACAAATACCTCGGAATACAACAAAATATAAAACTTGACCACAGTGAAATTAAACACGAGTTTACCGAGAAGTACAAGAAGAGGGTAACCAAAATACTAAATACGAAGCTAGCTGGGAAAAACATAATTACTGCCATCAACAGCTGGGCTGTACCTATGCTGATATATAGCTTTGGTATTGTAAAATGGTCTGATGTGGATCTAAATTCATTGGATAGACTTACTAGAGGTCTTCTTACAAAATTCAGATGTCTGCATCCTAACTCTTCTGTTATCCGTTTGTATTTACCTAGAAGAGAAGGTGGTCGAGGGTTACTCAATATTTTTAAACTCTGCAGAAACCAAGGACAAAAAATGAGAGACGCTATACTTAGGTCTCAGGATTCTCTCATGCAGAAGGTGGTGAGTGCTGACAATGGATACACACCACTTAATTTAAGCGCCCAAGACATGAATACTACAGTACCAACTCTAAAGGAGGAAATACAAAATTGGCAACAAATGATACTTCATGATAAATTTCCGAACTCTCTGTTGGACCCTATGATTGACAAATCTGCGTCCTTCAAGTGGTTGAGCAACGGTCTCTTGTACCCGGAAACTGAAGGTTTTGTAGCAGCAATTCAGGACAGAGTAATAAGAACTAAAAACTATGAAAAACATATCTTAAAAACAAATGATATCGATAAATGTAGAAGATGTGGTGACAATGGAGAATCTATTGAACACATAATGGTTGGGTGCAGTACTTTGTCAGAGAGTGCCTATTTAGGCAATCAAGTGGCAAAACTCATTCACCGAGAAGTAGGAATGAAACTTGGAATGTTGGGGAATAATACTCCAGCATATTACAAGTATGAACCAGATGCTGTGCTCGAGACGAAGACGCACGTCTTGTACTGTGATCGGCCTATTATGACGGATAAAACAGTTGATCATAATCGCCCTGATATCCTCGTAATAGACAAAGAAAAGAAAACAGCTTCTATAATCGATGTCGCAATCCCTTTGACTCGCAACTTGCGGAAGTCCGAAGCGGAAAAATTAAGAAAATATGAGAACTTGGCAATTGAATTAAAAAAACATTTGGAAGTTGCACGAGGTCTCCCATTTCCCCATGGTTATATCAGCTGAAGGAGTTGTCACCAGGAACCTTAAAAGAAATCTGGAGAAGTTAGATATCAAAAATATCTTTGACGAAGCCCAGAAAGCCACCCTCCTTCAAACATGTCATATTGTCAGAAAATTTTTAAATGACTGACATATAGGTCTGGATGAATTTCCTTCCTGCGCAGTCCGAGCCTAGTCCTATAACATCAGTTGGACAGGTGAAAGTTTTCCCTGCTAAAGCAGAGAAAGTGTAAAAAATCGGAAATAATAATAATAATAATAATAAAATTTTAAAAAGCGTGAGATTAGCAACATTTGATAAACTAGACATGTTAATTATAGAAGAGTTATAGAAAACTTATTTGCCACGAAGACGAACTGCAGATCTGATTTTTCTGCATTGCTAAGAAAATTGTAACTCACCTTCTATCATATCATACTATAGAATACAAATTCTTGGGTTTGAACTACTTCGTTTTATCGAATATTACGAACATCGAAATTTAGTTTCTGTGAATTAAGACGTAAGAAATTAATGCGACGCCTTTCAGGCATACGTCGTAAATTTAGAGCTACAAATTTCGTTTAAAATATGAACGTCACAAAATATTTTTAATAAACTATTTTAACGTTCTTGAAGGATGACAACTGCTCGAAAACCACGGAAGAAGTTGCTCACCT
The DNA here is from genome assembly GCA_031308135.1 of Acheta domesticus. Classification (NCBI taxonomy): domain Eukaryota; kingdom Metazoa; phylum Arthropoda; class Insecta; order Orthoptera; family Gryllidae; genus Acheta; species Acheta domesticus. The sequence continues at coordinate 8,750,515 of JAHLJT010002406.1, read as the reverse complement.
CAAATATTTTTTCAAAATTTTATGAGGAAAGCGGGTTAGGTTTTAAAAAAATGCACACATCGGGTAGACCTTTGGCCTCGATTTGCTGCGAACGAGCGGCTCCTTGTGAAAGATTTGTGGAAACGTGACATGATATTGCGCACTCTTGTGTTATGGAGAGAAAGAAACATTTACACACAGATTCACATTTAACGCGTTACGAAAAACATGTGCTGACAAGAAAGTTATCGTCTAATCAAATATCGAGACTCGGGAAGATAGTAATTGAAAAGTTATTGCAACAGCAACGATTGATTAGTTAAGGATTTTATTGTTGGATTAGTGATTTCTAGTGCGTCAACTACTAAGGTCATTAGTTCCGTAAGTGTAGTGTATGTTTTATCGCGGAAAGTGGCGGTGATCCTTTCCCGCTGGCTGGCGAGATCAGGCGCCGACTTACATCTGCTTGCGGGAATTTTCCCCAACCAGGTATCTCCCTCTAGCGCGGCACCGCCCCGGCTGGGCTAAGCTCTAAGCTCTGAAGGTATGGTAGGGCAGTGCCTCTATGTGGAAGTAAGGAATGAGGATAGGAGAAGGAAGAGGAAGGAAAATTCGCTCGCGGTTAGTGGCCCATATGTTCGGGTACTGCTCCAACATTCGTCTGCTTTTGAAACGGTAGAAAACTACCGATCAGAGCAACCGGCCGCTATTCGACCTTGGCTGAATTCGACCTTGCTGTCTAGCTTGTGTCGAAAATCCTACCACTAATCCTACCAGGTCTCGAACCCTAGAACCTTCCAGTCAGAAGCACTGCAATTGCATCATTGTATCGGCTTGGAAAAGTTCAAAAGAAGAATAAAAATATGTTTCTGGTATTGCCCAACAACAATAATTCATTGGCAATAAAATTTCAGTAAAAAGCAAATAATTAATTTTAGGAATTGGTATGATATCAATTATATAAAGGTCAGTAAATGAATAAAAAAATGGCCTACAATTATACAAGCTTTTACGGCCGCGCTGCGTCTCTCTTCAAGGGTTAAGTTGGGGCTGTTGAGGGCAGGTAAATTATATGACAACGTGTAATCATTTAGTTAACAAGAGTTAACCGAGAATTTGTTTTGTTTGTGCAGAAAATCTCATTATGTCACCAACATTATGATTCTGCTATTCTCCAAAAATAATAATTCATTGACAATAAAATATCAGTGAAAGCTAATAATTAATTTTAGAAATTGGAAAAATATTAATTATATAAAGGTCATTAAAGAATAAGAATATAGCATATAATGGTACAAGATCATTCGGCCACGTTGCGTCCGTCATCAAGGGTTGAGTTGTGGCGATTGAGAGCAAGTAAATTTGATGTAACCACGTGTAATCATTCAGTTAATGAGAGTTAACTAAGAATTTGTTTGTTTTTGCAGAAAATCGCATTATGTCACCAACATAACGCCGCCACAAATTTTGGAAACACTCGCACACTTATTTCGAAAATAAAATGTTTTTGCGTTGGTCTTCCGCATTCGTTCACACACTTCCTTTTGCGCCGTGGTGCTGTAGGTTTATTTTCCGCCACAGCATTAACTTGTACAGACTACGAGCAGTGGAGGAAGTTCCGCATTTGGCATCGCCTCACCGGAGTTGCATGCGCCTGTACCACAAACTTAAACTCGCACGAGCCATAGAAAGATCGAGCGGATGTTTCTACCGCAGAGGCAACGGTGTCAAATGTATTGCGTTGGCCTGCGAATGGAGGAACACGGCGCAGACCGTCTCCGGGTCCCCGCGCCGGCCACATGTATGGCGACGCAGGAAGCAACACGTCACTTTGCTGACACCGAATCTTGAAACCTCGTCTTTTTTATCTTCATTACCTTCAGGAGAATTTCGCCACAAGTTCTGTGGTTGCAGCAGAGATTTCGTGGTAATCCAGAATAAATTTCCAAGGATATTGGGGTATCAACCACAATAGTAGATGAAATTTTTTTTTAATAGTTAGAGAATTTAGTCATACATATGTTTTGGGAGTGTTTTTCCCATAGTAGTACTCGGTTAAGTACTATAATTAAATAGTTTTTAAGCTGAATAGATTTATGTACATTTGTAATTTTCCATTTGCTAACTTATGAACTGAATTTTCTATTTTATAGTATCACTGATGATGGGAAAAACACTCCCGAAACACGTGTATGACTAAATTATCTAGATATTAAAAACTTATAATCTACTATTGTGGTTGATACCTCATTATCCTTGGAACTTCGCCACAAGTAATACCACAAACTAAGGAGGTTCTTTCCTCTATGGTAAAACTACTTAATTTCTTAGGTTCATTGCTATTTTTGAGAGCTGGCAACTATTGAAAAAAATAGTTCCTCTCGATGTCTGATAAACTAATAATTTACGAATCAATAGTAATACCCGTCTAAACTGACGAAATACAACTATGGGACTCTTCCGCTAATTCCAAACTTTAGGGATATATTGCAATGACTTCAATGAAAAATTCTAAATTTGCTTAGTTTACAAACCCTCAGTATTTTGCAGTTAAAACGATGAAAGAAGTCTTACACATACCCACAATATGTCAGTATATCAACAAATCCACAATCAAGTTCCACAAAATACCATAAACGCCTGAAAACCATCCAAGTTATTTAGCTTTAAACATACGCCTCAAATGAAAAGACTAGAAGTCTGGATAGATTCATCCTTAGAAAGGTTGTTCTATTGAAAAAACTATGTATTCTGTACATTTGCATGAGGAAATCCGTCCTCTCTTTTGGACCTCATCCACCGGCTGAGCTGGTTCAGGGCTCTAACCGGGAGGTTTGAGGGTCTGATTGCAAACATTGGCGGATTTTCGACACTAGCTAAAAAGCTAGATCGAATTCACCTGCTTTCTGGAGGAGAATTCTTGCGGGAGTCTGCACTGATATGTGTTTTTCCGTGGTGGCGCCTATCAGTAACAGATCAGTGTTGCAATAGGACCATAACAATTTGGACACGAATCCTTTCTTTCTCTTGCACGTCGTATCCTCTAACCTCACACACACACACACACACACACACACACACACACACACACACACACACACACACACATTTACATGCCCTACATCGCGTGGATCGAGGAAGAACATTTTAATAAAACATTTTTTCAAAGCTGCCGTATTTACGGATAATTTATGGAACCTATTTCGTCTCCGAAGATTTTTTTCTCACGGTTCGTAATTCAATGCGCCTCCCTTTGGGATTACTATGTGCCATTTGGAACAAATAAGGAGGAAAAAAACATAACTTTTGAGAGTTGCAATGACTTAAAAAATGTAAGATCTTACATACAAATGTGAGAATGTTAATTGAAGACGAATAATATTATAGTAAATAGTCGAATCATGTATGTAGACAAAGTTATTTAAAAATATTGTTTTTATGTTTCATAACAATTATTATCTTTTCGTCTCTCTTTCTTTAGCGATCACTTCAAAGAATTCTTTCTGTGTCACGCGCAAGATAACTTTCAGCCTCGTGGAAGGGTCTGCGATACCAATCTGCCGTTTCCTAAAAACCGAGAAACAGTGCCGTTTGGGTTGTAGGGTTTCGGTTTCTTGTACGGATGGCGAAAGAATTTCAAGACAAGTTCCATTCCTGAGATTGTCTGTCTCCGCGGTCCCTCTGTTCTCGGGTTGCTCAGACTGTCTGAAAATGATTGTTGCTCAGATTGTATACAATATTGTTCCTCCTGCAAGGACACTATAATTTAGAGCGGAATTTAAGAACATGATTGTGTGAATGCTTTTTATTATCTGCATTTCAGTGGTGGCGAAAATCGTAATTCAGTTATTTGTTTCATTTGAATATTTTATTTAGTTAACGAATATTTGCAAGCATCTCGAAGAAACTGTACATTCCAGTTTTCAGTGGAGACCTGAGTCTTATTTATCAGCATCAAAGATTTATGACTCTCTTGAAAGTTTTCCTTCACATTTTTGCCAGTTAAATATTTTCATATACCAAATGAGTGTGAACTTGTGAAACTGTCTACAAAGAACTAAAGATACGTGACCGATGATGGAAGAAGCAGTATCTGTTTTTTGCTTACAGGCGTCGATAAAAAGATACAGTGGTAGTTTTATATAAAGAATAGCGCAGATTGAAAGGTTATTAAAATTAATAAGAATTCCAATTATTGGAATTCTAATTATTCTATCCTCCAACTATCGGAACTAAATTTACGGTTAAGCTTCAATAGTCATAACTTAATATACATGATTTATTCTGTGATTTTTTTTTGTGTCATACAGTATGGTACAGTTTTCTGTACCTTGTGTTAAATTTTATTTCTTGATTTTTCTATAATATACTTTCATTCTTCATTTCTAACAAGAAAAGTTCACAGCTGCATGAAACCGGGATATAAATAAATTTTTGTTCATTTCAGATACATCAAAAAACACTTGAAGTGAATTACTGAGCACGAGCTGCCATGGTTAATACGCATTCAATTCCAAATTCCATAAATCTGCAACACAACTATCACAACCCTTTCTCATGCTACTGATAGAAAATTCCATATACTGAACGGCGCATACGGCGCATTTTGAAACTATTTTAATTAACGCTCATATTTTATTTATGTAACTCATAATGTAAAATTATGTATTATTAGTTAACTCATGTAGCGTGCCATACGCTAAACAAATAGTGTCAAAACTGCCGTTTGGCAATGGATAGCTCTTATTACAACAGAGAACTTCAGTGGCTGGCAGCCGCAATATGCTCAAAAACGGCGTGCGCTGAGCTCTCCAGCGCAACATGGCCCACGCTCCCACTTTCACACAAAATAGACGAAAAATTTAGTACATAAAACTATTTTGACCCTGCCTTTATTTTTGGCAAATTATTTCAGAAAAAACTGTATATAATTTGTGGGGTCATTATCTCTGCTGCTGCTAATACCCCATTGCTCCTCTGACATTTTTAATTTGACTTTAGTATTAGTGTCCAAAATAAGCATGCTTTGTCATCCTGTGACATGATTTACTTAAAAAGCATGACCCAGATATCCGGTACTTTGTTTAAGCAGAGAGGGAGAGGAAGAAAGTGAGAAAATGCGTCCTGTTATGATAGGAAAGAAGAGGAAACCTTTGTTACTGGATGGAGAAGGTTTAAAATTTCAGACGACAACATTGTTTGCAAAGTACATGTTTGCGACAAAGTACATATTTGCAAAGTACTGATATTGAATTCCAATGTCGAAGTTCAATATCAGACTTGGTATATAAATGTGGATTTAAATGTTCCACTGATATTTTTTTAAATTACATGTCATCTTTCGTATTCAACCAGACTTCCTCTCGCGATTTATGTTAGGTACCATTTTGTAATTAAATAATGACCTCAGTTGTAGAAAAATTGACATTGTTATCAGGACGCAACTTTAATTTTTTACTTTGTTTGATTTGTTGTTTTTTCTTGGCCATTATTTTCAGATCTGTATGAGAAAAGAAAGTAATTACTTGATAATACAATCGTAGAGTGTATATAATGAAAAGTATTTGTAGAGTGTGTAGAGGTATTGTTTAGTTTCGCATTTAGTCGCTTTCCACCTGCTCCTAACTGCTGAATCGGATCCACTTCGAAAGACCGCCTCACAAATCTCCTCCACCAACACGTGGAAGGGCTCACTTCTGCCTTCGTGTGAGGGGCAACGCCGGCGCGAGCGGAGATACGGCAGCGTGACGGAGGAGAGGGGAAGGGGCGACAGAAGGGCGAGGGCGAGGGCGTGGGCGACAGCGGGGGCGGGGACGGCGACGCGGGCCGTGCGGCGTGTGGCGCGCACGGCCAGCGTCTGCCTTTTATGTTCCGGCGATGACGAGGATATTAAGCAGTCATTCTCCCGCCGCCGCCGCCTCCGCCGCGCAGATGCTATCTGCAGGCCAGTTCAAATAATACTGACGCGCCGCGAACAAATTGGGCCCGGGCGGCGCGGGCGCGGGCGCGGGCGCGCATCTTCCGCCGCGTGATGAATGGTGGCGGCGGCGCGCGAGTGTTTAATTGGGGGCGATTGTTTCCCGGGCGCAGATAGCCATCGCCCGCGCGCCGCCGCCCAGGTAGGGCCGTCCAGCGAGGAGACGGTGGCGGAGGAAGTGGGTTGAGGTGTTGACGGGGAGCGGCGAAGCGGCCGGGGCTGTGAATGGTGGCGGTTTCGTTTCGTCCGGGGCTTCGCGTGCCGCCAGGTCGGCGTTCAATATGTCATCTCCACTTTCTAACCTGTCAGTCGCTCTCAGGCCACACGGGGCACACGGACACCTGTGGCGACGACCACGCAGTGCGACATCGAGGGCTGTGCCCACGTACGGAAAATATGGTTGCGCATTCTGTTTCCGGTAATAAAGGCGAAGGTAAATTTCCGAAGGCGCCATATTGTCCACAATCATTTGTTGTTTTTTTGTTGTTTTTTTTGTCTGCGAAAGTCAAATATCTTATTCATTGTTAAGGGAAATACAAAAAGGTGAAATGTGACTTTAAACGAAACTCGTCGTGAAGATAGTGCATCATGCCGAGTTCTCAAATGCTGCTCGCAGAAGCAAAATGGCCATGGCGTTTCGGAGAATAAAAACGTAAAAACCTCGCGCGAACGACTGGAAAAGGAAGTGCTCTCAGTAGGGATGCATACGCGTTCCTCACTTAAGTACAGAACACCAAGATTTGTTCTAGAAGTGTTGCGAAAAGACACGCGTGAAGTAATATTCTCTTTTTCTTTATATTTTTAATTCAGAGGGGTTGTGCCCTTAGAAGGTAACCGTATTTTTTCTGTTTGGGAATCAAATTTAAAAAAAAGTGACCACTCTCCCCAAATTTTGATTTTGTGGTCAGGGCATGCGAAAAACGAAATGAAAAATGTCAAATTCTATAAATTTGGATAATTTCATGTCAGATTAACAAATAATGATTTGAAAACAAATTTAATTCTCTGCAACTTCGGTAATGAGAGTGTTATTGTGAAACATACATCTGTTTCTAAAAGGCAACGTTTATCGAAAACGTAAGGAAATAAAACGTTTTTTAAAAATGCAATTTTAGCTAACAGTTAATTCGAAAACTATTGGGAAAATAAACAAGCAAAGAACTAATGTAACATGCAATAATCACAACTTTGATTTTGAATGTGATAACTGTTTGCATATTTTGCATCGTTTCATAAGTAAAAGGGAAGAAGAAATTTTACTTCAAAGGTGATTTTGAAGTGATTAGAATGTAAATATATTAAAAAGTTCTCGGAACTACCGGTGATGTACGGAGGACACTAAGATATTGTTGTTTTTTTCGCGTAATCTTCAGCAGAAAATGATGGTTAGCATTTTGCAGTGGTCTTGCCATCTAGCAAAAAAACAGGGCGAAGCAAAACACGGACTCTTTTGGCGTCCTGAGAGTGTTTTGCGGCAACAGGATCGAACTTGGAAAAACGGGACGATACCGTATTTCATGGGACGTATACGAACCTTAGCTCTGATTGATCAGAGACTTAAGACGTTACCTGTTGCTTTCCCTATCCGAGCGCTAAATATTTGGTGTTAAAACTCTGGTTGCGTATTGTTGTATTTACTCTGTATACTTTAAAAGTTATTCAAAAATCTATTTTGATTTGTTAGCTATGAAATGAAATACTACTGAAATTGAATTACAAAACGATAAAAATTAGAAGAAATAAATTAACCGCTCATAGGAATATAATTAATAAGATAAACGTTAGGAATATAATTAATAAGATAAGGTTAGAAAAGAAAGAAAATGTTACAGAAGAAATACCATCGTTAAAGAACAAATTTTCAGCTCACGAATCGAGTTTATTAATGATTGTGTCACAAATCTATTTCAAACAAATCTACTCAGATTACTCGCGTGTCCTTTTACGCGAGATTTTTTTAAACTCTTTTTTGCCGTAAATAGGAGACAGCTGTGCCCTAACAATACATTTGCCCTACGAATTGTCCCCTAAGATGATGTTCGCGTGCCTGAACTCGTCGTGAAGAAGCACCTTTTTCTTCGTTTACCAAGATGCCTCCTTATAAGAAATGTACCAGTTATATTGCAAATTGTGCAGAGTTCGCAACCGACGCAACGCGCCTAAATGGCAACAGGGAATAAGATGATCCCAACTAGTCACCATCAAGGGAATATCGAAGGTTGAGCAATGAGAAATTGAAGAAAACGCGGTGTGAAGGTGATTCTTCATGCCGACTTCATGCATGGCTACACAATGTTAACGCGTTTCGTATAAAAACGCTAGAAATGTTTGCGCGAACGATCGCTCAAGTAAGTAATCGGACTGAGCGGACATTTATCGCGTAATTGGGAGAAGCAGTCGGTAGCAGTCCTGACCCGAGGAGTGAGTGTTTCTAGCTCAATTTGGGCTAGAATAGTGGCTATAGGGAGTACGTGTTAGTCTTTTATTGTTACACTTCTATTTTACGGTAATTAACAATACCTAAAAGGTAAATCGGACTAGATGCATTTACTTTTTCTGCAGAAGACCGGTTCGAAGATATTTTTGTTTACTGAGTGAAAGTGATTTTAAGTGAAAAATTTAATTTACAAGTTTAGAGGATTTATTTTGATTTTCAGTTTTTCAATCCAATTAATATTCTTGTTTAGAGCCCTCTGAATATGAATATAATCCTTAATTACGGAAATGTTATGCGTTGTGAATAAAGCGATATCACCTTCACATAATGTTAACATGAACAGTCACTTGTGGTACAACTGCAGCATTAGTATTCTCCTATTCTGCGTCATTACTTAAGACAATTTGACTCCAAAGAAGAGACCGTCCATTATTAAATATTTGCTATTTACGCGTCGAGTTATGGAACAGCAACGATTTTTATATTCTTGATATGTAAAGAACTGTTGAACTAATTGATAATAATTTGTAACTGTCTAATAGAATTATTATTATTATTATTATTATTATTATTATTATTATTAATTATCCCTTTAAATTAAAAGTTAATTATAAATTCGTTTTATTTTACCAATTACTTCATTAGTACAATGTTTCAACAACAACATTCGTCATCATTTTCAAGTACTGAAAATAATTATTAAAAACAACTAATGGAGTATTTGTAACTGAATGTTACATATTCAGTTAAAATACTGCTTTAATTGTTTATAATAAGTATTTTCAGTACTTGACAATGACGACGAAAGTCGTTGAAACGTTCTACTAATGAAGTAATTGGAGAAAATAAAAAGAATTTATCTGTCTTTTAATTTAAAGGTATAATTTATTTAATTAATTTAAAGGTATAAATAATAATAACTGTTGAACTATGTATCCGTATGTTTGTATCCCGTTTTGTCCAGCAGCAGCTTTGTTGCTCCAGGTCTTGAGTAATCGTACTAACGTGACATGTCGCAACTCCCAGACTGCTTCTCGCAGTGGAGGCTGAGCGTTGGCGGGCATTGGCCAGTGCGCGCTCTGTTTGCAGGCGGCGCAGGGTGCGGGCCTCTGCGGGGCAAAAAGTCATGTCGCTGGCGTGCGAGGAGGGTGGGCGGGGCGCCGGGCGCGGTACGGGGCGGCAGGGCGGGGTGGCGCGGGGCGGGGCGCGGGGCGGCGGGGCGGGGTGGAGGGCGGGACGCGGGGCGGGGTGCGTGACGGTGGGGCGCGGAGCGGGGCGGGGCGGAGCGGGGCGGGGCGGAGCGGGGCGCGGGGCGTTGCGTGGTGTGCGGGGCGGGGCGAGGCACGGCGCGTGGGGCGCGGGGCGGGGTGGGGCGTGGGGCGGGGTGGGGCGCGGGGCGGGGGTGGGGGCGGGGTGGGGCGCGGGGCGGGGCGCGGGGCGGGGTGGGGCGCGGGGCGGGTGGGGCGCGGGGCGGGGGGTGGGGCGCGGGGCGGGGTGGAGCGCGGGGCGGGGGTGGGGCGCGGGCGGGGCGGGGTGGGGCGCGGGGAGGGGGTGGGGCGCGGGGCGGGGTGGGGCGCGGGGCGGGGCGCGGGGCGGGGCGCGGGGCGGGGCGCGGGGCGGGGCGGGGCGCGGGCCGTGGCGCGGGGCTGGGGGGCGGGGCGCGGGGCGGCCACCGGCGCTCTCGCTGCCGGCCGCTTTCGCAACACTTTCTTGGCGCAAAGTGGACAAAGAATGCATGTGGGGCACGCGGCCTCTGCCCGGAAGCGCGACGCGCTCTCGTGCATCCCGATCACCCGGAGCGGTTGCCGCTGCGCCTCGCGGGGGCTTCTTCGGCGACCACAGCGCCCTGCGCCGTCTGCGAAGTCGGCAATTCGATCGCGGCCCAGGGAGAACGCGGGCGGAACGATTCTCTCTTTTTCGGAGTCTGACGTATACCGTCACAGTTTATGATTGGCCAGTAGGGAGAAGTAGTAAGAAAAATCGGAAAGGAAAAGCGATAAACTTTTTGAGATACGCCGCCCTGATTGGACCTTTTTGTATGTATAGTTAAACACTATCAGCTTTAATTTCACTAGTGGAATAGTCTTATCTATGCGGCTGCCAGCTGATACCTTCCTCTCCGCCGTTCAACATCATGTTCCCAGCGTTAAGTATCGGTGACAATTGATGATCTTCACCGCGACACACTTGTGGAGCGACAATCACTTGGCATCAGTTGACGGTTGCGTCATTCCGAGAAGTCGCGCCCTCGGAGCTTCCCACGAAAAGACTGGAGAGAGGGTCGCGTCCACTTGGCGGCAAGAGACATCCACGACTCGCAATTTCTTCGCGCTTCATTGATCTTGTCATTGAGTAGTGCGTATAATAATGCACCCTTTCTCATTTACCCTCATTCTACACTGATCGCAGAGAGATGCATTGTTCTAATTTGTTGCTTTTTTATAGATATTTCGCAATTTCTTGTAAATATGTCCTTCATATATTTTAAGTAATGAAATATTTAAATATAGGGTCTTCTGTTATCGGGTTACGTACACTTTTCTTAATTCTCTAGTTTCTTCTCTTTCTCTCTATGTAGCGTATGAATAAGTCTATATTTTTGAATCTCTCAAAGTTCATTACATTCCTTGAGAAAGTGTCTTTCAATACGTTAACGTTAGCTATCAATCACGAAAGGTTTGTTTCAGAATATTTCGTTCAATTTCAAAATAAAAAAATTACGTACTTCAGCATACTTTCTCTTCTGAGATCAGAATCTTTACGGGAGACGTAAGAACTGCGGTTCACAAGAGAATCGCCGACTTACGTAATAACATAAAAACAACCCGCTTCATATGTTTCTAACCAGAATTCCTATCGGCAGTTTTTTTTTCTTCGACCTAGATGACTGTTGTGGCAACATGCCTTACAAGCGTAGTTATGTCAGAACCAATTGGTTACGAGTAAAAACAGAAATAATGGGCAAGCATTATGGCTTTTATGTTTGGTTGCGGAGTCAGTACTGGTGTATTGTTTTGCTAGAATATAAAATATTCTCAAATTAGGTAAGGTGTTGTCGTCTTATTGGACAGCAAAGTGCTTATTTCATTGTTCCTGGGAATTTAGCGATCCGCTTACGCTCTTTCTTCCGTTTCTTCTCTTATGCTAGCAATAAAATTGCTAGTGACAGTCCGCCCGGAGGGAAAATAACAATTTTACCTCTATGAATATAAGATGCAGCAAATAGCAAGAGTTATGATGAACAGAAGAACTTGTTTCTAAATATAGTTCCTTTCATTCAAGTCGGTTTTTGCAGTTTCTCCCCAAACAACCTTTGCTAAAAATTGTGTTGTGGGTTTCTTGATGAGGCATTGTTGACCCAATCAGAATGGGAAGAAATAATCGTAATGTCGAATTTGAGTCTACTAAGTTTAAGTTCAGTTGACTAAGATATCCATTCTTTTTTCCCCAAAAAAAGTTTGATTTCCCTACTTATCCTCAATTCGTAGTAAATATTTTTCTTGAGGAAATAGGCCTTGAGGAAATAGTTGACTGTTACCCTTCCTCTCAAAGAAGTAATTCAGCTCAACAGTAACGTGCGATTACAGCCCAACAATTGTAGTTAGTGCTCCAGTATCATTGTCAATAACCGAAAGAACCCGATGTGATTTATTGCTTTTTACGTCTAGGATCAGCTTCTGATATCAGTGAAAACTGACGATTCATTATTTTTATTCATATTATATTATTATAGTTTTAAAAGCGTTTTGTTGTTCAACAAATGAAGTCGCATCTCAAGCAATAAATAGTTAAATATGAAATGTGTCGTCACAAAGTTCATTGCTTTTGCTCCTCAAAAATAATCAGCATGCCTAGCAGCATTATTTCTTTTGGTTCAAAATTTCACATTCCATGACGATATAAACAAACCCTTAGAAATCCGGTGACATTGAATCCGAAATATGAGAATCAAGCGAATTCTTACTACAGGTTTTTTTATTGATTGATTAATTAATTAATTAACGGTTTCAGGCGCGTCAGCGGCTAAGTTCACTAGTCCCGTAAGTGTAATGCATGGTTTATTGTAGGATGAGGCTTTTACCTTCCTCCGATTATGAGATCCGGCGCCGACCTACACGTCGGCTAGCGGAGTTTTCCCTAACCAGGTATCTCCCACCAGCGGGGCACCACCCCATCCGAGGGAAGCTGAAGCCCCCGACCGGACTCCCGGCATGTGGGGTGGTGCAGTGCATGCTAGTGCAAATATGTATAAATGGTGAGGATAAGTCAAGGAAGAGGAAGAAAAGATCGCGCGCGGTCCGTGGCTCGTTCGTTAGGGTACTGCTCCGACATTCGTCTGGTGCTGATCGGAGAAGCCACGGAAAACCACCGACCAGAGCAGCCGGCCGCTAGAATTCTCCCGCGGACAGCGACGGAACTCGACCTAGCTGTTTAGCTAGCAGTGGCGAAGTGTGACTCGCGCGGTTGGGAATGCTCAACAATAATGCGAACTGAAGACATCATGATTTTTAATGTTTTCTAGAATCTATGTTATGGAAACAAATGTTACAATACTTCAACAGATTTATGTCAGGAGACATCTTGAATGCAAATTATGAAATGGCTCAGCTTTAGTTCTCATGTGGGATTGCCAATGAAATCACTTGTGAATTTACATATTTCGAACCAAAATAAAATTTAATATATTTAAGTAAGAATTCAATTTCTTATATATTAATTAAGAATGAGTAGGCAACCTCTATTTCTACTGTTTGTGTCCATAACCAAGCACAGAATCAGGAGTGAGAAGGAAAAATATTTTTCTGACAACCTCAAGTGTGCTGCGCTCTTGTACATAAAAGAGGAATTTCCTTATAAGCCTTTTCTCAGCCGCACGCTAGCTTTTCGGGACTCGGGAATTCGTGAGCAGGAGTGGAGAGGGGAAGGGGGGACCTCGCCGTCTGCGCATGCGTCATTGCTCGTCGCCATCTCGCGGCAGACGCTAGAAACATTTCTAGCGTCCAAGCGATTAGAGGCCAGCTTGTAACAACGCGCCGAATTCAATAATAGAAAATCACTTTAAAATTAATATAAATCGTGTTTCCCGCAATGTGTTTCACACACTTGGAATATTACCAATACAATATTTAGGGTTCTTTGATTAATATTTTACGTGGGGATGCTCAGCATCTTAGCGTCCCCCGACGCTACGCCAGCAATCTAAAGCTAGCAGCACGCAGAAACCAATCTCAACCAAACAATATCCAAAATTTTAGGCTAATTTTAGGATATTAAATCCTCTATTACCGAATTTTAGGCTCCAAGGAATTTTTGAAAATCGTGGGCGCTGCTAGCTTTAGACTAAAGCGAAACAATTAACATTGGTTTATTTGCTCATAAGAATCAATGTTGATTGTTTCTCTTTGTACAGCCCTGATTTTTGGAATATGAACGCGGGGAATTTTTTTTCTAAGAGCCTAAAATTATTCTTAACTTTTGGGAAGGGTTTTAGATTTATCCTAAGGTTGATTTTGGTGGTTTATTCGCCCGTAAGAACCAATGTTAATTGTTTCGCTTTGTACAGCCTTGATTTTTGGAAAATATACGCGAGGATAATTTTATTCTAAGAGCGTAAAATTATTCTTACATTTTGGGAAGGGTTTCAGATTTTTGAATTGATTTTGAGATTGATTCTGGGTGGGTGCTGCTAGCTTTAGTCTAAAGCTAGCAGCCCCCTCGATTTTGGGAAATCCAGAGGAGCCTAAAATTCGGGAATAGAGCTTTTAATTAGACTAAAATGAGCCTAAAATGTTGAATATATTTTGGTTGAGGTTGGTTTCTGGGCGCTGCTAGCTTTAGATGGCTCACTACGCCGCTGGTAGCTAGTGCGGAATTCGCCGGGCCGTGGGCGAGCGGGTGGGTGCTCACCTGCGGGCTTCACCGCGGCCGGGCGGGGCGGGGCGGGCGGCGCGCGGGGGCGGCAGGGCAATTGGGCTTCGTTGCGCCGCTCCTCTCCGCTCCCGCTCGCGCAGGCGCTGCCGTCGCTCCTCGGCGGCGCGGCCCGCGAGGAGGAAGCGATATTTCATGGCCCTGATGACGAAATGAGCGCGCCTGCCAGATGAGCCGCGCGGGCCGCCGCCTCGCGACGCCTCGCGGGACGGGGTGGACGCTCTGGCGGGGCGAACGCTCGCTGGCGTAGGCTCTTCAGTTCCTCCTTGTGTCACAAAAGCCGAAAATTATGATGTGTTTGTGAGGAGGAAGGTTTTACCAAAATAAAAGGAATAAAGAATACAGAGCCGATCCCCCGTGGCCGAGATCGGTATGGCAGTAGTGTCTTAGTAATCTCGGACCGAAGGGGCGAGGGTTCGAGTCCCGCCTCGGGCGTGGTTGTATGAGTTCGTCTTTTCACCCCCTATCATCACCATATCGTTTCATCCTCGTACCATAACGTTAAATCCAATAGTGGTCGCTAATGACCTAGTAGTTGATGCGACCTTAACCCCCCCCCCCAAAAAAAAAAGAAAGAATACTTCAATAATATAAACATATAGTTACAATCCGGGTTTCGTGGTCTAGTGGCCATAGTGGTAGCCATGAACGTTGGAATCTGCGGGTTCGAATCCCGGCTGGAACATGGATGTTTCCTTTACTGTTATGGCATGGATCACCTTTTCCCCAAATACCATACAGCACCCCGAACACCCGATTTCTTCAAAGTGCTTTCCCTGCTTGTGCTAGTGACTACCTGCGTGCCAGACGGGGTGATAGGCCTAGGGCCGCTACATTAACGCCACCAAACCCCTCTGTCTATAAAAATGTTCAAACTCCGCCATGGGCTTATGAGGCACCAGTAGAAGAGTCAGCTCTCGGCCGCTATGGGCGTACGAATCACCGCGGAGGTACAGAGCAGTGGCTACGGTCTAGATTCCCTGGGGTCTAAAAGGGCAGCGGATTTAACGGGAGGAAAGGGAGCTTGAATCTCTTAACCGAAAGGTTAAATGAGTGACCTAGGCCTCGCCGAAGAGGAGAAGAACCGGGTGAACCTGAAAAGAAAACGTGTGTAGGTAAAGGATGGCACGAGCTGTGGAGAAGAGGTACGAATAGAGTAGGTATCTTCCGGAGAACATTGGTAAATCGAAAACGTAACACATGAGTGGGAAAGAAACCTTTTTTCAAATGTTATTGCGACGCTGCAAAAAGATTGGTGGCTAGATCCCAAAGCTCCGTTTCTTTCCTTTTTCGGTGTCATCTCTAATATACGAGTATGCCGTCCGTAGCTCCCACCCCCTTAACTGCACCGCTCCGGGAAGGTGGCGCGGGCGGAGATATGGGGGGGATGGAGGCACGGGCGCTGGTGCTGGAAAGGGTGCGGGTGGGAAGGCTGACGGGGAGGGGCCGCGGGTGGTGGCACGGAATACAGACAGGGGCCATGGTGGTGGCACGGGAATACAGACAGGGGCTGGGGCGGGAACCCTGGCGTGGGTCTGGGCGTGGGCTGGAACGCGAGCGAGGGCAAAGACGAAGACGAAGATGAAGACGAGGACTAGAGCGAGAGCGACAGTGAGAGCGAAAACGAGGGCGAGGGTGGTGGCGGGGGCGCCGGCAGGAATACGGACGGGGGCTGGGACGCGAGCGCGATTTCAGTAGGGGCGGGGGCGGAGGTGCAGGCGGGAACGCAGGCGGAGATGGGGCGGGAGCGGTGGCGTGGGCGTGGGCGGGGCCTCCAGGTACGCAGCTCCCAAGTGCCTCCGGCGCGGCGCAGATGGCATCTCGCGTCCGTGCGGCGTTGGCGGCGGCGGCGGCGGCGGCGTCTCGGGTTGCGCGTCATACGCCTTATCGCGTGGGCGCGGGCGGCCCGCGCCTTCCCACGCTGAAGGCCGCCAGCGCCGCGCCGCGCCGCGCCGCGCCGCGCCGCGCCGCCGCTGTCCCTCAATGAAGACGTCTCCGCGCCTTATGGATGGCCCCGCCCGCGCCGCCCGGCCCACGCGCCCCGAGGCGAAAGTTCGCTGCCCGCCCACGCGCCCGCCGCTCGCGCGAGCGGCCATTCATGAGCCGAACGGGGGCGCAGGGGGCGTGGGCGAGTCGTGGCCGAGCGGACCGCCGCGCCGCTTGCTTGCTCGCTTGCCACTCGCGGAATCGCCATTCAGATCCAGCGAGATCGACAACGAAAGAGACTTTTTGCACCCGCGAACGTGAAGCACTAGCGATCTTCTGCGCACGTGCAGATGCACATAAGTGATGCGAAACTTGAACTGCGCATGAACAGAAGATCAATAGTTCTTCGCGTTCGAGTATGCAAAAACTCACTAATACATCGATGCTCAAAACTAAAACATACATTAAAAAATCCACCGAAGACCAGCGGCATAAGGACCTGGGGACTCAGCCCGGATCGATCCAAAATCACCGATGTTTTTAACACTGGTTTAGTAACAATTGAAATTCGCGCGGGAGGGGTTTTAATTTGAAAGTAGTATCGTTTAATTTTTATTGCGATTTAACTGACAAAACAAAGTCAAAAACTGATTAGAGCAATTAACCGAACTGGGATTATATTGTTTCAATAATTTAGAAATTACATAAGCTTCTTTATTGACAAAAACGTAATTTTATTTATTTTGGTCTGATAAAATGGTAACATTGGTCTGAAAAATAATCAATCTGTGGATTCATATATATGGGAGACGATTTTACTGCCACGTTTCCGGCATGACATTTGCGTTGTGGATAAGGCGTAATGTCCGTGGTCGAGATCGACAAGCCAGTAGTGCCGTAGTGATCTCGGACAGAAGGATCGCGGGTTCGAGTCACGCGTATGTTTTTGTCCTTTCCCCCCTATCATCACCATATCGTTTCATCCTCACACCATAACGTTACACCCAGTAGTGGTTGCTATTGACCTGCTTGATGCGACCTTAAGTAACAAAAAGAAATGTGAACTGCACTCCTGAAAGATGCTTACCCAATGATTTTGTGCTTGAGCCTGTCCGACCGCCTGCAGAGTGGCGCCGAAGCGGAACGTCGCGTCGCGTCGTCGCATGCTACCTGGCGCGACGCTCGCGTCGGGGGCCGCTGGCGCCGGCTGTTTGGCGCGACGCCGCCGCATTCACGCTGGCGGCTCCGAAGAAACGAGGTCAGCCGTGCGCCGCCTTTGGTGAGAGGGAAACAGGCGGTGACCGCCCGAAAAGAGCGAGTACTCGGCCACCGACTGCTCACCAGGACGGCGCATCTCTCGGGACATTAGAGCTGCCACCTTCCAAGAACACATGACCCGGAGACCACTCATTGCGGAGAGGGGGGAGTTAAATTCACAATCAATATTTATTAAAAAATAACACGTCTTTTTACAATTAATTATGTTGTAACAGTAATACATTTATAATGTTAATAACGCATTAATTACTATAACAATAAGCACATTATTCGATTAGAGATTGTGAACTGATGGCATATTCATTTCGCCGCGCAGTACAAGTTTTATTACTATAGTGTCATTACTTTTAAAAGCATTCGATAAAATGAAACTATTAAACACAGATTATCTTTTTAAAAAGCTAAAAAAGATATTTAATTTCATTTTTTATACGACCCGGAGATATTCAAAAGTACCCCGGAGATGACTCCTGAAACTCGGAGTCTCCTGAATCCGGAGAGGTGGCAACCCTCCGTGACATGGCCCAATGCAATCGTCGCTTCCGTTTTTTTTATATGACCCGGAGATTTTCAAAAGTAATCCGGAGCCCGGACATGGAGATGACTCCTGAAACCCGGAGTCTCCGGGTCGAACCAGGAACGGTGGCAACATCTTCCCCATTGACACTTTGTATATGACCCGGAGATTTTCAAAAGTACCCTGGAGCCCGGAGATGACTCCTGAAACCCGGAGTGTCCGGGCGGAACCCGGAGAGGAGGCCACCCTCCGTGACATGGCCCAGCGCAATCGTCGCCTCCGGCTGCACAATGGCGCGCCCCGCCGCCCCGGCGCTCCTCCACTTCCGTTCCGGTCGAGGGCCCCGGGCGACGGCGATTTATTCCTCGCGGGACTATCTCAATTGGTTTACGCTTGATTCGCTCGGGGCACTCCTTTTATTGCTGTTTTTCAGTTTCCTCGGAGAATAAAGTCTCTCCCTCTGCTGATCGATTGCCAGGGAAGCTAGCTTTTAGGTGAGATTGTACAAGAAGTCTGTTTTCTTCACAAGTATTTAAATTTTTATGTACTTAGGGATCCTTTTACAAAAGGTTTCTTACTCGTGTAAGAATATTCTTTCAGAAAACACTGTTGACCCTTTGTGTGATAAAAGATAATCAAGTCATTTTCAATCAACGCCTTTTTGTGGTTGACCTCATTGACACTTTGTAAAGTCACATGTAACATGATACGATAAAACTACAAAGAACTTGAACCGTGAAAAAGTTTCAGGAAGCTCGAGCACTGTATTGTTGCACAGCGGCGATACAGTAAAACCTCGAAGACATGAGATTTAATCTTGGCTGGATCCATGTTTACAGTCGTAATTGGAAGGTCAACTAAAGCTACTTTCAAGAGATATTTCCATACTCCCATCACGCCACTTATAGTAGGTAATTGTCTTGTTTCTCCAGTCTTTAAGATTAAGAGGATTCTAATCAGTTGCTTAAAATATACTTTCTATTTCAGTAAAAAGCTGGCATTTATAACACTGGCTCCAAATCTTTATTATTCAAATCTATTACCAAATTCGAAGGTGGTGAAGGCATTCGTGGCCATGACACAGAGGCAGTGGCACTGCAAAGTTTGGAAGTCTTATTTAGAAACTTGACGAGAAATAAATTGAGTCGAAGTGGATGGCCGAGTTGGCCAGAGCGTGTGCTGACTCAGCGTCTCAGTCGGAAGGGTCGCGGGTTCGAATCTCTTCGTGCGCATTGGTCACTTGTCTTTCGTGTATGTGTGTTGTCGCGGAAGGCCTTGTGGGTGTACTGATCACAGACCGAGGAGCCCGCAAGTGTGTCAGTGTCTGGCGTGAAGGTTAATATGTGTCCCCATGAGGGACATAGTGGGTAAAGCAATGGGCATCCCCTCAAAACTGGAAAAAGCACCCGAAAAAAAAGTGAAGTAAATTGACAAACCGAGGATTTGAGTACATATTACTTACCAACTGGGGTGACGCAGAGAATACCTGTGGTCGATATTGTAAGATAGAAACCGTCGCCAGTCAGGGATGCTCTCATTATACCAGGAATGATAAACCACATTAATAAATTAGGTACAAAATGCAAACCCATGGCACAAGACATTTATAATATATTACAGATGAAGTCATTTATCGCAATGTTCACATTTAAAGGAACAAATGTCAGATATGTTCGTAAGCTGCGTCTTGCTACCATACGAGAGCCTTTCCCTTGTATGTACTCGTGCACACCATGTAAAATAATATATCATCTTCATCAACTTAAATAATCCAATTTGTTGTAAATAATATCACTAGTGCTGTGGAAATTGTCATTGAATCCCCGAAGAGGTGATTTATCTGAGAATTTCCAAAGCACGAGTGATATTGAATAAGACTATTCTACGAGTGAAATTACGTCGAAAAGAGTTCCAAAATGAACCAAATATTGAAGATAACTGAAAGTTATGTGAAAATCAAAGAGATTATTTTACAGTATATACGCGGTTTATTGGACATCGACATAGTGATCGATGTATATCGCCTCCTAAGATAGATGAAATATAGTTTATGATTGGCCAGTAGGGAGAAGCAGTAAGAAAAATCGGATAGAAAAAGCGATACACGTTTTGAGATACATCACCCTGATTGGGGATTTTTGTATCTATAATTAAACACTGTTGGTTTTAATTTCACGAGAGAAATGGTCAAAATTATATAGATTTATTGAAAATCATTGATGCAATTAGCATCGAGTTTGAAGCCATTTTTTAACAACGATGTTCTGTATTTGATGGTTTTACGGAGTCGATATATTTTTAAACGAAAAAAGCCCAAAACAAAATTCTTTGATAATTTCGATATATCGAAACAGCTGCCGCCAGAGGCCCCGACGCGAGGCGACGCGACGCGACGCGAAGCGAAACGAAGCGACGTTCCGCTTCGGCGCCACTCTGAACGCGGATAGGCGCGCGGCACTGCACGCATCTTCCAGGGCCGCTCACCGGTGGCCCAGATCGCTAAGCCAGTAGTTCAGTCCAGTCGGAGCTATCCTAGCGATCTCGGACCCAAGGATCGCGGTTTCGAGTCCCGCCTCTGGCATGGTTGTATTTGTGTTCGTCCTTTCACCCGCTATCATCACCAAATCATTTCGTCCTTGTAGATTCCATAAGTTTTAAACCGAATAGTGGTCGCTAATGACCTTGATGTTGATGCGACCTTACGTTTTTTTTTAAAAAAAGCATCTTCCAGGAGGGGACATGACCAGGAGTGCAGTTCACGTTTTCTTTTCTTGGACAGGCATGTCTCATTTCGTCGCGCATTAGCTCTGCTCTACGTATTAATGAAACAGACCTCGTTTCATGACGTATTTCATCAGTCCTGCATATTAGTAATTATATGACATATCTCATTTCGGGACAAATTTGAACTGTTCTTCACATTTATAGGACATAGTTAAAGCATTTTACATGTTTACAAACTTATAATGTAATAAGTGTAGCTGAACGATATAAAATAAAAGTACCCTAATACAGTATTCGATTCATCTGTGTCCGTCCGACCGTCACTCATGGTTAGACCCCTTCCGTCCACCAATCGAGACAAATTAACTGACATTCGACGCGTTTCGATCTTCTGGAGGTGAACTGAAGGTTTGTATGCCCATCCGTCCAGACGATTCTAAGAAATTTCCGAATTCGTGGATTAGCGTCTTTTAGCGCTGCGATTTAGCGTTGGCCCTGCGAACCACGTCCCCCAGCGCCATCTTCTCGGAAGACGCCACACCCAGCTGTGACGACAGCTGGATGAGACGCCAATGAGGCGATGAATGATCGGCTGACTATCGTATTTGTCGGACGATTCAATCGTTTGGACGCAGCTATTTGCAGTTTGCGGTTTAGGGCTTGGATCACTCGGAAGGACATACATCGTTATACTGCGATTTCTCTAACTTTGCCCCTCAAGACCACTTAAATCCCATCCTCGCAATGGAATATGTCACGGCATTTCGCTTCTTTCTCGGTCGTGCCTGTACAAGTCGCATGATCGCAAGCACTGCTTGATACGGTCACGATAATGCCAAAGCTAGCGGAACGACTGAGAAAGATGCGAAATACCGAGACATATTCCATCGCGAAGATGGGATTTGAGAGGGCTTGAGGGGAAAAGTTAGAAAAATCGCAGTATAGTGTTGTCACCCTGAAAGATATTATTATTTTATGGGATGCTTTTGTCATGTGTAGCATACGGTACTGATAATGGGATATTCCCCTTTTATAGGATAATTGCGACTACAAAATTATATTCTAATATTAATCTCTAAGAACGGAATGATGAGTAAAATAGAAGCTTGCTAATATACAAGTTTTCTTTAATAAACCGCCTGATTATACACTGCAAGAGTGTACTCTCTACAACAACTATTCTGTTCTGGGAGCGTTTGAATTAGGTCCTCCAACACCGTATTCTGAAGTGGATAGTGGCCGTAAGAACATTCGAAAAGAAGAGTTGTGTCTCACATTTTTCATATTTTTTATTATTTCATTTTAATTCTGAGTAGGTCATTTTTGTGTAATACGTCCGAAGATGAAAAACTAGACAATTGTGTATTTCAAGTATCTTTTTATTTAGAAGAAATAAAAGTAAACATTTTTAATATTTGAACATACTTTTAAAACCGTTCAAAGCGTCGGCTACGCCACAGTCAGCTAATAGCAAGTATTAGCATGATTGGTATGAGCGAGGGTATTTCAATTATTTTACAAACGACTTTCACAAGATAATCACGTAAGTAGTGGTGTAGTATACAAATGCGACCCTTATGTTCGAATTTATGAGGAACGCAATTATAGGAATTAACGAAACAACCATAGAAAAATATCGAATGGCATAAAGCCTCAATGATATGAAAGTATGACTCTATCTTAATTGTAATACATTAACACAAAATTATTTGTCATCTGAAAGTGGTACTCATAATACACTATAAATTCGTAAGAGTTGTAATGCCAAAAAAATATTTTTAAACTTTCATGGACTGATTTTTTATATGTTATGTGAATTTACAATACTTCAATTTAATTCCAGTTATAGGTAGGCTACTTACACAGAAAATTGCAAATGAAACGAAAATTTTGTCGTTCATTCTATTAATAATTTTACTGTACTTTATTTGGTACATTCGAGTTTTTAAATTATTGAGGATTAAACACTAATAACAAATAAAGTACGTGAAGATATAATAATTACATTTCTTATGGACAAGGTTTGTTGTATGAAACATTTTCAGCAAGTCCAAGACTGTTCTGACGAAAGAACTTGCGACTCGGATTCGACCTGCGTTACTCAGGATGGTGGAAAATAAAAACAAAAACTAGAAAAAATCTCATCTATGATCGTGTATCACCTTTTCGCATTGGAAGGAAGTAGCAAAGAACTGACAAGTTACATTTAATAGTAAGTGGCTTAAAGCATTTTCCATCTCATGCATTTTCATGAAGCAATTAATAATAAATAGGCATTTTATGACTTAATTGTGATAGAAATGTTGTTGATTAAAATTCCAGCGAAGAAATGAGTAAAACATATATGAACAAGAAAGAAGAATTGTTTTTTCTTCTACCAAAATAATAATTACAAACATTTGTAGAATTGGCCATCCTTTGTGACATACATTTTTATGTCCTAATGATTGGCATCTTGAATAGGCAGACCATGAATGAACGAAATTCGTAAATAATCTTGGCTGCCGCGTCCAAGGCGTCACCCGGACAGCCAAGATCATTCACTTGTCTCCGGCCGCGGAAGCCTACGACTTCATCGAACGAAATTATTGTTCGGATAGTAATTCGTTAATTTTCTATCCTATTCTGATCGCATTGCATGACAGTAAGATGGAAACACGCCCCTAAGAATCGTGAATGGCAGGAAAAACAACAGTTCAAACACAAATATAAACATTAGACCTTATCTGTGGCGCAACTAAGGGGGAGGTCCAGGGCTTATGGGGCTAATGATACATACTCAAAAATATTGCTTTTATTAATTTACAGTATTGACAAAAATCATTCATTATATCATTGTGAACGTAATAAATATTAACGAAAAGTCAACAAATAAAAGTACATTTCATATTCAGCATAAATGCAAAAATCGTTATAAGAAAACCAAGTCGACTGGACATTATATCTGTACCTCCCTCCCCCTCCTTGAGAAAAATTCTGAGTGCGTATCACAATAAATTTAATCTTTGAACAAAAACACTTTCATATTTCCAATTTCAAAGTACAAAAAATATTATTTGTTATTTTAATAAAAATAACTCATAACACAGGTAAATTTCTTTACCTCCATAAAAATCGCTGGAAACTTGTCAAAATATTATCTATCAAAATTTTGAGTCAAACCCCTGAAACATTGTATTACGATTGGGCAGGAAAAAATACAATTTTAAAAAAGGAAAAAAACAAAACATAATGAAGCTTGAGTAAGTGTAACGCAATTATTGCAAACCTACAGAAGAATGTGGCGAATATGGACAATAATTGCAACAAATAAGTATAGTATGGCCTCCATTAAAGAAACTGGTTTGAGTTGAAGAATGGCAGGAATGTCTGAAAGTCGTTGAGATAAAAAAATGAAGTCAGGATCATTTCAAAAGCATTTAGCTCTGCGACATATATCAACAAGTGGCACTCATTGTGAGAGGAAGTTAGAGATCGTTTACACATAGCACGGAAATTACTCATTCGCAGAAAGAGACTTCATCGTAATCAAATGAAATAAAACACCGTGACTGCCCGCTACTCATAACACCCTCTGAATTTGACTTACTGACATACCACTACTGTGAGTGACAGTCTCCTACATATTTTGTAAATTGATTGCCTTGTCCACCGACGTCAAATGATTGATTGACTCGATTCCGGGTGCGTCAACAACAAAAGCCATTAGTTCCGTAAGTGTAATGCATGTTTTTCATCGAGAGGTGGCGGTGATCTTTTCTCCGCTGGATGGCGAGATCCGGCGCCGATCTACCGTCTACCGTCACTAGTGGGGTTTTCCCCCCAATCAAGTATCTCCCACCAGGGGTCACCGCTCCAGCAGGGACAAGCTCTAAGCTCCCGAGTGATCTCTCGGCTTGTGTAGTGCACGTTTTCTCCCTTGGTAGTGTAGTGCATGTTAGTGTGTGTGTGTGTGTGTGTGCGGATAGGACAAGGAAGAGGAAGGAAAGATCGCGCGCGGTCCGTCCCCCGTTTGTTAGGGTACTGCTCCGGCATTCGCTTGGTGTTGATCGGAGAAACCACGGAAAACTATCGATCAGAGCAGCTGGCTGCTAGAATTCTTCTCCAGAAAGCGACTGAACTCGACCTAGCAGAAAACCTAGTGTCGAAATTCCTGCCGCCGTCAGGACTCGAACCTAGGGCCTCCCAGTCAGAGGGACTGCAATGACATCAGTTGATGCACTGAGCCATCATTCCCAGGCCACCATCATCAAGAAATTCAATTTATGAAGTTCGGTTGCATTGAAATTCTGAAAAATGTCAAACTTGTTAGATCGGAAACGGCGTTGAAGTCAAGTGTGATCTTCTTCATATGACCTTTTGTAGCCCTTCTCCTTCCTTAAAAATCTCGGTGAGTAGCGTGATCAGTCGTGTACATCTAGAATCATTTTTTAAAGCGAAGTGCCTTTAAATTACTTACAGAAGGTTCCTTACTAGATTACAGCAGAGAATTGGAGTAAAGTTTATTCGTGAGATTTCGGAAATTTCGTGTACAAAGGAACAATGCCATTCTTTCACCCAATCACTGAAAGTGTAGAGTTAAATATTAGTTGCCACTAGTGTAGACCTTAATCGGTATACCATTGAAGAGCTTCATAGGTATCTATCATCATCATCATCATTGTAATAACAATAATCATTGTTATTATTATTATTATTCCTCTGTATCACGACTAAATATGTTATGAGTCGGCTGAATATAAAATCTACTCCAGGTTGCAACCAGCTACCTAAGGAGCAGATCTAGGGACTGTCGGTGCCTCTTCAATACTTTGCGCAAAATGTGAGCTGTACCAAATAAAGCAATTTCCTGCACTTCCCAGTCTTTTGAGTGACCCGGAAGTTTAGCCAAATTCTTACACAAATTTTTCGGAACAAATTCCAAAGCACCGATAACTATTGGGACGACCTGTGCTTTTCGCCCCACATTCGGCTGATCTCGATTTCCAAACTCTTGTATTCAAGACGTTTCGCTGCCTCCTTGGTTAGAACATTATCAAAGACAGTAACATCCACAAGTAGATTATTATTATTATTATTATTATTATTATTATTATTATTATTATTATTATTATACGTGTATCGGCCATTTATAACCACGCTACAGGTTATCTTACGATGCCCACTCATATTTATCCCTGAGAGATTAACGTGTGTAATTGTAGGGATCAGCTTTTCGGCTGTATCTCTTGGTAAGACAAAGCTGTTACGCTTTGAATTATTAATTATGAAGTTTCAGAATGACGATAAGGGGTGAAGGGACAATCACAAATGCCTATGCAGGACTGGAACCTGCAGTCTGCTCGACGCAGACCACGGCTGCCGCAATCGCCTGTGCAATTGCATAAGGTCACATAAATCATCCTGCTTCCAAATTTTAATAGGAGACATGAACAAGAATAATTTCTGCTGCAATCTTGTTTTTATTTTTCCGCTTTTTCACATCCACCCGTCCGCCCGTCTGTCTGGTGTATGCGAACAACACTAGCGCCTCAACCAGGATTTTTTCCAAATTGAAGAAACGCCTACCGATTTGGCCTGAGTCGAAGATCTGCGATTTTGAAAAACATTCATTAATTTTTGGGGGTACTGTACTTGAAGTTCTTGACACATTTTCAAAATTTTCTCAAAAATGTCTCCAATTTTTTTCTTTCAATTTCTTGTATGAATAGAGTAAAACACTCTTATGAAGGTGGAATAGGTCTGTTTTTTACTATTAACACTGAATTTTCGAAAACTGTAAAAGTATGGATTTTTTTCGTCAATTTCCTACATCTACAATATTGAAGATAGAGATTTTCCTTCAAATAAATTTATTACACATTATTTTTTTTGTTTTATTCAAATCATGCACATATTTGAAAATTTTAGTAGTTTTCGCACAACATTGCGTGTAATATGTGCAATTTAAAAAATACGATTATTTCAAAAACAGCTCCAAATTTTTTCTTTAAAATTTTGTTGGGGTTTTTATAAAAATTAAAAAATGTGAAAAATGTTTTTGACTTGTCTCCCACATCGTTAATATTTACATTAGTAGTGATTTATTAACATTATTGTATTTATGAGTACATGTATGTAAAATTAAACCATAAAGTTTCTCGAAAACTCAACTGTTTTCCGTGGAAATGAGCTTAAAATTCCGCATGTTCAGAAACGCTCAAACATCATTTTCTCAAAAAAATTGCTCAAAATTTTTTCTTCAAACTTTTCCAACGTATAGTGCTAATTACACTGTTTAATATTGCATAAAGTTCATTTTGAGATATTAATTTGTTTTTTTAAAAATTACACAAATGTATTTGTTTAAATATCTGCCACGCCGTTACGCCATCCATATATCAGCGGTTTGTAAAATATATTGCATTTGTGAGTTAAAGTGCTTCAAATGACTTCAAATTACGTTTTTCTCAAACCAAAAGAATTTCTATGAAAAAGAGCTTAAAATTCGCATTTACAGTAAGGTTTAAGCGCCATTTTCTTAAAAACGACCCCAAATTTTTCAATGAAAATTGCTCTTTAGGATGAAGTTTTACTGTTCTTTAATATTCTTAATTTTTAATATTTAATTAATATTTCCTTTCTACTATTAGGAAATCGGAAAATTAAGAAAATGTTAAAAAATGTACTTTGGGCGGCGATAGCAGGTGGCAAGAGTATGTGGCAAGTCCGAATAGCTAGCCCAGACCAAAGGAAATAGGAAACTAATACGGGGAAATCATTGCCATTCTTTAGCACCACTAGTTTAAACGTAAAATGCCTTACATCACAGAACAAGACTCTTGTTGCTAGTCTTGTTAACTCGACTCCTCCATGCCAGAGTCACCCAATGAGAGATCAGCCACTTGGTTTGGAGAGCGGAGGAAAGCTATCAGTACTCGAAACTCAGAGGCTTACAATGCTTAGCGGCCCTGCCGTCCGGGGCATTTTCTACGCGGTTGGTCGCGCGTTCCTCCTCCAGATCTCGTTGGGGCAGGTTGCGGGGGAGGTGCACGCGCACCCCCACTTAGCGCCCTCTGTTCCGGACGCAGATTGCGCCGGCGGCGGGCGTGAAAGGTGGTCCGTCGAGTGGAATTGTCCGTAACGCCGCCCCCGCGCCGCCCCCGCGCCGCCCCCGCGCCGCCCCCGCGCCGCCCCCGCGCCGCCCCGCGCCCCCCCGCGCCGCCCCGCGCCGCCCCCGCACCGCCCCCGCGCCGCCCCCGCGCCACCCCGCGTCGCCCCCGCGCCGCCCCCGCGCCGCCCTCGCGCCGCCCCCGCGCCGCCCCCGCGCCGCCCCCCTCGCCGCCCCCGCGCCACCTCCGCGCCACCTCCGCGCCACCCCCGCGCCGCCCCCGCGCCGCCCCCGCGCCGCCCCCGCGCCGCCCCCGCGCCGCCCCCGCGCCGCCCCCGCGCCGCCCCCGCGCCGCCCCCGCGCCGCCCCCTCGCCGCCCCCGCGCCACCTCCGCGCCACCTCCGCGCCACCCCCGCGCCGCCCCCGCGCCGCCCCCGCGCCGCCCCCGCGCCGCCCCCGCGCCGCCCCCGCGCCGCCCCCGCGCCGCCCTCGCACGCCCACGCGCCGCCCCCGCGCCGCCCCCGCGCCGCCCTCGCACGCCCACGCGCCGCCCCCGCGCTACCCCGTCGCGAGGTGCAGCTTCGTGGCGGCGTTCGCGGCGGTTCCGGAGGCTTACAGGGAAAAGCTTTTTATACAGCCCGACGACTCCTTGGGCGGAGGGCGGGCGCCCGCCAGCAAAGCCCCGATTCAAAGGACGCGCTCTTCCCCCTGGCGGCGTTGCTCAATCGCTGTGACGGAGGCGGCCGCCCCTCCAGGCATTAGGCCGTCTCCTCCACGACCAACCACACTTCACACTCGTCGCACGATGTGGCTTTCGAATCTGCGAGGCACTGACTTCTGGAGTGCTTGGAGAACTGGATTCGATTGCTCATCAACAATTTCGGTTCGCAATATGAATCGACATCGGAAACTGTGCAAAAGAAGATTATTTGAAAGACGAGTAAAAAATAGGTTATGCATATGTCATGAAGAGGGTTGACAGGGCTCAGTAAGACCAACCGTTGATAGGCTTACCTCTGATAGTGCATCTCTCTGACAAGTACATGACGTACTTAAGTAAGAAAACTGTAAAGCAAATTCAATTAAATTATTTTTAGCGTACATACTTGTGTATGTATGTTTGTGTGTTTGTGTATGTGTTAGTACGTTCTGAAAATTGTGCGTTTAGTGAGTCGAAGCTCTGACGATAGTTTTCAGTATTGCCAAAAAAAGTATTTCTTTACTTTTCTTCCCTATACTATAATATGTATTGTACGTGTAATAAAGTATAGGAATCACCACAATCCGATCTCGAATTATCAATGGCAAAATTCCTGTTAATGGTTCTTTTGAGCTGTAACCTCGTACACATGTCAGAATTAAGGACTATTAGTGCTGCTTCGAAATGGTTTAACCAATGGTTTAATGGTTTAACTGGTTACGCACCTTAAAACTTCTCTTACCGGTGACGTGCGGTCTGTGAGATCTTAAACGTTTTTGGCAGATTATTTTCAGTGTTCCATTCATGTTGACTTGACATTTTTTCACGTTAACTATGCTATAATAAACAAGAAAATAAAAGGAATTGTTGTTAAAATGTAAAATCAAAATAATATAATTATTTTTTACTCGCCGAGTAAATTTCTGGCTATAATTTGTTCCATACTGTTTCTTCACTATTAGTTATCTTAAGAACTCTGAGAATGGTTTGAAATATTTTTAACTACATTAAAAAAAACTTTATTTGAATACGATAATGCATTGTTACGCAAAAATTATCCATTAATAAAAAATTTGCAATGCACATTCACTCTGGGAAGAAAAGTTCCACTATTAGTGATGTGAGGTCTGGGAGACTGCTCTGAAACTTCAACTGGCCCTCAAAGACAAACGGCTGTCACTAGGTCCGTTGCTCAGCGTGTGAGTGTTGTTTAGAAAGTGATACGAAGTTACTATAAAGAAAAACGTATTGCGACGTACCAGGAAAGAAGACTGTGCGTTTATTTTTTCTCAGCGGTCTCAGAGACCGCAAGTCGCTAGTTAAGGGTTGAGATTGATACAGGTGAAGAGGAGATACAATTTTTTCCAGAAAATAGAGAATAGTGACTCAGTCACATGACGCATTTAATATATTCGGGTAATAGTCGAGTGGAATCAGGGCATTGCCTTAATTCCAGCAATTTTTCCTGTGCAAAATCACACATCACCTTCGAACCGCTTTTAAAAGCAAACATATTCATCTGTGCTTTCTAGAATCATCTGCCATATCCCAAATATCTCAACGATTTTTTGTCGTTCAGGGTCGAAATGTTTATCTTCATTATTGTAGCTGTAGGAAAACATCGACAAAAATGTTGAACGTTTGCTATTTTCGAAAAATTAGAGAACGGAAATGAGACCTGTAGCATTCTTTTATGCGTACTATTATGCCCTATCCGAGGCAAAAGTTTTATCAAAAAATTTCAAGTAATTTTTTGAAAAAAATTGAAAATGTTGAGACAAATGTTGTTGAGATATCCGCAAAATCAAAATATCCATTTCAAACTCAGGCAGACCCGAGTTCCCTTAAATCGATCGAGGAATATGTTTTCGTGAAAATCTACTGAACAGCTTAGGCACTGGCTTCAGACAGACGGCAGAATGGCCAGACGGTTTGCCGACAATCAATTTTTCGATATCAAGGACCATGAAGCATGGATTCTGACTACATAAGGAAGTAATGAACTATATATAGGAACAAGATTTATCCATTTTTCGTTATCAGGGCACGGCAATAAGAGTTTTTTGTGTCTCGAATTTGCCGTTTCCCGGCGCACGATCACATATTTTCTCTTCTTACGAAGTCAGGGCGAGAATGTAAAAACGAAAATGGGGGATTCGCGGAATAAGGGAGCAAATTTCGACAGTTCTGTACTGCGTGGTCTCTGCTACCACCCCCGGGTTTGGATCGTCGGAACCGTAGCCTGTGAGTCAGCCGCTAATGAACTTTTCGAGTCAGTGCTTCAAGTCTTGAAAGTGCGCATAAAGTTACGGTAATTTTCAGTCTGCGACGAAGTAGAAAAAGTACCAAAAACATTTTTTAAGTGAATCTTTGCTTCTCTGGCCAAAATTAATTATGGCCAATATAATAAGTAGGGAGCAGATCTTGTGTTAAAGGCATAGTTTTTCCGGTGAAAAGGGAAATTTTAAAGAAATATGTACATTTTCTATAACTATAGGATGCTCTTACAATTATATTGCTTAAAAAAATTCTATTTTTTATGGTAGTAACTAATTCGTTTTTGTACTTTAACATGTCTTTTTTTTACTTTCTCGCTACGGAGTAGAGAGAAAGTTACGTAATGCTGCGCAGTAAAACGATAATGCTGCGCGATAACTTTTCGGCAGAAAAATTCTTACTACAGGTCCCCGGTAACGAAAAAGTTGGTAAATATATACAGTTGCTAAATAAAAAAAACTTGAACGCGTGATGTAGGCAGAATCCATGTTTTGTGGGTCCTTGATTCCAAAAAATCGAATGGCAGCAAAACGTCCGCCTGTCCGTCCGTGAACAACGCCAGCGGCTAAACCGTTCAACCGATTTTCTCCGAAATTAATATTCCTCTATCGATCTGGTTGATGTCGCGGCCTTTTGAATTTGAAACCGGTATTTTAATTTTGGGGGGTACTTTACCTAAAGTTCTCGGAACATTTTTTAAATTTTCAAAAAACTGGTTCCATCGTTTTTTAATACATTTTTTGTTGGATAATGTGAAGAATGTTTAAAAGATTGGTACAGGTGCGAATTTTTCGAAAATTGCAAAAGTTCAACATTTTTTCGGCGTATTCCAAAATATTAAAATAGAGATTTTTCACCTTAATGAAATCTGTACCTTAAAGATAGATTTTGAAATAAGTTCATGTACAATTTTTCGAAAAGATTCCTTTTCTCTTAATTTTGCATTAAATTATTGACGAGAAAGTACTGCTGTTATAGCACCACTAGTTCTTCTGTAGGGTTTTTCCAGCTTCTGGGGATGTCGATTTCCACTATCCGTGCCGGGTACCCTCCGTATTCTTTATGGGACACATATTAACCTTTACAGTATATACAGACACACTTATACATATTTAATATAGAATAAGAACAGAAATAACTGACATAGTTTTTTGTAGATATTTTGTACTGAATGTAGAGATTTTTTGCTACTTAGACGTTTTGAAATAAACATTTAAATTTGATACTGTAAACTTTATTTTTCTGTCCTATATTTATTGCCGTACACAAGTTCTATTGAAAGTTAACTAATATTTTTATGGAAATGTTTATCTTATTACAATTCTTTTTCTGATATTGCAGATGTGAAGAACTTTCTAGAGCTGTGTCATTTAATCTGTCGCTCATTGCTTTGCCTATTATATTCCTATTATATTACCTTATTTCCATCAACAAATTTTCCAAGTTATACCAACATACAAACTTACGATTCTACTCTATGCTTTTTCGTCAACGATAGACGAGTACGAGTTTCACATTTTGTATTGTATAGTGTTACCAGGATTTTTATCCCTTAACTGTTAAGCAAATGTCTTCTTGTCGACTTCATTCTAATATTATTACTTTACTTCTTGTTGCAGGTATCGCGAAGATGCCTTGTGCTGGACGACTGACAGGTAAGAAATGAAACTATTTGATAACATTATTTGTTAACAAATAATCAGTTGAGAATTGGCAGTGGTGCATGATAAATGTCTTACGTCCTTCAATTTGATGTGGTTTTCTGTGCACTAACAACGAGGCATATTAATCCAATAATACAGATGAAAGAGGAACATCTATATATTTGCAGGGAATTGGATAAAACAAATTCAATTTTGTTTTGCAATAATTCGATAGTCCTCACAATATTGGTATTGTTTTAATAATATTGTTAATGTCTTTGTAAATGTGTCGTTTAAGACAAGCACTTATTTTTACTTATCAATACAACTATATTCGAATTCTTGGGTAATTCATAGACAGGATAAGTAACCTTTACATTTCTAAAGAAACTATTTTTTTAAAAAAAAACGTGTCCGGTTGGAAGATTAAAATGAATAAGTCGAAGTCAGGATAGTGAAGATTTCAAAGAATATTAAAAATGGTAAAAACTAATGAACTAACGGCCCCAGAAATGTTTATAGAAAACATTCTGTTGTAGGGTCTGTTGTATACAAATCGTATTAATCATAAAACCGGCGGTTCTTTCACTATTTATGCCGAAGCGTGAAGTGTACCGAAACTTGATCTAGGAGCAAGACAGAATTCTTTGAAAAATAGAAACTCCTAATTTCCGTTTACAGTAGAATAATCGTTTCATCTAGAAAACATTTCATGCCAATTGCGATTAACC
This sequence comes from Acheta domesticus, assembly GCA_031308135.1. Classification (NCBI taxonomy): domain Eukaryota; kingdom Metazoa; phylum Arthropoda; class Insecta; order Orthoptera; family Gryllidae; genus Acheta; species Acheta domesticus. The sequence goes on along the minus strand of JAHLJT010002406.1, from coordinate 8,717,308 downwards.
ATTGAAGAACAATTTATTTATTTAAACTGATTCTTTCCAAGAAATGAATATTTTGATGAATTCGAAGTTCGATTGAAATTAATATTTTTGTTTTTCCCTTAATAATTCGGATTACAAATGCTACACTACTGTATTTGATTTCTATACAATTTAAATTCCTTGGAAACCATGATTTTGTTTTAGGTAAAATATAATTATATGAATTATTTTTGGGTGTGGATAATGAAACTAAATTCTGTTTATTTTTCTTACATTATCCCTATTACTTTTCTTACATCTCTACAACGTACAAACCTAGTAGTTACAGTTCCCATCACTGAGATTAAAATAATGGTGTAGGTTTTAATAGGTAGGACGTTCTAATTCCCTAGGTAGTGGTTAATGTTGTTCCCATTTTTCTTGTTCTTAAATCGGAATGTAACAATATTCTCTAATAATAGTTATTGTTCATGAAGTATCAGTATATATTTCTGACTTCAAAATGTGATATTAATATAGCGAAACATCACTAATTTGAAAATTAAAGACAGGGCAAAAGTCTGCTAGTTGAGGTTTGTTCATTTAGAGTTTTTCGAGTTATCTAGAAAGAATTTTGAATTTGAAGAATTCTAATGCCACGTATTTTATTTTTTATAATTTATTTATATGCCTAGATAATTAACGTTTACAAACTATAATTCACTTTATGTATGGTTTTGCAAAATTGAGGCAAGGTTGAGGCACCGTAAAGTGCAATTGGCAGCAGAAATCGGGAGAAAAATACAAAAATTATTCTCACGAATTTACTTGGACAATCCAACATTAAATGTTCTGATAATCGTAAATATTTAGCATTAAGGAGACTGGAGTTTTCTTTGCCGCTTTGCACCGAATGCTCCCCCTCCGTCTGCTTAAAAAAAGAGAGTTGGAGTTAATGTCGGTGCTTGGGTCGAATGGTCACAAACAAACGCACGCACTTCCAAGACCAATGATACTCCGAGGCAGGCGTGACTCCTCGCCATGCGAGTGCCCTTGTGTATCAGTCCGGGTACTTCTACCTGCAACAGCCTTGTTCTCGTTGTCGGAAGACAATTGAGAGACTGGAGAGCACGCATGTTGCCGTGACATTTTCTGCTATCTTGAGCGTTTGTCATGCAGAGGTCGGCCGCCTGCAAACAAAACGAGACGGCTTCTTAGTGTTTTGAGTTCTGAATAATGGTTTGCTAAGAATTCTCTCAGAGGCTACATATCTCGGCTTGCAAAAATTTCTTGCTACTGAATTTTGCATATTTCTCGGTAACAAACATTATTTGAAATGAAAAAGTTTTCGGGTTAGCGATTTTTGGTTGCGTGTTCGTTTAACATTTCACCTGAATTAGACTTGGAAATATTGAAAATTCAGATATCCTTTCTAGAGAAATTCTTGTGTTTTTGACCAGTTTGAAATATTCCATGATCGATTTTTCAGCTTCTTACCACACATAATTCCTCCTGCTCACGAAACTGAAACTAGAGGTGCCACCGAATGACTAAGGACCCTTAATAGCAAAACAGAACTTGTGACGTTACAAGCATCATTTTTCGCATATTATTTGTAACTTTTGAAATATTCGGAAAGTATAGAGTTCAAAGAAAATTAGACCCGTGGCGACATTTTTTACATCTTTCGCTCTATTCGAGAAAAATAATTGAAGATATTTGAAACCGTTTTGAAGAAAAAATATATAAATTGCCTTTACTTCTAGCAAAAATTAAGCGCAAATTACTCGTTTATTTAGAATATTATACATGACCTTATTCGAAGAACTAATTTTTTCGAATACAGTAGCTTAAAAAACCGAGGAGAATCACCAAACTTTACAGTTCTTTTCTTCTTTATATGACACATCATATATCTACTATTCTGGCATTTAAAAGTCCATGGGATAGCTACTTAAGAGGCGTAGCTTAATAAAAACTCGCACATTTAGCAAACTATTAATTTTAAAACTAATATTTCTTAATGTAAATGTAGTCATGGTAAGAATATTATTTTCTTAAAAAATATTTAAAAAATACATTTGTGTGCTATTTGAGAGATAAAAAACAGAATGGCGTCTATGTCGCGCTATTCAGCTCATTTAGTTTTGCTTCTGTTAGTTCATTACTATCCTTTCAAAATGTTCAAAGAAAAAATTAGCGCCGTTTTCAGAAAATCTTGTTTTTAATATTTCACTAAAAATTGTGAGAAAATCACTAATATTTTAAAAATATACATGATATTAATTAAAGAACTAATTTTATTTGAAGAAAAATATAATCTTCAATAATGTAGTTATAAAAGGTGATTCAAAAACTGTGGCATTTTTCGTCGTCCCTTGGATACTTGAAAGTACGTTCGATTACCAACCAAAGTGTGTGATGATCTTAGCGAAAGGTTCATACGTAGGATGAGCTAAGACGATACATTCATTTTATAAGGTATATTCTATTGAAGCACGATTGTCAGTGTGATGAACACGAAAGAAAGTTCAAACAAATCGGAAACAAAGCTAATAATGTATCAACAAAGTACTAAAATATAATAATACAGAAAAATGTTATAAACTGAGCATTTAATTCTGTCAATATAGAAGATTGATTTAAATATTGATTGAGACATTTTTTCAATGATTATTTTTGATAAAATTCCATAAGAATTACAATTCTTTTTAATGATCTTAGTGCTTGAATTAAAACCTTTTTAATATAAATTTTCTTTTACATTCCGTTCCTCAAGGGTTACAGATAACGACTGTAATGATGCAACTTTTATTGCAACAATGAATAGTTTTTGCAGATTCCTGCAAGACGTCGCTGGCCAATTAACGTCCAGCGCGACGAATAATTTTATGGTGGTATTAAACATTCCTAAAAGATACGTAATAAATTGTTACTTCATCATAACTCGGAAAAATAATTTGATTGATTTGATGAATCCGTGATTCAACTAACCAAACCACAGGTTTCGGAGTCACAGGGATTCGTTCCCTGCCCTCACTATTTGGATTATGAAGTCCGAGAACCTCTCGTTCAGTTCTCGCTCTGTAGAAGTCGAACATGTTGCCAGACCACGGCCAGAAACGTTTTCATCATCAAAGTTTCATTCCAAGCTTTCGATATTGTGCAAAGCGAACCATGGTGCTTCAGTGTATCTAGCGTGCAAACTAAAAGGTAATGCGTACTAAGGAACTTAAAAGTGTGCAAAACAACATTTAAAAGATTTATGCAGTATTAATTTAATAAACCAAAGCTCCAGACTCCATTTCACTTTCATTAATACCACAAGTTAAGGAGACCCTCCTCCCCAGTGGCGGCTGATGTCAAGTTAATTTTGCACATTATTTAAATTTTAAATTGGGGTTATATTTAAAAAAAATTAATTTAAATCGCATCAATATCTAGATTATTAGCGACTAAATAAATACAGAATTTTACGTTTTACATTAAAAATATTACGTTTTTACCATATTGAGGTTTTATGATTATGGAGACTAGAACATATAACATAAACATTAAAATTAATGATAATTGTTACAGAATAGAGTGTTAATTAATGATAATTGTTACAAAATAGTTTACATTATTCTAATATGATTAAATATTTTCCAAAACACATACTTCGGTACAAAATTTTATTACGATACTTTTGTATTTATCATCAATTATAAAAGAATTAAAACTTTATGTATCAAAAAATTGTGATCTGGAGAATTTTATTGGGGACATTACTTTTGGATGTGATTAATGTTCAGAGGGCAATTGCATGAATACATAACGAATTTCGTGTGTTCTCCATTATATGGCGACGAGAAAATTTGATGTGGCGTGATCTAATGCGTGAATTGGTTACTTGTTCACGTCGTGGGATGTTTGCATACGATTTAATGGCAAAAAATTCTCCAATTTCCTTATGAGTTGTGCTTGCTTTGAGAGTATTCCATTGGTTTGACGACATCTTCTTTACGACTTTGCCAGTAAAGTTCATTAATAGGCTAAATTTAATAACGCGAGCACCTCACATTTCCACGACCCAAGCGAACGACATATGCTGCGAGTGAATGAAGTGTGGAAAGTCATTGAAGACTCGGTGAGGTCTCGTGTCGGCGTGAGGGGGCAGGTGGTGGGGGAGGGTGTGGGGGAGGAACGGTCCCGGGGCGCGCCCCGCTGCCTGCAGGGCCCCCGCGCCAGGCACCCCACCCTCCCCACATAACGGAAGCCATTTACTTAATCATCATGTCAACATCACAGAACGAATGTACACACCTCGTTCATTTTCTGTTCAAATATGTTCACACAAGTTCCCTTTCTATAGAACACGTTCACAGTCCTGGGGCAACTTCGAAATGGACTTGGTCGCCACGCCGGGTTTTTTAGTAATGTTTGTGATACCGAACGGCGCTACAAGACAAACGCCTCATATCAAGGTGTTGTCTTTGGAAGACAGCGTTCTTCTCGTAAAGTTGTTTGCTCACGAATTACCCCGTTGATCTACTCCGCCGCATTCAGGAAGTGAACGGGGGATTAGAATTTGCTTCACTCAGGGAGAGGCTGAGTGCTCTGAAAGTAGGAGAGCGTGTGTAGCTTACAAGGACTTCCAAAAGTTTAGAAATTCCTGAAGACGTTTTTGGTGGTGTTTCACACCTTCCATGTTCAGTTCGTGAAGATAACGGACGCGACCCTAAAGGCTCAATTATGTAAATATGGATCTCCTCAGCTACATTAGGAAGTAGTGTTTGTCCAATCTTTCGCCCGTGTAAATGATTATTCTATGGATGGAGCGTTTCTAATAATATTATTCCAATTATTGTTCCAATTCCTTGAAAAATTCAACTGGAATATACCATGGCTATTTATCTTCACGCTATCTATCTTATTATCCCATTTCTTCCCAAACAGTGAAATACTTAATTTATTTAATAAAATTTAGTTAAATATTAATAAGAAGTCTCCAAAGATTGCAAAACTAGTTTGCTAAAATTATTTTCATTCTTGGTTGAAGCCAGACGGAACGTTGCGTTTACGCAACGTTGGGAGTTTTCCGGAAAGAAAGTGTACTTGCCGCTTTTTAAATAAATGTCGGTAATTTGTAAGTTAATGTCTACTAATTTTACTGATACGCAAACAGAATTTCAATTTATGTATGAAGGTGTAACTCCATATTGAATTTCAATGCTTTTGACATTTTTTATTCCAAAATTAGGCGATTCTTACGAACATTACGTTGTTTGCATCCATTCGTATTATCACTAGCTTATATAATCAACATGGACCTTTTGTCTTTCTCTCATTGTCTTCTCACTATAATGCCATAATTTTCAATGTGAGAATCAGATGGCAAATTACAATTTGTGTGCTAGATGGAAAATTACAATTTCGGTTTGCTGATCCATATTTTTATTAGTAGTCCCCTCACTTCTAAGAAAAGTTCAATCTCGAAATCAATACAATTTAAAATATTTTCTGTTGTTAGAAGGTAAATATTGCCTTGGAGGGTCTCTAACAAAGCAAAATGTCTTTATGCTTCTCTATCATGCAATCACACACAACTTTTGTTTGAACTTTTTTATTAGACGCGAACGATCTGATGTCATTTTCTCTCAGTTACCACAGTTACATTTGCGTAGAAATTGGTTTCTAATAAATGACAAAAATAATGTCATACATACAGATGTTTGACAAGAAACAGCAGTTTTTTTTCTTTAACAAATTTCGTCAGATTGCAAATTAGTTCATCCAAGATCGAACATTTGTGATATTCTTTGATATTCCCCCATGAACATGAAATGTTTTCAAAAATAATTTCTTCTCTGTCAGTACGCACCACATCATGAAACCAACCTCTCATGTCTCGCTCTTTTTAGCTAAGTGTCGCCTCCAGTATGAAACTATCTGCACACAAGTACTGATAAATTCTGGCTAAACACTCCGGATTGCAAATGTCTTTTGTTCGTTCATCAAAAAATGGTATTTTGTAGATCAAAATTCAATTTTGTAGATTTCTAATCATTGCCTAAGGTGTTATTGACCAAAATGTGTAGATATCTTTTTTATTTCTTCAAATCTGTTTCAGTTTTCTTTCTTTCACGATGGTATCTTCGGGAGCCCATGCAAACTGTTTTGTATAGGAAGGCACACCTATGCCATGCCTTGTTTTAGTGCCGAGAAAACTACAGATATTATGTAAATTGACATATTCGTTAATGGAACAATTCAAAGATAGCATATTATACCCAATATTACATTTTTTTGAAATGATAAGCTCCTATGAAATGTTAGTCGTGGCGTCGTAATGGAATTTGGACGTTCCCAAATCTGCCGGGAAACTCCCAACGTTGCGTAAACGCAACACAAAATTTATTTGTCTATAAAAATTGTTTCGAAAATCATACACTTATCAAACATTAACACTTTATTTGTACATATTTTATCTTGTAGTGTGATACCAAAACGTCACATAGATCACCAATTTGAAGATCAAAAGACAGATATTCGAGAGGCGTGAAAATAAGACATGGGTCATTATGGAGAAAAAAAATAAAATTGAGTATTCACGTAATACATATTTATCAAATAAAAATACTTTTAATGTCATTAACAACTGTATTTACTATTGAAAAAAATTCAAATGATTTCAACTAATGGTGTAGGTAAAATGAAATAGTAAACATTGCGTTGCGTTTACGCAACGTTGGGAAGAAATGGGTTCGCATCAGTGTTAAGCGCCCAGTCGTTGTAAAATCACTCGCAGAATCTAAATGAAAAATATTGCCTTCAGAGTTGTAATCGATGCGTAGTTTCATTTTTCATTAGATAATCGGGTTGAACTGTGAAATATGCCTATACATATTTAAAAATATTCATTATACATATTAAAACAAGAACTATCTTCACGGAGTGAACCCAGTGTTAATGGAACTTAAAATTAATTTCTTGACATGCAGTATTATCCTCTTAAGGCGGTAGTATTTTGGTGAGAATAAAGCGTCTTTCAATTTAAAAAAGAGTAATTGTTAAAAACTGTGTAACGTTTAAAGCTAAGCTGACTTTAAAGTAAACTTTATAGTTTTGGCAAATTTTAAAGGAAGTTAGCTTTAAAGTGAAGTTTAACACCCGTAGAGCCCCAAGAGGCGTTCAGCGCATATGCGGATTTGTTTGTTGGAAATTAAAACATTTCTCTTTGGGTAAGTTTTCTCCAAACTCGCCAGCAGACTACCCTAAACTTCCCATCACTTTGTAACATTGAATTTCACACCATTCTAGATTTTAAACAACTTTCATTCTACTTTGTTGCGTTAAATAATTTAGAATTGTATTTTGCACTCCGTTAGCATTATTGGGCAGAGGGCAACATCGTTTCTGCTCTTGCTTCGCCCTGACACTGTGGTTTATAAATATTTTACACATCGATTGTTCTTTCACGAAAGAAAAACGTCTCACTCAGATTGGCCGTGATAAATTGAAAAAAATCTTTGGAAATTTATCCGTGTGCCCAGTTTGTTTGAAAACCTTTGTAAAATGAAAGTACCCAGGATGGGAAAAAATGCATTTTTGATTAACATTACTTAGTATAATCTGATGTTTTGTTGCGCTTCTCACTGTTACGAAATGAAAATATAAAATTTGGTTCGATTGTATTAACTCGTAGGAAAGAACAATTGAGGAATGTAGCATTGAGGTTACCATGGACGCGAGTTTGTTGAGAATTCGAAGACTGGCTAGAGTTCAGTAGAAAAGGACATCTGAATGTAGGCCGCGAATATTAACGTGACATTCTGGTTTTAAAACCCAAATAGTAGCGACTTCAGGATGTTGGAAGTTTGGCGAAACTTTGGGGAAGGTACTCCAGCAAAAATTTATCGTTCTCAAGTAAGAAACAAAATATCCGCAGATGTGGAGAAGGTAACATTTGCCGATTAATTCTGATTGTATGGTATTGCGAACAATGTATTTAATTTTTCTTTGAACGTAGTGTCACAATTTAAATTACTGCAAGAGAGAGACCGACGGACAGCAACGTGGCAATGCAGCTGCAGCTAAATTTACTGGCGTTCAAACTTTCGCGGTTCACTTGTGCATACGCTGTGGCGGGAACATTGAACATTCAGTAGATTCATAACACTTACTCCCTCTTTATTTCCCTATTAACGCAGATGGTGGAACTCTTTACCTGTGCGTAGTAAGTACAGCAAAGTGTTATCATGTAGCAGCAGGACATGCACAATTGACATAAAGTGAGAACTAGTAGAATATCTGCTGTAACCGTAAATAAATTTAAATTGCACTTTATCATAAAATGTTAGTAATTTTGTTTCTTGTTCATGCCCAGCTGTACTTGTTTCATCATACGATTTTCGCATCTTTATGTCAGCGAAAAAGACGTTAAGATTCTCAGAGAAGATTCCTCTAGCGTCACTATCACTGATTCTTGTTTAGGTATCAATAAACCAGATGTCCAAAGTTGGCCTTGCGGATAGGCTGGGCATCGGTTGACACCAGACCTGTCCTGGAGGCCGAGGGGCAGGGTTCGAACCCCGCTGCCGGTCGCTGTCTTCGCTGCAGCGCGCGGCGGGGGGGGGGGTAGAGGCGCGGGCGCGCGGGGCGCTGTTTGGCGGTGTTTTGCCCTGATCGCGATACCGCTAACTGGCGTCCCTGTTGTAGTCGAGTGCTGATGTTGTCAGACTTGTATCTGGCTGCACTTATTAATATGACAACCGGTTTCCCCCTGAAATATCTCGAGGCTCCATCGCTCGACGTCTTGGCCGTGTCTTCCCATTTCTTTCCAGCGCCGCTCCGCGCCGCGCCGCCCCGCGCCGGCGTGCTCCCGTAATAAGACCTATAGCAGTAGATTATGGTCTCCGATATTATTTCGGCCCCTCGGGAACCGGTTTCGTCGTGTGTATTAATTAAAAGTTCTTTGCGCAAGTGCGTGCGGCGTGCGCAGAATCCCGCGCAGTCACACGCGGTGGCGGCTCTGATTTTTCTCGCTTCGGGTTGCAATAATTGCGAGGCGCTAGCGAACGGTCGCGACTGCAGAACGAGTCCGCGAAGATCGCCCCGCCCCCAAGACGGGAAGCACACTTATTATTAATTTTAGAAAGAAGACGCTGATTAATTCCTTTTCCTTGGTTTTTTCAATACGTCGGATAATATTATTTCCTTATTGTTTGAAATACTAATATTATCAGATAAGTGAATATCATATCATTACAGTCAATGGATATGCTACACACTAACAGAGTTTATACAGTTAAAAATAACCTTCAGATAACGTCGGCATAAATTCGAATGTTTAGTTTAATAATCCTTGATATTTTGTATCTGACATATTCTTCCCATCAACAATCGAAAAATGTACTGCTAAAATATTTGGTAGTGATTTTTTGTATTCGTTCATTAATAAATTCTTCATAATTATAATCTTCATATTAATTCACAGTTATTGTTTTTATCACGTTTATACAGTTATTTCGTATCTGTAAGTAGAGTGCCAATAACTGCAAACATTTGAACGAAAACATCTGAAAGCTTACCTAAGCACCAAACATTCAGTGAAGATCTAAAACGTTGTAAAAAGTTTGACAGAAATTACAAGTGAAAATGCAACAAATTATCATGGAAATATATTTTAACTCGTGAAGAATGTCAAAAATCATCTATGAACTTCACTGAATAGACGTATCCCAAAACACAAATACGAGTAGTTAAGTGGGAATTGCATCTTAACTGTAGCACACATTTTGTCTATTCGGCAGCTGTGTTCTTTACAATAAGAAAACCCTTGCCTGAGATTTTGTAATCGATCACGTTAAAGAAAAGCTATGATAACTGCGGATTGATCACCTGAGCAGAATCACTCGGCAGACGAGAATATTTTCCTTGCCACACCCTCTGACAATATTATTGATAGACCAATGTCCAGAATATAAGGAAAAAGAAATGGAAAACTTGTATTCAAAATATAACTTCAAAGAAACATGGAATGAAACAGTGAATCCTTTACGATATGGAAGTGTGAGATAGAGAAGTTATTTATATGAGATACAAAAATAGTACACTTTTTAGTGATCCTCATGTGCAACTTCCAGAATGATGATGTTACAGGCATATTAGTTATATTAAAAAAAATTCACATGAAAAATGAAAAACAATACTGTGAAATGGGATGCTGCCCTTTATGATATATTTCGTTTTAAGTGAAAAAACAAAGATTTTTCAAAAGTCATTGATATATCATTCACAACGAGAATGAACAAATGCAGTAATGAAACCTTACGCAGAACGAAAAGATGTTAAGATTATTTAATTTTAGTACATAATAGTTATTGAGAATATAACAGTAGTTTTTAAGCCACTTGTATTTTACAATATTTAAAATTACAGTATTAATTTTTGAATATTTTCATTTTAATTCATCATATTAAATGCTCTTCACACACAATGCTAGGGAATTAACAGTCAAGCAGGAATAAATTTTAAATATTCTCAAGGACATATATAATAATGATACTGAAAGACGATAATTTTTCTCCAAAAGAAACACAAAAACACATCTGTAGAAGAATGTAATAGTAGGTGTAAATGTAATGTGGTAGTAGTAAAATGTGATCAAAAAAATTAAATATTCGAAATCTTTTGTGGGTGTATTTTGCCAAGATTCGCATATTGTTGAGTGATTGTATTGTTTTTGTTTATTTTTCATTTGAGTAATATCATGTGAATAGTTAGTTGCCTGTCAGAAAAATAAGAACCATCGTCATTGGGATTTTGCAACCATCATTCCGAATTAAGATGCAGCCTCCAAGTTCTGGATTTTCCTCCCAGTTTGATTTCAGCATACATGACAAAAGGGAAAAATAAAAAAAAATTAATATTAAAAATTGTAACAATTCTCATTTCACTGGAAATATTGAAGAACAAGTCTTGTAAATATTTGCTGTGAGGATTTTGTCAGCAACTTATTATCAGATAGAATTAAGTAATGTATCATAGGTGACCGTTACATGACTGCAAACAAGCTTTGTTTCATCCTCGTAGTAAGTGATAATTTTAAAAGCTGAAATTCCCACGATAAACAATACACAATATTAATATGATAAGTGAAATAACATAAATGTAATAGTGCATTGGCATCTGTAGTTTATTTAAATTCAATATGTGCTTTATTTCACTATTAACTGAATGCAGGGGCGAATTCAGCCGATCATTTTGGGAGGGAGGAGGGAAACATGATAGATTTTTATATAATAAACATATTAGTATTGTATTGTATATCATTTGCGTAGTGTATATATACATATCATTTGCGTAGTGTATATTCATAATAATAATAATCATTATTATTATTGTTATTATTAAATAATAACATAATTCAAATATTAATAAATATTTAAATCAATTTTGCCAAATGAAGGAAGGTAACATATGTAAACTCTAGACTTTTTGGCGCGGGGGGGGGCATGGCCCCCAGCCCCCATGGATCCGCCACTGATTGAACAGAACATTTTGAAATCACAGAAGAAACGCCACTGAGCGCTTTAGCGTCATGGGGGGCCTGCGTGGCCCAGGGGCGATCCAGCCAATCATAGGGGGGGGAGATCATAGATTTTTGTTAAATAACAAACATATTTGTTATTAAATAGTGCATTATTTTTGTAGAGTATAAATGATACTAATTATTTATTCAATAGGTTTACAATGTATTAAAATAAATTTTCCTATAACCATTATACATACTTTATATTTATATTGTTATGTTATTTTAATTATTTTTTTCGATTTTATAATATAAAATTGAATATTATATATTTTTAAATACTTACACAATTCCAACATCAATATTTGAGTCAATTTTTCCAAGTGAAGGTAGCTAACAAATGAAGAACCTAAGCCTGAGGGGGCGGGTGCACTGATGGAAGGGCAATGACGGAAGAGGCCTGCGCCAGCGCCGTCGCCGTCGGTGGGCTGCGCGCCGTGGGGCGAGCGCCGGCCGCGTCGCCGCCGCCGCGACAGCGCGTCGCGTCGCGCGCGCGCGGGACGGGGCGGGGCGGGGCGGGGGGCGGGGCGGGGCGGGGGGCGGGGCGGGGCGGGGGGCGTCTGGGGGCCGTCTGCCGCCAGCGCCCATCGCTCATCCGCCGCCGCCGCCTCAGCGCCGACCCTGCAATTAGCGGGCCGTTGTCGCGGCCGCCGGCCGCCGCCTGATTGCTGCCTTGAGCGCCTGCACCGCCGCCGCCGCCCCCGGCCCAGACCCGGGCCCGGGTCCCGGCCCCGCCGCCACCGCCGCCGCCGCCGCCGCCGCGCCGCGCACTAACCACCCCTCCGGACGGCCCCGCGGTAAAATCGGCAATTAACATCAATCAATTCCCCGGCCTGTGCAGCTCGTTATATGATCTCTTTCTCGATAGCCTTCAAATGTGATTAAACTTCACATTTTCTAACTAGATACCAACTCCTGGGGAGCGTCTTTCGATATAACAACAAATAGCGCGAGTGAGCGGCGGCGGCGGCGGCGGCGGCGGCGTCTGGAAGGCGCCGGCCGGCCCCCGTCGCCCGCACGACAGGCCGCTCGCGCGCACCGCCCCGGGCGCCGCCGCTCCGACTCCGGGCCCGGTTCAAATCCAGGAGGCTCCCAGGGCAATGTGTTTGCTACGCGAAGCGGTTTCGGAGCGGGTTTCCTCGGAGTTTGTCCGTTTTCCAAAACGTTCTCATCTGTAAATCCAAATGACGTGATTGTTTCATTAATACGTTCAGCATTCCTAGAGAGAGCGACATCATTGTAGTACGGAATAATTTAAAAAATCATAAATACAAGTACGTGTTTTACCTCTGACAATTCAGTACCATATGGATAATAACATCTGAAAATAATTGAAACTATATTGGAGAGTTATATTATTCGAACTGTTGAGTCTTTGAATAATTTACAATTTTTTTGCATGTAATGTGACTATAGTTAAGAAACATTGATTTACTTCGTTAATCAAATTACTATTAAATTTGCTAGAAATATTACACATCAATACTTAATAATCCGTGAAAAAGGGTGGGCTTTTCCAAACAAACCTCAATGACAGTACTATGTTTTCCTCTGTTTCAATTGCCGGTTCGGAATCTGGCGAAAGTTATAAAATAGTTTTGATATATTGATCTTACATTTTGATATTCGTTCGTCAATTTTTGAATGACAGGTGCGTCATAGACTCTTATACTTCTCATTAATCGATTTAAATTACTAATTCTCTATTGGATTAGATTCTATATTATTGATTTGAATAAGTTTAAGGGGAAATATTATTTCAAATTGTTCCGTTTTTCGAACGGGCGAGATGGAAATTATTACGTTTTTTAGGTTATTGTGGGAAGGTAATCAATAATTAACATAGAAATGAATTTGAGATTATTGGAAGCAAAAAGTTGACATGAAAGAGAAAATTAACATACATTTTGCGACCATTTCATATTGAAGAAATTTCCGTATAAATAAATTAGTTAATTCGAAGTTAATGAGTGAAATTCCGTCATGTATTGTGATTTTTTTCCTTCATGGAATGCAAAATGTGCGGCACATTGCATATGAATATACTTTTAGAAAAATTAGCGATAAAGAAAATGAAGAGCATACTATATAAGACGAGAAAAAAATAATGGACTGATATGGGACTTTTTTCAGCATCCTTAATACAAAATTCAGATACAAATAAATAACATCAACATCATAATTTATTCAATTTTTTTTCGGTATTGCATATGGACATTTGTAATTTCGAATATTTAACTTGTCTTTCGAAAATGCTATTTTTCAGAAATGCTATTTTTAATAAAATAAAAAAAATAATTTGATAGAAAATGAAAGTAACATAATGACCAGCTTACATTGAAAAGTGACTTCGTATTCAATTCGAGTTTTTTTATTTATTTCATAATGTTCTGAGTCAAGTGGTGTCCTTATCGCCAGAAGTGGTTCCACGTCCCGGAAAGTGTGTTGTCTACATGGTACAACACATGAGGCACGTTGCAGAGCGCTGGCACCCCGCAATGTCGCATACTATCCCTATACTTGGGTTTTTATTTCTTGGCGCGAGGGGGTCTTGTCTTTACAACGGAATATCTCACGGTATTTCACGTCCTTTTCGGCCGTGCCGCTGGAGTCGAAAGATCGCGACTGAATCGAGCAGTGCTGGCGATCATGCGTGTCCTAGCGGCACGACCGAGAACGACGCGAAAAACCATGAGATATTCCATTGTAAAACAAGACCCTACGCGCCAAGAAATAAAAATGTGTATATCGCCCTGGAGGCGTCGCGGGGCGTGGCGGGGAGGGCGCGGGCGCGAGGCTGTCACCGGCAGCGTCGTTGCGCGTCGCGTCGCGTCGCGAGAGGCCGGCAGCGCGCGGACGCGGGCGGGGGCGCGGGCGGGGGCGGCGGGCGCGGGGCGGCGCGCGTGATGGATGTGTCGCCGACCGCGGTGCGCGCGCACCCGCTGTTTAACAAGATGAGGCGTGCGCGGCGCGGTGCGGCGCGGCGCGGCCCGGCCCGCGGGAACGCTACCCCGCCGCCCCGCGCGCTCGTCCATCACGGGCCACCGGCGGCTCCGTTGCTTCCTCTCCCCCCCCCCCCGGACCCAGCCCCAGCCCCAGCGCGGGCTCACTCGCAACGTGGCGAGTTCATCTTGCTCAGGAAGTCGCCGCCGCGGCATTTCACGCTCCAAGCGGAAACCCGAACCGCTCGGCCCTCGGCCCGTGAGCGATGGAGAGTGTTATCGCGTTCCTACGGACAGTTTCTTAATTGAACAGTTTTACATTGCTTGAATTTGTATGTGGCTCTGGAAAGGTAAAAATCTGGTAATAGTATATTGAAATGACTGTTATTTTAAGCTACGTTTCAGTAAATTCATCAGGTTAGAAATAATTTTGTCAAGAATAAGTGGCATGCGTATCAATGGCTGACGATCTGGAAATTCTACTACTGATAGTAATAATAACAACAGGTTAATAATTAATTATAATAATAATAAAATAAACAAAAAATCTCAATAATTAATGTTAAATTGTTTCAAACTTTAAGTCACTACACTGTCACTTCATTTGTCCTCCTCCTTTAATTTATTTTCTCTTATCCATTTCACACAGAGCACTGCGCGTCCAAACACAACACAGCACTGCTCTTAATTATTTGTAAACTAATTTGTTAATTTGTCTCAAAATAACGAATTTTGTGATGTCTCTTTTCGTGTACACCGAAGTCTTGAATTTATTGTTGAGATTTTTGCACATACACATGACCGGCACATACCTGTTACACGGTACATGTCCAGTACACGTGAACTCACATTTCTACGCGGTATAAATGAATGAGTCAAAACGGAAAGGGGAAAGAAATCTGCCAAAGCCACTCAATAAATAGTGATATTCAAGAAAGTTGGACGTGGAACTTGAAGTATATCTTACCATAAATTAATAATAATTTTGACTTCAGAAAATATTAGGTATTTAATTGCGTATGCAGTGGAAGACCCGATTTGGAAGAGAGTGAGATTGACGGTCAAAGGCATAAACTTCAAACGCTGATTAGTTCCTAATACTATGCAAATGGGAAGGTGACAACGGTGAGAAAAGAGCGCTCTATTAATAACAGACCTATTCAAATTATTTCAAGACCTTTTATTTCTACGTCCTCCCTTCTGCACCGAGGTTTACATACGAGTTGTAGGGAAGATATCGCGACATTCGAATGACAAGGTTCTAGGCGACTTGGCAGTAAGTATTAGAGGAGAGTATTTTGAAGGTTGGTGTCTAATAACAATAATACGCAAAATGCTGTATCATTTTGCTCACGAATTTTCTAGAAGTCTGTTTCGAAAACTGTTTTATCCCCAGGGTACTGGCGCGGACAACAGGTGCACCAAAACCATTTTGTCTGACGAGCAACCTCTTCTGAGTTTAGAGTGGTGGAGATATCAGTAGCTTCGGATAATACGTTACTCTTACCATGCAGAGAACAATAGTGTAGCCCGCTCGAGCACCACTGTTATGGGTGACAGAACGGCAGTTAACCACGCAGGAATTCCGAAAGACAAGACTCTACTACTGTCAAAATCATATACTGTGATATACAATTGTCTCGATAGCTGAATGACTCACGGTGAATAATCAATATTTCGTACGTTAATAGACTCATCCTATTTTTCATCCGGGAGACATTAAAATTAGTTTTAAATGCCATATGTTGAAGTTGAATGACTTTCATGTCATATTTTAATGCACATTTCGAGAAATTAGGGTAGTACTTGTTCAGAAAATTTTAGGAAAGTCTTAATGGCTCTAAAAATAAAATTTTAATTTATTCACACATACGCGCGCGCCCGCACACACGCGCACACACACACACACACACACACACACACACACACACACACAAACACATACACACTCACGCGTGTATAATCCGCGAGATCATATGAGCTAGGAAATCGGATGCGATAAATAGAGGGTGAATATATTATATTCTTACAATGGAGTTCCAATAATTCAAAACAATTTTCACCGAAAACGGCAGATAAAACCTTGTCATTCTGAAGTTGCGATATTTCAATTTGGTATATGAAGTGTAACCGCCTTTTGCTCAGCCAGACACATTGACTCTAAGCTGGTAATTCAGACAGGCCATTTTCGTGAGTTCAAAACACATCACCAAAAATGATCAATAAATTGCTTCTAAAATGTTTTTAAAAATCCACAAAAAAATCACGTAAAAATTGTTATCAAAACCAAGTTCGGATGGACATCTCAAGCAGTCGGACATGATAGTAATATAATAGAGGCTTCTTCCAATCGTTCATGTGAATTCAGGTAGCAAACTTTTGGTTTGGAATGTTCTTTTTCTCTCTTTAGTTGCCCCGAGCCGACAATGCTGCAGATGGGTCTCACAGGAACCTTAGATTACATCTAAGCAAAGAAATCGAGAAGGCTACTTATGAATTTTGTGGACAACATTCGTTGAATCTCGGAAGTCGGAGTGAATGTCGGAATCTCGAATTTGAAGCAAGTACCATTAAAATGATATATAAAATTCAATGAAATCAGCGAAAATGCATTAAAATGATGGGAAAATGAAAAAATGACTTATTAGTGGGAAAATGACGAAAAATGCAGGGAAAAAAACAACACAAAAATGGGTCATTTTCTTTTGTCATAGCATAAAATGAATGTCAATACTAAACGGAAATTTCTAAAGGGAAAAGAAAAAAATGACATCTCATTAAAATCCACCCCCAGCACATGAGCGGGGAGGAAATGATTTGCCAATTTAAGCGAAGCATCCCAGAGTGGGATCCGGAGCAGCCTCTTAAAATGTAATTTCGCCGCAGGCCGGCTGCGAAAGCGGGCGCGGGCGTGGGCGTGGGCGTGGGCGAGGGGCGTGGGCGGGGGTGTGGACGAGGGCGTAGGCGAGGGCGTTGGGGGCGTGGGCGGGGGCATGGGCGAGGGCGTGGGCGGGAGTGGGGGTGTGGGCGGGGGCGCGGGCGTGGGCGGGGGTGAGGGGCATGGTCGGGGGTGTGGACGAGGGCGTGGACGAGGGAATGGGCATGGGGGGAGTGGGCGTTGGCGAGGGCGTGGGCGGGAGTGGGGGCGTGGGTGTGAGCGGGGGCGAGGGCGTTGACGAGGGCGTGGGCATGGGTGAGGACGTGGGCGGGAGTGGGGGCGTGGGTGTGGGTGGCGGCGAGGGCGGGGGCGTGGGCGGGGGAGCGGTAGCGGCGGCGTCCATCACGCGGCGCTTCATCGCCTCCGCGCATCCACATCCGCCGCCGCCGGGGGCTCCATGTTGGCGCGCTCGCGACTGTACGTCGATCCTTCAAAGGAAACAGGTTCCGGCGGCGGCGGCGGCGGCGGTGGCGGCGTCCGAGACGGCAGCGGCGGCGGCGGGCGCGCGGCTCGCGACGGCCGGCCGGCCGACCGGACGACCGCTGCGACAGGTGGGCCTGTAGTGACAAATTCTGTCGAGAGTACAGCACGTTTCATTCATTTCCTCGTCGGTGCGTCGCTGCCGCCTGGGCCTGACTGGCTTGCCTTCGCCCCCGCTCAACGCGCAGCCCACGGCACTTGAACTGCCCGTTCTGGAAAACTTTGGGAGGCAACCGAATTTTTGCTTTCTCAACCTTACCAGTGATGACTGAAATGTGTTAATACGCGGAGCAATTGTGGTATTATTATTTCAGATATCCGTTACTGTGTGCGAGAAAGTTCGTGCTACATAGCACCACTAATTAGTATCGAACCTATTATTGTTAATTCATAGGCAAATTTATAATATTACATGACTACACTTTTTATATTAGTTATCCCTAAAAGTATGCAATTGCTCCCTAATTATGAAGTACTAAAGTTTAACATTAGTATGTTACATAAGTACGTTTAATATTTCCCTTTCTATTATTCGAATATTAAGAGGTAATGACGCTTGTCCTTGATAACGTTTATCAGTTCTTTACTTCCGTGAAGTCATCTTCGAATGCTGCACCTTGTACTTATTCGCCACCCGATGCCTAGTGTGACTTTACAAAGGTACTTCATAAGAAGAGAAAGTATTCAAATCGTGCGCCGGAAAACGGCGGATTTTTAGCAGGAAACCTCTTGGTTACGGACCCTGGAAACGAAAAAGAGGACAAGTCATGTTTGCGTTGTGGAGAAAAGTGCTGCAGGATGATAATCCACACGTCTGTCATTGAGAAGTTTGGATGAAAAAAATCACAAGTCATTAAATATTTTACTGACGTTATGCAGAACTGTTGTTAATCACAATAACTCTTGAGATAGAATCATACGATCTGCCTTAAATGAGTGTGTTCGCCAGCCTGGAAAACAGCTGTGTCATCGAGATGGCGATGGTGAATTTTCTGACGCGCATCTTGATGAATGCAATGGGGAATATAGTCGCAAATATACTGGCGGTTGCAAAATACTGGTAATATCTTGAGGTGACAACGTGTAATACTTGAGCGACTACACACACGTCATAACCTTTCGCACATGAACATTATGACATGGTTTGTAGTCTCCAAAGATTATTAATGGAATGTGCAAGCAAATAACATTATTCGATGATTGGCGAGAAGAAATGTTGGATATTTTTAGTATCCCGTAAAGTAAAAGCATACGTTATTGAAGTAAAACAGTCAGAATAACCAACATTTTCGTCTGAAAAAAATTGTGATTAGAATGAAAATATTACGAAATGAAATTAATATTTATTACGAGCGATCGAGACATCCTGTAACATTTTTAAAATATCAGAACTTATTATGAAGGAAAAAATAGGAACTTATTATGAACTCGGGTCTTACTCAAATGGTCGTAAGAAATTAATTTGTTCCCTGCTGAACTGTACTTAGCAACGAATAGTTTGAGTTGACTTGGTTGAGGACAGACATATTTCCTCCGTTTGCTCAAACGTTGCGTTGCGCCCGCGCCCCATTCTTCAGGTGTTTTTTGGGGCCGGGAGGGGTGGGGGAGGGGGCAGGGCCGGCTCCCTTTCGCGGAGCGCCCCGGACCGGCGCGGCGCGGCGCGGCGCGGCGCGGCGCGGCGGCGGGGCGGTCGCACGCTCCATGAGCGACTAATTCCGTCATTGCCAAGTGATTAGCCTCTGCGCATTAATAACTCGAACGGGCGCCGAGTGATGGATGTCCGGCGTCCAGGCAAAGATTGATGCCGCCCCGCGCCGCCCCGCGCGCCCCGCTCCAGAGGAGGCCGTTCCGATATTCCCTTGCCGCATTGGACGACGGCCGACGCTCCGCACCAAAGCTCGCGGCGATCGTTCAAAGTCTCTCTTCGGTTTGAAAGCAGAGATGACATAATACGATGACTCTGGGAATACGGATAACTCAATAACAAATGGTGACAATGTTATCTTCGATTTATCTTCTCTTACACGGGGAACTTAAATCTCGCAGGCATTTATACAGACGTCTAATATGTTGAATTGCCAAGCGAGAAAACATATTTCCAGTTTCTGTCTCTTGTGGGTAGGAAACTTACGGAGCAGGATTGTAACTTTGCTGGAATACAACCATCATTCACTAATTATAAGACATTATTTTAGGAAAGTAATACATATTTTTCTACTGTAGAATTATATTTGTAGCTCACATTGAATCTAAATATTCATAATATTGTATGTATTGAGGCCATTTAATTTTCAATTCACAATTTACCTCCTTTTGTTACGAGTTACATATTTCAATAATATTCAGTAGTATTGTGCATTTACAAATTTGTAAAAGCTGTAATACACCGAGTACTTCATTCTCTTTCTTTTGCCGCATCATCGTCTACTTGCAAATCGAGATTTTTTTATCGAGTGTTATATGGAATATATCTCCGCTTCTTTCGGTCTTCGCAAGCATCATCCTCCAGATTCCTAATTTCCATTATTCCTTTCACATCCTCCTCCCACTCCTTTCTTTTCCTTCCTCTACACCTTTCTTCAATAACTTTTTTTGGAAGTCGGTCAGTATTATTTTTCTTATGAGTCAATGCTGTAGTATAGCCTTTGTTTCTATCATCTTCAAGATATCAGGTTTCAGTGTTTCTCTGATTCACTGGTTTTCATCTAATCCTGTTTCTAAAACCTGAAAACATTTCTAATCACAAATAGACTTTTAATTATGTCTACACGTTCAGATGATGAGGATTTAAATTAATATTGATTTAAATCATTGATTAAATGTTGAATATAAATCACGAGATTTCAATCAATAAGGCTGTTGATAACAACTCTGTTAATAGGGTCTTAATTAAATAAATAAAATATTATTGTAATAAAAATATTAAAAGAGAAGACTTTTTTTCTCGCCACAATGCAAGATATCTTTTGTAAGTTGTTTTATGGCCGAGTTGCATCCGTGAGTCCATTTCTCTTTGACTTTGATTCATGCTTTTTTTGTTCTAATTGTGTATATCAAAAATGTGATACCTTCATCGAGTAGTAATATATATATATATATATATATATATATATATATATATATATAAAGGGGATTATAGATTTATAAAAATGAGGTTCTAGCATTTTGACTTGTCACATTATTATTATTATTATTGTTATTATTATTATTATTATTATTATTATTATTATTATTATGAGGATGCTGCAAAATTAGATTTTTATCATCAGTACGTCAACGCAATGTGACAATATAATTATTGCCACATACAATTTTTCATCTTTATTTCATGAACTGATGTATTCATATGCTATTATATGACTAGTTTCTCAGTAATGAATATGATTTTCATGGTGTCTCATCAGTTAAATTAAATAAATTGAAACCAACCAAAAGTAACACTGGTAATGTTAGGCTATTTCTGTGAAGTGCAGGCTTAGAGTGAGACCCTCCTCCGAGCGTCCATTCATCAAAGCCCCTGCCTGCGTCGTTTCTCTGTGTCAACGCGACGTCGCGCTCTATTTCCCGTCCAGTTCCCGAGGTGGGGCAGCGCCGTGGAGGGGGGAGGGAGCGGAGAGGGAGGGTGCCGCGCCGTGGCCGGTGCAACGAGAAACAGGATGCGGCCTCCGCGAAGCGTGCCTCGTCACGGGCCGCCCGCCCGCCTCATCCCACCCGCCCACCTACGCACCGGCTCACCGCCCGAGTACCACCCACCCACCCACACATCCCGCCTGCCCGCTCGCCCGCCTTCCTCGCTCCGCCCCGCCGCGCCCCGCCCCGCTCCATCCCGCCCCGCCCACCGCACCAGTTCCCGCAGGCGCATTCACGCGCTCTCCAGCGTGTTCGCTCCTTCAGTGGCTCCGCGACGCGACGCGGCGTGCCGCAGGGCGCAAGAATTATGCCCACATTAATGAAAGAATGCCACTGGGTGACGCTCGCGACACCCAGGCCACGCGCTCTGTCACGTGACCTCCGTCGGGGCCCCACGCGCGGACAGGTTTTCGTAACGCATCAGCAACACTGGCGGAAAGACACACTAAAGAATTGGTATTGTGATGTGATCTCTTTGTCCAACGAATCATGGTTCGATCACGTTCTTGAATTTTAATGTATGCATCTTACTTTTTATTTTACCAACCTTTACCACTTTTTATTCTTGTGATAGAAAATCACCGAAAACCGCTTTTTTATTTTCATAATTATCATCAAATTATAGTCAATCGGAAGGTGCTTTCCCTTCCAAATATTAGCAACAGGTTAGTAGTTTGTACGTGTAATTGAGAATGGAGAATAATCACATACTCCTATGTATTAAAGAAACAGTGTCAATTTCCAAGTGGAAGAAAAATGTCCAAAACAGCAATTTGGTTCTACAGAATGATCAACAAAGTGTTCAGTCTGTACACTGGCATATTCAGGATGGGGGGTCCTCGGGGACATGCCTCCCCCCAAAGGTCTAGTTTTCTTTTGTTACCTTCCTTTATTTGGCAAAATTGATTTAAATATTTGTTACAATTATCTAATTATTTAAACAATAATATTGTATAGTATGTTTACAGTACGTAAATAATATACAATATAATATCAAAATACTTTTATTATATAACAAAAATCTACGATTCCACCAAGTGATCGTCTGGATTCGCCCCTGATTCTGAATCACAGACATAGTACCTTTACAAACACCACAACCATACAATTCCTTAAAGTACTGTATTCATGTGTTGTCTGTGTCTGAACGTCCTCTCCCTTGCAGCATTCGATTCGAATTTTCAATGTTTGCTTCGAATTTGAATATATAAATTTCGCCGAAATATGTAATACTATAACTAAGCAATCTGTGTAAAATTGAATTGATGCCTTATTTTAGGTGGCGAGATTCAGGCCATGAGGCCTGCTCTTCCGTCTGACCATGGAAATTTCGTTACACTTCTTTCACCAACTAGCGGAGAAAGACGGTATTCCATGGGCGACGAAACAGGCGATTTGAATTTAGCTCAAAGTCTTCATTTAGGCTTGAGGATTTTTTATATACAAGTAAATCTACTAACATGGGACAGCCAGCTTTACTTCCCCTCCGAAAGAAGACGTACGTAGGATTTTTTCGCCTTTAAAAATCCACGGCTTCGATCGGGTAGAGACTATCTCATCACAACAGATTGTAGAACATTTTTTAGAATGTTAAAATCTTTTTATGGAGGGAGAACTCCCAATGACAAGAAAACAAGCAATAAACATATGATAGTAATAATATCAATGGATAATAATAGTCGGTCAAAGAAATTGCCGAATAACTCACGTTATTGATAGGTTTCCTTTATTGCTACTTTATAAAACAGTGTTAATAAAATGTTTTCCTTCGTGGATTGGATTTCCTTCTCTTTGCTTAAATATTATCACAATAACTAATGATTGATGTTTGCTCTCTGTATTAGAAATTGGGAATAAAAGCAAAGATGCGCTTAAAGTGTGTTAAGTGGTTACCTTTATGATTTACTAGTGTTAAAACTGAAGGCTGATTAGGATTAGAGGTTAAGAACATTCATTGTGATAATTTTGATGTATTTTCCAAATAATGTGAATATTCTCTCTATTGTGATAATTGTGCGAGTGGTAGAGATAAAGTTGCAAATATCCTAACGTATAGATACGCACTACTTTAAGAAGTAACTCTACGATCTATACCATGTTTTGTTTTTGTTTCGTATTATTAGGGAACCGTGTTAATTGCTGAGGTCATAAGACATTTGTAGATCAAATAACCCAGTACTGTATTTTGATATCAGCCGCGTCGTTCAATATTTTTCAGAAAACCACCTAAATGCAAGAAAAATACTTTGATATAAGGAATACTTTTTCTCTGAATAGAAACACTTGAATGTATCTTATGATATTAAAATTCTCGATGGACGCGGACCATTAAGAGTAACTTTTCTTTCCTCTGATTAGTGGCATTATGCCGATATCATTGACCGGCTTTGATAGCGCGGTGCTACAACTGTTTCTGATGCAATGTCTTTGACTGGGAGAACCTAGGGTTTGAGTTCCGATGGTTCGATTTTCGACACTAGATAATTAAGTAGAATTCGCGGCTGCTGTGCGGAGGAGAATTCTCTCGGCAGGCTGCTCTGATCGGTAGTTTTCCGTGGTATCTCCGATCATTAGCCGGAGACTAAGACGTACTTCAACAAGCAGACCACGGACCGCGTGCGATCATCCCTTCCTCCGCTTTCTCCCTTGCTCTCTCCTTGCACACACACACACACACACACACACACACACACACACACACACACACTGCACTCCCACCCTACTGAGGGACCAGTCGGGAGCTTATCGGCTGGAGCGACGCCCCGCTGGCGGAGATATTTGGAGAGGGAAATCTCCCGCAAGCGGCGAGTGTAGTCGGCACCGGATCTCACGTTCCAATGCGGAAGGAACACCGCTACTTCTCATGATACGTGCACTACTTGCGGGACTAATGCCCGTAGCAACTGAAGTGCCTGGAAACCCGAAATAGTCAGTCAATCGCTACGATAGCGCCGGAGCCGTTGTTAATGAGCGGCGTTGCAGCCGGGCGCAGCCCCCGGGCCGCTGCAGTCGCCCGCGCCGCTTCTTCTGCACATCCCCCACGGGAGCCTGCGCGCAGCAGAGGAATGAGTGAAAGAAACGACAGCCTCTGAGCGAATGTAGATTTATAGAGAAATGCAAAAGAAAACTTTTTAGTAAAATCGCGAGATCAACAAAAGCAAAACAGCTGCATCCATTGTTCTGAAAATTCTGTGTTTGCTATACTTTCCTTATCTGGCAGAACTGCATAAATTAACGATACACTTTTACAAAATCGTTTTGCAAAACGCGCGTATCTTCTTTTTGCTCTCTTTGTCGATTCGTTCAGTTCCTTCGGCCGAGTTGGAGTCGCGAGATCTTTTGAAGTAACGGACGAAAGAAAACGAGACGAATTGAAACTCTTTTCTTCTCTTCCATGTAACAAAGTAAGATAAATCTCCTATGGTTCGGAAGGAAGGAGGCTGCTCCATCGAGAATCCGAAGCGGCGGACGGGGCGGGGCGCGGAGCAGGGGGGACAATGCGCCTCTGTACAGAAGAAAACGTCTCGGTCACCAAGCTAAGGTAATTTTTTTGTGTCGGCCGCCGCAACTGCATAGCTTCGCCAAGCTGGGCTCAGCGGCACAACACAAGGGCCTGTAAGTGGCTTCTTTTTGCGTCGCGTTGTATGTATCGGAATTGAATTCATTGTGCGGTGCGTCGGCGCGGGAGCCTCGCAGCACGTGACATTCCGCTGGCAAAAGTGTGCCCGTAATGAGTGCGGCTTCATCATCCTGTCTGCCGCGCCGCGCCACTCCGCGCCGCGCCCCGCCCCGCCCGCCACCGGGCCGCGGCAGGACGACTCGGTCAATGAGAACCGGTTACGAGTCGACGACAGCCACGCCGCTGTCCCTCTCGCCCTCCGGCGGACGGCGATCGCCCGCCCTCCGATCGCCCCCGGCGGCCCTCGCCCCCGCCTTCGCCCTCTGGGCGGCGCGGGGCACAACCGGTCGCCCACTCGCCCGCACTCCGATCGCCCCCGTCGGCCCTCGCCTCTACGCCTTCGGTCCCCGGGCGGCGCGGGGCGCAACCGATCACCCACTCGCCCGCCCTCCGATCGCCCCCGGGCGACCCACGCCCCCGCCTTCGCCCCCCAGGTGGCGCGGGGCGCAACCGATCGCCCACTCGCCCGCCCTCCGATCCCCCCGGGCGACCCTCGCCCCCGCCTTCGCCCCCCGGGCGGCGCGGGGCGCAACCGATCGCCCACTTGCCCGCCCTCCGATCCCCCCGGGCGACCCTCGCCCCCGCCTTCGCCCCCCAGGTGGCGCGGGGCGCAACCGACCGCCCACTCGCCCGCCCTCTGGCTCGCCCGGCTGCCCGCGGCCGGCATAATGCGGCGGCCGTATAAGGAACCCCGTGCGTGATATTCCTGTCCCGCAACCCGAGCAAAAATACAGCGCAAGTTGCGCGTCCACTGTTGCTCCGCGCTTTCGCCGTATGGTCCGCAATAAAATCACTCAGTGCGCGTTCCTTTGATTGGTATACAGGCTGAAGAACGCTCGCGAGCAGGCTGTGTGGCGGTGCCGCCGCCGCCGCCGCCGTCGGATATGATTGCGCTTTCTTTCATTTTATTCTGCCTGAGCGCTGATCGATTGTCCTGCGCTGCTGCGGGGGCAGGAGAGAGGAGGGAAGCGACTTTTCCGCTCGGAAGGCCAGGCTGTGCGTTAGTGCGACGATGAGCCGCTTTTATTACGAGGAGAGCGCCTGCATGTCAGTCTCCCTGACTTGAGGCTTTGCATTGCTCGTGAAAAAAATTCCGAGCGCCCCAAATTCATAACAAGGCTTGTAATTCATGTCTTTAGTGTCAGCTGCTTGTAATACGAAAAGTTTGTGAAGTAGTATTTTAGAATATTTCTCGTTGATAATTTGTATTAAAGTACAATCTCAATAAATGTGACAGTTTCATCACGAAGACGCGCAGATCAACACACTTCGTCCTGATCGTTACGACTATCCCCGCCCCCTATGGCATTCCCCTGCCTATGTGTTTGTACTTTGCCTCAAGTTCTGTCAAGGCAAGAGTCATACACAAGTCTGTTTTCCTTTCTTCATTACGTTTATCTCTTTTACCCGATTTTTCATATCTATTACAAATGTATATATTTCTGGGTTTAAATTAATTTAATTGATGAGTTTAATATTAGTGTTCAGAGAATTTTTCTTTCTCTGTTAATAGGAAGAACCAAAACTAAGTCATCTTTCTAAAACCCATTAGAATAAAACGAGCTAGGTGCGCCGTCGTGATTCCCAGCGGCTGATACGGATGGCCTTATATCTATTGCTTAAAACCTAACAAAAATATGAGTCTTAGTAAAAATGAAATTTGAATTCAGATATACTTTGGCTCATCATTTTCAGTTCATTTATATTGTGTCTTTTTGAGTGAATATTACAATTGAATTACCACACTGGATATAAAAGCTTCATTTGGATGTAACTACAAGGTTTGGACGCGGTTCCAACACGGAACATACTTCTTAATCTGAAGAGAGTTCAGTGCCTAATGACAGTTATAAGCTGTATAATGCATGTAAATACTTAGGTTTCTTACATTTCTTTTAGTGCTTAAAATGGATGCTTAAAATTTCAATGAACATTAATTTTTCCATATAACCTGCCATTTGGCATTATTCCAGACATCCGAATTTTATCGGCTACTGATTTTTTGTATAAATGAATCTATAAATACTACGTTTCTTGATTTGATGTTTCTTTGTTCCAGTGGTTTATAGCAGCCCCTTAAGGTAGAGTTTGAAATTGAAGATAGATTAGTGAAGCACATACGAAGTCTCTACTTCTCTTAATTTTTGTTGATAACTGCAAAGAAGAAATATTGTGTGGGTGACATTTTTCAGAATCTTTTTATCTGGGGAAGATATTTATCAGAATGATCATAACGTACATTTTTCTCTCTTTGTGCAAATAACACAGGTTGTTTCATAATCTCTTGTTAACACTCAAATCAGAAAGAATGAGTTCAAACATCGGAGGTGTTATGAAGGATTTTAAAAACTGGCATGTACTACATTACTCAGCGTTAGATTTTATGCTCTTTTGTGGCTCCTCCTGGTTTCACCAAATGAACGTGAAACACCAGGGTTTTTATAAATTGTCTTGGAACTGTTTGTAAACAGAGTCCTTTTGCGTCTTCTTGCTCGGTTTCAACAAATACGTTCTCAACGGCCGTGGCTCTGACGTCGATGTTCCTCATAAGGTCGACTCTAACAACGTTCTCTCGCTATTCCTCTCCTGATGGAGAGCGTCACTCAACTCCACTCATCAGAAATGCGAGTCCCCCCTCCCAGATGGCATTCCCCTTCTTATGTATTTGTACTTTGCTCCAAGTTCTGTCAAGGGAAGAGAGTCTTACGCAAGTCATTTTTCCTTTCTTCCTTAACTTTACCTCTTTTCCCTTTTTTAAACACTATTGTTCTTTGTTCATTTAGATGTCGTAGCAGATTTTGGATATCGGTGTCGCGTTTTCTGAGACGATGGGCAACATTGAAGGTGAACCCCGCATTGGTCCAGACCATGCTTATGCTTCGTAGTTACTTTTGGAGGGAGTTTCAGTTGTTCTATTACGGTAATTAAGTTCAGATACGTTAATTAAATGACGCTTGTTGAGAATAGAGTAATTGATGATACATTAGAGGAATGAGTGGGAAGGTAAAGAATTTGATGAATCCCCGACACATTTTACCTTGAGTGACGAGATGTGAGTCCCGGAACCAAGATGTGGAAAGCCAGCGTGCTTATCTCCATTAGGGCAATGGCAAAATGCCTTTGAAAAGAGATAAGGTGGGAGGAGGCGTGATCTAGCCCAGCGACGCCATCCTCTAGAGCTCTCAGATGTAACATTTTACAGGCCAACAATTAAACGTTCGTAATACTTTCAATACAACATCAGGAAGATTCATTCAAAATGTTTATTACAAGTTTACTTACGGTTTGGATTACATCTATTTTTATAACAATTATATTATTATTATCAATTTTATTATTGTATATTTTTATTTATGAATACAATATATACAATAATAATTGCTAATAACGCTTATTATTACTACTGATTTGTCTCTATTACTATTAATGCTATTTTCATTTTTGTATGTGGAATTTATCAAAGCATGTAGAGGCATTTGCGAAGGGCAAGTAAGCGTTACATTTCTTGCAACGTGTTCTTGACAGGCTTTTGCAGTCCTTCAGCCGGCAGCAAAATATTGCCTTCAGGTTGGCCACCACTGGCTGATGATTGTATCATCATAGCGTTTGTTAATTAGGGCAGTGATGCAGGTCTTTTATTTTCATTCTGTGAGAGTGGCTAGTCTTTCTGTTCTTCAACATGAATTGAAGTTCTCTCCCTAGGGGGTTCTCCGTATTATTATTATTTGTAGACTCATAATAATAATTATTTTTATTATCATCAATGAACTACTCCTGCATTTCAATTTTTATTTTGTGTTTATTAACAAAATAAATGGACAGGCAGGATGATCCTGATAATTTTCAAGATAAACAAAGAAATACGTTGCTAAAACAATTGTTTACTAATTTCAGGTGATTAAAACGCCCATGGGGTGAATCTCTTGGCGCAGCAGTAACATTTCCCGTCTCGCTCTCGGTGACACTGTCCGTTTCGAATTAACATGTCTGTCCTCCAATATTATAATATGCAATTCTTCGTCACCCTCACTAAATTACAAATCAGAAAAGTCTCCATCTAAGGCATAAAGGTATTCGAATTCATCGCAGGAAATGTTGCGTTTTCATCGCAAGCATTAGTGCGTATTGTACACGCCAATCCAAATTTACAAATAGAGGAGGATTTGGGCCCCAGCACTCACAATTGTCATAGTGTAAATTTTGAGGCAAAATTCATGAACCAATATGATTTTCATCGGAAAGCAATAAAATAAATCATTTATTCTGTAACGATCAATGTCTCCTGAAAATACCACACAATAAAGTAATCTACTCACGCGGCCACCTCGCGGCAAAAATCATCGTGCATCGTTCACTTGTTTCAGTCCAACAATGTTTCACTGTTGTTTTTCTGAACGAACTTGCTGCCAAGTTGATTTCTCAAAATTCAATCATTTGAGGCGGGGCCCAACTTTGTTACGCAAAACTGGTCAATGCTAGAGCATTGACAAAAACCCCATTGTGAGTACAGTATCCGAAAGGGATAACAAATGTGAGGGTTTAATTTTTGAAAAGTTGAGCCCAAAACTCACAATAGTGAGGGTAATTTTTCTTCCAACATTTTGAATTTTATTTTCAATTTCGACAGTATTTTCAGCTATAACGTGCACAAAAGAACCAGATTATAAAAAAAATAACAGAAGACCAATCTCTCTCTTCATGGGTACAAAAGGATTACATGGACTTCATACATATTCCATGATTTTCAAAATCGTGTTTCACTATTACTGCTTCTAGCATTACACAATTTTCCACAAATTATTATCTCACACACCGTATTCTATCAACAACGTTGCTATAGTGAAAAAGAGCACATGATGAAAAACATTGGTAAATTATATCTGAAGCATTACACAGGGGAGAGAGGTCTTTGGCGGTCCAGAAACTCGGCAGCTCCACATCTGCCAGGCCCTTCCTTAACACTAGAACGACGGAAAAAAGTCATTTTAATTGCATTACAATACTTCAGTTTCTCTTTGTTCTATTATTCATTGATTTATTTTGCTGTCATTGCATGACTAAAAAAATCTTGTAGATACTGCTATGGTTTTTTAGACGTCTTACTTTCCGAAACAATACTTAATGCTCATTAGTTTACCTACAACAACGGAGTAGCATTCAAATAATTGATCGTTTCGAATGCATTTGGGACGCTCCTAATTTCTTCCGATTCTGTTTGCAGCCTTGATTTGTTGTTGCTGTTGAAGTTTCCGTGAGCTTAATGGGGCATAGACGTGTGTTCTAGTACACTTATTGACTCCATTCTTGGTTGACTGATGGATCACTGATTTGTAAATTGATGTAAAATTAAAATTTATGCAAATGAAGCAAATAATTATCAATTGCAAAAACAATGAATTAAACAATACTTATTTGAGATGCAGACAGATAGATTGTAGGTGGGGAGAAACGAAGAGAGCAATTAAAAGTTTGGAATATAATACCAAGTAAGAAAATAAATATGATTCATATTTTCTAAAAAAATTATAAATTCAAAATCAATTCTCACGCACACACTACCGCCCAGATTATACAAAATTAAAATAAATATAAACAACAATTTTTGAAGCAATTATTTCGATTAATTGATTACTGATTCCAGGCGTGTCAACTGTTAAGGTTATTAGGAACGTAAGAGTAGTGCGTGTTTTTTCCTAGGTGTCGGTGATCTTCCGCTGGATGCCGAGATCCGGCGCTGACCTACCGTCGGCTAGCAGGGTTTTCCTCAATCTCTCGTCAGCGATGCACCGGCCCAGTTGGAACAAGCTCTAAGCTCTCGGCTGGTCTCCCAGCACGTGCGGTAGTGTAGAGCATGTTAGTGTGTGTGTGTGTGTGTGTGTGTGTGTGTAAGTAAGGGGTGATGAACAAGAAAGAGGAAGGAAAGATCGCGCGCAGTCTGTGGCCCATTTGCTAGGGTACTGTTCCGGCATTCGTCTGGTGTTAATCGGAGAAACCACGGAAAAATACCGGTGAGAGCAGCCGGCCGCTAGAATTCTCCTCTAAACAGAGCCTAAACTCGACTCAGCTAACTAGCTAGTGTGGAAAATCCTGCCGCCGTGGGGAGTGGAATCCTAGGACCTCCCAGTCAGAGGCAGTGTAGTGACATGAATTGAGTCACCTCTCCCGGCTCCCCTTCGACTGCTCGCCTTCTTTATAGGTTGCCGGCTTGATCGTGTTCGGTGTGGCGTGGCCGCCCCGCCCCGCCCCTCCCCGCCCTGCCACACTCTGCCCCGCCCCGCCCGTCCCCGCCCGGCCCAGCCCGGCCCGGCCCGGCCCGGCCCCGCCCGGCCCCGCCCCGCCAGGCCCCGCCCCGCCAGTTCCGTCCCGCCACGTCCCGCTCCGCCCCGCCCCGCTCTGCCCCGCCACTCCCCGCCAGGTCATGCCCCGCCCTGCCCCGTCGCGCCCCGTCCCGCCCCTCCCTGCCCCTCTCCGCCCCGCTCCGTCCCACCCGGCCCCTCCCCGTCCCGCCCGCCCCGCCCCGCCGCTCCCTGCCCCGCCCCGCCGCTCCCTGCCCCTCTCCGCCCCGCTCCGCCCCGCCCCGCCCCGCAGTGCAGGCGCATCGCGTGGTTGAGGCGCCGTGGCGCGCGAGAGCGTCGCTTCCCGCGGACGCCATTCACCCGCGTGCGCGCGCTGCCTCTTCTGCCACGCCTGGGCGCATCGGACGCGCTTCCACTCGACGCATTCGTCTTCGCCTACGGGATGAGAGGCCAAATCGTTCAGCCCGACCTAGGGGGCGCAGGGCATCGGCCTCTGACCGGAAGGACCTCCGGTTCGTGTCCCAAAGCCGGCAGCATTTTCCACACTAGACACATCATCGGAGTTCAGCTGCTGTCTGGAGGAGAATTCTAGCGGCCGGCTGCTCCGATGGGCATTTTCCCGGATCTTTTCGATCAACACCAGGCGAATGCCAGAGCAGTAGCCAAAGAAATGAACCAGGGGCCGCGCGCAGTCTTTCCTGTCTCTTCCTTGACCTATCATCACCCCTTACTTACTCACACTTGCTCCTGTCATGTCGGGAGCTTAGAGCTTGTTCCGATTGGGGCCGGCTCCGTTGGGAGATATCTGGTTGAGGAAATTCCCGCTATCCAACATGTCGGTTGACGCCAGATCTCGCCATCAGGGGAAGATCACCCCCCCTCCCACTTCGCGGTAAAACATATACCCCACTTACGAGACTGACACAAAGTAGTTGTCGCACCCGGAATCACAAGAAACCGACTTCGCCAGCGTCAACGCAAATTAATTTTGCGAAGCGTGTAAGTTGATGGTTAGTAATAGATTATGTGAGCAAAAAACGATTGCACAAGAGACATTATTGAACATTTTCATAAAGTTTCTCAAAAATGATATTATAATACAGATTTAGCTAAACCTAGTTAATCAAAAAGCGCCAATTACAACCGAATGCGAAAAATTCACTTTCTTCAGAATTTAACGGCAATATTTCAAATCACTATTCCTCCATCATTTGAATTAATAACAAATAGTATCCGTTGATTTTGTTTGGAAGCTGCGTCTACTGATTGCTTTTAACCAGTATCCGAGAAACCATGTCTAATTAACAAATATTCTATTTTATTTTTTGTTATCAATGATGGTCACTTCCACCATGTTCGTTCCGTGAAATTAATAATCTGTGACCTGCGGAGGGTCCTAATGGTCCGAGGAACGTCGCAAATTTCGTTCGTCGCAGGGAGGGCCGCCTCGGAGGCGCAGGAGCGGCATCTGGCGCAGCGTGCCTCCCCCCGCCCCACCCCCTGGCCCTCGCCGCTGCTCCGCACGCCTCCGCCTGAACAGAAAAAGATGGCTCGTAACGATCAAGTAATAGCTCCGGATTTCCACGCCCCAGAAGTAAAACGCACATTGAAATGTGCTGATATCTAAATGAAACATCTGGCCTCCCTCTCCCTCCCCCTTCCCCCAACTTTCTTCATATCTCGCCGTGGACGGCCGTCGACTTCTCGGCACTGTCGGGGGATTGGAGGGGAAACACGCGATAAAAGAAGTTTATGATGCTCCGTTTCGCCCAATTTAGTCTTCTGTGATTCAAATGAGCATGAAAAAAGGAAACAGCTTGTTTCGAAAGAAAAAAAATGTGACGTCATTTGTTTCTTCTGACCAATGACATCATGGAAATCAAGAATAATACGAAAATCTTAAATACAGCTACAGTGTTGCATTATCAGCACCGTTTCAAAATAATTGTTCTGATGGTAGCAAATGTTGGTGTCTGTGGACTATTGTCTGGTTCTCCAAGCGATCGTCGTGTAGCAAGTTGGGCCGAAGGCTGAGCATTAGATTGGAAGTCATATCCGTCCGCCCTAGATGGGCTCTGGAGACCTCCGTACAATGAAGCATTACAAGACGAAACATCATTGTGTGTATTTACACGCGCTCTATGGCTCGTTAGAAATGCGCAGCTGGGCAATGAAACAATCTCTTGTTCTGACCCGCAGTCGGGCAATTCGCTCCCAAGAAGCCAATTAAGTCTCGCATTGATTTATCATGAGGTGACAACTCCCGCCGCGGCCGCCGGCCGGCGACTCCGATCGCCAGAGACAATGGGACGCGACCGCCACGTGACCCACGCCCAAACAATCGCTGCTGCTGAGCGCCAATCGGGTCCGCCCGAGGCGATCGCTGACGGCGGGCGGAGGGGGCGTGGTGCAGCGACTCCTAGAGTGTCAGCTTCACACTCTTTCGCTTAGAAGAGTCCTGGGGTTCTATGATCAGAGCTTAGACTGAAACGAGAAAAAATACTCCAATTAAGTTAAATAAAGCAGCTATAGCCGGCATGGATAGCTTAGGTCGCTAAGGCAGAAGAGCCGTAGCTGCCTCGTGCCTGAAGGGTCGCGGGTTCGAATCCCGCCCGGTGCGTAGATGTTTGTGTGCCCACATACAGTTTACGATTTCTTCTACCGTTACCCCCGTAACTTCAAAACCCAATGGTAATTACAGTGGTCGCTTATGACCTAGTAGTTGAAAAGCGACCTAAAATAAAAACCGGAATGGAGGCTTTCGGTGATTTATCTTGTATTTACAAAAAATATGAAAGATCCGCGTCAAGGACACTAAGGCAATCAACATCGCCCCTTCGAGGGGGCAGAAGAGAGCACGAGCTCTCTTTGAACGTGGAGCTTTATCATTTCTTATCCAATATATTTCGCACTGTAACGTCGTGGTAATTTCAAGCCATTTCTCCTTACTTGTTATAGCTAAAAACTATAAGTCTCCTACTTATAAAAATGTTTCTTATGAATAAAATGTATCTGAAAACAGATGGGACAGTCAGATTTATTTCCATCTGAACGCGCTTTCCTAATTTTTAATCGTTCTAGAAATCTATCGTTACGCTTCGACTAAATATGCCATCAAAAATGAGAAAAATGAGAAAGGTATACCAAAGTAAATTAAAAAGCAATGACAAAGCAAATAAACACTAAATATAAAAATCGTGATTAATCAACCAGCAAACTGCAGTTATACAATTTGATAGCCAAATGAGAAAGGAACAGTTTGAGATATAAAATACCATAAATACAGAGGAATGAAGGAATCAAGAACAAATGTTATTCATTTAAACGGGCCCATTAAGGTCCTTTTAATTGCCATCCCGGAAATAGAAAAGGAAAACCGAAAAACTTCACGCTTTCACAAAAACACTTTCTGGGGGACGTAAGCAGTAGTAAATCTCTAGTTTCCAGAGACTCAAGTTTGAAAGCAAAACGTGGAAACTCATCACTACCGAAATTGTCATGAATCTCCTTATTAAAGCACTTATCAACGAAGATTCCTTGACCTCACAAAGCTTTCGTCAGTATGAAAACCGCCTGAAGCCGCACTGTGGACTTCCTTCGAAGGGCCCAATGACGAGCAATAGCTTGCACTGCCCTTTGAGAAAACAAATGACACGTAAATAAGCACGTAATAAAACGAAAGTACTCATAAGGGGAGGGACAGCGGACAAGTTGAAGCCATGCAGCTCAACGATAGGCCGGGCGCTCAGGCTGATTTTTATCGCCCAGGGCGATGTCCTGACGCCCAACCTGGGGCGCCGACTCCCAGTATTGGCCCCCGCGCCCGCCCCCGCCGCCGCCCCCGCCGCCGCCGCCGCCGCCGCCGCCGCCGCCGCCGGCGCTTTGGGCCGCGTCCAGAGGTCGGTCGCCGCGCGGCGCCGCGCGGGGCGGCACCGTCGCCGCGCCCAAAGGAATCACCGGAGATTTATGCCCCGCGCCGCGCACAGATCTTCAATTAAGTGTCTATTATACGAGCGTTTTGCATCCATTACCCGCCGCGTACGTCTCCGGCCGAGTTATGTACTCGCGCCGCTTCTTTTATTTCCACGCGTTTTCAGAAACAATAATTAATACGGAGCAATTAAGCGGGCGCGCGGCGCCCCGCCGCCTCGCCCCGCCCCGCCACGCCCCGCCCCGCCGCGCCGCGCCGCGCTGCGGGTCTCCGCTTTTGGGCAGCGGCCCCGCGCCGGCCCCCGCCCCCACCCGAGGGCAGCGGCCCCGCAGCCAACTGCTCGCGCTCGCCCTCCACTGCTTTTACTTTCTCGCTACGGAGTAGAGAGAATGTTGAGTAGGTGAAGCCGCAATCCATGTTTTGTGGGACATTGCTACCGAAAAATCGAATGACATGACGGCAAAACGTTTGTCTGTCCTTCCGTCCGTCCGTCCATCCGTCTGTCAGTGCGCGTGTCAGTGCGTCTGTCAGTCCGTCTGTCAGTCCGTCTGTCAGTTAGTCTGTCAGTCCGTCTGTCAGTCCGTCTGCCAGTACGTCAGTCCGTCTGTTCGTTGGTCTGTCCGTCCGTCCGTTAGTCCGTCTGTCAGTCCGTCTGTCAGTCCGTCTGCCAGTCCGTCTGTCAGTCCGCCTGTTCGTCCATCTGTTCGTCCGTCTGTCCGTCCGTCTGTCTGTCCGTCCGTCTGTGTCGGTCTGTCTGTCCG
Source organism: Acheta domesticus (assembly GCA_031308135.1). NCBI lineage: Eukaryota > Metazoa > Arthropoda > Insecta > Orthoptera > Gryllidae > Acheta > Acheta domesticus. The sequence goes on along the minus strand of JAHLJT010002406.1, from coordinate 8,681,118 downwards.
TCCGTCTTCTGTCCGCCCGTCTGTCTGCCCGTCCGTCTGTCTGTCCGTTTGTCTGTTCGTCTGTCCGTCCGTCCGTCTGTCCGTCCGTCTGTCTGTCTGTCCGTTCGTTTGTCTGCCTGCCCGTCCGTCCGTCTGTCCATCCGTCCGTCCGGCTGTGAACAATGCTAGCGGCTAAACCGTTCTGCCGATTTGCTCCGAAGTTGATATTTTCCAATAGATATGGTTGCTGTCGCGGCCCCTGGAATTTGAAACAGATATTTTAATTTTGGGCTGTACTTTACAGCAAGCCCCTGGGACATTTTCGAAATTTTAAAAAAATGACTCCATCGTTTTCAGTTTAATTTTTTTGTTGGATAAGGTGAAGGACATTTAAGAGATCCATGCAGGTCTCATGTTCATTAAAACCCCGGAGTTTTCGAAAATTGTAAACGTTAAACATTTTTTCGCCGTCTTCCCACAACTTAAATATTAAAGATAAATATTTTTCTCACATTGAAATCTTAAATATATATTTCGAAATAAGGTCAAGCATAATTTTTCGGGCGAGAAAGTGCGAGCTGTTTTAGCACCACTAGTTATCTTCGTGCGTTGCGCTCCTATTCGGGTCTCACTATTATCTTCACAATGAAACGCCGGTTTTATGGACTTATAGTAATATTCTTTTTACTTTGTCTACTAACAAAGCAACTTCGTAAGAAGAGAAAGTTATATAATCGTGCGCCAGTAAACGGTGATTTTTTAATTATTATTTCACAGTTTTACATTGTTAAAAAACTAGTTTTTGTTACCTACATTTGTTTAGATCATGTAATTTTAATTTTATTATTCCACTTGTCACGATCTTCTTAATCCTTATCCTTCAAATTCTTCTCTTTCTTAAGTCCATAAATTTCTCATAACCAGTTATATGGAGGTCTTCCTCTTTTCTTCCTACCCATTGGAAACCACTCTAAAATAATTTTTGGTTTTCTCTTTTATGTTATTCTTTTAACACTTCCAAACGATTGTAATTGTTTGTATTGAATAATTTCTAAAATTGTATGTCCTTTCTAAAATTGTATGTTTCTTCTTTGTCCATTAAACATTCTTTTTTTGTCAGGAATATAAGAGAAAATTATTAGAATTATTATACATAACTGTAAACATATTAACACAAGTTTTAAGATATTGGATATAAATTTAAAAATAATTACAAAAATGTATTATAAACGTTAATCGTAACATTTATACAATGCGAGATACTAACGTCAAATAAATAAATAAAATTAAAACTTTTATTGTGCATAGAAGCAGATTTACTGACTAGTTGTTGATTAATGTATCTTATTATAAAATGAAACAGAAAATGACTTTAGGTCTGTGTTATATAAAATATTGGACACGTTGAATGTAATGTCATAATGAAATTTGTTTAGTTAATAACTACAGTATATTTTGTGTATATAAGTATGCTCATCATTAACGCCCAATCGTTATTCACAACAGTTATCAAATGACAGCACCATGTTTGAAGATATCAGACAATTATCCGGGAGCAGTCATTCGGTTTCGTGCTGGACTCTGTGACTTCATCAATGAACGATTCAGACGGAAGCAGTGTGTGAGACATGGATATAAACTTTTACTGTATAAAGGCAGAACTCGGAAAAGAGTGAGCGTTTATGCAGTTTGTGTTGAGAAAAATCTCAATCTAGAATATACAGAAACAGCAGTAAAACATTCAATGTAACCCGAGATGGAAGAAAGTTTCAAATGGGAGGTGATATGAATTATTTATGACGACCTTGCCACTATTTTAATATTTCACATAACTCACCTAGAAAAAGCCGCAACGTGAAATAATTTATTCTACACGCACCCATTTGGTTATGATACAAAAACTTGCTTTTATATTGGGTGGAACGGTGTTGGTGTACGGGGCTCGGAAATGTAGAATTTTATGACACAAAATTTTCTGACAAACAATGCATATGACGTATTTCACGTGTGGTTCACCGGTCCCTGTTAGTATAACCGATTGTGGATAGAAACAGGGGGTTCTCATATGATATAAATGTCCCTCTGTTAACTACATTTCTTTTGAGTTGGGTAAAATGGTTAAGGTTGTGTACATAAGAGTTTTGGAGAGGATTTTCTAGAAATCTGTAAAAGGTCTGACAATCTGAAGTTCCGTTTCGGCAAACAGAAAACGCACTTTTGTATTAAATTATTCCCTAAATTCCATAAAAGTGTTTTGAAATGTTTCTCTCGAAGCGCAATAACATTGATTAGTTTCGTCTCCCGTGGAGAACTTCCGTGTCTTGGTCATCGCCCATTTTTTTGATTGATTTGGTTTAATTTGATTTCTTTTGATTTGCGTAAAATGGGAAAGATTGTGTTCATAAGAGTTTTGGAGAGGATTTTCTGGAAATCTGTAAAAGGTCTGACACTTAATCTGAAGTTCCGTTTCGGCAAACAGAAAATGCACTTCTGTATTAAATTATTGCCTAAATTGCATAAATGTTTCTCTCGCAGCGCAATAACTTTAATTAGTTTCGTCTCTCGTGGAGAACTTCCGTGTCTTGGTCATCGTCCATTTGTGCTCGAAATGAAGGTGTTTGAGGGAGGCCGTTAAGAGCACCTGCGAGGCGCGCGCAGCCCTGGGAGACGGGGACCGCGATCCAAACTGCTTCGCCTCGCCCGCGCGGGGACACGCGTTGTGGGGGGTGGGGGGCGGGGCGGGCGGAAGGCGCTGGGGAGTTCCGGAGCGAGGGCGCGCGCGAGGGAGGCAGGCCGGAGCGCGAGATGAGCCGAGGGGGACAGCGAGCGGGAGGGCGCGCGGACTATTGGAGGGGCGAGGCCACCTGTGGAATGCGAGCGGCGGCGGCGGCGGCGGCGGCGGCGGCGGCGGCGGCGCCTCGACGCGCTCCCGCCCGCGGCATTACAGATTTGACACAGCGCTCCGCAGGCGGGCTGGCGGCGCGGGAGCGGGCAGCGGGGGGCGGGCGCGGGTGGGCGGGGTTGCGGTTGAGGATGGGGGGGGAGAGAGCAGTGACCGGCAGGGGTGGCGGGCGTGAGGGAGAGTGTGGGCGGGCGGGAGACTTGCGGGGGCGGGCGCGGGTGGGTGTGGTCCGGATGAGGTTTGTCACGGGCGAATGGCAGTTCGAGCGGGCGGAGGCGAGCAGAGACGCGCAGGGGCGGGTGGAGGTAGGAGTGAGTGTCGACGTGCGTACGGGAGCGGGAGAAGTGTGTGTGTGTGAGTGGGTGGGTGAATGGAGGCGGCGGGGACGGGCTGGGTGGGCAGGAACGGCCGGCAGCCTCCGACCGATCGCGCGCCTCTCCAGGTCCTTTTCAAACGTGCGCGTGGATGTTGACGCGTGGTCATAGTTTTCGTATGCTTGGTGTTCTTCTGTCATATTTTGTTTAGTGGGCGGTTATACATACGAGGGAGCTGGCGGGAACACAAATGAGGTAGGAAAGTTTGGGGAACACTTAGGGACCATCCATAAATTACGTAACACTAAAGGGGGAGGGTGGGGTCTGAGGCAGCGTGACGCTGCGTTACATAGGGAAGTGCGTTACAAGGGGGGAGGGGGTATTGAATATGCCATTGTTATATCTTGGAAGTAAACTTGTATCTTTTGTTTTGAACTGTAAAGGAATATTATCTTTTGTTCTTCCTATATCCCGGAATTTTCTCAAATTGCCTTTTTATTAATGTTACGATTTTATGACTTTTAGCAATTGCAATCACTTAGTTGTACTAAAACAACTCCAAAAGAACATTTTCATTTTGTATTTTTTACCTACTCAACTTTTGATGCCTATTTTTGGCAATATGCCTCATTATTGTGCCTTTTTTGTCATTGCCCCTATTTCTTCTCCTGGCACTAGCTCTATCAAACTGAAAACATTCCAGAAAGTCTGGACAACATGAAGGCACAATCGTATATTGTCTCTCTGTAGACGCGGAGGCATCAGTGTCAGGTTGGGTTAAAAATCTAAAAGGGAAAGAAAGATGTTACCAGTGACGATTTTTGATATTTCTCATTGATGCTGTCAGATTTGTTTGCTCACGAAAAATCTCATCCTATGTTTGTGTATGGCCTTGGATCCCTTTTGAGGACCGTACCATTCAAAATTCAAAAGGGAATGCACAATAGCATTTCGTAGAGATAGCGTCGCGAGTAAAATAAATTCGTAGTCGTCACACCGGTTTGGCATGTGCAATAAAGATTATAAAGAAAATGTAGTTTCCTTCCACGTAAGTGATAAAGTAAATTTCAGTGTTTGAATGGAAATGTTAATCACTTTAATTAATTCTTTTTTCCAATAATTAGTTTTTAAATTGCGATTTGTCAATGTTACCTGTGCTTTTACCTCCCTACTTTAGCCAGAATATATGCCTTTTTTGCATGCTTATTTTAATAACAATGAATGTGCTTTCGCCTGCCTGTTTTAGATAAAATAAATGCCTGAACTTCCGGTCTCTAGTTATTACCATTAGCTATCATTACGGCAACCAATATAGTGCTGACTATGAACAGTTCAAGGAATCACATTAATTACTATTTTATAAACTTACTTTCCCTAAAGGGGAACTGTATCAAGGTGCAAGCTTATCACTACCAAAATTAAAAAAATACTTACAATGTAGAAAATTTTAACGATGTATCTATTCTTCATGTAGCACTTCATAACATAGATATTGAAATAATACGATTGTGAACAATTTCATGAATGTAAATTATATTTAGAAACTATTGTATCACATAATTTTGCATAATATGCCTCTGGTTTGAAAAAAAATTAAAAAATATTAATATTTTCTTAAATGGTGTGTGGTAGCACAATATCACATCATATATTTTATTGTGATTAAAATATTATTAAGGTGGTTGTATTAACTTTCTAATAAGTCTGTTTTTCTTTCTTTGTAATGTTATTACGTATTATATCTAATTTTAAAATGATTTGTGTGGGATTAACATCTCCCTTTGTAATAAGCGACTCGAACAATCTCAAGCAAAGGGAAGTTCCAAGTAGATACTTCGCTAGTTCATAAATTCTTGGACTGTGATTTCGGTCATCAGATTTGTGTCTGAAAATATCTCAAGAGTCTATTTGTAAATCATAGCTACAAATAACAATTTCATGCTCTTGAGTTCGTATCACATGGTCGTTGAAGAAATACTCTGATACGCCTAGTTTTAACAGAATTATTTTATGGATCTGATATAATCTTAATTAACTATTGTGTATGCACCCCGATGCGTGTCATTGCTGACAAACATTTCGAAGGCTTGTGCTCGAGACAATGGGGCTGTAACTTATGTCTTTTGTACGAAAAACTCGTCTCGGTTAGGACGAGAGAGCAGTTTACGAAGCTTTAATCTATGGTACACCTGCCAGGCTTTGAATCAGAGACACATGACTTGCTCTAAATGCTTCACTAACTTCGTACATGTCGTGGACACATATTCAGTGCTGTTCTCGCATTTATTTTTTACAGTTAATGATTTAGGAATATCATACGTAACCTCATACGTCGTATTACCAGTGTGTCGTGAAGAAATAAAACAAAAAATAAACGAAGTTCGAAAGTGAGTGGAGTTACTAAACGGTCTAGTAACGTTATATACTGCATGATTTAACATTTGTAAATATAGTTTCCACTGAAGTATAGTTCTTAAAGTTCTTGATTATAATTGTTGTGTTTTCGTGTTTATATTGCTTTTTTACTCCCCATTTCTGACAATAGCAAGAGCAGGTAGTACGAGTACTTACCTATACGAGAATTTTCAAATGTTTTTCATCCGTGTGATTAATAAAATATAGCGAAAATTAATTGAATTTTTTTAACTAAAATGGCACCGATTTTCGAAATGACTTTGTTCGCATGGAATGAGGATATTTTCCTCTTCTTAGTCCTAGTAGGAATTTAGGTACTTATTATTTGAAACTTCTCACAAATACCAGTACTGTATTAGAATATTCATGTAGAGCGACATGACCCCCTCAACGCAAAATCAATGAGCCGTGATCGTATTTTGAACATCTATGGAGTGAGAAGCACTCTGAAACATGTCCGCCGGTACTACTGACTATGGTAGGTAATTCTGAAGTTTTACAGGTTTTTGTACTTTTTAATTAGTATGTATTATTTATTTCCCCATCAATTTTTTGTGGACTAGATGTTTGGGGGGAACTCGGGACAGAGGACCAACATTACACCTTATTTCATTGTCACAGTCCCCGTACGTCATGCTTAAGAGAGCATTTTCATAGTTATATTCTTATATAAACTGTTATTTCAAGAATTTTTTGTGTCTTTTAAATGATGGAACAACATATTAATATAATTGAAAATATAGACAGGAACTAAAAATATTAATTACAACTATGTGTATCTCCCTGCCATGTTAAACAATTTGAATGGTACTAAAGAATTTATCTCGAATTTTGGACATTATCCAATTCTTTCTGAATTAGTGCTTATATCCGAGGAAGAGTAAAAAATGCGAATTAGATCGCAGATGGGGATTAGAAAACTGGAAACAAGAAAAACATAGGGGTTATTAAAAACATACGTCAACGCTATTGGGTGGACTAGATGGTGGAAGGTTACCAACTTCGTGACGAAATTGTGTTATGAGAGAAGGGGAGTACTGAAATACATATGTACGGTACAATATCAATCGAATATCAAGCGAATTATTTGGCGTTATTTCGACAGCAAGTACAAATAGCTTCCGCGGTTACGATAACAACACGATTGTTTTATTGTTTACTGGCCAATCCCGTGAACTATATACCTTATTTCATCAATGGTCGTGATTTATACAATATTTGATAACAACACGGTTTACCGTAACCGTGTTGTTACCGTAAGTTGTACACAAAAGATATGTAACTTTTGAGAACCTACTCGTACAATACTTGTTGAAAATCTATCGATAGTATAAGGTTATGATGCAAAGGTCTACGTACACTTCAGGGGGTAGAAGACTTTGGTTTCGAAATAGCAGGGGTAGAGGAATAAGAGGATCAAATAATGATGATATTCGTGTACGTATTTGTAGAAGGATATTTTATTGTATAGATCGCCGTAAATAGTTTTTTCAAAGTCCGACCACAGCGATTGCTCTCAAATGAACATACTCAAAACAATAACGTTAATCAAGTATCGTACACTTAAAAAATTACAATACAATAGATGAAATGTTTAGCACGAACCTTATCGAAAAAATGACATAGTACAGCATTTGAATTTTCCACTCGCAGAAAATTTAACTACCTGGTAATCGAGTATTCACTCCTGATTCCAATATCCACGACAAGAAATATGTCCTTGTTACATAAACGTGGAATGTTGCAAGAACCGATTGTATTAGCGATTACACGTATTCCATATGATAATTCAATTAAACTATGCACGAAGGGGGGAGGAGATTTCTCCGTCGACAGCGCTGTTGCAGTGGTCATGTAAATCAACTCCTCCTTCACACTGCAGATCCCTGTGCATGGGCGGCGCGTGGGGGCGGGGCAGGGCGGAACTGGACGGCGATGGGGCGAGTTTTTGATTTGATTGGTTAGGTCCGGGCGCGTCAACGACTAAGGTCATTAGTAACGTAAGTGTAGTGCATGCGTTTTCTTCGAAAGGTGACGATGACCTTCCCCCGATGGATGGTAAAATTCGGCACCGGCCTACCGTCGCCTAACGGGGCTTTCCCACAAGTAGGTATCTCCCACCAGCGGGGCACCGCCCCAGCCGGGACAAGCTCTAAGCTTCCGATGGGTCTCCCGACATGTGTGGTGGTAGTGTAGTGCGTGTACGTTTAAGTGTGTGTAAGTAAGGGGTAAGACACGCCGTGGAATGATAAGGAGAGATTTCGCGCGTTCCATTTGTTAGGGTACTACTGCGGCGTTCTCCTTGTATTGATCGGAGAAGCCACGGACAACTACCGATCAGAGCAGCCGACCGCTAGAATTCTCCTCCTAGCAGCCTCTGAATTTGACCTAGCGATCTCCGAGTAGCTAGTGTGAGGACCTCCCGGTCAGAGGCACAGCCGTGACATCAATTGATACCTTGAGCCGTGTGGGCAGAGCAGTGTGTAAGGGGGCAGGGTGCCCGGGGGTGGGCGCGTAATGGGGTGAGGTCGCTGGCTGGATGCGATGGGGCGTGGCAAGATGGGAAGGGGCTAAGTAGGGTTTGCGGGTGGTGGGGTGGGGTGGTCGTAGCTGTGTGGGTTGGAATGGGGCGGGGCGGGGCGATGCGTGGCGGGGCGGTTCGTGGTGGGGAGGTTCGGGACGGGGCGGGGTAGGGCGTGCTAGGGTGAGACGGGGCGGGTGGGCGCGGCTTGGCGGGTCGGGGCAGGACAGAGCGGCACGGGGTGGAGCAGGGTGGGGCGGGGCGGGGAGGGGAGGGGCGGGGCGGAGCGGCGCATCGGCCGCGGGCGGGCCGCGCTGCACCGAATGTTTTTGCGGCGCCCGCGACATCCCTTTGTTCTCCGCTGCAGCGGCCGATCGCCCGCCCGGGGCTCCTTTTATGGGCGGCGCGGGGCCGCCCGCTCCGCCCGCTCCGCCGCCCCGCCCGGAAATGCGCGGCCGAGCGCCCGACGCGCTCGCCCCCACGCGGTGTCTGCGACTCCTCCGGAATCTCAGCTGCGTTTTGTTTCTTGGGATATTTGCTTAAAATACGTACTGGCTCTGCGCTTCGAATTGGGCTTGTTCGACAGCAGAGGATCGTCTCATCGGCCCGATCTAATGAACAGAGTCCACAGGGGAAAGGAATACTTATCTCGAGGGAAATCGCGTGTTTGGGTAAGTTCAAAGAAATAATAAATGTTTAATGAGCTTTTCATCAATTTTTCTGTGGTGAGCTTCGTGATCATTTCCTAATTTTAATTTCCCTTCAGGAACTCCCCAATATCAGGGGTACGTAAAAGAACGTGGCATGCCTTGATATTTGGCGAACGATACAGGAATCATAGGGAACGTTGGATGAAGGTCCTTTACATTGTTTGCCTTAAGGCTTATTTAACATAAATCACACTTAATTTCTCTTGAGGTAGATGAAGCTGTCGTACAGGGATGTAACAAACTAGCGCCTTGTCTCCAATTCGTCGATCTGCTGTGATGGATCTAATGGAGAACAGCGGAGGTGGAGGTTGGGGCGGCATTCCGTACACACAGCGCCAGCATGCGTTTTTGGACGATTTAAGCTGGCTAAATAAGATGTGAGATGAGACGGACGATTTGAGCTGGCTATTATTATTGTCATGTCGGTTATACACTGAAGAGAAGTGTAATGTAGTAGAACGGAGGGGAGTGTAGGGGAGGGGATTGTAGTGTAGTGTTAGATAAACTAGAAGTCAATTTAGAGATAACTAAATATTAATTAGAACTAGGATATCATCCTCTAATTCTAATTGTAAATGGTTGTAATTGTTCTAATTTGTATTATTAGTCATATTTACCACCGAGCATTAGCTCCAAGCTAACTGTAATTAATAATAAATTTAAATAACACGCAGTGTACACGCATTTGAGGAATACTCTTATTTTAACAATGGTCGTAATTTTTACAATGTTTGATAATCATAGATGTGCCACTTGCGAGAATCTGCTCGTACAAAACTTGTCGAAGTCTATCTATTGCATTGGGTCGTGATTGCGCCCGGCTGAACGAGTATTGCGCCGCGCCGGAGGGGTGGCCGCCTAGCATGTTTTGAATTTGCACTAGATTTGTGCGTGGGACTTACTTTAGAGCTCCCTGATTGGACATTGACGCGGCGCACGAATTGCAGGCGAGACATTTCTCTGAGACGCATACTCTTTGAAGAGAAAGACAGACAAAAAGCTGTGGATAGCTGGTGCATTCGAAAAGAGTAGTGGCAGGTGCTTGTGAGAATATTAAGTTTATGAAAATTCGTTAATGTAAAAAAGTTTGGGGCTGAATTTTCAACTGGGAGGTGAGACATAAATGAGAGAAGTCTTGTCTCTCTCTTCAAAGAGTATGTGTCTCAGAGAGATGTGTCGCTTGCGTTTCGCGCGCCGCCTCACAGTTCAATCAGGGAGCTCTAAAATAAGTCCCATGCACAAGTCTAGTGCAAATTCAAAATATGCGGCCGCTTACTGTCCCTCCTCGTGCGCGCGCAGTTTCTTTAACCCCCTCGCAGCACGTGACTTTTTACGAGGGTACGGTCCTCTTTTTGGAGGCCTGGCTACTTTTATTCTGAGAACTCCGATATGCCAGGCCCAATGAGCTACCGCGGAACGCCGCCTACATCGTTTCACCCCCGACATCAGAACTTCTCTCTCTTCCTTTCTATTCCATCTCCAGAACGCTGATCAAAGGACATTTGCTTGAATAAAACAAAACAATTGAAGTTACTAAGTTAAACACTGCGTAACTTTTTGAATATATAGTATTAAATGTATTTGAAAACAGAAACTTCAATAAATCCTCTTCAGGTTTTTTCAACTAAAAGAAAAACAGAACAGAAACTGAAAACAGTCTCTTCACCTGTGAATTTCCTTTCAGAGCATTGTCCTGCCCAATTCTCTTCGGGCAATCCGCTCAGTGTCGTACGAGGTGACCCATTCACTCTTATCGTTCCTTCGCTCTAGGGCCTCGTGACTACGACGAGAGACATTGGATGCTCTGCGATTGTGGCGGTGCCTCGCCGCCACAGAGAGCCTCCCCTGCCATTTCAGGATTCGCTCGCTCCTCGCCAAGGCTCTACGCCCCGATCTCGCCACCATAGCAACCACTTCCATCATCGCCGCCGCCATCTCCACCGCTACGCTATCAATGCCACAGACCCCAATCAGGGTGCTTCGACACTGGCACCACCAACGCACCCGGAATGCCATCTCCACTACCATCAATACAAGCACGCTCCGTTACCACCAACATATCTGCCATAGCCATCACCGCCACCACTGCTGCCACCATCGTTGCCACCACCATCATTAACATTACCCCACTATCGTTACCATTCCATTACCGCCACCACCGCCACTACAACCGCTACCGCTACTGCCAAAACCACAGCCACTACCGCCACACCGTCACCACCGCCAAACCACTAACACTTCAAAACTATCACCGCTCCAAAACCGCCACCACTCCGCCGTCACCGCCACCGCCTGCCTCGACTCCTCCACGGGCGCGGGGTGGCGTGGAGCGGCGTTCCGGTGCGTCGCGCCTGCAGGGGGAGCGCGGGGCGAAATTCGGGGTCCGCGCGCGAAAGGGTGGCGAGGGGGGCGGCGCGAGGGCGGTGATTTATAGGGCGCTTTATGAGATCTCATAAACACTAAGCAGCCGGCGCGCGGCGCGGCACGGCGGATCGGAATTCGTCGCCGGCCGGACGTTTATATGAAGTCGGAGCATCGCCCCCGCCCCGCCCGCGACCGCCCACCGCGCCCCTTCGCCGCCCGCCGCCCGCCGCCCGCCGCCCGCCGCCCGCCGCCCGCCGCCCGCCGCCCGCCGCCCGCCGCCCGCCGCCCGCCGCCCGCCGCCCGCCGCCCGCCGCCCGCCGCCCGCCGCCCGCCGCCCGCCGCCCGCCGCCCGCCGCCCGCCGCCCGCCGCCCGCCGCCCGCCGCCCGCTACCCCCGCTGCCCGTCGCCGCCCGCCGCCCGCTGCCTGCCGCCGCTCACCACTGCCAACCCGCTGCTACCCGCCGTTCCCCGCCACCTGCCATGCACCACCGCCGTTGCCGCCTGCCGCCGCTACTCACTATCGCCGCCGCCAGCCGCCGCCCACCAGTGCCAGCGTGCGATATCAAGAAATTCCTCGCCCCCGCGCTGCCCACCGCCACCGCCACCAACCCCCGCCCTGCCGCCGCCGCCGCCGCTCATATTCTTCCCATTTATGAGCGGGCGGAATGCGCGCTCTTCGTATGCAAATGCAAAGTCGGCGGCCGCGTCGCGCCAAGGGAGCGACCGTGATTACCTCGAATCGCCCGAGACGTCGCCGGCATCCGCGCCTCGCCGGCGCTTCTGCCTCGCGCGCCGCCAGGGGCGCCACGTCCCCTCCGCGGATTAAACCCACGTGACGGCGGTGCGCGGCGGCGCCACGGCGCTAATGCGGCGGGGATAGCCGCCGCTCCCTGCGCCGGGGATATCCTTACCACTTACTTAAACCCTTGTTCGTTGTGTTCTCGACATCGGAGTATCATATCATGTGGGACTCACGTGCTTCTATCGAAAGGAATTTCAAATTGTCTAATTTTTCTTTCTAATATATATATATATATATATATATATATATATATATACACACACACACACACACACACTTCAAAACTATCACCGCTCCAAAACCGCCGCCCGCTTCCCCCATGTGTGAATGAAAACGTTATACTGTGTAGCGAGTTTTCTAACTCTGCCCCTCAAGCCCCTGTGGACACGATGGAATATCACACGGTATTTCGCGTCTTTCCCCCGCGTGCCGCTAGAAGTCGCAGGATTGCAAGCACTGCTTGAAACGGTCGCGATCATGCGATATCTGGCGGCACGGCAGAGAACGTCGCGAAATACTGCGACATATCCCATCGTGAAGACGGGCCTTGTCGGGCAAAGTTAGAAAAATTGCAGTATAGTTGCTAAGCTAATTGCTCATGTGGACAACGTCTCAAGGTAATTCGCGAATAGGAAGATCAAGAAATATTCACGGAACGCACAAATTGAGGATTCTTTATGCGTGACAGTCTTCTAGACTCACAATGCAGAAACTCATAGTATTTTTTGTCCTCTTCAGTACACAGCTCAGGCTTTTATGTTATTTTCAATTCAGATGATCCTCCAATTAAGCCTTTTTGGCATAATACAACTATAGATTCAAAATTCTAAAAATGGAGTTTTAAAGAAATTAAATGTCTTAAAAATTCACGTCGTAAAAACTTTAAAACATTTATCGATAATATACGTTCAAGCACAAATGTAAATTGAACTACATATGAAGATATATTATTGCACGTTTTGCAATTTAGTTGAATGAAAATATAAATGGACATACGTAGGAGAAATTAGCTCAAGTTCCGAAAAAAAATTATTTTATTCCTGGAGATTTAATTCGAGAATATTGTTCAATATTTGCGGGATCGATTAGACAATATTGGAGGTCTGATAATTTAAAAAGAACTAAAAATATTTCTTAAGCTTTATATGCATCAGGACATGTTGCTTCGGCCAACGCGTTTTCAGCAACATGTTATTAACACGGATGTGGTTATTACGTGAATTTCCTAAACGGCGGGGCCCATGCTTGGGTATTGTTTCCGTGAGAACGTTGTAAGAACGGTAGAAGATAAGCTTTTATTGGGACGATTAGTTTATAATTTTGGGGTCATAAATATAATTTATCACTGTGTAACAATTTCTGAAAGAACAGTTTTTACGTTATATTGAGTGGTGCCAAAACCAGTTTCTTTCATTCTGTGTATTATTCATGAAAAATACTGCGTTTGCTATTATTTGAAAATTGACATTTTGTCTATTTTCCTCTCGTCTTTTAAAATATCAAAATAAATAAGATATACAAATGTTCAAGGTGACTAAACAGTATTAACCTGTGCCACTTTCCACTTCAAATATTCTAAAAATATCCGGAAGATTTTTAACAATTCATAAAAATGAAGTGTACGTGTGGGTATTCGTAAGTATTAAAAGAGCTCATCTTGAACTCGAATATAAAATACGAGTATTTTCATTCATAATTATTTTTTCAATGAGATTGCCGAGAAATGGCGTTGATGCTCGAGGCACCCCTTTTCGGCTATTTGAGTAGTAATACTCTACAGCCCTACATTTAATGATCATTAACATTAAGATACGCCAGCAAAGTAACACGACCTAGAAGAACAAGGAAAAGAGCTCTCGCGTTCACTATAAAGGACCTCGAGTCTATCCACCGTACAAATACCAATTCACATTTATAAGAAAGCATTTTAATGATTAAGTTCACTCTCTGAAATTAATAAAATTGAAAACTCTCCGTAGTCTGATATTGAGTAAACGTATCACCAAATCACATACCGAATATCACCAAATCGATACAGTGCATTACGTCACTGCAGTGACGGACAAATGGACATCGCTCAGCGCATAACCCTTCTCCGCTAGAATACCCAAGAGAATAATATAAAATCGAATCATGAGGAAGTGCAGTACTTCCGAGAAGACAGGCAAGAATGTGAGTTGCAGTTGCGGCAAGGTTGGGTATTTATTCAGTGTTTGACAACTGCTAAGGAACAATTGACTTTTGCAACGTAGCGTACTCGACAGCCGATCGACTTCAATTAATTGAATGCAGAGGGCATAGTACAGTAGGATCTGTTATATGTATAAAGGCAGTGCATCAAAAGCTCATGCAGTTAGGTGTTTGACGAAAATAGCGCCGGATGATGTTGAACTTATTTCTGTGAAGTTCAGTGTGGTGTGGCAATAATTAAGTGAAAAATGTGTGCCAGACATCATTGAGTGTTTCTGATCGTGGACGAGCAATTGGACAGCTAGAAGCAGGTTTGATATGTCACTTTTGTGGCAACAATAATGGGAAGGTCAAAAAGTGTCATCAAGTGATTAATATGTAGTTCGTTCAATATTGATTGGCACTCTCCTTATAACTTCTACAAAGTAGCAGTTTGAAATGTGTGTCGATGTATGCATGAAGATAGACTTTAGTACTGTCCACATCTACCAAATGGTGTTGCTGCTTCCCATATGTAGCTTATTGCAGCAACAAATGTTCCGGCTGGTCAGTAACCTGGTGGGACATACATAAGACCACATGGAATCAGATACGTTCGGGCAACGGTAGACGGTGTGGTTGCGTGGGAGGGAAGAAATGCCTGCTTCTGACATCCCCAATAGATTAGTAGCCTTATCACACACCTAATGCAACAGAGCCACAACTCCAAAATCTCTCATTTCGCAGGAGAGCCTTGGGTTGTTTTGTAGAGTGCATATAAAAATACAAATTGAATTTAAATTGAATTGCTATTATTGGGCTATTTACAAAAATAAAGAATAGGCATTGTTGCATATCAAGTAATGGAAAACGAGGAATTTAACAGTGGAGGTATCTCAATTTTCAATTTTTTCGGAGACGTGGCCCTCTTGCATTAGTGTTGCATGTGGGGCTTCATCACAAAGTTCCAGATCCATATTTCGTTGGTATCAGAGTTCAAAAACGGCAGGGACTGTGCAGTAAAACGAAAAGCACAGGGCGTACAGCAGTTCTGCGCCAAACAATGCCCGAGGTGTCAATGACTTGATGATGAGGAACAGGCGAATCACGTTTCATGAATTAGAGAAGCCAACAGGTCTATCACGTGGACTTACAACACCGTCATCCAAAACGATTTGAAGATGCAAAAGACGTGTGCGCAATAGGTGCCATACACTCGTACCATTACATAGAAATAGGAGCGTGTGGAGATGTGTCAACAGTTGGTTAAACAGTACAGTATAGATCCAGCGAATTTCTTTCGCGTCTGGTCACCGTCGACGAATCATGATTCTTCCACTAGAATTCAGATTCCCCATATTCGCCGGATCTAGCTTCTAACGACTATGCCCTATTCAACGCAATGAAAAGGTTCATGAGATTTAAGAAGTTCATCACCAATGACGAACTTCATACACTTGTCCAACAGTGGCGCCGACATACATCCAAAGAATAGCTTTTTACGCAAATACGAAAGCTTTCAGACTCACTTGAAAAAGTGCGCAAACTCTGGTGGGAAGTACCTGTAATACAATCTTGATTATTTCGTTCAATAAATGATTGGCATTTTGTGAACACAAAATAATTGTTGTGATCATTTCTAAAGCTCCAAGCAAAAGGCCGCTGAAGGTGGAAATGCTATACGAAAGCATGCCGGTGTTCGTGGAAGCAAAACTACACCTCAAGACCTTGCAACCGTTACCCAAACATATGTCTGCCAGAACCATTTCTCGCCGATTAAATGAGGTTGTTTCGTACGCAGGGAAGCCTGTTCATTGCTTCCCACTCCAACCGCGCAATCGTCTGGAAAGATTACGTTGGTGTAAGGAACGTATTGGTTAGGGTCAGCAACAGTCGTCCAGAGTGATGTTCTCTGACGAAACCCGTTTCACTTGACAAGTGATTCTGGCCACCAGTTACCGTCGAGAGAGGCTGAATGCGTTACGAACAACAGAATGGTCATGAACGTGATCTCTGTGGACAAGACGTGATAGTGTGGATAGACTTTATGTCCAATGGCAGAACACTGCTTCACATCTTTTGAGTGAGGTAGAGTTACGTTGCAGCGGTATTGTAGAGATTATTTTGAAACATGTTCGTCTTTTTAAGGGTGCAGTAGGTCCAGACTTTCTGTTTATGGGCGACAATGGTCGACTGCTTAAGACAGCTGAAGAATCGGACACACTAGAAAGCGAAATTGACGTTGAACGAAAGCAACGACCTGCATACTCTCCGGACCTCAATTTTATAGAGCATCCCTGGGATGCGTTTGGCAGACGGGTCTCAAAGAACTGGCCTCCCCCAACCGTGCAAGAAATGAAAATCGACTTGAGAGAGGAGTGGGAAAATATTACCCAAGCACTCCTCAATAGATCAGACAGCCTGAATAACATACGGAAAATGAGCATTATCTTCAGAGGAGGTCACACGTCTTACTGAAGTGCTCACTGAAGTGTGATTCGGGCAAGAAGACTCATTTTTCGTGACTGGTCGAAAATGCTCTAAAGAGCATTTTTTTTCTTTTTCCATATGGTAAAATCTGTATCATTCTGCAAAATGCATGCACCCCGTCTCTAATAAATGTGTACCAAGTTTCATTTCTTGAATTAATGTCTGTTATGAATTATTCCGAAAAATGCAACTGATACTTAGAAATTGTTAACCAGTGTAGATTCCGGACGCGTCAACTACTGAGGCCGTTAGTCCCGTAAGTGTAGTGCACCCTATATCCCGGGAGGCGTCAGTGTTTCTCGCACGTTGGGATATAAGATCTGGCGCCGAACTACAAGTCAGATACAACCCCTCAGTATTTTCCCTTCTTTATGTATCTCTTCTGAGGATGCGCCGTCTCAGCCGGAACAAGCTCTAAGATGCCGCCTGGTTTCACTACATATGTGGAAATGTAATGCATGTAATTGTTTGTGTGTGTAAGACGAAATGAAAGGAGAAGAATGAGGACGAAAATATCGCGCGCGGTCCGTGGCCCGTTTGTCAAGGTACTGCTTCATCATTCTCCTCGTATTGATCTAAGAAATCACGGACAACTACCGATCAGAGCAGCCGAGCGGTAGCATTCACGCTCAGACAGTGGCTGAATTCCGCCTGGCTTTAGAACTATTTTTATAAATATTGAATTTTAAGAACCAATTGTGTACAGACAGTTTATTCTTCTTAAAATTTCTTACAACGTTTCGAGTTCTATATCTTATTTTGTACATTCGATGTAAGTTTTGTAAAATGTGACATTAATAAATCAGATGTCTCTTCAAGGCTAATGCCCCCGGCGGATCGATGAGCCCCTGACCAATCAGGTGCCGTGGTTCCGCGCCCCGCAGACACAGTCTGCTGCATTGAGGCCGGGCCTCGTCGGTCCGAGGTGTGCATTCGCAGAGATAGCGCGTCGACAACGCTATGCCTTGAAGCATGAAGAACCCTACATCTTGTCGATCTATGGTTCGAAACGTTGTAAGAAATTTTAAGAAGAACAAACTGTAAACAATTGGTTCTTTATATACAATATTAAACAGAGACATAAATCCAGTTCTTTTTATTTATTTAATTTTGGATGGAAAATACAAAGATCAGTGATACATACACTCTGCATTTGTAATTTTTGTTGATATCTACTTACAATTAACTTACTACACTAATAATCTTTAAATACAACTTACATTACTGTTAGGGTGGTAGAAGTATCTTTAAATAAATATCTCTACTTTGGGTCGAGATCTGAGAATTTGTTTAGAAATGTATGGAAAGGAAATTTATTCTTGATGCGGGTTGTGTGTGTTGGATTTTGGCAGTCGTAGAGAGGTTAGGTTGGGTATGTTTAGGATGGTTTCCAAGAAGCGGGTGGATAAAAAGTAATGTGGTCGGTTATCAGTTCTAACTAGAATTCTTTGTGGAGTTGTGCTTTGGAGACTGACCAGGGGCATTCTTGATGGTGCTGAGGAACTGTTAATCCAGTTGGTGCCGAAAATCCTCCCCTGTCGGGACTCGAACCCTAGGCTAGGTCGAATTCAGTCGCTGTCTGGAGGATAATTCCAGCGGCCGTCTGCTCCGATTGGTAGTTTTTCGTGTTTTCTCCGATCAACACCAGGCGAATGCCGGAGCAGTACCTTAACAAACGGGCTTCGGACCGCGCGAGATCTTTTCTTCCTCTTCTTTGTCCTTCCCTCACTCCTTACACACACACACTTACACTACCACACATGCCGGGAGACTGGTCGTGAGCGTAGAGCTTGTTCCGGCTGAGGTGGTGCCGTGCTTGTGGTTACCTGGTTAGGGAAAACCCCGGCAGTCGGCGCCGGATCTCACCATCCAGCGGGGAAAGATTACCCGCCACCTCGTAATGAAAAAAAAACAGCACTACACTTACGGGACTAATGGTATCTGTAGTTGACGCTCCCGGAATCACGAACAACAACCAATCAATCGAGTCCTAGGCCCTCTCGTCCACCAACGGGGTGGCCGCCGCGCCGTCGCAAGGTGTGGCGGCGCAGGCTGCGCTGCGTCGCGTCGCCGTCGGGCCGCGGCCGCGCGGCAGCGGCGGGAATTGGACGAGCGCGGCTAACCAGGCCTCAATTGGATAATGGTTGGCTAATTCGGCAGCCGGCCGCCATTGTTGCGCCGGCCGCTTTCCGCTCGCGGCCTCGCCTGGCCTCGACTCGGCCCTTTCGTCCCGGCCGGCCCCGTCCCGGCAGCGCAGCTACAGGCGACAGGATTCAGCCGCTGTCTGGAGGAGAAGTCTAGCGACCGGCTGCTCTGATCGGTAGTTTTCCGTGGTATCTCCGGTCGACAAGAGGCGAATGCCGGAGCAGTACTCTAACAAACGGGCCACGGATCAAGCGAGAACTCTCCTTCCTCTTCCTTGTCCTATCCTCACCCTTACACACACACACACACACACACACACACAAACACACACATGCACTACATTACCACGCATGCCGGGACACTAGTCGGGAGATTAGAGCTTGTCCGGGCTGGGGCGGTGCCTCGCTGGAGGCAGATAGCTGCTTGGGGAAAACTCTCCGCAAACCGACGGTTAGGTGGGCGCCGGATCTCGCGTTCCACCCGAAGATCTCCGCCACTTCCCGCGATAAAAAATGTGTACTACACTTACGGCATTCATGACCTTAGCAGGTGAGGCGCCCGGAATCATCAATCAGTCAGCATTAAATAGCTCCTGCGTATTTTTAGAAGTGTCATCTCGAAAAGGACAACACAATTAGTTGGGTAATGTTGGGAAAATTCAGTCGCCCAATTTGCCCACTTTTTGACATGAAATCATCAATTTGGTTAACGATAGAGACGGTTACATGTACCAGATATTCACGTTCATTTAACCATTAAAATTCAAGAGTGGATAAACTTAACTTTTGTTTGTTTTAAACTGATATTGTGAGTTCGAGAGTGCGTACACTCTCTCAAAATCATATATGCCTTTAGTTACAACGGAAATTGATCTCACTTTCTCAACACAGACGCTACTCTCTTCTATCAACTGTAACTGCTTCGACTACACGAGATGTGTTTTAATTTGCTAATGTTTCCCTTTGTGAGAAACACCTTAGTCTTGAAGAGCGCTCCGCGGTCTATAAAATCTAACTCCTCCCTTGCCGCCTACCCATCGCGGTGCTGGGCCCAACGACGAAACCCCGAGCTTCTGCTCGCCGCCCCGCACTCACCGCCCCGCGTCCCACGTCCAACGTTAGGTACCACGCGACCCGCGCTCGCCACAACACGCCGCCGCCCTGCGTCCCGTGATTGATTGCTAGTGATTCCGGGCGCGTCAAGTACTAGGGTCATTAGTCCCGTAAGCGTAGTGCATGTTCCCCTCTGGCAGTGTTCTTTCCGAGCGGAATGGAGAGATCCGAAACCCACTTACCGTCGGCTAGCGGGGTTTTCCCGTAACCAGGTATCTCCCACTAGCGGGGCACCGCCCCAGCCGTGACAAGTTCTAAGCTTCCGACCGGTCTTCCGCCGTTGTGGTAGTGTAGTGCATGATAGTGTGTGTGTAAGGGAAGACGATAGGACAAAAGAGAGTTAGGAAACGATCCGTGGCCCGTTTGGTAGGGTACTGTTCCAGCATATTCTGGTGTTGATCGTAAAAACCACTACCAATGGAGAACTACCGATGAGAGCAGCCTGCCGCTAGAATTCTCCTTCAGACAGCGACTAAAATCGACCTAGCTGACAAGCTAGTGCCGAAAATCCAGTCACCATCGGGACTGGAACCTAAGACCCCCCTCTCCAGTCAGTGGAACTGCAGTGACATCAGTTGATGCCCTGAGGCATCACTCCCTGTATCGCTCCGCGCCCCGCATGTCACCCTCCGTGCCCCCCGGGGCCCTCGCGGCTGTGCCCGCCCCGCGCCTGCGCCCTGCCAGCACCCGCTCCATGGCCCCTAACCTGGCGCCACCCACCCTGCGCCCACCCCGCACCGGCCGCCGGCCCGACCCGCTTCCCGACCCGCGTCCCGACCCGCGTCCCGACCCGCGTCCCGAACCGCGCACCGACCCGCGCAACGACCCGCACACCGACCCGCGCACTGACCCGCGCACCGACCAGCGCACCGTCCAGCGCACCGACCAGCGCACCGACCCGCGTCCCGACCCGCGTCCCGACCCGCGTCCCGACCCGTGTCCCGAACCGCGCACCGACCCGCGCACCGACCCGCGCACCGACCCGCGCACTGACCCGCGCACCGACCCGCGCACCGACCCGCGCACCGACCCGCGCACCGACCCGCGCACCGACCAGCGCACTGACCCGCGCACCGACCCGCGCACCGACCCGCGCACCGACCAGCGCACCGACCAGCGCACCGACCAGCGCACCGACCCGCGTCCCGACCCGCGTCCCGACCCGCGTCCCGACCCGTGTCCCGAACCGCGCACCGACCCGCGCACCGACCCGCGCACCGACCCGCGCACTGACCCGCGCACCGACCCGCGCACCGACCCGCGCACTGACCCGCGCACCGACCCGCGCACCGACCCGCGCACCGACCCGCGCACCGACCCGCGCACTGACCCGCGCACCGACCAGCGCACCGTCCAGCGCACCGACCAGCGCACCGACCCGCGTCCCGACCCGCGTCCCGACCCGCGTCCCGACCCGTGTCCCGAACCGCGCACCGACCCGCGCACCGACCCGCGCACCGACCCGCGCACTGACCCGCGCACCGACCCGCGCACCGACCCGCGCACCGACCCGCGCACCGACCCGCGCACCGACCAGCGCACCGACCAGCGCACCGACCCGCGTCCCGACCCGCGCACCGACCCGCGCACTGACCCGCGCACCGACCAGCGCACCGACCAGCGCACCGACCAGCGCACCGACCCGCGTCCCGACCCGCGTCCCGACCCGCGTCCCAACCCGTGTCCCGAACCGCGCACCGACCCGCGCACCGACCCGCGCACCGACCCGCGCACTGACCCGCGCACCGACCCGCGCACCGACCCGCGCACCGACCCGCGCACCGACCCGCGCACTGACCCGCGCACCGACCAGCGCACCGACCAGCGCACCGACCAGCGCACCGACCCGCGTCCCGACCCGCGTCCCGACCCGCGTCCCGACCCGTGTCCCGAACCGCGCACCGACCCGCGCACCGACCCGCGCACCGACCCGCGCACCGACCCGCGCACCGACCCGCGCACCGACCCGCGCACCGACCCGCGCACTGACCCGCGCACCGACCCGCGCACCGACCCGCGCACCGACCCGCGCACCGACCCGCGCACCGACCCGCGCACCGACCCGCGCACCGACCCGCGCACCGACCCGCGCACCGACCCGCGCACCGACCCGCGCACCGACCCGCGCACCGACCCGCGCACCGACCCGCGCACCGACCAGCGCACTGACCCGCGCACCGACCCGCGCACCGACCCGCGCACCGACCCGCGCACCGACCCGCGCACCGACCCGCGCACCGACCCGCGCACCGACCAGCGCACTGACCCGCGCACCGACCCGCGCACCGACCCGCGCACCGACCAGCGCACTGACCCGCGCACCGACCCGCGCACCGACCCGCGCACCGACCCGCGCACCGACCCGCGCACCGACCCGCGCACCGACCCGCGCACCGACCAGCGCACTGACCCGCGCACCGACCCGCGCACCGACCCGCGCACCGACCAGCGCACTGACCCGCGCACCGACCCGCGCACCGACCCGCGCACCGACCAGCGCACTGACCCGCGCACCGACCCGCGCACCGACCCGCGCACCGACCAGCGCACTGACCCGCGCACCGACCCGCGCACCGACCAGCGCACCGACCAGCGCACCGACCAGCGCACCGAGACGCGTCCCGACTGGCGCCCTGGTTTGCATGGTTGCCCTGGTTTTCCTACACATGCGGTAATGGAGTGCATGTAATTATGTAAGGGAGACGAGGGGAGAAGAATGAGGAAGAAAATATCGCGCGCGGTCCATGGCCCGCTTGTCAGGGTACTGCTTCGTCATTCTCCTGGTATCGATCTAAGAAACCACGGCAACCTTGTGTCACCCGCCCTGTGCCCGCCGCCCGCCACCCCGCAGCGGCCGCCGGCGCCGCCTGCACGCGGGCCCCGCTGCAGCCTGTCATTACGAAGCAGAAGGCCTTGGTAGCGCGCTCGCGGCCACGTGCATCGGGGCGCTCGCCGCCGACGAGCGAAAATTCGCCGCCGTCCTTATGTAAAGTAGGCGCCCATTTTCACAATTAAGCTAAATAATATTCACCTTCTTGTTTCTTCGTGAGTTTGTCCGAAAATTAATTTGGCATTCGATATAATATGTTTCACGAGCACGATAATTTTAAGGGAGAACGGATTATAAAACAAGTCGCAAGCGTCTTGTTGCTCGAGCAGTTCAACCGGCATCATAAACCTTAAAGGAATATCGGAATGTGCTCTAATTTGCTGTTACACCATCGATCAAATACATCATTTTGTGATTTACTGTCATTTGTACTTGCTTTTTGTAATGTAAATCACGTATTGAAGGTTTGATCAATTAATTTTTTTTATAAAATAGAGGAAGTTTTAAAAAAAATGCTTTTTAAAAGCAATTGTGAGCAAAGTGACTCGGAGAGATGTAAAGAAATATAGCTTTAAAAATTAAAAGAAAAACGTTACTTAATTGAACTGGAGTAAAAATCAAGGCTTTATTCAAACTGTGTTGCCTCATACGAAATGTAGCAGAACCAAAAATATTCGTGCTGGTAAGTCAACCAACAGTTATACCTAAAATATAGTTGTTTTACGTGCAACACGCTACAGAACGTTGGCGGTTTTGTACGATTTATTAGAAGTCATCAACAGAAAACCCTGTACATTTCTTTCCTGTACCAACATTTTTGTTGTTTTGCTGTACCAACTGTATTTTGTTGTAAACATTTAATTTTTCAAGCCTACAAAATTATTTTTTTTCCTTAAACAATATATGTTCTAAAATATCAGCTCTTTATAAAAGGTCATACACATTTCTTTAAACGAGTAGTTTTCGCATAATTTCTGCTTGAAAATGATACACACTATAAAAAAATTCTCAAAAACTGTCCCAATTTTTTTCTACGTTTAAAACAAGAGTCGCTTAATAGAATGGCGTAGGTTTCATTTTCGTTGAACTCTGAATTTTCGAAAATTGCACGTTTGGAAAGAATGGGAGAGACAATTAGATACTGAAGTGTCCGCCCAAGTGAGTGCAGCGGAGCGACTGCGCGGTGAAGCTCTGAGGAGTTAACACGCACACCGCGCTCTAACGAGTTAACACCGCGGTGTCAAATTTAAGCAGTCTTAGTGGGAAAAATTGATTTTTTCAAGTAATCCATATTTTTTAACGTATCTCGATAATAGAATGTCCACAGTGTCTAACAACAACGACATGTTTATAAGAATTATGACTGCACGCGTGAAGTTGGGTTTTACACAAAGGCGCGTGCACTAGAAAGTTAGCATTCCACCTACACCTTCAAAATCTATGAGTCTAAGAAGAAACTTTTAAACTAAATGTGTACAAAATTTTACAAAACTACGACGTATGGGTACGAAAATATTTATTTTTTCCACCTACATTGCCGGAATTTCACACTATGCCTCGTGTTAAACTCATTGGGCCTGAGATCCAGTCTCGGCGTCAAAAAAATGGTCAGTGCCTTTCAAATTGTGTAATTATATATTCATGCAAATTTTTGTGTCTGTAGCCAAATTTTACTTACTATGTTAATTTATATCTTTATATTTTGTAAAATAACTTTTATCTATGTTTGACATGTTGGTGTATTTAATTGGCTTGGTGTTGGTAACAGAACTGAATTTACCGAAACTTTGTACTATAAAGATGTTATTTGTTTTAATGTAATATCCAACACTCAACACTGGCTAAAATAAAGGGATGTTTTAATATTAAAAATAAAAAGTTAAAAACAGTAACTTTATCTATCTGCGTATTTGATCTGAAGATCTTGTTTAAAATGAATTCTTTCAGTAATGAAAATTTCTACATGTCTGCTTACTATGGCCGCTACTTTCCTTACGGTGAAGAAAAGTATTATTAGTCACGTTAAGGGTTATTAGTCACGTACATTGTTCTTCATTCAATAACAATGAATGACAATATGCATTCTAAGTGTTTTATAAGATCGTTAAAAGAAAACGACTTAATTTTGTTGCGCGCAGGGCTTGTCCATGAGATATAGCAGAATCGCGTGTAGTATCGCAGTTGCTTAAAGTTAAAGAAGTGAATGCAGCGAAAATTAAGAGTTATCTCCGGGAGAGGGACCTCGACAACAACAGAGAAAAATAAGCGACGCAGACACAGTGGACTGAACGCAATTTTCGGAGGGCAAACGCCATTTCGAATTGAATCCATATGTGGATAAATTCATAATATTCCAAAGAAAAGAGCGAGAAAGAATCATTGGTCTCGGTTTCGTCTATTCAAGTTCGTCGTAAATCTTCGTTTGATTTAGAAAGTAAAATTTCCCTAAAGAAAAATTTCGGACTCCTTAAAGTAAGAAATAGAAAAATAAAAGACGTGGTGATTCATATCATTTTTAGTTTCTACTTCATTCCCTAGGCTGTGACATCTTATGAAGTGTGATGCATGCTACAATGAAGAGGAAAGTTTCTACGGTCAGAAGCAATAGAACCTTGGTTGCCTGGAAGATCTACCCGCATCTAGGCAGAGTTGACAACATTTTGGTCGTCAAAATGGGCCTGCTACAGTGATACATATGCGCAGGAGGACTTCCAGTGGTTTAAAATAGAACCCAGTGTTTTCCCCCACAAGACTTTCCGACAAGACTGCCTACAATATGGCGCCTCCATTACAGCTAGGATTCTGTTGGTTCTAATGCGGTTTCTTTTGCTACTTCTAAACTTTGCTCTGGCCGCAATAGCTCAGCATCAACATTGTTGCATCTGCATCACTGTTGCTCGAGAGGTCCTGTTGATCTAGTCCTCTGGTGTATTATCAACACTAACTACTTCGCTGGATAGTATTAAAGCACAATCTGGAGAATTCTAGCAGCCGACTGGGATACGGAGGCAGTATCATAACGAACGGGTTACAAACCGCATGCAATATATGCTTTCTCACAGTTGCCTCCTTTTTTCTCCTTACACACATATATACACAAAGACACACACACACACACACACACAGGCGCACGCGCGCGCGCACACACACACACACACATACCGTACACTGTAAAACATCGAGTTTGTCCTGGCCCGCTTAGGGAGATACCTGGAGAGGGATATACTCCGCAAGCCGACGTATAGGTCAAGCTCGAACCTCACGTTTCAGAGGTTTAAGAACACCGCCATCTCCCATAATGCACTTACGGGACTAATGAACTAAGTAGACTCGTCCTGAATAAATACTCACCCACGCACTCGTACAATAGTTTCGCCACGAAGCAACGCCTGTGCTGCACGCGTGCGTCCCGCCGGAACGGCCGGCGGGCCAGTGCGCGCCGTGCAAGACGCGCCCTATCAGCCAGGCGTCGCGAGAGCGCGCACCTTTTATTTCTGGTTGATTAACTCTAATCTGGACGGATCTGCGGACGCGCGCCGCCCCTTCGCTCGCGCCCAGGGGTGGAGCGAGCGAGCGAGCGAGCGAGCGAGCGACGCGGTCCAGCGCGGCGGTGGGGCCGCGCATGGCCGGACCGGCGCCTCGCCTCGCCTCGCCTAGCCCCGCCCCGCCCCACCCCGCTGTGCCCCGCACCGCTCCGTTCCGCACCGCTCCCCTCCGCCCCGCCCAACCGCTTTCCACCCCGCTCCGCCCCGCCCCCTTCACCTCGCTCCGCCCCGCGCCCTTCATCCCGCTCCGCCCCGCCCCTTCACCCCGCTCCGCCCCGCCCCCTTCACCACGCTTCGCCCTGCCCCCCCTTCACCTCGCTCCGCCCCGCCCCCTTCACCCCGCTCCGCCCCGCGCCCTTCATCCCGCTCCGCCCCTCCCCCTTCACCCCGCTCCGCCCCGCCCCCTTCACCACGCTTCGCCCTGCCCCCTTCACCCCGCTCCGCCCCGCCCCCTTCACCCCGCTCCGCCCCGCCCCCTTCACCTCGCTCCGCCCCGCGCCCATCATCCCGCTACGCCCCGCCCCCTTCACCCCGCTCCGCCCCGCCCCCTTCACCCCGCTCCGCCCCGTCGCATCCCGCCCCGCCCCTCCCCGCTCCCACCCGTCCCCTCCCCGCCCTGACCCTTCCCTACCCTCCGCGCCCCACCCCGCTCCTCACCTCCCCAGCCCACCCTGCCCCGCACTCCCCGCCCCACACCGCCCCTCCCCTTCCCCATTCTTAAAAAAATATTTTCATCTTCAAAGCAGTGATTCACAAATTATGTAACAAAGAGATTAAATATTATGCTAGCACTTTTTATACATGTGAAAAGGTGCGAATCTTCGCAAAGAATAAACAATGCAATGGAATGGCGACAAACTTTCATCACATGAATATTCTGGTGAAAAGAAACACCGTCGAAAAGGACTGATCGAAACTGAAGAGAGAGAACCGATTGTCTGACGCTTTTTTAACCAACGAGAAGGAGAGGTGGTTGTAGATTCGTCTTCGAGATTGAATGATATAAAATTGCATAACATGATATGTGGCTAGGCGAAAGGCCTTCAAATCGTTACATCCTACATCCTAACCCGTGCCAACCTTTCGAATTATATTATTCACTCTAAATGGTCTATCGATCGCATCAAAGCCGCAAAAAAGAGACCATACGCTACAGCTAAGGAAAAAAGCTCTGAAGGGGGAATACCTGACGTCAGAAGAGTACATGCCAATCTAATAAACTCTTTCTAAACTATTAACTTCCTGGCACGGTTGTCACGCATCCTTCTACTAGACAGGCCTCTGTACCTGAAATGAACACACAAGATGGTCCGCATACTCGCCTCTGCGCTTCTCGGTTACCCACCCCCATTCGCTTCATTTAGGAAATTACTAGTGCACCCGTGCGACAACTCTCGCATGCTATACCCCACCCTCGTCCTTATTTTTCCATTTCCATATTATGCCTGTAATACATGTTTTTCTTCAAGACCCTCTTAAACTTCGTCACTTGTTCTATATGTCACTTGTAATTGATAACAATATAATTCACCCTTGTCAATACAAACTATTTTTATTTAACTTTATTTTCTAGCAAAGTGGTACACCCGTGTACTTCAGTCGTATAGAATATCAAGTAACTAGTAATTTCACATACA
Organism: Acheta domesticus; assembly: GCA_031308135.1. Lineage (NCBI taxonomy): Eukaryota > Metazoa > Arthropoda > Insecta > Orthoptera > Gryllidae > Acheta > Acheta domesticus. The sequence continues at coordinate 8,653,183 of JAHLJT010002406.1, read as the reverse complement.
GTTGCAGATTCTACAGGCTCTGAACAGGTGGGGTAGTATCGAGAAGTATCCAACCAGCAAAAATGTAAAAGAATGACTAGGAAGGTCTCATCCTATGCATTATGGTATGAGAAACGTTTCATTGAGGCCTCTGGCCTCACGTATTTAAGGCCCTAGAACGCCTCGTTTATGAGTTATTTAACGATATAGTTAGAAAATCCTGACGTGCATTGCAGTTTCCATTTTAAATGAATTTTTAGATGCGTTTTTTAAATAAATCCTTCATATTTTTAAAGTCAAAGTGCAATTCGTCATGTCTCAGAGAAATTCTCTTTCTTTTGAGACCTTATTTATAAAGATTGGTTGCGTGTGAGAGCCGCAAAGGGAAGGTATCCTACTGAAATAATATAGAAGACTATGGAGGAATGCGCGAATGTTGCTGGTAGACGGTAGGAACGACATGAAGAAAAGGTGTGCAAAACAAACGAAAGAATATCACGAATCAAAAGAAATTATTATGAATAATTACTTTTTATTGATTTTCCAAAAACGAAAAGTCCCATTTCTTTATGGTGTTGCATAAAGAACTGTGATTCAAATGGGGATGATATATTTTGTAATATCTATACGTAATAATGGAAACACTTGTTAAATTTCTCCAAGTGTCATTCGAATCTCTCTCACGAAAAAACGAATGTTTCACATTAACACATAACTTGAAAACATTAGCCAAGGACACACAAACGTTAATCTGAAAATCTTCAATTATATTTTAAATTCCTAAAACTTAAAAAAAATATTATGTCAAATCTTGTAGATATTAAATAAAGAATACTGTGTATTCCATTTTTAGGGGGCGATGGGAGGGCTTTGTCCCCAGGATGAAAATCGTTAGCATCTAACAAGAAAAGGGCGCGCACTGCGTGTGGGTCCAAGAAGACGTGGAGCTTCGGCTGATTGAAGCATTGATAAGTGATTCTGAGCACGTCAACGTCTAAGGTCATTAGTGCCGTAAGTGTAGTGCATGCATTCATCGCGGGAGGAGGCGCTGATATTCCGTCACTGGCTGGCGAGATCCGGGGCCGAGCAACGTCGACTTGCCGGAATTTTTCCAAAACGAGGAATCTCCCACAAGCGGGGTACCGCCCCACCTGGGGCAAGTTCTAAGTTCCCAACTGGTCACATGCGTGTTAATAGTATGTTATGTTGAGTGCATGTGAAGTGTGCGACTAAGTGTGGACAGTAGGGCAAGGAAGAGGAAGCAAAGATCGCGCGCGGTTCTTGGCCCGTTTGCTAGGGCGCTGCTCCGACATTCTCCTGGCATTGATGGGAGAAACCACGGAAAACTACCGAGAGCAGCCGGCCCCTAGAATCCTTCTCGAGACAGCGACTGAATTTGACATAGCTCTCCACAGGACCGCATTTCTAAATAGGCTGAGTATGCTGCAGCCTAGAGCGATAGTATGGCAATATATTCAAAAGTTTAAAATAAATACAAGATTTCGGAGTGAATGAAAGCTATTGTACTTTAATATTTTAAAAAGATGAAAACACGAATGAACTCCACCGTTTGTTGTATCCGTAAATAAATATATTATCCAACTATGAATAATAGTGGGGGCGGCAAATTGACTTTAGCCTACAGGAGGCACATTCTTAAATCCGGCCCTGGCTGTCCAGCTGGTGTGGAAAATCCTGCCGCCGTCGGGACTCGCACCCTAGGACCTGCCGGTCAGTGGCACTGCAATGACACGGCGCTTCGGAGTGGAACGTGGCGGGGCGGGGCGGGTGGCGGCTCGCCTTGCCCACCCCTTGACTCAGCGAGTTATGCAAATGGGGCGGCCGCCCGCCGCCGCCGCCGCCGCCGCCGCGGAGGCCGCGCGTAATCCCCGAGCGCCGCCGCCGCCGCCGCCGCTGCGCCGATTGTATCGCCCGCGGCGCGGCCGCCTCGCCCCCGGCCGCGGCCACGGCCCCGCACCGGAAGGGCCGGCAGAGCCCTTAATACTGCGCCGGACAGCGCCCGCCCCCTCACGCCCCCGCCGCCGCGCCCCGCCGCCCGGGGCAGGGGCAGGGGCGGAACAATTGGCCTAACATCTTCATCGCGGGCGCCTGTGAGTCACGGCGCGCCGCCTCGCGCCCGTGACTCAATAGAAGGAGTGCGCCGCCCGCCCGCGCCGCTATTGGATTCTGCCAAACTCCTCCGCGGCGCCCTCTGCCACCCGCGCCCCTCCACCTTCTCCTCCCGCTTCCCCCGCCCTCGCCTCTGCCCTCGCCCTCGTCCTCACTGTCGCCCTGCCCTCGCACTCGCCCTGTCCTCGCCCTCGCCCTGCCCTCGCCCTCGCCCTGCCCTCGCTCTCGCCCTGCCCCCGCCCTGCCGTCGCCCTCGCCCTGCCCTCGTCCTGCCCTCGCCCTGCCGTCGCCCTCGCCGTCGTCCTCGTCCTCACGTTCGCCCTCGTCTTCACTGTAGCTCTCGCCCTCGTCATCGTCATCGTCATCGTTGACGTGAATGTCAATGTCAGTGTCATCATCATCGTCTTCGTCTTCGCTCTCGCCCTCACCCTCGCTCTTCCCTTTGCCTTGGCCCTCATCCTCGCCCTTCCCCTCGCTCTTCCTCTCGCCCTCGCCCTCGCTTTAGTACTCGCCTTGCTGCTTACCCTCATCTTCACTTTCGTCTGCTGCTTCTTCTTCTTACATTTCTTCCTTAGTTAGTCACTATATTTTCCTTTTAATTACTTTTCTCTGCCGTTTTCCCCTTCTCTACTTACCATCACCAACGCATTCGGTAATCCTCTCGTCTTTATAAGCAGTGTCAAAGAAATGGAACGTCTGTATTTGGAACTCCGGATCATCTTTGGCTTTTTTATGACAACCAGTCAAAATAAATAGATTTTAAATGAACATTTGTTCACTTATTTAAAATCTTTCTTTGTACGAGAACGCATTCTTCACTAAATTTGTTGTTACCATTCAACTATTTCGCTAAATCACTTATTTTGTTAACTAATCGCTGATGTAAGGCGTTTTAAACAGCTTGATTAAACAATTGGCTTTTATTTTATAACATAATTTCAACATTTCTGATGGAAACGAAGATTATATTAATTCAAAGAATAAAATGAATGATTGGCGAAGAAAACAAATTATTGTGAACAATTGCTACTGTTACTGTGTAGTTTGTGTTTGAAAAGATGAGAAACCTTCAAGAGTTCGTATCAAAAGATGGAGATCAGTGCCTTGAACACTGGGATATTTAGTTTTTCATTCAATTTTAGAGAATTTACAAGACCTTTTTTTTTTAATTCTGCTCTACAAAATTCTAGTCTAACTTCCTAAATATAAGAACAACATTTTTCAGCATCTGGAAACGAGATACTAAGCCATAAGGAATAACACAAAACAGCCATTTGGGGACTATAAGACAGCGAGCCAGTTTGTCCGAGAATGGAGGAACTCTTTCTTCAGTCCAAGGGGATTCGCACCAGCCAAGTCATTACGCCCTGCTTCGGAGGCCCGAAGTTTCGTCAGCGGTCGCGTCGAGGGGCGCCGCCTGCCCGGGTCGCCCGCCGGGGCGCGGGCGATGAGCAGCGGATTCCGGGCGACGCGCCGCCGCCCCGCCGCGAGCTGCGGCCCCTTTCTGCCCTTTTACCTTGGAAGGGAGCCGGGCGAGGCCCGCGGAGAAAAAGCGGCGGACTTGTTTGTCTTCGTATTATGACGGCGCAGACATAACAGGTCCTCAGTTTGGAAACCGGCGAGGGGCGGCGGGAGCGACGCCCCTGTTGATTTAGCGCGGCGGTGGCCAGGCGCCGCTTCTCGGAACGCCCGCCCCCGCCCCTCCGCCTCCACCACCGCCCCCGCCCCCTCCGCCGACCCCGCCCCGCCCCCGCCAATCTCCGCTCCCGAAGTCCCCCCTGCCTGACAAGCTCGCCTCCATCAATTCACGCAGGGGCTTTGGAACGGTCGCGCGTCGATGACTAAGGAACGTGGAAATCTCCCTGGAATCCAATTTCGATGCTGGTCAGTAGCAAACAATGGAATGGAGGATAATAGAAGAAGGAGTTGAATCAGATACGTATTCCGTTAAACATCAAGTGTCATCAACGGGCTCGGCAGCAGTGAAGCGAAACATGAACCGTCCCGTCCCTTTGTGTGGCGTAGACTCTGTTGTTGCACTTGGATATCGCAGTTCCTGTGCCATTGATCTTGCGTTACGTGGGACGTCTCAGACCTACACATTATAAACAGAGAGTGTTAACAGAGCTATAACAAATAGTGTTAAAAATATCTTCCCTTTTCATTGTTCCGATTGTTCTTGAAGATACACTTGCGTGTACTTGAATGAGCAATAAGTACAAATAGCATGTTCAATAAACGTTCGTTCTAGTTCGTAGTCGTGAGATCATCATAAGGAATGTCCATATCACACATCCGGGATTCCGTTGCTTTGGAAGCAGACCAATCTGACTCGATGCTGGAGTGGAAGGGAAGAAGCGGGCTACATTGGCGGCGCAAGGATTCTAATTGTTTGGTAAAAACAACAACTGAGAAACGAAAAACAAAAGCTTGCGCCGGCGAGCGCGCTAGGGCAGGCGCCGGTAGAGTCCTTGGATACCGAGAGTAGCGCATTCCATTGTTCCGCCGATCCCGCCATTTTATATCCACTTGTCAGGGGAATTGGAACGGTGTGGTATGGAGTGTGTTGAGAACCGTGAATCTACCCCAAAACCAATATTAATATTCTTGAAAATCTCCAAAATGTCACCAATTGTTCTAATTTTCTTTCAGCTTCTGAATGCTGCCTGGTGGGGTTATCGGGAGAGAGGATATTAAATGGCATTGGTTGCGCTACTCCCTGTATCTAGGGACTGTAGGCGCCAGGGAGCGGTGGGGGCGTTTTTTAAAAATGTATTATTATTATTATTATTATTTCAATGAATAGTACATGGTTTAGTATTACTATAGTAAACTATACTTCTTTCACATGTAATTGTTCTAACTTACAGTTAACCTAACCTAAAACTAATTCTACTCTAACTACATAGTGGGCTAAGGATACTCATCGAGCACCTACGCTTAGCTTACATCTGAAAATATATTGAGGAAGGTGTGTAGTGGATGTCTATTGCGGGTTCGGGTCGGAAATTCATTGAGCGTGGCTAGGTTGTAGTGGGCTATTTGATTTATTGAGGATATATTTGAGTCGAAATTGTTGGAGAGATGAGCGATGTGATGATTGACGGGTGATAACTGTAATTCTCTGCGTAGTTGATCATTTGAAATGAACCGTGGGGCGTGAGTGGCTAATCTCAAGAATGTGTGTGGGGGCGGGTGACGTGAGGTATCGCCCGCGCACGGGTGTCGGCGGGACGCAATCGGTCGCCGGCGGCGGCGGCGGCGGCGTCTCGCGCCCCGCGCCCCTCAGCTCGCCCCGTGCCAGCGCCGCCGCCCGGGCAACCGGTCGCGGCGAGGTCGGGCCGTGCGGGGGGCGGGGCGGGGCGGGGCGGGGCGCGCCGCCGCGGGGGCAGCGCGGCAGGTGGGCCTGGGGCGGGCCGGCGGCGCGGGCAAGGTCGCGGACGACGCCGCCCCTCCCGTCCCCACCCCGCTCCGCTCCGCTCCACGCCACCCGCCCGGCTGCACGCCCACCCGTCCGTCGCCGCCTGCCGGGCTGCCGGAAATCGGGCGTGGGGCGGGGCCGGAAGGGCGCCGCCGTGCCGCACGCCCCGCATCGCACCATGTGGCGTCACGCCACGCCTCGCCGCGCCGCGCGACAGGTGGGCGCGAGCCGAGCGCGCCGGGCAAGGCTGCGACCTAGACCCCCTCCGCCCACGCCCATCCCCGCGCGCTCCCGCCCTCCACTCGCTGGCGATGCAACACATCGACAACAAAACTTCCATGTGAAAGAATCTCCATCACTTTGTACAGCTTGTAGCATGCTTATAACTATCCAGCATATATTAATAGATTGCCCAGTTTATTCAGACTCTTGTATTACTCCTTCACTTACAAACTGTCTCCCCAATTTACTGACTCAAGTCAAAAATCTCAAGTATATAATGCAATTTATAAAAGATGTAAATTTATTTAACGCTCTGTAAAGAATTGTATATATGATCGCTAATGACCTTATAGTTGATGCGAACAAAAAATTAAGCTTATTCAAAAAAATCCATGTTGCCTAGCGTCGATGCTCAAAATTAAAACATCAATGTTTAAAATACATCGACCACAAACCATCGATGTTTTTGAACATCAATGTTTTAAAGTATGTCTAGTTACCTCTAACATTCAATTCGTGTGCAACAAAATTTAATTTGACAATGATTGTGCATCTTATTTTATAATTAAAATTTAACTAGAAACAAAGTTTAAAAACTCCTTTCCATGTGCGTAACGCAAGAAAATCGAAGGAAATATCACGGCATCATGATCATCTCGGGCGAGGAAAAACAGTCTCTTCAATGAAGGTCGTTCATACCGCTTTCCTGTGGTTCGAAAGCGGAGAGTGGTACTATCAGTTATTATTTCATATTTTAACTTTTATACAAAATTGTGATTATGGAAATTCTTCATCCACGAACAAAAAAACATCGTAAACGTAAAAACATCGAGCATAAAACATCGATGTTCAAAAAACATCGGCTTCAATACATCGATATTTAAAACATCGATATTTTTATAGAAACAACGATGTTTTGAAAACATCGACATCGATGTTGCATCCATGTTATTCCTGAGTCCCTTCCAGACACTCGGATGTCGCGCCGGAGGAAGAGAATAGGTGGGAGGGATCACAAAGGGGAATTGCGTGCGAAACTCCCATAATGCAACGCATCTTAAGAATTCATTTCCCGGTAGCTTCCCACCTTTTATTCTCTGCGTTTCTCAACTGAAAAGTTCCTGCACTGCGTTCCCTACGTGGAACGCTCAAATGAATGCGTTCAAAGCCAAACTGCAAAATTCGTATTAATGAAGCCTTGATCGCTAAAATATATGGATTATTTAGAAACTGAAAGTTCTTATTTGCGGATATTATGATTTCAAATAGATTTTTCTTTATTTTCAATTGAAATTAATTTTCTATTTTTTGCCGGCGAATAGGCCGTCTTGGACCACGCGTGCATGCATCCTGCATTTACTGGGGCTCATTAACACTATCTCGGTGGCAGGTGCATGTAATTTATCAAAGGATCAGCATTTAGCTGGATCCGATTTTTATCCCCAAGGGTTGTTAGCCCTGAGGATATGAAAGATGAAATGATGATGATAATAGGGGGTAAAGGGGCGACACACACATACAAACACAGTCACCAATGCCCGAGGCGGGACCCGAACCCGCGATCCTTTGGTCCGAAATCACCACTGCACTACTATCTTACCGATCTCGACAATCGGATGTGCTTTTTTCATTATTATTATATTATTATTATTATTATTATTATTCAAAAATTTGAAATATCATGCTCATTGACAGATCAACGGGGAGCTTAGAGCTTGTCCCAGCTGGAGCGGTGTCCTGCTGAGGCGATGGTCCACAGACCAACATGTAATAGATCATAGTGATGCGACATCGACAAGTGATGCGACCCTACAAAATTTAATTTGACAATGGCCATACATATTATGAAGATGGAAGAAAGCACATACGTTTCGTTCGAATACAAAAAGATATTGGTAGCATCTGTTATTGTTTCTTATTTTCAGTTTTACAAAATCGTGATTACGGACTTCTATAGCCCACGAACATGCATGGAAAACGTAAAAACGTCGATGTTCAAAAAACATCGGTTTCAATACATCGATTTTTAAAACATCGATATTTTCATAGAATTGTCGATGTTATCAAAACATCGACATCAATGTCGCCTCTCTAGTAGATCACCGTCAGATCTAACATTGGAGAAGGAAAGGTGCACCGCCATCTCCCGAGATTCTACCCGGACTACTTACGGGACTAATAACCTACGTAGTTAACGCGCTCGGATTCAATAAATACACATCGCTCACTGAAAATGTCGATGGTCGCGTCAAACCTAATATAACTTTGATACGGCACTAAAAGAATCCTTGGGGAGTTATCTGCCTCCTTAATCCCGACTTACACGCGCCTTTCGGCAAACGATTCCGGAGTTTCAGCAAACGCGCGCAGGACTCTCAGAAGCCGCTCTGCCCATGCGAGCGTTGGCTAAAATTTCGAAATCGTTTCTCGAGAGGAGCATGTAAATTTGATGTTACTCACAATGCTTTAATAGTCGCGTAAAACCGAGTATACAGGATATCCGGGGAGGAAACATCGAAACTTCGAAAATAAGCTCTTAAAACAATTCTAAGAGTATTTTGTCTAATAAACTACGTGGATATTCCAAATAGTTGAGCCGCTATTAGCACTCAAAAGTTGGTTCGAAAAAATGATTTTTAGACAAAAATATGCATTACGGAAGCATAGAAACACTCCAGAAACATGTAAATTGTTTATTATTTACAAAAGAAATTAATATACTTGCTCAGACAGAAAAATTAAGCGAAAAATAAAAAAGCAGTCGAAAAATCTAAGCGAGAAATAAAAAAGAACATATATGTTCATTACTTTTGTAAATAATAAACAATTTACATGTTTCTGGAGTGTTTCTATGCTTCCATAATGCAAATGATTGCCTACAAATCAATTTTTGAAACCAACTTTTGAGTGCTCATTGCGGCTCAACCATTCGGAATATCCACCTAGTTTATTAGACAAAATATGCTTAGAATTGTTTTAAGAGCTTATTTTCGAAGTTTCGACGTTTCCTCTCCGAACACTCTGTATATCATTGATACGGTACCGAAAGAATGCCCGGGAAGTTCCGTGATTCGACGCGCATCCCCCCCGATGTGTGCGCGGGGCCGCGGCGGTGACGCTGGCAGCGCGGGCGGCGGGGGGAGGGGGGATTTGGGGGGAGAGGGGGCGGCGCCGGCGCAGGCGAGGAGGCTGGCCGCTGATGGGCTTCCCTCGCTCGGTAGCATCACGAGAAAAAAGGCTTCGGGAAAATAGAAGAGAAGGTATGTAGGAAGATAATATAAGGTGAAAAAAGTATATATGCAGGAGGGGTCATTGGGAATTACTTGGGAAGGAAGGCGGCCGGCCGACCGGCCGGCCAGGTAGGCAGGCGGGCGAGCGGGCGGGCGAGGGGGCGGCGAGCGGGCGGGCGGGATAACAGCCCGCCGAGGCGCGGCGCGGACGATGCACAGTGGGCCCAACGACTCCAAAAACGTGCAGAACTTGCTAATGGTCAGGGCTCGGATTCTGGTGATATAAAATTCTTTGATATATATATATATATATATATATATATATATATATATATATATATATATATCTTTGAAAACCTATAAATAACTTTGAATAAGAGGAAAAACCCCATAAAATTATTTAAAAACGTGGGGTCATGACCTATTTTTTAATACTCCTCAATGTGTATGCAAATGTTTATTCGATGAATTTTATAGTTAAAAAATATAATTAATATAATGTCTTCCTTTAAGGAGGAAATGTAAACCTTAGCTTCGATCTTCTAACCGTCGTTTTTGAAAAATCGAGGAAGTTACCGAGGATCCGTGTAATTTTGAGAATTCGAAAAGCAGAGTCCACTGCAATAGTGGATTACGTTCTGAAGTGATTATACAATAAAAACTTTGTTTAAGGGATTGTTGTACATTGTACAGATTGTTGTACTGATACATTCACTGAACAAAAACACGGAAAGGAAATAAAATGCATAAAAATGACGAAAATGGCGCAAAGGTATAAAGATGACGTAAAAATTGATAAATGCTAGAAATAACTCAATAACTAAAAACATTTCTATCATCTATACGTCGTGATGACCATTCATTTAAAAATTAGCTACGTCTGGAATTCACCAATGAAGAGATGATACGTCATCAGAATCCGAGCCCTGGTAATGGTATATTTTATTTTCGAAGGCTTTATCGATTTATTTATATTTTCTGGCATATCAAGTTCTACGGTCATTAGTCCCGTTAGAGTTGTGCTTGATGTTTATGCCTCGAGTTGGCGATGTTCCATCCCCCAGAATTCGGCGCAGGTATACTCGTCCGCTTGCTGAAGAATCCTTCCCCATGTATCTTCTCCATCCGGGACAAGCTGTAATCTCTCGAGTGGTCTTCCACATGTGTGGTAGCGTAGTGCATGAGAAGTGTGCGACTGAGGGGTGAGGATAGAACAAGGAAGGGGAAGGAATGATCGCCCTCGGCCCGTGGCCCGTTTGTTACGGTACTGCTCCGGCATTCTTCTGATATTGATCGGAGAATCGACGGGAAAATTCCCATCAGAGCAACCCGTTGCTAGAATTCTCCGCCAGACTGCGCCTGAATTCGGTCTAGGTATTAAGTCAGTAACGAAAATCTGCCACCGTCGGAGCTAGAACCCTAGAACCATCCGATTAGAGTCGTCGCAGAGATAGTGACAATGGCTGTAGTGACAGCTGGATCTGAAGTAAACTCAGCCGGTTTTTGGAGGAAAGTATTTCAATAAAAAATAATTATGGGTATAAATAATAAATGAAAATAACACAATCATTTTCGAAAACCTTTCGAAAGTGTCGGGTTTGTTCCCTGAGTTTCTCATACTGTGAGTTAGTAGATTTGAATACCAACCGTGGTGTACGCTTTTCCTTACTATTTCGTATTTCTGACCGCTCAGTGTGAAGTACAATTTCAAAGGTTTTATAATCTCTTTTGAGTATTTTGTGCAGTGTAACATATCATGCATTTTACCTTGCAGACATATAGTTTACTTTGCGTTCCAAGAGCCAAAAATGAGTATAGAAATTGCGAAATTGAAACCTCTACGTTTATCAATTTTAAATTGAAAATTTATTTTAAAATGTCGTGCAATGAAAAGTAATACTTTGACTCCTACGCGATTAAACGTTTTCATTTACTACTTGTTGCGTGTGCACGTAAGGGGTTGGCGGGTTGACGCCCAGTGCCCGGCGCTGGGGGTGGGGGCTGGAGGGGAGGGGGAGGGGAGGGGAGAGGTGGGGAGGCGTTTACACTGCGAGCAGGCTGGCGGGCGCTGGGGCGGGCACCGGGGCCGTGCGCACGGTCTCCGCTCCGTGCGTGTAGTATTTAGGAGGCTAATCGCAGGTGCTTGACGCTGAGCGCGCAGCGGCGTCCACGTGCTGCTGCGCGCTGCGCCCGGCCATGTCCCCGCGCCGCGCCGGCAGGCAGACCGCGACCTTGCGCGCCGCGTTGCGGTGGCCGTTTGCGGGAGCGGTTTGCGGCGGGGCGTGCTGCGCGGCGACACGGCCCTCGGCGAGTTCCCTCCACCGCCGCCGCCCCTACCGCCACCGCCACCGGTGCCCCCGCCACCGCCGCCTCCGTCACCACCGCCACTGCCAACGCCGCCGCCGCCTCCCCACCGCCCCGGCACCCCGCCGCCCTCGCAACCCCATCGCCTCCACCGCCACCGCTACCTCCACCTTCACCACCGCCACCGCCTCCACCACCACCGCCAACGTCTCCACCACCACCGCCAACGCCTCCACCACCACCGCCAACGCCTCCACCTCCACCGCCTCCACCTCCACCTCCTCCACCGCCTCCGCCACCATCGCCTCCACCTGCACCGTCTTCACCACCTCCACCGCCTCCACCACCTCCACCACCTCCACCTCCACCACCTCCGCCACCGCCACCGCCTCCACCACCTCCACCTCCACCACCACCACCACCACCACCACCACCACCTCCTCAACCACCTCCACCTCCACTTCCACCTCCACCTCCACCGCCACCGCCTCCTCCACCGCCGCCTCCGCCGCCGCCGCCCCGTGGTAAGCGTTGCGAGGTCCTCGGCCCTTCGGCGCTGATCGCTCGTGACGCCACTGCCGTGACGCGTCGTTTGTACTTACGCTCCTGATTGAGGCTGCCTTACGGCGGACTTTCCGGGCTGAGGCCACGCAACGACGTGTCCGTGTACTTGACACTCCACCAGCGCTCAATTGGGAATGTGGCTGGCGTGTTTGAGATGACGCAGTCCGCGCCTGCGTGCCTTCGTGTGGGCCGTAAATGCCTCCTTGTGGTGCAGTGGGGTATATTGTTTCTGTCGGCGTGAGTTCAGGACGGTACAAAGTGTTGCTAGTACATGCATTTTCGTCGCTTGCACCGCCAGTGTAATTTTCTGGTAGTGTTTATCAAAGGCAGCATGTGCTTCTAAATGATGCCGAAACAAACGCCACTATGTTTTCAATGCGCGCTCCGACCACCAAATTCCGACTTACCACACTCACATCTCATTGTCAAATGTTGTGTAAGTCTAAACGGCTAATAAGCAATTACTAAGCCGCAGATGGTGGTTAAGATATTGGATCAAATTTCGTTTCATGAAACTGGGCCGTGTGTTGGCTGATAGCCTCGTTCCGCAAAGTCAGGGGTTCGAATACCAATATACTACAAGCTTTGTTTTCCCATGTCGTATTTCCATATTTTTCTCGTGTTGCTAATCATGATTCAGGAATCTTCTGCAGAAGCAGTTAAGGGAGGAAAACTTGGGGGTTAAATGTTTTATGTTGAAACCACAAACTCTTGTGATAGTGAACTAGAATAATTTCCAATTTGTACCTAAAAATATATAATTTTCATATTTATAAGTGTTCGTTTAATCACAAAACCGTGAATTGGAACTAGTGTATCAGCTACAAATACGAATTCTTCTCGATTTGATGGTCGTTTCGTTGTAACTCACTTCCAGTATATTACGTAAGACGAAACAGTAGGAATAGAAATTCAATTAATAGAATTGAAAGTCTGGAAATTTCTTCGAAATGCTAATACCGAATTGGTTTCTGATATAGAATCCTGATTTCTCGTCCAGATAACCTGTATAAAAAAGTATTACCTGATTCGTTTTGCTACTGTGTCCTCGTGTGTAAACACTAATCCAAGCATTAACAAGTTTCTAAATATTACACATCGGACTACACTACTTCAGTTCAAAGACTCGCGGGTTCGAATCTGACCTCAGGCATGGATGACTGCATGACTTTTACGAGGCGGTTGGACTCCTTCAACCTCCGTCTATCAGTTTTCAACCGTCTTCCTTCCCTTGACACTTTCACTGCCGGTGACGCTTTAAAGCGTCAAGTTTAGACGTGCAGCAGTGCCGTCGACGCTTATAAGCGTTTTACATTCATACTGGTCTTACACTGTATTTATCAGGTGGCACAATTGAACATTTCATTTCGGGTCAACGGCAGTCAACGTGTTAACAGAATAATTATCATCCCCCATAACAAGCTACGATTTTCTGAGATGTATCTGCAAGGTACCTCAGCCACAGACTAATAGTGATAGGAAAACTGGCCACCTTGAAAGTAAGGAAGGAGGCAAAAGAGATGAAATATTAGGAAGGCCGTACAGTAATACGTTTCATGAACCTATGGAGAAGAGAGAAAGCAGGGATAGAGTGTTGGCAAAACACAGAACGATTACAGCGACAGAAAAAACAAACCAACGAATGGCAAAAAGAAGCTATTTTATAGGTCGGTCATTTTTATAAACGTCACTTTCGTAAATTTGTTTCTACGAATCGCTTCGTAAAAGGTATTTTGCTCTGTCGTTTCACTGATGAAACGTACCTATACTAGTACAATTGTAAAACGCCTTTAGAACGGTGTAATTAAAGAATCTGCCATGCAAGAGGGGGACTCCCAGTGCTGCGCGAGATCCTGCGTTGCGACTGGGAGGGGATCGGGGCGACATTCCCCTCCCAGCAGGAACTCCATTTCTGCCAGACGCTCGCACGCAAACCCCTCGCGTGACACGTCTTATCTCATTCATACACTTACAAATGTAACCGCTTGAAGACTCCGCGACTCAACCTATGCAAATCACTACCAAAAGTCATAAAATCCTAATGGTTTGTGATCGCTTCCTTCATTATTTGTCGTTGGGCACTGCTTTTGTTTCTATTAATATACCGGATAATTTTGTCATACGGGTCTTATGTTCAACATCCAATAGAACTTGTCAAAACTTAGTTTGTTAACTTCACACTGCATATGGTACTCGCCGAACCAGGAGATCCAGAGGCTGTGGCCACCCACTAAGCAGAGTCAAGCAAATGATCATTTTATGGTTGTAATCTGAAACGTTGAAGCCAAACTATTATTTCATAATATTATACAAATCATTCATTAATTTAAATGTATTATTATTATTATTATTATTATTATTATTAAGAGAGATTTTGCAATTAAATTGTTCGCTTCTCGCACTCTTCACGCCAGCGTTTTGTATTCCGCCAGGCATCTTCTTCTGTTCTTCATTGTCTCGTCAATGATCTACCTAATCTCTTCTTTAGGTATTCTATCAAACACGGTGTATTGACATCATCTCCACAAATTCATTTCTGTAGCGTTTAACCGAGAGTTCATTGGATCCTTTTTAAGCCCTATTTCTGATCCATACGTAACACGACTCTTCACCGTTGTCTTGTATACTTGTCTTTTGGTATTCTTTCTAATATTCGTTTTCCATAAAATTTATGAAATCTGCTAGTAATTGCCCTTCCTTTGCTTATTTTTTTAATAATGTCATTGTCATTACATCCATTTGTACTAAGAGTTGCTCCAAGATATTTAAATTATTCCTCGAAATATGCCTTTTTCTGTTTCTTGATCATTCCCAGATTTTCCTACAACCGTGCGGCTTGACTTTCTATTATTTATTTGTAGTGCACTTTTTTTACTTTCTCACCTTATTTTATTTTTATTAATTTTTTTATTTTTATTTATTTACGTCAAAAACAGTTAAAAACTGCCTATGACGAGCTATGGGGAGAAGTGAATTTTGTGCACGTTTTCATAATTCTGTGGTCTCTATCCTAAACCATATTCTAGTCGAATTTTGAATACAGAAAAGAGAGTTTTTTTTCCGAGTTTTGTTGACAAAATATTCGCTCCTATATAATAAAATATATTTTTAAAGGTAAATTAGCTATAAATTCCTGCCCTGAACCCTCATGTTCTTCATGAAAGAATAATACTTTTTGCCGCGATAATATGAAAAACGATAATTTGAAAAACTATATTTCCCACTGAAATTCAGAAGACGTGCACAAATAATGAAGTTACATTTATGTCCAGAAGCAAAACAAGGGACCATCTCAGCATTTGCTCAAGGATCAGGGAAACTGGACGAAAAACCTGATCGAGATGGGGGCCATCAACCCAGAAACTGTGGTACAATACTTGTTACAGGTTCTTTAGAATTTTACAGTCCAAATGATAAATAATTACATTAACTATCATTGTTAAAATTAATTCTACTTTCCTTTTTGATGCTCGGTATAGTCTCGAATTGTATAGAAACAGTTATGCAGCAGAAAAGATTTTACTTGGGACTTAAAATCTTTTCTGCTGCATAACTGTTTCTATACAATTCGAGACTATACCGAGCATCAAAAAGGAAAGTAGAATTAATTTTAACAATGATAGTTATTTAACGATGATATTTATGTTTATATTGAGTTTTTTAATATATTCAATAACATTCTGAATTTTTGCTAAAATAACCTGGTCGTCAGCAAAAAACAGGTTATAAATCTTCTCGTTTCCGACAATTACTCCCATATTCTGCATTTTCACTTATTTACAAGCGCTCGAAAATGAGTTTCAGTTTTCCGAACTTACATGTATTTGATCTACATAGGGTTTAACACCCGATGGTAGATTTCTAAGAAGTATTACAATGTACATTAAACGAATATTGTTACATTAAGACATATCAACATAATGTAATCAAAACAAAAAACCACGCAAGGCGCGCAACAATAAGACATTACAGAGTAGATACTTTACATCGCTATTTTTTTCTAAATGTATTAACACTTTCATGGCCAGTCCCAAATGCTTCAGTGAGAATATTGTTCCAGTCATTTATTGTTCGATTTACAAAGAGGAATGTCCCGGTATTGAATCGCTGCATTCGTGTAAGAATTTTGAAACTATGATCCCCTCTGCATAAATACGTCGGTTTCAGTGGCCTGTTTAGAATTTCTTTCCAATAAAGGAAACCCACATACGCCTTATATAAAGCACTAAGTCTAGTAACCTTACTGCGATTTGAAAGCCGTCGTATTTCAATTTGAGCGTATCGGATACCAGAGAATTTAGCGACTCTTCTAAATTTTGTGTAGCAAACTTGAAGCACATCCCAAAGGTACTATTCGAATCGCCATGAAAGACTCCGAAGAAGCATTGGCACTCTATTTCCGTGCATCACGGTGTCGCAAGGGATGGGAAATAAATCGATGCTTTTAAAATATCGATGTTTTCCTTTCGGTGTTTTCTTCAGATCTGGTTATTTGTCCAGAAACATCGATGTTTACAAAAAATTCTCAAGATACAAATAAAATAAAACATCGATATTTTAAACATCGATGTTTTTATGTCCAGAAACATCGATGTTTTCAACAAAATTCTCATGATCTAAATAAAATGATACATCGATATTTTAAACATGGATGTTTTTGTGGATGTTTTCATCGACATCGACAACCTTTTGGTGATTTATCGAAGTATCGATGTTTTTCAAAAAGAAAAAAATTGCCATCAGTGGTCGCGGGCCTGGAACAAAGCCGCAGGCTCCTCGGAGGCCGAGCGGCGGGCAGAGTAGGGGACGCACTCGCGAAGTGCGTCCTCGCGGGCCCCGCCCGCCCGTCCCCCGCGTCGCGCCGCGCCGCGCCGCGACGCCTGGCGGCGGGCGCGCGCGCCTCCGATGCGACTGCATTTTACTGCCACAGGGGACGCATGCTCTCCGGCCGAGGGGTGCGTACGCCCGCGCGGGGGCGAGAGGAGGGAGGGGGGTTAGTTAATAAAGATAGAGGGCCAAGTAGGGTAACATACGCGCGGGGCGCGCGGAGGGGGCGCGGCGGGCGAGGGCAAGGGCGAGGGGAGGGAGGGGGAGGGGCGGAAGAATTGTCGTGGCGCGGGGCGGGGCGGCGGCGCGGGGCGGCGGCGGCGGCGGCGCAGTGTCGCGGCGACTCCGCGTGGGCCACGCCGCCGGCGCGCCCGCCGCCGCCGCCTGCCTGTCTGCCTGCCTGCCTCGCCTCTCCTCGCCGCACCGCGCCGCGCCGGGATGATGCTGGACATGTGTCCTTGCTTCTTGGAGGACGTAGCAGATCACTGGAGGTAGGCGCGCAGGCAGCTCGCCCTTGTGGCGCGTGGTTGGTTAGGAGCCTCAGGACTGTCTTTGGCTGGTGGAATCACGTGCTCGTTGTGTCATCAAGGTTCAAAATCCTTCTTACTCCTTCAGAATTTTCTGTCGTTACCTACATTGACAGCCTGGGCTTTTGATTTGTATAGATGGAATTTTGAATACCTTTGTTTTAATTTGTTTGTTTTAATTTTGTTTACCTCGAGGTAAACACGACAAATAACTTTGACCGAGAAACGTGGGCTGCTTGTTCCATACACAGACAGTTCTGATATATACAGACAAAACAATGCTTATTAATGTCTGAGGAACTTTGTTTATTAACTCCCTTTTTGCCATCATAATACAACTATATTACTATAAATGTAATCATAAAATTTTGGGCACTCGTGGTTGACCCATGGGTTGCTGGCTTTCAGGGCCTTTTCCGTTTTTAGATGCTCAAAAAGGCGGCATTTATTGTATCAGAAATGTAATGCTCATGAGCAACTTGCATTTAAAATGAGCATGAGAACTGTATTTATTAAAGATTAGTGTTTAGATTCCTAACTTCCCAAAAAGTTTGCACGCCTGCTTGTCAAGGTGAGTGGTGAGGTAGACTTGTTTTCTTCCCATTATCATTTCTACGAATTAAGTATTTCTAACAAATGAATCAAGAAAGATACACTCAATTCAATCAATTAATATCATACATCTCAGGATAGTTGCTAAGTGGTATTTTTCAATGAAATTCAAATTTACACACTTTGTGTTCATGGTTTCTTTGAGCCTCTCCAAATTAGGTATCACGCACAATAACCCCAACATTAAGAACCTCATTTCTAATTATTTGGGGGCCTTAATACCGCGTTTGCCTGTCCCTGACGTTCGGAGTTTGCGCTGACGGTTTGAGCTCTGAAGTTGCGAATCCCTTCGGGGTTGGGCTTCACATTAAAGACTGGAGGTGGGGCTTGGGTTTGGGAGCTGACTGCTGTGAGCAGCTTATCGGTATGGGCGACAAGGACAAGCCACACTAGACAGAGAACTTCTAATTACGCGGTTTGATGCAAACTGTTCCCTTTTCATTGATGCGTCTTGTACTAATCTTAAATACGAATTCTATGTCACCCATGCGAGATTCTGTGCCATCATCGATCAACAAAGTCCAGTTCCAGCAATTCAACCACCGTCTGTTCCTCTACCACAATACCCGATAACCATCACCGCTTTCAAGATCACCACCACCACCACCACCACCTTCACCATCACCGCCACCATCACCGCCACCGCCACTACCACCACCGCCACCACCATCACCACCACCACCACCACCACCACCACCACCATCACTGCCACCATCATCGCCACCGCCACGACCACCACCACCGCCACCATCACCGCCACCGCCACTACCACCACCGCCACCACCATCACCACCACCACCACCACCACCACCACCACCACCACCATCACTGCCACCATCATCGCCACTGCCACGACCACCACCACCACCGCCACCATCACCGCCACCGCCACTACCACCACCGCCACCACCATCACCACCACCACCACCACCACCACCACAACCACCACCACCACCACCACCACCACCACCACTGTCAGCACGGAATAGTCTTGCTGCCACCAGTCTTGTCATCTACTGCTGCGGCGCATCGCTGTCTTAACCTTCGTCCCAATTTTTGCGTATTCTATTGAAACCATTACCCATTCGATCAAAGAATCCTAAATTCTCGTTGTGTTTTTAAAGCTTTTGTGTCATGTTTTTGCAGGCGGTGACCACATTTAAAGATTTCGCTTTCCTGATATTTTCTAGTTAGTAGGAAGCAGTATCAAATTAATTTTCCACAATAATCCATATTTAGTAACAAACGTTCCTTTTTTATCTGAAGGTGATGCTCGACTAACATTCGTGAGCTGCCGAACTTGTTTGTCCAACAGGTTCGAAAGTCAGTGAAGGTTCGAGTTTGCGGACCACCTCTTGACGAAACTTCTTGATCATTTGCTCGTTGCAACTCTGAGAAGATTTTCCGTTCTGTGCAAGCACTAATGGAAGAATGTTCTTAACCGTCATTGGAAAAAAATCATCAGAAGAATTGTACACATCAAGGGCACTCTGAGGGAACCTTGTGGTCAATGGCTACCCTTCTTTGAAATGCTCAAAATTCAATTGTTTTTTTCCTTACTCCTCGTACATATGTTGCTTTTGTATCAATAAGATGGATACTTTTTCTCTCTGTCAATAAATTCCTTACTTGGTAAACTGTTATTTCTGAACAGTTAACGATTCGTAACTGTTACGTGAAATAACGGTTATTTCGTTTATCCTGTTATTGGTTGTTATCGGTTGAAATTCATAGTATTGTAATCTATTGGGCCAAACCTGAACTACTACAAGCTTTCGCTGCAACCATTTTGTACGATAGCTGTTTCTCTGTAGCTAATCAATCATTATTAGCAGAGGTTCAAATTATAGATTCATTAATAAATAATTTGTCATTATTACATACCATGTGTCACAATATTTTTATATTTTATTGTATGCACTACAATAAGAAGTTTCTCCTTTCTATTAAATCCGCCCAATATGTTTGTTAACTTCTCTCTGTCCCATTGCTGCTTAGGTGAGATCCACTAATATTGCCCCAAGTCCGATAAAATAAAACGAGTTACGGTTAAATAACTCGCATTATAATAATTGATATTCAACAGTCATTACCACTTTAGCTGTAGGTGAGCAAAAACACACTTTTCCTTCTTATTATTTTTGGCACTCGTTACTTCACTATGTACATGTTTATTATCGGAAGATCATTTACATTCTGAACCCGAATCGCGAATTACTGTTATTTTAGTAATATTCCATACACATTTGCTACTCGTCATGTCAATTACTATTCTTCCTTAGCAGTTCATCCACTCTCGTTTATATCAGCTGTCTCTCTGTCCAAACATGTATGGGGAAGTGGTGCAAGCAGGTGCCGGAAGATAGTTACACAAGCTTACCAACGTTATTCGTTTTGCCTGGTTTAACTCTCAGCAGTCGCCTCGAATGATTTAACTCTTTGCAGTCGGCCATGTTAGGTTGCTGATCATTGATGTGTTATTTGTCAAGTGTTATTAGTAACCGTTATTACAAGTCGACTGTTATTCCGATAACAGTTATTGAAGAAAAACTGTTAAGCCCGTCTCAAATTCAAAGAAACCTTGAACAAATAAATAATTGTGATTTATTACAAATTTAAAATGTATTTTAAAAACATAGATATTATTAAAATGATGTATCCTTTGAGAAATTATGATATGTTTTTAACAGTTAACGTCTTTAAAAAAACATTTAATATTTCAAACGTTAAATTTACTTCTAGTAGAGAAAGTGGTGCTAGCAAAAATTTTGTTTTGGCGTTTTATTTGAATCTTTTTGTACGAATAAATTAAAATTAATAAATAGGAGATCTTTATTTCATTTGTTTATTAGAAGGTTGAACATAAGGAGATGAAATTTTAAAATACAATTAAATACAAACAATACAATGGAAGGCGCGCAACACACAACGCATTCACAAATGCACTGTAACTGTATTATTTTCACAACAAATATATTCATACATAAGATCTCGGCTGTCTGGGTGTCGTCTTTGTGTATACATGCGTTCATAATGTAATTCTATATTACATATACAGTTCTTTACAGAGAGATGTACTTATACAGCTCTTCCGAACACTCTACTTTCATCATTATGCCAACACACTCAGCGCGACACCGCTTTAGCTGTTTGTATGTATACTCTCCCTCTCCCCTTCCTCAATCTTCTCTCTCTCTTTCTCACATTCACTCGCATTCCTTAACGGCATGTCTTACACACTCACATCATATCTCATCATTCTTCGCGCAATGCCATGCCCTCGTGGACACACGAATACAAATTCAATTAAGAACTTTTTAGCCACAGTAAATATTTTCTGAAGCCGCCCTTGCCCATATAACCTTGAATATCTCAGCTTTGGGAACGAAGAGACTTCAAATGCGCACTCGCAAACATTTGTGGTTGCAATACTTGTAGATAAGGAATTGCATCATCTTTGCGTGAGATCTCTCTTGCCCAAAGAACGAAGCTATCAAGGTTGAACAATTGAGAGCAGTTGTGGAGAAGTCTTATCGAAGCAAAGTTTAGTGAATCAAATAATTTCATTCAAAGAATTGTTTAGAAAGTTTAGGGAATCAAAGAATTTAGAGAAATATATTCATTTACTTCTTAGGAATCTCTAACAATATTATTATTATTATTTACTGGAATTCGTAGTGAAGTGGAAAATCGGAATTCATTCATGCACTCAAAGGTTTCGTGGATGAACCTAACGGTCTTGCATACTCTTTCATTGTAGAGCCTTAATAGACCAAATGTAGATCTAAAGGTCGGGTATTTTTTTATTCATTTTAAATTATGTTGCTATACATTTTTTTAAACTTCAAGATCAATTAACATTTTTTCTGATTTTATAAAATCAATTTATTTCATGTGAGCGCCTGAGGAATACTACGTGATATTCAAGAAATACATAATTCTGTTTCTATGGTGAAATAACTGTAAATAGTATTTACGGGTGATAAAATATTACTTTTTTAAGTGATAGCACCCGATTGAATATAATTATTAAATAACAATATTGAGAAAGGATCAGAGGAGATAAATGATCTAAGGGTTTTAAAAGCAATTGTTTTCGTAATCCTATCGCGTGAGAGAGTCACTAAGGATTGCTAAGAAATCCTACTCTTAATCGTTGAAATAAGAATGAGAGCAGAATGAGTGTTATATTTATCTGTCTTTGAATAAGTAAGACTTATACCATCACCACTGCAGTTCTAACTTCTTAATTTCAAATCCATGTCCTTGGAAATGGCTCCTCAATATTGCTTCTAGTGTTTTTCTTCATTCCGTACGTTTACGGCCCCAAACTGCTGATTAGATTTCCACTGCCAATGGAAGATTTCGTTTGTTTTAAAAAATCCAGCGTTCTCATTCTTTGACATTGATTCCGCCGCTTTTGTAGTCATTTAACCATCGAGAGGTGCCTTAAAAGAATAACATTGCAACAAGTACCCTGAAACATTGAACAAACATTACACATGCGTGGCCCACGCCATAAATCCTCGTTCTAAATCCCAGCAGTTTCCTGATTCCAATGAGAATAAACAGCAGGCGCTGCTTCTTCCGAGCAGCAGCCCTGGGCTGACATCTCGGGCTTACCCTCGCCCGCGCCCCTTTGCCGGCCTGCGCCCGGCGTACCCCGTGCCCCATGCCCAATGCCCCTTGCCCTGTGCCGGTGCCCCGTGCCCCTTACCCCATACCCCATACCCCATACCCCGTGCCCCGTGCCTCGTACCCCATACCCCGTGCCCCTTGCCCCGTTTCCCGTGCCCCTTGCCCCGTTCCCCGTTTCCCGTGCCCCTTGCCCCGTTCCCCTTGCCCCGTGCCCCTTGCCCCGTGCCCCTTGCTCCGTGCCCCTTGCCCCGTTCCCCGTGCTCCGTTTCCCGTGCCCCTTGCCCCGTGCTCCTTGCCCTGTGCTCCGTGCCCTGTGCCCCGTGCCCCGTGCGCCGTGCGTGGGTGGCCGCGAGCGCGCGTTTGGCGGGCGGGCAGCGCGGGCGGCGCGTGAATAGCATTCCGCCGCCGCCGACGACACGACGACGGACGCACTGCTCCGCTCCGCTCCGCTCCTCCCGCTGCGCTCGGGCGGCGAAGGATATTTGTTCGCCGTCCCATTCTTCCTTTATTTCAGCACTTGTTCCTTGTACCGCTGCTTCTCTTCTTGGATGTTGTTTCAGCTTTCGGGAGTGACTGATACCACATTCATTGAAGGCCCAACCCACTCCTTGTCTCCCATTCATACGGTTGACATTGCCGGGGGCGGGTGCCGTTTCTCGCTTGTTTTTTGTGCCGCCGCCGCCGCCGCGACGCGACGCGGTGACGCGGTGCGGCGGCGGGCGGGCGGGATGGCGGAGGGCGGGTGGGCGGCGGGCGGACGGTAGATGTCGAGCATGTTTGTCTCGTGCCTTCCGCCGCCGATGGAATGTCTGCTCCTGTAGCGAGTACTAACCAAGGCCTCCGTTGGTTCTCTTCCAGGAAGCCTTCTGTGGATGATGTGGGCAATGCAACCTCGGTCAATGCTCGGTGAGTGCTGTTTTGGCCATTGTTAGTGTAGCAGTGGTCCATTTTCATTAATAACTCACTTCTCTATCCCCACTGTTACGTATATATTTTCTTCTTAGATGCATCAGGATGCCAAACAGGGGCATACGCCATTCACATTGCTATTTGTTTCTAAGTGTTTTTGTGTTGTGTGTGCTTGATGAATGTTCATATGCTCATTTTTCTTGGTTTGCTCTTGTAATTTATTTCGCTCTTAAAAGTTGATTAATTACAACTGTATGATTTTAATATATTATTGTCAATCCGTACTCTCTAAGATCTTAATGCTGTTTCAGAATAACGTTTGTTTCTTCTTCAAAACTGTAATTCACACAGGTATTAATTTTATAACAATCACTCGTTGCTTTTCATAGAAACATTAAACGTTTAATACAATATTTGAATAAATTTCGCTATTATACAGTTCAAAATTCAGAGTTCTTTCCTCGCTTAAAATTAAGTAGTGTGCACTTGAATTATTGCAATATAAAGCAACTCTCGTATCGTTATCAGAAAGACCGCAAACTGAAAAAGAAGATCAATATTGTCCATACAACCACTGGATGCGACCACAACCAGTAGATGCAACAGACGTTGTTTCAGTATCAAGCGGCACTGACATTTGGTTTCATTTCAAAAAACATTATTTTGGCTTTTCAGTGCTCTCCTAATCATTCACTGTACTATTCGCGGAGTAGGAGCGAGAAATTATGACTAAGATTTATCATCTGGAACGGAATCTTAGTTCTTGTGGAAACTTACTTCGATTTCAAAGAATAATGTTTACAATGGCTTCACTATTAATGGTAATAAGCAATAGCGATTATTGGAAGAAGCTTATTGCTTGCTTCTTGTTTTTCCAAAATATGATTACCTATTTTCTACTTAATTATGACGGCTTGTCCGATTTTATTAAATTTATTAATATAAATATTTATAAATATAAATGATAGTGGAAACTAAGAACGCATAAATCAATGTCATAAAAGTAATATAATCAGTAGATATTTCCTAAATTGGGTTATTACATACTTGAGGACAAAATTAGTGCTTCTCTGTATGAAAATTATCAATAATTGAATCTGTCAACACATTCTGCATAAACGTTCATGGCCAATATTAAACTATGTAAATCTAAAAGAATTGATTGAAATGAACATATTGTATTTGATTTAAAAAACATATACATATATATCACTACTCATCTTCTGTTGATTTGATTAGTCATATTATGAGTGTTCATTATTATCGAAAAAAATATCGGCTGAGTTTAATTCATGCCACTGACCTGGAGACCCTAGGGTTTCAATCTCGACAGTGGCGGATTTTTGAGACTGGCTAGATAGCTTAAATGAACTCAGCTGCTGACTGGAGGGAAATTGTGGCAGCCGGTTGCTTTTATCGGTAGTTTGGTGGGATTTCGTCGATCAATAATTCCTAGCAAATGTGGGGCTAGTAGCCTAACAAACGGTCATAGAACGCGCGCGATACTTCCTTCCTCTTCTTTGTCATATCCTCTTCCCTTACACACACACACACACACACACACACACACACATTCATTACAATATCACATAAGTCGGGAGACCATCCGGAAGTTTAGAGCTTGTCCGGGCTGGAGCGGTGCCCTGCTGAGGGGAGACGCGAGGAGAGGAGCAATCTTCCAAGCCGAAGTGGCGGTCGGCGCCGGATTTCACCAGTGTGTGAGGATCACCTTCAGACATGAAAACATTCACTACACTAACGGGACTAATAATAATAGCAGTTGACGTGCCCAG
Organism: Acheta domesticus; assembly: GCA_031308135.1. Lineage (NCBI taxonomy): Eukaryota > Metazoa > Arthropoda > Insecta > Orthoptera > Gryllidae > Acheta > Acheta domesticus. The sequence continues at coordinate 8,628,027 of JAHLJT010002406.1, read as the reverse complement.
AAAAAGCAATAAATCAATCATTCAATTTGAAAAATCAATCAACACTTGATACAAATGATATATCAGCGAGTTCATCTTTTCCGATGAAACTGATCTGTCGTCGCGCTTTTAAACGAGGTGACGGCACAGGAAGATAACGGATTTTGTTTGCGCAAATTTCGTTGTATGAGAGGATATGGCTACTCCTAATCGAGCTGACTTCACACACTCGGATCCCAAAACCAATTATTGGGATTCTGACAGGACACTGTTTTGGCGTGTATTAAAAGATTACATGTAGCGAAAAGATATTACAAGGAGGAGTGTTACGATATAATAGTTTATAACATTTACGATCTCTGTTTGCTATTTACGTGAGTAGCCTAAGGTGCATCTTTCTTTATGGAAGAGTTTGGAACGTCGAATGATAATAAAATGTATTTAAGGATCGTCCAACGGACATTAATACGTCGAATGATATTCTCTCTTAGTAACTGTTAAACAGCACGATGGAGACTGAAGAATAATATAGGATAAAATAATGATTTTTTCTGGGTAAATGTGGCTATGCGAAGCTGATTTTACGAATTGTTTGTTAACGAGCCATTTATGTCACGCTTTAGACGTTAGCGGAAGTAAGATTTGTAGTTCCTGGAAGAAATTTTGACGGACCCATCAAAGCCTTCTTCGTATTTGAAAACACTGATTCCTTAGTTTAACTCCAAGTCTAACGATTTCGAAGTCTCTAGGTAATTTGTCTCTTCGTTGGAGAGTGTACTTATAATGCGTAACAGAAACTATTACAAATAATAATCCTTTTCAAATTTTATCCGAATTGAAAAGGAGCACGGAAATATCATAGCTGACCAAGGAGGAATTGTCATTATTGACTCTGAAGACCAACGCGGAAGAAAAATTTTCAATTTTTTAAAACGGGTTCACGATGGTTGTGAGATAACTTTTCTTTGTCCTCTAGTCGAAGAATTGAATAAGAAGCCTGTATATTGCAGGAGGATATTAACAATAATAATGTCAAGAAAGTAATATGAAACATGAAAATAAAAAGTCAATATTGCCGATAATAGTTATTTTTATTACTAGGTCTCTAACTTAGTCTCTAAGGTTGGGACTAGAAGGTTAACTGCGAGTAGTGAAAGTGACGCCGAATAGGTAACGGGATGATTTTACTTTACTCTAATTTTAGTCTTCAAACGTAATCTTATACACTTCTTGTAACTGTATATTACCTAGAAAGAAAAAAAATCTAAAACTCTCCACAATGTTAGCAAAGTTGGATTAAACGTGTGTGATAAAAACGGGGAAATACTGAATTGAACTAATTCCTTAAGAAGTAGAACACGAGAGAAGCTAAGAAATAAACATCCACGATGCTACAGAAAACTGAATACCTGTTCGGGGCCGTTTTTCAGGAGCTGCCTGTTTGCAGCATTCAGGAATGTGTTGCCTGCAAACAAGTATTTCCGAGAGTGTGAAACATTTTAATTACATCGTTACCCCAAATTGAAGACATCGAGGATAATATTTCAAATTGAAAATGAAGAACGGAGGTACTTTTTACTGTATTCCTCCGGCATGTGTCTATTAGAGTAGCATTGATGTTCAACCAGTAACTAGAAAATGAATTTTCAAATAAAGATCGCCCTATTCGTATTTTCATTTCCGTTAGCCTTTCCTAGTCGCATCGCAGGTTCTGTCAGTATTTTACAGCACCTGTTCGTTGGTGTGTCAAGTTCTAACTTTTACTACATGACCGGTGAATTTTTTTGCAATATCGTAGTCCGACGTGTGTCCCGAGAATCACACGCCGCTGATTATAATTTACTCTGGGACGAATGTCGCTGGCATCAATTTTCTGGATCAAACAGAAATAATTTTTCGAGTCCGAGGGTGGCGGCTAGCGGGGCGTAAGTGTCGTGCGGGTGCTGGCACTCGGCGCCACGGAGCGCGAATCGCCCCTCCCCTCCCCCCCATCCCCCTCGCAGGAAGGGCGCGCCCGCGGGCGGCGGCGGCGGCGGCGCCGCACGTGCCGAGCCTCGCTGCCCATCGGCACTCCGCGCACGCAGCGGCCGCCGCCACCGCCGCCGCCGCCGCCGCCGCCGCCGCTGCCGAGCATAGGTAACACCTCGCTGCTCCCTCGGCAGCGCGCAGCGCCGCTCTACATGACAACGGCGCCGCCGCCCGCTGCCGCCGCCCGCTGCGCCACAGCGACAGAGGCAGCGGCGGCCGCGTGTTTACGACACCCACCTCCGCTCTCCCGCCCCTGCGGCCCCTTTCGCCGGCCACCGCCCCCACCGTCGCCTCTGCCCCGTCCCGTCCCGCCCCTCGCCAACGCCCTCGCCCACGCTCCCACCCCGCCGCGCCACTGGGCGCCGACCTCGCCACCGACCCCGCCACCGACACCGCCACCGACCTCGCCACCGACCCCGCCACCGACCCCGCCACCGACCCCGCCACCGACCCCGTCACCGACCCCGCACACCGACCCCGCCACCGACCCCCGCCACCGACCCCGCCACCGACCCCCGCCACCGACCCCGCCCCGACCCCCGCCACCGACCCCGCCACCGACCCCGCCACCGACCCCGCCACCGACCCCGCCACCGACCCCGCCACCGAGCCCGCCACCGACCCCGCCACCGACCCCGCCACCGACCCCGCCACCGACCCCGCACCGACCCCGCCACCGACCCCGCCACCGACCCCGCCACCGACCCCGCCACCGACCCCGCCACCGACCCCCGCCACCGACCCCGCCACCGACCCCGTCACCGACCCCGCCACCGACCCCGCCACCGACCCCGCCACCGACCCCGCCACCGACCCCGCCACCGACCCCGCCACCGACCCCGCCACCGACCCCGCCACCGACCCCGCCACCGACCCCCGCCACCGACCCCGCCACCGACCTCGTCACCTCCCTTGCCCCTGCCCACGCAACCGCCTCACCAATGCCTCCGCCACCCGCCACCGCCACCGCCCTCGCCCTCGTCCCCGGCCCCGCTACCTGACCCGCCCCCCCGCTCCCGCCACGCCGTTGTTCGCCTCAGAGGCCTCCCAGGCCGTCTGCGCAGAGAGCCTTCCGCGTGGCCCTCGCGTCTCATCTGAGTATCACCGCTTCGCGTTTCACCTCGCCAATTTCCTCAAAATGCAGCAAAATGCAGTCTGACAAGTTTAGTATTTCTGTTATTTCCATTGCTGCGCCTAATTCACAAATTACGCTCTGAAACAGCCAGTCAATAAGAACTGAGTAATTTCAAAAGCTATTCGCTCAGAAATTGTATATAATAGCTCTCATACCCGACGCCACTTCCATCAAACAAAATCTTGTTTACTATCGTTATCACCACATCGCCATTTCACACCAGGACCACCGCATCAGAACCAATTCCTCAGTGCCGACGCAACGCCACCACCATCACCATCACAATCACAATTACCTAACATTCACAAGAAATTACAGTTTGAAACAGAGTTTGTGTACACTTGAATGGAAATCGGCTCCATTCGCTTTATTTCGGCAACTTATTTTGTCATAATAAGACTTATAAGTAACTGAAAACTTCAACTTTAACACTATATTTAATATATATTTTTATCTCTATTAATTGTCAAAAGATTATCAATATATCGTACTTCTTGAAGGTACTTAATAAATACAAATTTAACAAGTTTATTTTTTTACGTTGCTAATACACTCAATTAAGTATAATTTGTTTGGTTTGCTTCGAAAAAGTATGAGACTAATTTTCAGATGAGAAATATTTGGAGAGATACATTAAATTAAATACGAACTGATACATCATTGTCTTTTAACTGATCGTTTCATATAAGTAGATGGAATCAGGAGGAAAAAGATAAAATATAAATGAATGAAATAAAAATGATGAAAATACTAATGTGTAAACTAAACTATTTCAAGCAACAACGTGCTTCTCTGAAAGCCTTATTTTTCAATAACTAATGATTTAACTATTAATGTTGAAGAAATATGAGTGTATTGTAAAACTTATATTTTGTACTGTGAATATAAAGAAAATTGTGATTAATTCTAAATCAAGTATTCTGAATGTGCAACTTTTAGCAGCCGTTGTTGCCAAGAAATGCAAATATATGTAATCGATTCTTTCATCGATCACAACTTTCTTCACCAGAAATTGGAATGTGAGTGGCGCTACACAATTACAGGGAAAGGAAGCGGAGAGGAAGCGATAACACATGGACCCCAAAATAAATTGCAAAATAATTGAAAGGAAAAAGTATATACAGAATTTAAGAACTAATTCTATACGTATTTAATAACGTAAAGGTATGAAATACTTCGATCATTTTCTGTACTTATGGTTATTTACGAAGAACACAAATGTCCATGTCTTTTTTTTCTTTTTTTTCTTTTAAAGAACTGCTTCAACATACCAGTATTGTTTCAATTTTACAACTGTTATCTACATAATCACACACTAAAATTAGACTGCGCCGTGTGTGGACAAGTGTGGGGGTGTGAATGCAAGTTTCTTTGACGCGACTGCGCATGGCAAACGGCTTCGGATTTCTTGTAAAGATCTGATAAGCGTTGAAGACGAAACCATCATTTGGGGTTAAGGAAGATGCTAATAATAAAAGACCTAAGTGAATGGCGCGTCAGCTTCTTAGGTCATTAGTCCTGTAACTGTGTGAATGTTACATTTCTGTAGGTGGCAACGTGAGATCCGGACGTCTACCTAAACATTGCATTGGAGGTTTCCCCCCCCCCCCCCAATCAAATATCTCTGGGGGCGAACCTCTCCCAACTCGAACAAGCTCTGAGCCTAAGACTGGTGTTTCGTCATGTCTGGTAGAGTAGTATATGTCAGTCAAAGTGTGTGGTATGTGTGTGTGTGTGTGATGTAAAATGATGCAAGTTGCTGATGGCTTCAAAATCATTACAAACTAGTGGTGCTACAACAGCACATACTTTCTCGCATGATTTTTAAATTTGCAAATTTTTTTTTTGAAAATTCAGAGAGTTCAATGAAAATGAGACTTGCCCCATTCTTTTAAATGTCCCTAGTGGTATCCATGAAAAAAAAATAAAGAAAAAAGGGGCGATTTTTGAAAAAATATGTTTTTTATGAACTGAATTAATTTCAAGCACAAACTACGCGAATACGGCTAGTTTCTTAAAAAGAAATGTTCATGACATTTCGTAAAGAGCTGATTTTTCAGAACAGATTTTGTTTAAGGCAAAATTCTCGATCTTGTAGTTTTGCAATGTTAAAATTATGTAATTTCCGAATATACACAGTTTGCCTGAAATGAGACTAGCCTGTCTTTCTTAAAATATATTTTGATAGATAACGTAGAAAAATCTACATTTCTGGACATCAATTCGGAAAAAATATCATCTAGGTATTGAAATTGAAAGACTTGTTGATTACAATTATCATGTCATTACTTACTTTAGTAACATAATCCAAACAGAATCAACTGTTGAATGTTAAATATACAGAATAGATGAAAGGGGCAAGGATGGCCCTGCATTTTCAGGTTTATGGGAGATACCACGGGAAAGTCCCGATTACAGCTCCCCGAATCCTCCATAGAGAGTCTCTGAATTCGCTCCAGCTGTCTCGCTCTGGTGGAATATCCTCAAGGATACGAAAAAATGGGCAAGGATGGGAAAGGAAAGGTCTTGCATGGTCCGGCCCGTTTGTGGATGAGAAAGATGGCGCGTAGTCCGTGGCCCGTTTGTTAGGGTACTGCTCGTACATTCTCATGCTGTTGATGAGAGAAACCACGGAAAACTCCGGATTACAGCAGACGGCTACCATAATTCTCCATAGAGTGTGCCTGAATTCGCTCCAGCTGTACGTACTCCAACTCCAAGTACGTACGTACGTACGTTCGCTCCAGCTCCAAGTACACTAGCGTACAATATCCGCCACCTTTGGAACTGGATCTCTAGAACCGCCCGTCACCACGGAGTAAGATATACAGGTGCATTAAGTAGCCGCCTGTGGGGCATATTTTCCGCAGCCAGTTTGAGGCTAGTTCTACGCTTGTCCGTGCGGTGCGAACGATCGGTTTAGGTCACGTTGTAAGATATTCATATTACGATGGCATCTTAAACTTTGGCTATTACACAGTTTTACAAAACATTTCCTACCCATTTTCGTAACTGTCCGCTCTAGACTTTACCAATTCCACTGCGAAAAGACAAATCACTGATTTGAAATCCGCTGGCCACAGAGCTGTCGAATGGACCAGGACTAATCACGACCTTGCCCAAAAGAGCCCCAAAGATCGCAGCGCTTATACGCGAGAACTGTGAGAAGTGGCCTCACAAAAGCTTCAGTTTTAGACTGGGAGTGAACTTCCCCCGTGCCCGTGACCGAAGGCGGGGAATGACCGGCGTCGGCGCGAGGTGCGGCGCGCGGCGCAGGCAGGCAGGCAGCGCGCGCCGGTGGCGCCGCCGCGCCCCGCGCCCGCGCGCGCGTTTCTTCGCTTTTCTCGGAAGCGGCGCCGCGCGCGTTTCCCAGAGCGCCCTTATGAATATGCATGCTCCCCAGAACAATGGAGGTACAAACGATTCTTTAAATGTGGACAATCTACGAATTCCCGACGGGCGGGCGACACGAGCCGGGACCCGTCATCCCCGCCCTCTCCGCGCTGTCTCTGCGCGTCGTCTCGCCCCGCCCCACCCGCCCCGCCCCGCCCCGCCCCGCCCGGCCGCCGCGCGCTGCACCGCCCAGCGCCGCGCCGCGCCGCGCCGGACGGGTTACCGGGGATCAAAGACGCCCGCGCGCGCGCGCCCGGCCGGTAATGAGGGTGTTACCGGCATTAGCCTGGCTTACCGCCGCCCGGCCCGCACATAATTATTGGCGCGGCAGTCGCCCCGCCGGCCACGTCGCCGCCACAAATCAAAATTGAGGTCCGGCGGCGGCGGAGGTTGCGGCGGGGGCGGCAGCGGGGGCGGGAGCGGCGGCGGCGGCGGCGAGGGTCGCGCCGCGAGTAATTGGCCGGGGCCGCCGCCTCCGCCGCCTGGGAACGCCGCTGCCCCCGGAGGATCCACCGCCGCCGCCGCCACAGCCACCGCCACCTTCACCTCCGCCACTGCCTCAGCCACCGTCACTTCTCCACCTCCGCCACCGCCACCGCCTCCGGCTCCGCCCCCGCCTCCGCCCCCGCCTCCGCCCCCGCCTCCGCCCCCGCCCCCGCCACCGACTCTGCCCCCATCTTTGCCCCCATCTCCGCCACCGCCACTGCCTCCATCCCCATCCCCGCCCCCGCCTCTGCCGCCTCCGCCAGCGCTCTCGCCTCGGCCAACGCCACCGCCGCGCCGCCGCTGGCACGGCCGCGGCCGTGGCCGGCGGGCGAGATTCGGCGTGGCTGGGAGCGGCGCGGGGGCGGCGGCGCAGCTGCGGCCGTTATTGGCGGTGGGCGGAGGCAGCTGGCGCGCCTTCCGGCGGCCGCGCGGGCCGGGCCGGGCCGCCGCCGCCGCGTGGGCCGCCGCCGCGCCGCGCCGCGCCGCGCCGCGGGCAACGCGCTCTCTGCCCCGCGGCCACCGCTGCCCGCCGCACGGCGCTCCCATCATCTGCCCAAAGTTATACTTGCGTTTTTAAATCCTTGGCGCGTGGGGGCTTGTCTTCAAAATCGAATATCGACGCTATTTCGCGTCGTTCTTGGTCGTGCCGCTAGAAGTCGCATGATCGCCAGCATTGCTCGTTACGGTCGCGATCATGCGACTCCCAGCGGCACGACTGAGAACGACGCGAAATACCGCGAGATATTCCATCGTCATGACACGCCCCTACGCGCCAGGAAATAAAAACTCAAGTATAACGCCCTTTCCAAGAAATACTGTTGGCAAAAAATGTATGTTGTCTTTCTCTGTTTATGCAATTTATTCTGAAACAAATGGTAAGAAAACAAATGAGACCATCGAAATAATAATAGAAAATTCCAACCGAAGTTACTTTTGAGAAAAAAATACTTTTTCTGTTTTCGTTCACTTACGCTCCGGACAAATTTCTGAAGGTGGAGTTTTGAGGGTTTTGTCGAATCGCAATTCGCTTGATATTTCAGCGTATGATGGGTGTATGGGAGGAGTTTACAGTCTTACTTCTAACTGAAAATGCGATATGGGATCTGCCGTTTATATACTGAGCACCTCAAATGTTGGATTTCAATTTCAATTTGCAAGTAAGATCCAGTGGCAGTATCTAAGAATAATTTCAACATACATACTATTACATTTTTATACTATAAATTAATTCCAGTTATGCATTCATAGTTGTTTCTTTTCGCTTTTGCTTTTGGGCCTTTCAACAAAATTAAAATTTGGAGTGTGGTTATATCTTCCCTTCCTATTATATTCCCAATTATTTGCGTTGTCACAATCAGTTTCTGACATCTTAACACGAACACACGCTTACTACTCCATGTCCTCTCCAAATGTTGCTCCATCTCCCACCACATTCCTTGTAATGACTCCCTTTCTTAAACTGTACATCGTCTTGAAACTGGAGATGTTATGTGCCCAGTCCCTTTGGCCCCTTCAATGAAGTAAAGTTTCCATTCTTCGAAGAGAACTTTGTGATATATGTGTATATATATATATATATAAATATATATATATATTTATATTTATATATATATAAATATAAAATATATTATATATACAATATGTTTCAGTTCGTTATAAGTGTTGAAGGTACTTAGACTCAACTTTCGCTAATGAAAAGTGTACCTTAAGGACAGAGGTCACGAAGTCTTTCAAAAAGATAATTAGCTCTTCAACTTTCTCTTCTCGCTGTGGCCTCGTTATGCATCTAAAATTATTATAGATGGTTTAAAAAAACTATTTCATAAGATGCTTCATAGGCTTTAACATTCTTTCAGAAAGACGGCATTAATCCCTGCAAAAAATCGCTACATTGTAGGAGTCTTTGGTTTGTTTTTCCTTGTTTGTGATATGACCTTAGAAATACGAATAAGCGTCGGAAATACTAATAACGAATTGTCAATTACCCAATTTACGCGAATCTAATGCGCAACTTTTTTGACCAAATGCAGAACTGAAAATCGTTGCGCGCATTAGATTCAATGGCGCATTAGTTTCGAATGCTAATCCGTTCCATTGAACGCCATAAAGTCATTCAATTTTTTCGTTTATTACGTCACAATGGATTCCTGGAATTTTGAAATTGAACTTCATTTCATTTATCTTTGGCATATTATTCAGTTACGTTTCTTGTTACGATATGGTTTGGAAACATAAGAAAGTCTTACGATGCTTCTTTAAAGCGTAAAGCAGTTAACTTTACTAAGCAGTCAGCAGTAAAGCAGAATGCTAATTAAGTGTACGATAAATCCATTGTTGTATTACATAGATTTAAATAAAGTGCCGTACCTATTATTTTGTCATTGATGCGCATTACATTCGACACTAAAAGTCTTTTTTCATAATTTTAAAATGAAAATACAGAGTGCGCATTAGATTCCATGGCGCATTAGATTCACGTTAATATGGTAACTGGTACATTCTAAATCAATCTAATTGCCTTGCATGAAGGGTTGTCACCTCTCCGGGTTTGACCCGGAGACTCCAGGTTTCGAGAGTGATTTCCGGGCTTCGGGTTTTCTTTTGAAAATCTCCGAGTCATAGAAAAAAATGAAATTAAATATCTTTTTTAACTTTTTAAAATATAATCTGTTTTAATAGTTTAATTTTATTGAATGGTTTTGGACAACATTTGAATGGAATTGGACACTATATTAATAAAACTTGGACTGCGCGGCAAAATCAGAATGCCATCAGTTTACCATTTCTAGTCGAAGAATGAACTTATTGTTATAGTAATTTATGCGTTATTAACATTATAAATGTATTACTATTAGGAAATAATTTATCGTAAAAAGGCATACATTATTTTTTAATAAATATTGATTTGAATTTATGTATTTACTTTTCGTTAATTTCCTCCCTCCGGTAATTAGTGGTATCCAGGTCACGTGTTCTTCGAAGGTGGCAACTCTACTTTCGTATTAAATGGGAAAAGGTATATAATAATAAATTGGTAGAGTTTCTAAAACTTCTTGTTGTGGTGCACAAGATTTCAGTACTGGAATGCTAATTAGAATAATAATATGCTGTAGAAAAGTAATTTTGTTACCTTTTATTTTGATGATTATGAAAAATATTTTATTAAACAACCATGGCTGTATTTTCACTCATACAAAAGCCCAAAAATTATTAAACAATTATTTGAATTCTATTAGTGACTCAGAAGAATAAAGCTAGTCAATAGCGATCTTACCTTCTCGTTTATATTAAATAAGAGGCCAAAAGAGTAATGCAGTTGCAGCTGTTGACACAAATGCAAGAGATGTGAGCCATGATATGCACTGTCTGTCTGTTCAAAAGTGTTCTCCGCCTTCATCTAAAAGGTTAATTTTCCCCCTCGTTCTTCGTCGATTGCTTCCGAAAAAATAAGAAGAGCTGGAGCTTTCACTTCCAAACTCTTAGCTCCCCTCGTATCTAAATTAATTTTTTAAACGTTTTTAACCGGCATGCTACACCCTGCCTACCTCTCGTCTGTACTCATTCTACACACCCATATCTCTAGAAGATTAGTATCCTGGTTCATGTACTGATAGACCTAGTTTACATGCTTTCTTATGATAAACGATTTCGGAGTTATATTGATGTTTTCATGCGTCCTGTAGTACATTCTTTCTGAATACGATGGGCTGGAAACGACATAAAAAATAATTATTGAAATCATGGTGATCAACATAAGTCAGGAAGTTCTCCGGGAACTCAGTGTCAAAACATACTGAGAGATAATCCCATGTTCCGCCACTAATTATCGCAAAAACCAACAAATCTGTGAATAAAAATGGAAGATTCGAATGGATTGACTCACTATGCAGTCTTCCACTGTGCATTCAAGTAGGTATGTAACAAAATAAATAGTTTCTTTTAAAAGTGATCTTGTTTCTCATTAACTTACATTTCTTCATGAGAACAACTTATTATTTTTCCTCGGTGCACCTTCCACTAGTTCCTCAATCCCTAAGGCCATATAATGGGGGTTGAATAGACAGTTGGATTTTGGTTTGTCGGTGTATCAGCCGGCGCAGAAGTCAGTAATGGAAGGGAAAGATGAAAGAGCATACTTTTTGAAGTGACTTGATAGAAAATTAATCCGTTAAAAATGAAATCAAATGAAGGAGAAGCAATGTTTTCAAAAACAAAGGTCGTTGTTTCTCCTTGATATAATTCTAGAAGTCAAGCCCCAAATCGCGCGCATCTGATAGCATGTGGCAAGGAAGTCTCGTTGCGAGGAAAGGCTGTAGCTAACTGGCGCTCTCCTATATTATTTAGAAGTATACTTTCCTTTTGCGGCTCTCACATGCAACCAATCTTTATAAATGAGATCTCTAAAGAAAGAGAATTTCACGGAGACGTGACAAATTGAATTTGACTGTAAAAATTGAAGGATTTTTTTTAAAAAAGCATGTAAATATTCATGTAAAATGCAACGAGCAACGAACGTCAAAATTTTTTGAATCTATATCGTTAAATAACTCCTAAACGAAGCGTTCTAGGGCTTTAAAAACTAAAATTTTTAGGAAAGAGGCCTCAAAGAAATGTTGCTCACACAGTAATCTAAATGATGAGATCTTCTCGATCATTCTATTACATTTTGCTGGTTGGACGCTTTTCGATTCTACCCGACCTGTTCAGAGTCTATAAAATCTGCAACTGTTAGTGAAATGACTAAATACTTGATATTCTATGCAATTGAATTACTCGGGTGTACCTCTTTGCTCAATAATGAAGTTAAATAAGAATAGTTTGCATTGCCAAGAGTGTATTGTATTGTTATCAATTACAAGGTGATGTATAGAACAAGTGACGGAGGATAAGAGGGTCTTGAAGAAAAATAAATATTACAGGCATAATATGGGAATGGAAAAATAAGGAAGAGGGTGGGGTGTAACACGTAGGCTAGTTCTCACGCAATGATGCTCCACAGTTCCCCACCGTGAGCACGTGCGGCGTCGTTCGAAAGGCGCGCGGCGCGGCGAGGGCGTGGCCCAGCGCTCCGCCCGGGGCGGCGCGGGCCGTGTCACGGGCCGGCGCGACTTTCCGCCTCGCGGGCTCCAGCTCGCCCCACAATCTGCGGAACGCCCTTGCATCCTTGACCTCCCGTCCGATCCCCCACGCGGCCGCCGCGCCGCTCCGCGCGCGATCCGGAGCAGCAGCAGCAGCGGCAGCAGGCTCCCGAGTGGGGCAGTGGCCTCCGCCGCCGCCGCCGCCGCCGGCGCCCGTTCATAATGAGCGGAGCGTACGCGTGCCCACTCGAGCGCGCAGTCGGCGCCTTCCTCGCGCGCGCCCAACCCGTTCGCGGGCGGATGGGCGGGCGCGCGTGACGTCATTGGGGCGCGCGGGCCGCGTGCGTGCCCGCTCACCCGGTCGCCCCGCGGGGCCAGGGGGCGGGGCGCGAACGCCGGCCTGGCGGGCGGGGCAGGGCCGCGCGAGATGCCCGCACGCGCGACGCCCCAGATTGCGCGAGGGCGCGCGCTGCTCGTTGCGATGCGGGCGGCGGCGCCGGGGGCGGCGGGGGTGGCGCGCCGCGGAGAGAGGCGCCGTGACCCGCAGCGCCGCCCGGCCCTCTCGTCGCCGCTTGGCCGTCGCAGCCGTCGCCGCCGCCGCCGCCGCCACTGCCACTGACGCCACCGATGCCACCGCCACTGCCACCGCCGCCACCGACGCCGCCGCCACCGCCACCGCCAATACCGCCGCCACCAGCGCCGCCACCGCCACCACCACCACCGCCGCCGCCGCCGCCGCCGCCGCCGCCGCCGCCGCCGCCACCACCGCCGCCGCCGCCGCCGCCACTACCACCGCCGCGGCCGCTGCCTCGGGCTTCGTTGCGAACGCCGGGCACGCCGCGTCGGCAGGGGCGGCGCGGAACGGTGGCGAGGCGAGGGGCGCGGGGCGGGGGTGAGCGGGGCGGCGGTGTGAAGCGGCGGGCGCCCGCGTCCCGTGACGTCAGCGCGGCGGCCGGCGCGGCGCGCGAGCCAATGGGACGCGGGCCCAGCTGCGGCACGTCCGCAAGACGTGCGCGCCGCCGGCGGCCATCTTCCCGCGTCGGACGTGCCCCGGGCGCCGCCCCCCGCCCCGCACCTCCCGCCCCGCCCCCCGCGCAGCCCCCGCCCGCAAGAAGTACGACGGCGCCCGGGCGCTCTTCGACCCCTGGCGCCATCCGCGCTGGGGTGGAAGCCCGCAGCGGCGCCGCGCCCACGCTCCCAAAAACGTTGCGTGTGCGCCTTGTCGTATTTGCGTGAAGGATGACACACCGCAACTTCAAGCAATTAAGTTGTATTCCAACCGTTGAAATCTCCAGAGTATGAGGGATGACATTTGATTATTACGTAAACCTTCGGCAACACATGTCGGGAGATGTGGCTCAGAGCACCAACTAATGTCACTGCAGTGTCTCTGGTTGGAAGGTCCCAGGTACGAGTCCCGACGGTGACACTAGCGTCTCAGCTAGGTCGATTTCAGTTGCTGTCTGGAGGAGAATTCTAGCGGCCGACTGCTCTGACCAGCAGTTTTCTGTAGTTTCTCCGGTCAAAACCAGGCAAATGCCGGAGCAGTACCCTAACAAACGGGCCTCGGACCGCGCGCGATCTCCTCCTCCACTTCCTTGTCCTATCCTCACCCCTTACACTAACATGCTATATCTTACCACACGTGCCGGGAGACCGGTCGGGAACATAGATCTTGTTCCGGCTGAGGTGGTATCCCGCTGGTGGAAGATACCTGGTTGGGTAAAACCTCACTAGCTCGGATCTCGTCATCCAATGGCGGAAGATCGCCCGCTTCCTCCTCCTTCTTATCCTGAAGGGTAAAAATGCACTACGCTTACGGGACTAATAAACCTAGCAGTTGACGTGTTCGGATTCACCTACAATCAGTCAATGAATCAATTCAGCAACATATCATTTCTTACTTCTAATTAAAAGTTCAGCCTCTCAAAAAGCCGGCCAATAGCCTCCCTGGGCGGGTGGGTGGGTGGGTGGGTGGTGCGCCGGGGGCTGCGGTGGCGGTGTCACCTCCGCGCGCCGAGGTCACGTGCTCGCTCGCCCCGCGAGGCGGCGCGGCGCGGCGCGGCGTGTCATTGACTCGGCGCTGGGCGCATTCCTCGCCCATTGAGGAGCAGCGCGGAATCCAAAACGGGTCGCCCCTCGTCCTCACTCACATGCCGACGAATTCACGGGTGTCGTGAGGATGAGTAACGATGTAAACACGACATCCGTTACACACGCGCACATGAAAATGAGTGTGTTATCGACGCCATCTCATAACTACTACACTTTGCGTGCAGCCATGCAACCCGACTGCACTTCGCATGCACCATTCATGAGGGCATGATCAGGGTCTACCATTCATTTGCCGGCTTGCTCAAGCTGGACGGGGTATGATGAATGTGTAATCTCGTAGAACAAATGACCATTTTTCCTTCATTTTGAATGGAACATTTTAAAAATCGGTCAAACTGTGACGGTTAAGGTGTCACAATCACTGAAACTATACCAGAATACATTGTTTAGAAATAAATGTTATGAACTTATAGAAATATTTTGTTATTCATAACTAAAACATGATCGAAGCCTTGTATTACAGACTTCATTAATGATAGGGTAGGAAGATTAATGGTGGGAAATACCTAATTCATGCCAGCCAATTTGCAGCAAAACTTGTTTCACAAGAAAGTGTTCTCTTATTATCGGCACTTTCGATTAATTATTGTTTATCCTCTTGTCTGTGTTCTTAATGATAAGGTAAGAGGTGTAAGCGGTAAAACTTGCGTAAATATGTTTTGACGCGAAGATACCTCCTTGCACTTCATTTAATTTCACTATGCGCGAGGATACCCCTATTATTTCATTTCACATGGATTTCAATAACTGGTCGTCGCAATCCTTATTGGTGAAATCGTTGTGTACGGCACCTCCAATGTATCACCTAGACTTTAGAGATAATGCGATTGTTTGATTATATAGCTGGCAAACGTTTGGCGAGTTCATTGTATATATTGGTAACATATTTTATATTTTGTAATTAATTATTTATATAACTTTATAATTTTAATATACATTTAATACAACCAGTCCGCAAAATAGCATAATGTCAACTACTCATGATAATAAAATTTTGTAATTTAATGCTGGAAACTTTATGGTAATAGTGACAATGTAAATTCAACTTCGAAGTTAAGAAGTAAATAGTGTAATTGAAAATGAGACGCAGGAAATGATCTGACAGCAGTCTTTTGAAGTATCCAACCTCGCCACCTTCCACAGTCGTGCAGAAGAATTATCTTTCGACGAGAGAATATCAGAATGCTATGGGCATGTCTACCAAAGGGTGTACTCTGGGCTACTCAAAATGAAATCGTCACCTGTCACTTTTCACAGCATCGTTCCGTGGTACATTTCAAAGGAGCATAATCCCAATCAACTTTATACAATAGTACCGGAGCCGAGTGTACATGAGCGTATGCCAGAGGCAGGAAGAGAGGCGCTTGAGGTTTGTGCAGCAGATGCTACGATGAGCTGCAACCTATGGCGTCTTCTCTCGAGTCACGTGGTGACAGGTCTAGTGTTAAAAAAGTCCTCAGTATGACCCACTATTTTATTTGATAAGATATTTGTTTCTTGTCAAATATGCAATGAAATCTCGTATTATGTAAAGAGCATGATTATTTTTTTTATTTATCTTTTGGAAATACTCAAGTCTATATACAAATCGAAAAGAACACTAATCACATAATAAAAACATTCTAAAAGTACAACCTCAAAAGATATTCTTCAGTCAGCAAAGTAATATAAAAATAATTTCAATCCATTCGATTGCAGTTGGTAGGCTGTGCTTTGCAATTTTCTACTACGTGATACTGAACCACATTGGGGCAATAGGTTCCACACCCCCAGTCGTACGAGGGAACAACCCACCACTTGAGTAGGAAAGTCGCACATCCTTCATGACCAATTCGCATTTGATTACAAGTCTATTGACGAAGCATGTCAATATCACAACGCTTTTTTTGGAATTCATGGCCCAACAGATTTCCCATTTGGTTTCAATGTGAAAATTACTCTCAGATTCCAACTATTTGAATAGTCGGTTTCTAGGATTTACATCTACTGAGCGCCTCAGCTAGAATATAATGATTATGGATAGGGAGATTGGTATCGCAGGAAATAGGCCTATGTAGCAATTTCAGTTCGACATATATTTGTATTCGTAATTGTGGAAGGGATGTGAGTGGTTAGGAAGTCAATAGTTATATTCAGTGATAGTGAACATAGTATTACGAAGTTTTCATGATGCATTATTAATAAGGTTTTATGAAGAAATTATTTAGTTTTGCAGCTTACCGATGAACTATTTATTGAGTAAAGAAATCCCTTTTTCTTAAAAGATTGGTTTTCTGAGATTTAAACAAAGAAAGTTACGAGTTGTGTGAAATCATTTAATTGCTTTGCGTTCATCATCCCAGAAAGCAGTTAAGATATTTCATCATTGCGTCTACTTCGAAGCATATTAGCCTAACTTTTATGAAAAATATGGAAAGAGGATTAAGTTAGGTTAGGTGAGAGTTGTGTTTCTCAATAATATAACATACTTATATTCATTACTATTAATGGAGAGTTAAATAGATCGATATTAAGTCTCTTTGTCATGAGAAGAAAAAACACATGCCTCTAATTATGTAGGGGGAAAATTTGTCACTCAATTTGGAGGATGCATCCAATTGAGAACTTCCAAGGAATGTGCTTATTGACCTCTTAATCGTAGCAAACATATAAAGAAACAAATATAGGAATCTTAATTTTAAGATTTGGATGTAAACGAAACCCAGAAAAAGATTTCATTGAAGAAATTAGAAGAATCAATCTTCGCACAGCACTTGCTTAAAAAAGGTTTTTCATAATACGATATTCTTGAAGTGTTGTTCTATATTGGAAAAAGAGGAATTTTAGTGGCGTAATATTTTTTTTCTTTCTCCAGATGAATACCAGTTTCTGGATAAATATTTTCTATCAGCGTTTATAATGTAATGGAATTTAATTTGCAAATTTAGCTGAATATGAACCAGATGATGAAAATGTGGGCAGATATGTCTTCAAAACTGTATACAATTGTATTTTTAGAGCATTCACAGTAAAAATGTGCAGAATTGCCTTCCTGAAATTGAGGCGAAACACTTAGAAGAAGCGGCTTGAGTTAGAACCTAAACGTGTTCGCACGCTCAAGAAGTCTCGCGATGGACACAAAATGCATTAAAATGTGTCTTATTTAAGCTTTGTTTGTAGAAATATAGTATAATAAAATTAAAACATGTAATGTGTATTGCAAGCAATGATATAACCTAAAACAGGTGAGCGGAGAACATTTTGGAGGGCCACACTGTGTTGTGGGTTGCCTACTCGGACAGGGCCAACTCCTTAAACTTTTTGCAGTAGAAATTCTGTCACTCATTACTCCTTATAAATGTAAAAATATATCTACGTAATTTACTTCCACTCTACTTCTTACTCCATACACATACATACGATAACATACATATTATGAATCTGTACGTATTGTCAAATAATAGTAATAATGATAATAATAATAATAATAATAATAATAATAATAGACGCAAATGAATAGATATTTATAAAAAATAAATATATATCACTTGTTTACTCGGAAAACAACTTCAGAATAAACGCATTTTAACAGATTTTACCTTTGATGCTAATTCTTTTCTTTCTTTTTTTCAAAGTAAATTCAGGATATTTCTGAGTCGCTAATGACCCAGCTGTCGATGCGACTTGAAATAAACAAACAAACAAATTTAGGATATATTTTACATACAAATAATCAGTAAATAGGATACTAATTGTGAGAAACTTGAAACAGAAGGTTATTCGAGGTAATCAGTTCATAGAGAGAATTTCAATTACCCATCCTATCAACGCTAACACGAGAACGAGTCTTTACTACAACTGAAAAAGTAAACAACTTTCAGGGAGCGCGTGTTGAAGAACCGTGCTCTTATAAATGAGATTCCATGGACGCACGTTGGAACTTTTGCTGCCGCTGATTCCCTACAACCGTGAACAGAGTCCGGCGGCCGCGGTAACTTAGCAGTAACTTAATTGACGACCGCTAAACAAGCATTAGATGAAAACTTTTTTCTCTCATTGCTGCAGCATTACACGCAGTTAAATATAAAGCTTATTAGTGTCAAACGAAAAACAGCGCAGCAAAAGTAGCAAATGCAACAGCGGCACAGGAAATGTACAGTAATATTCATAAAATTGCAGTTCGTCTTGTGCCTTATAAAATAGACTCTAGATTTTTGTGCGGTTGATTTGATGGGTTGTATGAAAGTTCGTACAGTATATTGTTAAGCGAGTTGCCGGGAAAAGCAGGTTGCAGCTCATTACCCTGAAAAGGAGCCATAAAAGAAGGCAATTTTGACCGTCTCGTATACGGAATACATAGAAAGTTGTGTTATGCTACAGACATTTGAGATTTCGATAGTAACGCGTTTTGGATGTCGTGATACTGAAATGTGTTTTCTTAGCGTTATCTATCTGTCTACCTATCCACCCATCTGTCTGAAAACAACACTACTGCCTAAAACGTATTCTCTCTCTCTCTCTCTCTTTTTCTTTCTTTTTGCAAAATGGATATTTCCCTAATGGTCTGTTCGAACTCAAAACCCTGGGACTTTGAAATGTAAATCTTTTAATTTATGGGATATTTAAGTCTCTAATAGTTCATGAAACTTTTCTCAAAATTTATTCATTTTTTCTTTAAATTACTTGCTCCAATAGAGTTAAGAGTAAGTTTTCGTAGATCAATATCTACTTGGCTGTCCAAGAGACGCCGCGTCCTAGGAGGGACAGGAGGGAACGTCTCGATTGCCATGCTGCGACCTTCCTCAGGGCGAAATGCGCGATGGGCTGCGCATGGGATTTACCTTGGTAGGTTCCATAAGTTTCTGACCTCACTGACTTCCCTTTTTGGTACAAAGAAAAAACTACGTAACCTTTCAACTTAGTCCTCCTACTCTCCAACCCACTTTTCACATCTGTATGTTAACATATTTACGCCGTAGAAAAATACTCAGAATTGTTCGCAAAATGGTCAAAAACTGCTTTTATTTCAGTCTCGTCTGAAACACTTCTTCTCCAAAGTTTTTCTTCAGTTTTGATAAGTGGTAGATGTCACAGGGTGCCCAATCTGCGTTGTAGTGGGAATGGCCAAACTCTTTAAAGTCATTGTCCTTCGCAACATTCTTTCCAATGTGAGGAGTAAGCCTAGGAGCCTTGTCGTCGAAGAAGCTAAACGCCATGAGATTTC
This sequence comes from Acheta domesticus, assembly GCA_031308135.1. Classification (NCBI taxonomy): domain Eukaryota; kingdom Metazoa; phylum Arthropoda; class Insecta; order Orthoptera; family Gryllidae; genus Acheta; species Acheta domesticus. Next base: position 8,608,610 of record JAHLJT010002406.1, on the reverse strand, counting down.
ACGCTCCGCATCCAACTTAAGTACCTCTCTTCACAAAACTGAGTGAGATGTCGACTGCAAACGTAGTAAACAATTAAAGATTAGACTATATACTGTCAAAAGATTTTCCCACAGATGAACGCTACCTTGGTCAGGCCGGAAACTTATGGAGCCACCTTCATCAGGGCAACCGGCCGGCGAGCAGAGAGGATCCCCGTTTTATATAAACTCGTGCGCAGTCCACCTCCACGCATTTCGCCCTGAGGAAGGTCTCACTATGACGGCCGAAACGTTGGCATCTCTGCCTAGCACGAGGCCCCTCCCGGTCACCCAAGTACTGTCATAATGCATTCTTTTTTACATTGTTTGATGTTTAAATCATTTTAAGAACGTTTTAGTTTTCAAAATATTTGTAGTTTTCGCGTAATTTTGAAACAAATGGTGACATTTCCCACAAATACATAAATGAGATTTTCTTATACCCTACTTCATTACTTAAAGAAGAAAGCACATTACTTTGAATTCAACAGCAAAAGTATGTTTATAATTTTGGATTTGACAAAAATTAAGTCATGTTTTTTTTTCAAGTATCCCGCCCTTCGTTTGATGAGATATTTTAATGAGATGGTTGAAGTATTAGTATGACCCACATTGCAATATTACGGGCTATTAAGACCAAGGTAATAGAAGCTTACTACAGATAAATGCCTAAGATTGAAATAAAATGTATGTGTTGAAATTGTAATGTTCTTTTATGGGTTCTTCGCAAATATCGTTATGGATAATTTGGGTAATAAAAAATATTGCTGCAGTTAGCAGAAATTTATTTTCAAAGTTTTGGAGGTGTTCATCTCTTCGTGACACCGAAGGAGCAAAAACATAAGAAATCGACAACCTGTTGTATTTTGAAAAGACAGTAAAGATGTAAGGGGCGTTAGAAGAGCGGCGTAAAGAGTTGATGTAGGGAGGTGGGGCAGCGTTAAAGAGAGGCTTTTCGTAGAACTTGTGTCAAAGACGGAGTGCGGCGCGATCTGGTGCGTCGTCTGGGGAAGCGTTGCGAGTACATCTTTCTGATGATTATCAGCCCCGAAGCCTATTCAACCATAGAATAGTTAGATTGCTGGGTGATGATGCAAATGATGCTCCACAAATGAAGGGAGTGGTAAAGAATCCCTTCAAAACTTTCCGCGAGTTGTGTTCATAACCAGATGCATATGCATCGACGAGGATTTGAACCACGGCACTCAGAGGCGGAAGGTGATCAGTGTGGCCAGTAAACCACGGATTGTCCCTGTGGCGAGAATATGATTTGAACCCCGGTACTCAGAGGTGGAAGATGACCTGTGTGGCCACTAAACCACAGATTGGCCATGTGTCGAGGATAGGATTTGAACCCCGGCACTCAGAGTTGGAAGGTGATCAGTGTAGCCACTAAACAAAGGATTGGATATGAAGCCCATTGATTGGTGAGGATAGGATTTGAAGCCCATGTGCTTGAAAGCGGAAGGTGATCAGTGTGGCTACTAATCCACGGATTGGCCGTGTTGAGGGTAGGATTTGAAACCGCGTTCTTAGAAGTGGAAGGTGACCAGTGTGCCCACTAAAGAAGGGATTGGTCGTGTTGTGAGGATACGCTTTGAACCCTGGCACACAGAGGTATTGGTCGTGTGGTGAGGATAGGCTTTGAAGCCCGGTCCTCAGAGGTGGAAGGTGACCCGTGTGGCCGCTAAAGCAGGGTTTGGCCGTGTGGTGAGGATAGGCTTTGAACCCCGGTACTTCCCCGGTGGAAGGTGACCCGTGTGGCCGCTAGGGAAGGGGTTGGCCGAGGCTGCGCGCGTCCGGGTGGCGCGCCACGGGCGGGGCGCCTCTCGCGCAGAAGGGCTGCGCGGGGCGGGCGGCGCGGCGGCGCCCCGCCGGCTTATCGCCCGCCGCCTGCGCCTGCTGCGCGCTCGCGGAACGAACGAACAGAACGGACGGCGGCGGCGGCAGAGGAAACGAAACGGCCGTGGCGGCGCCGCGGTATCGAGCGGATCACGGACGTCATGCCCGCGCCACAAACACAACGGTTATGGTTATGTTATTTTAATAGCTCTTAGGTGTGTAAAACTGTTTCAAAGTACCGCCTAAATGTTTCCCAGATATCAGATACACACGCAGTATCAACGGGGAAACCGGTAACGGTTCGAAAAAACCAAAGAGCGGAGCGAATCCTTAAATTCGACTTCGTCACTTTTTTTTCAAGGCGCTCGCGCGATACCCAGATAGGGCGGCGCGGGCGGAGAGCAGTGGGCGATGTGGGGGCGGGGGCGGGGGCGTGGGCGGGGGCGAGCTGCTTATCCCGCGATCACCGCCGCCCGCGCCCGCGCCCGCCGCTAGCTGCGCCGTCCACATGGCTAGCTGACCCCAAGGCGCTCACACGGACGCAGGTCTCGCTGCTAAAAGGCCAGTAATTGTGCGGGAACGTGATTTTTCTGCACACACAACTGTGCCTGTTTCTTTCTTGCTTGTTTCTCGTGTGCCTAAAAGTAGGATTGGATTTCATACATCAAAGTCTTTGTATTTCGTCTACAAACAACTTCTAAACATTGAAAAATATACAGATATTATATATTGTATTTGGTATGTATATTATGTTGTACTATATTTTACTGCGGTATTGGTTTATGAGTTGACTGACAATGAAGCCGAGTGCTTTCACGTCACCAAACGCCTCGTTAAAGTGTTAAATAAGGAGGACGTCCTCATACCCATTATCATTCGTAAATGACTAGTGCACTAAAATGTACATCCTGACCCGGGTTTTCGTGGTTTCTTTCTGTCATCCAGGCGAATGCTGCGATGGTACTGAAAGGCCACAACCACAAAACCGGCGTCGAAAGTAGAATTCGTTAACTACGTGATGTAACGAAGGTCAAGAGAATTCGACACATCGCGGTTTCCTGGTTGGGTGACCGATTGGGAACCCTGGGATCTAACGGCGCGGAGGCCATTTACCCTTTATGGAGCATACAATGGACAAATACAAATACAAATAGTCCGTCGACCCCTCCGGCGTCACTCTCTCGGTCCCCATGCCCCCAGCTCTCTAGCCGGCCTCATTCGGCCCCGTGCAAACGAAGTCTCGCCCGCCCGCTCTGCAATTCGAATTGGACGGTGTTATGCATCAACAGGCTATGCGACATCATACAAGTTTTGAGATAATCGTGTTCAAAGGTTTTATTACATTTTCAGCTCTAAAAACTGTAATTAAATTATTTCATTCATTCAAGCGCCAAACTACACAAACATGAGTGGTATATCTGGCGCTTACCTGCATAACGTGAAATTAAGAACAGCAGATTCGAATATCTAGGTTTATAGCCGGTTGTTGCGAAACATAAAATCCCTAACGTGATTGAAGGCGTTTACATTTTTCATTCATTATAAGGCTATTTTTATAGATTTGGCGCCAAACTTTTGCGTACATTGAGAACATGGTCCAATGCAACTGATGGAGTCCACATCTTATTTTTTTCAAAGACGGCGCTTAGCCGGTTGATGCATAACACCGCCCAATTGCTTAGGTGCTTAGATCAGGGCTTTTCAAACTTTTCTCGGCTCCCTTCGGCTCTCTTCGATAAAAACGAAACTTCCCGCGGCTCCCCTGGCGACAATAAGTTTTAAACATCAGGGTTAAAATAGGCCTGCTAAAGATTCAAAAGAGTGATAAATAGGCTTTTGGTGAAGGACTTACTAGCTTAATTTAATCCGCAATTAATTAGTAAAATAAATCACATACATCACAAACAACATGCTGTATAATACAAAGTACATAAATGACACAAGTTCTCAATTAAATCAAATCTAAAGATCATTTTTAATAAAACACTGCGACTACCATTTCATCGCGACGCTTCTAAGAGCTGCAACGCACAGTTTAAAAACCTCTGGCTTACATGCATAGCGGATTGCATTAAACCGAATTTTATTATTCTTATGAGCCTGTTTTATTTGTTATATTTCTTTGTCACACCTCAATATTTAGAATAATAAAGACAATTTTATTATTGTGATGTGATTTTATTATTTAATGTCTGTCTAAAATTTTGAGGTGTAACAAAGATAACGTATGAATTTAACACTTTGCTTCCTTCAGGAACGAACTTTGAAAAGTACTTTCCCGGTAATTACTATCATTGTAATAGGAACGTATATTCAAATTTTCACATATACAGCTACAGTAGTTTTGGTTCTACGTTGTGATCGTGTCAGTTCTCTTACAAAATCATACTCTGTATTTGTTTTATAATGAAACGTGTCAAATTTTTATGATCTGTAATGATTGCTAGAAGAAGTGTCAAGCCTATACTGTTGCAATGAAAATGCAATCAGCTTTTATACATTTCATTTTTCATACTCTTCAGAAAGTATTTTTCAATACATGAGTATATAAACGTTTGAGGTAAAAATTAAAAAAAAATTAATTGGAAGAGAATATTATTTTCATTATTGATTACATATTATTAAATGACAATATGGGTTCGTAATGCTAGAGCAAATGAAAAACGGAGAGCAAATAGCACCTGCTGCTCCTCTGGTATGAGGTCAGCAGAACGCGAGACTCGATAGCCTAACGCACTCGAACAGCACGGAACGTATTCATTCCTCCATGGTGATGTTTCCTTTTGTGTGAAGTTCGATCTCAGCGCCCGCACATGTCGTTATGCTCATTCCAGCGGGGCTGTAACCACCTTAAAACGTTGATATTATTTCTGAAACATTACTTTTCACAGATCAAACATAAGACGAAACCAGAAAGTCACAGCTTTTATTCCCGAGAAATTACTCGTATGTGTGCACGACTCATTCAGAACCACAATTTTTCAATCACACCCCTCAGGCATTTGATTGAAATCATTTGGAAGAAAGGAAAAATTAGCGATTTCTGTGTTCAAATACAATATAAGTTCTCAAACATGACTGAAAGAGTTCCCCGATTGACATCTAAACAAACTTGATTCAAGCACTTCACATCGTCACGCACTGCCTTAACACTCATAATTCTAAGATTATGGTAAAGGAGAGCAAGCCGCTCGCCCCCATTCACAAGGCCTGCGGATGCCCTAATCGGGAGAAATAATGCAAGCGAATCTTTTTTCAGCGCAATTGAATCGCAATTTAAATGCGCTTGTGCATCTTTTTCCCTCCCGTCTAGAAGCGCTTCTACGCCCTAGCGGCGCGTCCTGCGTGCGAGTGACGTACGTGCGGCGGCGCGGCGCGGGGTGGGGCGGGGCGGGCCGGGGCGGGACGCGGCTTCGATCGCCGTCGCCGCCGTAACGAGGCTCACCTCGCCGCGCCGCGCCGCGCCGCGCCGCGACGGCCGCCGCCGCCGCCGGGACAATGGGTCGCTAGAAATGCAGTTATTCGCATTGTCTGGCCGCGACACGGGCAAAAAGCGGCGGAAGGTCTCTGCGCAGCGCGACCGCCTCTGCGGCGCGGCGTGGCGCGGAGCGGCGCGGGGCGGGGCGGGGCGGGCGGGGCGGGCAACTTTCTTCTGCCGCCGTCGTCGACAAGCTGTCCCCGCTGCCGCCGCCACAGCAGCCCGATCGGCGGCGGCGGCGGCGGCGACGGCTGCAGCGGCCGCGGCGGCGGCGGAAGTCATCCCGCATCGACGGCGGTGCATCTGGGACGGCGCCGCCGCCGCCGCCGCCAGCGCGCCGTCTAACGGACGCAGCGGCGAGTGGACGAGCCAACCGCTCAACTGCGACCCGATGCGCGAGCACGTGATCCGCGGGACAGCTCTGCCACATGCACACGCTGATGTTTCGTAGGACTTTCGGAGTAGAAATACGAGGTTTGGGGGAAATACGTCGCTCGTGGATTGCACTCAGTGGCACAAAAAACAAACAAACAAGAAATTTAAAGAAAAAAATTGGAGTCGTTTTTGAGAAAATTTCGAAAATGGCCGGTGGGCTTCATGTAAAGTACCCCCAAATTTTGAAGAAAGTTTTCCAAAATCGGTCGCCTCAAGTGGAACCAGATCGACCGGGGAATATCCATGGAAGATACCGTACGCATGGTTTAGGCGCTAGTATTGTTCAAAGACTAACAGACGGACGGACGTTGAAAAAACAATACTTTTTCGGTACCAGGGAACCCCAAAACGTGAATTTCCGTTGACATCTCGAAATCGATGTTCCGCAGCATTACATAACTTTCTTTACACTACGTATATTACTCCCTATATACGTATGCATACGGGAAAGTAAAAGTACAAATGCACTCTCCAGAATTGCAGATTTTCTTCATCTTCCAGCAGCAACATCGGCGTATCTTGCAGTGCTGTATTTCCCCAAGAAATGGCACAAGTGTGAATGCAAGAACGATGCATTTTAAAACAAGGTGAAAATTTAAACTCATTTATCTCAACACCTGATTTTTTGAGATGTGCCTCTAATGCAGTCCAAGAACGACGTAACCTCCAACTATTTTTAAGCAGACGATCAAATTGCCACTTTTCGACATCGTAGTCTTCTTGTATTGTTGGAATGTTTCCCACTTCGGTTCAATGATACTTCCCATGGAAGCTGGAATGCGTATCGTGAAATTTGGAACCACTTCATTAGCGGCTATGTATTATTCAACACTATGTTCCCCGAACTGTTTACTGTGGAGTTCTGCTTGTGAAATGTGATCACGCGCGAACCTCAAAATAAACATGAAGATTGAAATACGGCTTTTATGAATTATATTACTGAAATAGGAGCCACTTCCAATGAAGTTTGAAATAAAAAATAGTAGAGAAAGCTTTACCTGAGATCATTTCGTTTAGCAGTTCGATTATTTGGTGTTCCGTTTGCGAAAATTTTAGGTTTCTCTAATTTTTGTAAATGTAATATCAAACAGTGTAGGTCCGTCACCTTTGAACATTTTTTTACACGACGGAGTTGTAAGTATCTTGATGAAAGGCTGTATTAAGTCGTTCATATTTTAATATCCTTTTTTATTTCACAAAATTCGTTGCCATTATCTGACAAATAGCAAATTTGGCGAGAAGGTTCAAGGCTTTATAACTGTGAGGTTAGAAACATGCTTTCGTTCCATGTACACCTGCAAACGTCGTTACGAATAGGCATGGAAGATCAGTATTCTTACAAAAACCGCCTAGGAAAGTATCAATGTATTGAAAGAGACGCTATTTCGATGAATATAACCTCGAAAAAGTAGAATTTTATCATTCCTTTGTTAAAAGATCATGAACTTGGTTTTATGGAAATAGTGTAATGTGAAAATTGTATTTGTGACTTCCGCGGAGAATACTAAATACGTACATGAGCTGCCATTGAACATCAATCACTTCGTTTTGTTTCATTCATCGTGCGATAAACTACTCCTCGTGTATTAGATCAGTGCACTAGGGGAAAAGGCACAGCAAATCTTTCCGCACATATTAACTTAGGAACTTGTGTGGTTTTTAATTGCAAGATGGCTGAGTGGATGAGTAGTAGACAATTGCCCGAAGCGTAAGTGCTGGCACCACCATTTTCTGACCTTCCTCAGGGACGCGTTTTAAAGTAATTAGTGTATCCGTGCGAGAACTCTTGCAAACTCTACCCCACCCTCCTCCTTATTTTTCCATTTCCATATATATTTTTCTTCAAGAACCTCTTACCCTCCGTCACTCGTTCAATATGTAACCTTGTAATTGATAACAATATAATATACCCTTGTCAATACAAACTATTCTTATTAAACTTTATTAATGAGCAAAGAGGTACACCGGTGTAATTCAGTCTTATAGAATATCATATAATTAGTAATTTCATATACAGTTGCAGATTCTACAGGCTCTGAACAGGTGGGACAGAATCGAGAAGCGCCGAACCAGGAAACATGTAACAAAATAGTGAAGAAGATCTCATTCTGTAGATTGTGGTGTGAGCAACGTTTCTTTGAGGCCCTTGGCATAAAAAGTTTAGTTTTTAAGGCCCTTCGTTTAAGATATTTTAAGGATACAGATTTTAAAAAAAAATTCAGACGTGCGTTGCTGGTTGCATTTTACACAAAAATTTGTGTGTTATTTAAACAAATCCTCCATATTTTTAAAGTCAAATTGCAATTCATCACATCTCCGTGAAATTCTCTTTCTTTAGAGCCATCATTTATAAGGATTGGTTCCGAGTGAGAACCGCAAAGGGAAGGTATACCACTGAAATCATATAGGAGACGATGTTCCCTGCAAAACAACTGCAATACTGTATTTGAAACACGGGGGCGGGGGAGGACTACTGCAGTACCTTCCGACCCGATTTCTTGCTTTTGAAGGCCATGAGGAATTTTAGCGAATGCGCACGTGCGGTCAGCGTCCTATAGGGGGCGGCAGAGCCCTTGTACGCATGCGCGCGTTCGGTACAACTCACGAAATCAGGCACCCTAACGAAATTACCCGTCACCCCTAAACGAAACAACCCGTAACCCACTACCCAGAATCCCAATCCCCGTCTCTGCACGGAGGAGAGGATTCTCGAATCTTAGTAAGAACAACGCAACTTATATCCAGCTTGAAGAATCTCAATAGTGACAGGCACTGCTTCAGAACAACCATCTGGTCCTTCCTTCCTGTCCCGAAATCGTTCGTCAAAAGGAAGCCAGTAAATCGAGGTGGACGGCGGTCCTTTCCCGCCCCAGGCACCTCTCCACCGCCAGAAGCGGCGCCGTGTCGCCCGGAGGGCACCGCAACGCCGTGACGCTGCCAGGTGACGCGCCGGGACGCGACCGCGCCCCGCATTCCTGCCCGCGCGGTGCCGCGCGGCGCGGCGCGGCGGTGGCCCGGGCTGGCGGCGGCGCGGGCCGGGCGCGCGCGGCGCGGCGCGGCGCGGCGCGGCGCGGCGCGGCGCGGCGCGGCGCGGCGCGTTGCCGCCAGCGGCGCTCGCTCCCTCGCTCGCGCCACGGCCGGCGGCGGCGGCGGCGGCGCGACCTTGAGCCCGCGGGCGCCGCGTTGCCAAGTGGCGACGACGGGCGGGCAAGTGGGCCATTCGCTGCCCAGCGCCCCCTGCCCTGGCCTGGCCTGGCCTGGCCTGGCCTGGCCTGGCCTGGCCTCGCGAGGCCGCCCCCGCCGCGCGCACCTCACGCTGCGGAGGAGCGTTTGACAGGACGCGGGATATGGGTGTCGTAGGCCGCTGACTGTAAAGAACCAGCCCGTTCTGTTATTCCGTGTGTCGTTGAGAAGTTTTCGGAATACCATCGTCGTATAGGAAATAGTTGTTTCTGCTCTAAGGTTGTTTTGAGGGTTCTAATGATCGAGCGACGACGAAAGTCCGAGGACCTCTTGCCCGAGCGCTTTCTGTCGCCCAAGATCAATCCAATCAGTTAACGCACGTGGTACATATATGATTTTATTTTTTACTCAATTTTAGTGATTCAGATTTACTTATTTACTAATGAACTAGTTTTTAACTTGACTCGATTTGCCATTTTATATTTCCCTCCCATACGTCACTTTCATAATTTTCTCCGTAAGAGAACCTGTAGCAACATTCATCTGTCATTCATATTTCCTTCGTCACCACGATCTCCTCGATCCAGGTAAGTTATGCAGTGAATACCGAAGGTTCGGTATCGAAGGCAATAAGAAGCAATAACGTATCAACAGAAAATAGAAATAATTTAAACAAGAAATATCATTTTTTAAAATAAATGTACTCATACGCCATTTTTAGGTAGAACTCATTCCTCCAAACGGATTCCTCTTAACGGATGGCAGATTGTTAAATCCATTTCTTTTAGTTCCTCTGCCTTAAGTTGATTGTAGCAGTGCAGTATTACGAAAAATAATAATCACAGACTGAGGAGTAAAATAGGGTCTGGCACTGAGATGTATTCCAGTGATCGCAGAAAGTCGCGCCAAGTAAACTTCTGGATTTAAATTTGTGTTCTTGAAACATATTTGGACGTAAGAAGTTGCTGTAGTGTCTTAGAAGTTAATCATTTAATCGTGTAATGACATTCTCTTTCCTAAATCACTTTCTGTTGGGTAGGTTATTTATCTTTTGCGGTATAAAATCCAAGAGTAAGGGGAATTACCTTGAATCGTAAAATAGAAGGTCGCCCGCAGGCTGGAAGTGTACGCGAATTCAATCGACATCCTTATTAAGATTTTCAACCAGGCAATTGATAAAAAGTTCCTTATTTCACATTTACTCTCTCATTAAGTTCCAGAATGGGGAAGAAAACTTGGAAAATAGGTCAAATACTAGATAATGTACGTACTGGGAAATTATAAGATAGGCTAATTTAAAAAAAATATATAAGTATTGAAAAATATAACTCTTGGAGTAAAGGCATCGAAGACCTTGTGTATAAAACAGATACATATTCGTCAGCCCATAATAAAAAATGGTTTTATTGTGTGATTTCAAATTTTTATATTTGAACCGGAGAATCATCATCGTCAACTGGTAACAAAGAATTATCTTCTTTGTTTCTAGATTAAATTTTAAGTCATAAAACATGGCATGAAACACCTTCACTTAGAGCAAACCATCATTTGTTCCTTTAAACATTGGAGAAGTTCTTTCTGCCCAGCAAATCAGCGAATACTAGCAACATATACGCAGCGGGGTCACAAGTAGAAATATCCGTAGAATAATCACAAGGTAAATTAGCTCTTATGAGAAACAAGAAAGATCTTAATTATAAAAGTCTCTTCGGTCCTCTTGTAAGGAATTCATTACTTCACTTGATACGAAAATATCAAATGCATAAGTCATGAAAACGACACTGCTTGAAACGTTCTCGAGATTATTGATATTAATATGCAAGGGAAGAACTTTACTTATTTATTGCGAAGAATTCAGAGGAAAAGCCTCATATGGAAAGAAAAAAATCTTAACTGCGGACGGCATCGGAAATTAATGATATCGTACAATATGACGAAGAAAAAACTGCTGAAAGAGGGAAAAACCGCCGTCAAGAGACGAATGCATTCTAACCTAAACTAATTAATAATGATAGGCTCGGTCTTTCCGTAATGCCCTTCATTATTTTTTGAGTTCATGATGTCGATCGTACTAAGTGCCATCCTGAAATAAAATAACGGTTATCGCCATATGTTAAGAGATGTGACCTGGGATGAAAATGAGTTGAATATTTTAAAACCCTCTCTTATATTTTTGCTTGTCTACTTGGCGCGACTTTCTGCGATCACTGGAATACATCTCAGTGCCAGACCTTATTTTACTCTTCAATCTGTGATTATTATTTTTCGTAATACTGCACTGCTACAATAAACTTAAGGCAGAGGGCATTGTACATGATTTATTCTTGATTTTTATAAAACAAAGAATTTTGCAATTACAATGAAAGAGAGTTCCTGTCATTTTGTTTACTATATTTTTATGCATATCGATATGCTGAAATTAGATGTACAACTGAAGCGCTTCTTACACCATTAAACATAAGCGATTGTGATACTGAGCAGATAAACCGCGTTGTAGCATCATAACCATTTAGGTGCGAATGTCTGAAATTGAAGTTCGAGGCCTATCGATCGCCGTTCAGTTCCAGAATATTCGGAGGCGGAGCGATGCCCAGGAGCGTGAATAAGTAAAGTCTTGCGGCAGTCGGTGTGCATCTCGCCACCGCCTTCGCTCCCGCCCCACCCCCACCCCACCCCACCCCGCCTCCGCCCCGCCCCGCCCCGCCCCGCCCCACCAGTGTGCATCTCGCGACCGCCTCCGCCGCCGCCCCGCCCACCACGCCCGCCCCGCTCGCCCCGCCCGCCCCGCCCGCCCCGCTCGCCCCGCCCGCCCCGCTCGTCCCGGTCGTCCCGTCTGCTCCGCCCGTCCCACCCTCCCCGCTCGTCCCGCTCGGGCCGTCTGCTCCGCCCGCCCCGCCCGCCCAGCCTCGCCCCGCCCGCCCAGCCTCGCCCCGCCCCTCCCCGCCCTCCCGCCGGCGAGGCGGAATCGAACAGGAGGAACAAAGGGCGTCGCGCGGGATGTGGCGACGGGGGCGGGGGCGGGGTGCGCAGCCCATCTCCGTTACGAGTGCGGCCGTTTCAATATTTTAAGCGGCCGTTTGGGCGGCGCGGGGCAGACCGATAGATCGGCGATCGGCGGCGGCGGCGGCGGCAGCGGGCGCCGGGCGATCGCATCTCCCGGAGGGGCCCGCGGCGCCCCCGCTCCCTGCCGCTCCCGCGCCTCGCAGTGGGCCCAAGTGCTTCAAACAAGACAGGAAGGAAGCCCGTTTTCTTCGCTTTGACGCATTGATTGATTAGGGATTGTGGGCGTGTCAACTGCTAAAGTCATGCACTCACACTTGATTGATTGATTAGTGATTGCGGGCGCGTCGACTGCTGAGGTCATTAAATCATGCGCTCACAGCTGAGCGTAGCGCATGTTTTTTTCCTCGGGAGGTGGCGGTGATCTTCCCCCGCTGGATGATGAGATCCGGAGCCGGCCTACCGTCGGATAGCGGGCTTTCCCCAACCAGGTATCTCTCCCTAACGGGGCAAGCCTCAGCCGAGACAAGCTGTAAGCTCCCGACCGGTCTCCTGGCATGTGTGTAGTCCGTGTAAGGGTAGTGTAGTACATGGCCCGTTTGTTAGGGCACTGCTTCGGCATTCGCCTGGTGTTGGTCAGAGAAACTATGTAAAACTACAGACGAGAGCAGCCGGCCACTAGAATTCTCTTCCAAGCAGCGATAGAACATTATTCGCGGCTTCGGTGGTATAACAATTAGCGTATTGGCTGTTATACCTACGTTTGCTAGTTCAAAGCCGCTCGAAGCAGTGATTTTTTATCGGCGAAAGAATCATTCGTGCACCTTCTTGACATAGTAGTGATTGTAGTAGATAGTAGTAATTGGAGTAGATATTGTGAGGGATCATTCCCTTTCAGAAGTTTTAGAGGAACTATATTTACTTATCTACAGACTTCTCGTACTATAATTTCAAGGGCTAGTAATAACTATATTCTTTATTAAAAATGTACTCTAAATAGCGTCATTGTGTAACATTTATTTCTTCACCATCACCAAAACTCTTCTGTGTCAGTTTGAATTAACGTCTGGAGACCTACCATTCATTAAATTTATTATTTTAATTGAGCAATTCATTAAACAGACTGTATTACATAAATCAAATAATTTCATATATCTTGCCAATTGCTGATGAAGGCTAGCATATACGTCCAAAAATTAGAAAAGAAGAAACTGGAGTATAAAATCAGAATTAGTACTTCATTCATGTTTCTAATAGTCTGTGTATTAAAATGAAAACTTAAGTTAATAAATTGAACGAATTTGTTGATGCTGATAAAATAGAATTTATCTTTTCTGTATTTTAAGTATTTAATGTGATACATTAAAAAATACCAACAAATGGTCGCAGCATGTAACAGGATGGAGCCAAATAGGCTAGCAAAGTTTGTTCTTATTTATAACTAGGAGCTTCAAAGAAATGGGGTGGCCAGAACAGTTCTGAGTCTCGGAAAGGGCTCCCAACCCTTGAAAAGGAACAAGATTTCATTAGTAATAAGAAGCGTGCTCTCTATATTTTACGACAATTTAAGATAAACATTTCCAACCTTTCGTTACATCAATAAAGAGTGGATTTTTCCATGTGCAATTTCTACAAGAAATTCAACGAATTATCCGTCAGCATCACGCCCCCTTTTTTGGCCATCACCCTCAGATTCGTCACAGAAGACGAGGACGCCCCTCATTTCCTCAGATCACAACGTGTTTTATTACACTTGATGTAACAAACAGATACGAAACGTAAATGTGTGTCTAAGATAGCTGTGTACCTCAAAATGATGAAAAATAGTGAAATTTAATATTTTTTAATTTTTATTGAGTCCTATGCTCTGCTTTATTCCCTTTTAAATGCTTCAAACCCTTTCTTTCTACTTTTACTAGTTTTTGAGCAAATATTATTTTTTTCGAAGCGAGTGTCAACTGTCAAGCCCTTGGTGAGTGAACTTCAAATGCATTTTTGTTATATTGGGAATTTTCAACACATTCACGCATGTCAAATATCATAAATTATAAAAGATAATGATATAATTGTTCTTGCAACTTGCAATCCATAATTTTCTCTAGAGAATAAACTAGAATAGTTAATGTGCCACTAAAAGTTTCAGGTAAATGAACTGAAATGTTCATAATATACTTTTAAACAATTATTTTTCTCAAATAATCAAATCTGAACTCTTTAGCTTTACTATTCTAGTTCATTCTCTAGAACATATATTTGTGACAAATTTACTCAAATAATTATCAAAATACATCAACTTCTTGTGGACATAGGTTATCCGAAGTAAAAACCTGCATTTAATTATAAACAAATACAGAATTTTTTAAAAAATTATGTGGTCTCTAAGAGCATACAGAAATCAAATGTACAAGATGAAACAAAATAGAACCAATGTTATTGATCTTTGTCTGGTAGACAGCTCCCGTAAGTGAATGATTATCATGGATTTTGCCGTCTGCGGTTTCTACACGCAGAAGTTGTGGCTTGGGGACACTGCGCGGCGCCGCCGAGCGGCAGCGCGCGGCGACGTCTTCCGAGTCCATCGAGTGACCTCCTCCCCCCTTCCCTCCCCCGCCTGGCCACCCCGACGGTCCAGCACCGTTCGCTCCCTCCGCCCGCGACCCTCGTTGACTTCTTCATGCTATTGCACGTTCGAGGCCTCGGGAATCCCGTGGACGAGGGTTAACATTGTATTGCAGGTCGTCCTTTCACTTGCTTCTGTTCGCTGCGGTCAAAGTAATATCGTGGTGATGGGCGTGTCCTCGATGAGGGAATACCTGAATAGATTATCTCGGTTTTGTTTTAGATGCGCATTACAGTTTGTGTTTTCGATGGACTCTCATCGAGAAGATAAGTTCAAAGTGGGGTGATGTGGAGTGTGTTGAAAGTCAAGGTATTGAAAGAAAAGGTGTTTTCGTGAGAAAAAAGTAATTATGATCATTATTACTGACGTGGGACAGTTAAAATTCATTGTACTGTGGCTATACGTATTCATTATTTTTATTTGTTATCCTGTGGGTAAACTCTATTATTAATATAAGTGCTTGCGAACTATAGTCTGCGGACCATATTTATAGATTTTCAGACACTTTTGATAAACGTCGAAGGTGAAATCAACCGAAGATCTAATTTGATCTAAGACTTGAACTGTTATGAAGTTCTCACAGTGCTAGAAGTGCTATTACCTGCCTCTAGAGCAGAAAAACCAATGAATAAAAATCAATAGACGAGCTCTGGAGCATTTTGGACCAGTCGGTCACCGCCATCCTGCCGTGGCCCTCTTCGTGGCTCTGCCTGCCGCCGCGTCAAGCAGTCCCCGCGGCGGCGCCGGCGGCGGGCGCTGCCTACGCGACGGGGCGGGGCGGGGGCGGGCGGGGGCGCAGCGATTCCAATAGGGGCGCATTCCAGGGGCCGCCGCCGCTGCCACCACCGCGCGGAGGGCAGAGATCCGCTCGCAGATTGACGTCCGCGCCGCGCCGCGCCGCCTCTCCGTGCTTATAAAGCGCAGGAATTTAAATCGATTTGAATCGAGATGTTCCCAGAAAATGAGGCCAATTTCGGGAGACGCTTATCTGCGCGCGCGCCGGGCGGGGGCCGAAGGGGCGGGGCCGAGGCGACTGCCCGCCTGCCGCCGCCGCCGCGGACAGCGCGGCCCCTCGCGACGAGTCGAGAACGCGAGGGTGGGCGCTCCGCTGGGACGCGTTCTATTATTATCCTTGGGACGCTTTACGAAACGAAGCCTAGACACCCGACTTAAACGTACTGGCGGGTGCTATACATTACACTACTCGATCTGGCAGACTCATGAGTAGAAAACGTGACAAGGAATAATCGAATCATGCTAAAGCAGTGCGTAACAAGACGTTTTCGAGGAGGGGGCTGTACGTGTTAAGTCGAATTGACATTTTCATGTGTGTTTATGCTTGAGTTACATTTGAGAATATTTTGTTACGACTTACTTAGTAGGATATTAAATAATTTGCATTTCCGTTGAAAATATTTCGATAATATTTAGGGAAAACTATAATTGTATGTTTGTGTCATCAGCTTCATGAGAAGGGCGAATGCAGCTAGAGCGCGGGTTAGAGCGCAATTGTGCTAAAGCAATTTAATAACTTTGTATACTATGGTGTAAAGGATATCATTCAGTTAGACAAAGCAAAATAACTAAAATAATTTAAATAAAAGGAATATTATATGAACGAACGACACCTTACTGCGCTTGATAACTTTGACACAAACGACTAATGACACCGCAGGATGCAGGTTAACGACACCCTAACATTCATTGTGGAGAAAGACGGCAACCTGCAGCTCTATCCGGCATTGCCCAGTGCCTGTTCGTTCCGAGAGCACCCTTTTAGAGGGAGTTTGGTTTGGAGTTTGGTTGGCAGAGGAGGTGCGACTCTGCTCTCGCCGTAATTAGCCAAATCGGCGCTTACTCCGACAGCGGCAGGCGAAAGCAGGGCGCCGCTCGGGAAACCTCATATGGCTCGCCGAGCCAGCGATTTGCCCTTCCACCACCTCCAGCCTCCGCGCTGTTCTGCTCCCCCTTCCCGTCCAGCCGCCACCCTCCCTTTGCGGGTTCACCTCCGCCCACCTCCGCCTCCCTCCTCCCGAGCCATTCCGATCGCTCCACCGCCACCCCACATCCCACCCGCGCTCCGCTCCCCTCCCCCGACCTCCGCACCAGCCACGCCTGGACTGTAGATTTCCTGATGCGTCAGTTCGCACCGCGAAACCCTCACTTCTAGTAGATGCTGCCACGTTGCAGCCACCGCCCCCTAACGCCCCGCCCAACCCGCACCCCCACGCCGTGCCCCGCCCCGCACCGCCCAGCCCATCCCCGCCCCGCCCAGCCCAGCCCAGCCCAGCCCTGCCCCGCCCAGCCCATCCTCGCATCTCTTCTCTTTTCCCGCACATCCCCACTCCGCCACGATAGCCTCTCCCCGCACTTCCCCGCCCGCTTCGCACTTCCCCGTCCCGCCCCGCCCCGCCCGGCCCCCCCGCCTGTCCCGCATCTGTCCTCCCGCCTCGCACCTCGCACCGCTCCTCCTCACCCCGCCCCGCCCCGCACCTCCCCGCTCGCCCCCCTCCCCGTCTTCTGGTCCCGCCCGTCCCGAACCCGCTGCCCGCCCAGCACCTCACCGGACAGCCCAGCCTGCTCGCCCCGCCCTCCCCCTCCCCTTGTCGCTTGCCCCCGCCCCACCGCGTCGTGCTCCCCTTGCAACGCCACCAAGGGTTCTGCGCGGCCTCCTCGCCCGCGCCGCGCCGCGGCCCCCGGGGATTAGAGCGCGGGCGAAGGCGGCTCGAGCCCTGTTTAATTTAAGTGGGATTTGCTCGGACGGCCGTCATCGGAGCGCCACTCGGCCGCCGCCGCCGCCGCCGCTGCGGTCACCTGCGCTCCCCGGCGGTGAGACAGCAAGAGCCGCCCCCTACCAACATACACACACACAAGGGGGCGGAGGGGCTGCGCTGCGAACGACGCACAGGCGGGGCCCAGCGACACTTCTGGAAGTGTTCGCACATGTTCCCCTGCCTGCTTACGTCACCCAAACGATTGGTTTAGCCTGATATTACAATAACAGATGTTATTGTATGTTAAACATACATCACCATTTACAAAATTGTGTGTATATATATATATATATATATATATATATATATATATATATATATATATATATACTTTTAATAACGATGTGCATTAATCCTACAATGTGCACATAAAGTCAAAATTGATCACGTGCACACTTATTTATTTCATAAACAAAGACAATAAAAATTCTCATTTAATTTAATTCGTATAATTATTGTTAACAATCGTTACAAGTTAATGAAAACAGCTAAGATTTTGGATATTTAAATCATACGAAACGTAGAAATGAATTATCTTTTATTCCTCTGCACTTGGAAAAGCGATGTAGGGAAGCATTTTGATCCCAGTATTCGTAAAAGATTCGACTAAAATGGTTATCGGGTTGCCTATCTGCAGGAGCTCTTTGAAGTCTGCATTCTGTAACATGGATTCGTACCGTCTTATCCTTCTTGTACGGTCGAACGTATTATTCGTACGATCTCGTCTATTGTGGATAGTTATTGATTTTTAATTTCGTATGTGTATTTGTAATTGCCAATAAGTATATTAATTTAAACAAATTAGTAACTGCAGATAGGCAAATGGTATTGGCAAATTAACCTGTATTTCTATTATTAAAATAAGAAAGGCTAACATTTCATTAATTTTTAGTTCCTTGAATTAAACTAGAAAACATTCTTCAGTAAGTACAACTTACTGAAGAATGATTACGGAGATTTCTCAGGCAAAAATATAATGTGGAATGGCAGAGTATACATTTCCATTTCCAACGTTTTTATTACTTCATCTAGGCATTATAATAAAGAAATTTATGTATCAAAAATATGCTTCAAGTCTAAAGGTGTTGTGTATAATTGAATTAATTATTATGTAAATTGTTTATCTTGAAACATTTGTTTTCGAGAAAAAATAGCGCTTTCCGAAAACGCTAACTTTCTCAAAAAGCTCCAATTCTTTTCACAAAAATTCTTTTAAAAGAGACTTTGGTCTTTAATTATGATACTCCTTTCATTTTGATTCAACAATTTATTATGAGAAAAATTAAGAAACTATGGAAAAATATACATGTTATTTTTATCAAAATATCGAAAATACGGTGAAGGAAAGTAAACAACTGTGTACTCTAAATATTGAACTCTAAAACACTCTCTGTACAGTTTATAAACAAGGAAAATATTTATAGGTGTTAGAGCTGAGGTATTTAAAGCTGAAGAAACGAGTTTTTGGAAAGACAGTACATTGTATTGAACTTAGTTTAGACCTTCAGTGTTGATAACCAGAAATGCAGCAAAAAGGAAGAGGGTCCCTGATGATGTTGGACAATGAACCTTGTGTGTTGTATTTCAAGTAATTTCATGATAGTACCATTAAAGATGGATGAAAAACATTGTACAGTATCAGTTTTAATACAATAATTTAAATGTTACGACGATATATCGATGATACATGATGTATGGATGTAAATATTGCGAGAGTCATGTATTGTAAAACGTCTGCAAATGTTTAGCACATCCTGTACGTTTTTTTGTGAGCATTCATTAATCTTTATCAACATATTTAAAAAGTGTTATGTCTAACAACAAATGGAAAGGTTGAAGTTACGGAGAAACGCAAAATGTCTAAGAGCAAGTTCTCAGTTAAGATTTCAGAACAACTGAAGTGGAGTAAAAACTGGCAACGGAAGTCTACTTCTAAAATGCTTCGCTTGAAAAACATATTTGTCGAATTGTACGTCTTTTAGGTAACCCTCCCATTAAAATCCTCAATAAATTATCATTATACGTAGGCGTATACGTATTGCTCTGAAATAAAATGAAAATTCAGTGAATGAATATTCTTCATCTTCTTTTTGGTGCATTTCCCTTCTGTTCTTGACTTCATTAAAAATTAATACGCATTTGTTCCTCAGAATGAATAACTAAATGCCAGTTTGATCGTCATGATTTGCGGTTTTGGTAAATGCCATCTCAACTTCAGTCGAAAACGTGCTTATTAAACGTTGATTTTTCTCGATACAAAGCACAGCTAAATCTCGTTGTCAGTACAACACAGGCACGTGTCACGAAGCACATCTCTCAACGGGAATTTCCCTTAAGCGGACGTCCATTAATTACATAACGTTAAAGAGAGGGGAGGGGGTTGAGGTAGCGTTACGCTGCGTTACTTGGGGGTATGGGGGCGTTTGTTTCTTGTTTTGTGACATTGATTTATTTTTAATATTTCGAATCTGGTGAAAAAATTATTTTTTTCTGTCTTATACCACATTAAAATATTAATTACCTTTTAAAAACAT
This sequence comes from Acheta domesticus, assembly GCA_031308135.1. Classification (NCBI taxonomy): domain Eukaryota; kingdom Metazoa; phylum Arthropoda; class Insecta; order Orthoptera; family Gryllidae; genus Acheta; species Acheta domesticus. The sequence goes on along the minus strand of JAHLJT010002406.1, from coordinate 8,588,726 downwards.
AATTTAAAGTTACTGTATAATTAGTTACAATACATGGAATAATTCCATGGATAATACATAAAAAATAATTCCACATGGAATTTTTTTTATAGAACCTGTAAGATCCCGAAGAAAATATTGAAAACTGATCTATAGTATATTTTAGAATCCAATTAAACTGGCAAGTCGATTGTGGCTCCTGCGTCATCCAAGACGTGTGCTCGCGTTTCTGTGATACATTTTATTTTTATTTCTTGTAAATGGAGGGGAGGGATATCTAAAGCGTCGCGTAATTATTTTGGGGGAGTTCAAGCGCACGTTACGGGTGCGTTACATTGGGGGAGGGTGTATTCACAATACGTCAAATTTGCGTTACGTAATTTATGGACGGCCCCTAATAAGAGTTCGGTCTTCCTGCCCGTTCAGCGTTCGTCCCTGAACACGCTGTCGTAGCCCGCGCCCGCGCCCGCGGCGGCGATTCAGCGTTGCCCGCCCGCCCGCCCGCCCGCCCGCCCGCCCGCCCGCCCGCCCGCCCGCCCGCCCGCCCGCGCTGATGTATTATCCATTTGTTTAAATAGCTCGACAACGAACAGCGGGAAACAGATTGACAAGTCCTAACGATTTCTCTTTGAATCGGTGTATAAATATCTCGTCGTGACAGTGGACAAGGCGGGGCGGGCACTCGTTCATGTAGGTCGCGTGGGCGGCGGGTGCAAAGAGACGAGGCACCCCGCCCGCGCCCCCGCCCGCGCCGCCCGACCGGTTCCGCCCGCCCGCCCGCTCAAGTGCGCTCGCTCTCCATCAGCCTTGTGGCGGCGCATGCGCCCGCCGCCGAAGCTGCTTATTCAGCCTTCGGCCCCTTTGCTCCCGCGCGGAAGCGGCTTGTCCGGCGGGACGCAGGGAAATAGTGGGCCCCGCACCACTTCAACCCCGCCGCCGATGCCAGCGGATAGATCGAGATCGAAGCTCCCGCCTCATCTCCAATTGAGAACCGAAGGCACGCGTTGGAAAAAGGCACGTTGGAAGGCAAACGTTGAAACAAGGTACGTTGGAAGGTACACGTTGGAAGGCACACGTTGGAAAATCGAAAGCACACGTCTGGCCCGGAATCATTATTTGTGGGAAAATGGACGCCTATTGATCGCTTTTTCTGTGAAGAACGCGCAGAATGAAACAATTTCACTGATCCTTGTTAAATTCATTTGAATTTATTATGTTTATCGGATTAGTGTAATGAATTGAAAAACAAACAGGGTTAACCATAGATATTGGACATCATGTTTTCGGTTTTAAATTACACATTCTCTCGTGCTAAAGGAATTCAACATCCGTTTTTCTTTTCTTGTTTTGTAATGTAGTTTGTGCTTTTAATAAGGAAAAAATATGGCCATCATTTGTGAAATTTATGAAAAAAAATTGATATTGGCAACACTTTCGCAAAATTGTCAAAGAATGTGTAAATTGAAAGAATAAAACAAATATTCAAAAATAGAATTGACAAGTAAGTTTATTTGCATCATCTTCTGGATGTCAAACATTTGTGACTGTACAAAAGCAGACATTGATAAGAAATTCATTTCGCAGGAATTCCTGGGCAGTCATTATTCAGAAGGATGCATTTACGGGTTTTTCTACCTTGTAACTTAGTACCAAACCAACATTTATATTAGTATTTGTATAAAAACTACAAAAAGGGGAAGTGTAACGTCAAACTCTGCCAAAACTTTTTTTGTAGAATCTTCCGTTACAATTACTGTAACTACTTATTTTTTAAGTAGTAACACTTCAATTCTGAGTTTATTTTGGCTTTATTTTAAATTTATTGTACAATGTACTTTAATATTTTGCACCTTTTCACTTTGTACATCGATCTCTTACGTGCTTCGTTATAGGAACACGTTTTTTCGTTCAATTCTTTCTCTATATGACATCAACCTCCGTTGCTAACCTCATTCTCTAACAACCTGGGTACATCATATGTTTCTTATTTATCAACTAATAATGTAAAAAATGTAAGTAAACATTGGAATTGTTCGAAACGTTACAGAAGATCTAGTTCATATTTAAAAACTCTCCCCTAGATCTTAATCGTGAGGAATAGAGAGTGTGTAATTGGGGGAATTATTGACTGACTAAGCCATGGCGTGGAACTCGCATCTTAGAGCTGTTTTTCCGTCGACGGCGGACTCACGCTGCCCACTGGCCGAAATGTGACAAATGAAAACTGCTAATTACAGTGAAATTTGACACCTATAACCACGTCTAACGTGTATCGAATAATATAAACGTTCAAATTCGAAGTGAAATGAAATGAAAATGAAACTTGAAGGAATGATAATTTGAAATAATTAAATGGACTATTCCACTCGTAAAATTAAAAACTAATGTGTTTAATTACACACATAAAATGCTGCAATGAAGGCGATGAATATAAAAAAATCGCTTTTTATCAGATTTTTCTTACCGCACCTCCCTACTGGCCAATAAACTTGCGACTTATCTTAGGAGGCGGTGTGTATCGATCGCTGTGTTGAACTGTAATAAACCGCGTATGTACTATAACATAACTTCTTTGATTGTAACACGCTTTCAGATCAACATTTGGCGCATTTTAGAACTCTGTTGGACGAAATTTCATTTGTGGAATACTCGTATTAAAAACCATTCGCGCTTTGGAAGTTCCCAGATAAATTCCGTTCTTGCTTAACGAGTCGGGGATTTATCGACCATTTCCAAAACGCTCGTGGTATGACCACTGAAAAAGTAAGATTAATTACGTTACATTCTTTTTATTTATTACTAGCTGGTACCCGCTGCCGCAGAAGAAATAATTGTAGAAATGTCGTTGGAAATTTGACAAAGGTATCTTGTTCTATTTCTTATTTAAGAGTTATCTTTTCTCTCTCTCTCTCTCTTTCCCTCTCTCCCCTCTCCATCCAAAGAAAAATTAAGCTAGAAATAAAAAAGCACCCAATTTACACAATTCGACTCCTTTTTTATTTCTCGCAAAATTTTCTATCTGAGGAAATATATTCATTTCTTTTGTAAATAATAAACAATTTACAAGTTTCTGGAGTGTTTCTGTGCTTCTAGTATAATGCAAATTTTTGGCTAGAAATCAAACAATCAGGCTTTTCAAACCAACTTTTGAGTGCTTTTTGCGGATCAACCAATCGGAATATCCTCGTAGTGTATTAGACACAATATGCTTCGAATTGTCTTAAGAGCTTATTTTCTAAGTTTCGACGTTTCTTTCTCGAACACCCTGAGTGTGTGTGTGTGTGTATATATATATATATATATATATATATATATATATATATACATATATATATACATATATATATACATATATATATATGTGTATATATGTGTGTGTACATATATATATATATATAATGAAGATTAGATATACTGCATCTCGCCGGTTGAAATGCGCGCGCGGTAATCTCAGGCATTATTCCGCGCCGAGGCCTCCGAGTGCCGCGGGGGCGATTCGCTTGCGGCGCGCGTCGCGTCCCGGGGCGGCGGCCGCGCCCACCGCCCACCTGCTCCGTTTAGTGCCCCGCCCCCCCCTCGCCCCCGCCCCCGCGATGGCTATCGCCAGGTAGGCCCCGGCGCCCGGCGTCGCGACGCGAGGCGTCGCCGCCCTCGACGCGCGGCCGTTCGCTTTTACGAGGGCGCCGCCGCCGCCGCCGTCGCCTCGCACGCGGCGCCCGAGTGGGCCAGAGGCGCTGGCGGTGAGAGGAAAATGGCGGTGAAGAGAAGAAACGGCGAACGCAGTAGCCGCGACGGGGAAGATGTTAGCGCCTCCGTTCTCAACGCTTGGAAGTGACAATCCTGAGTGAAGCGAGTAGTTGGTTCCGGATGCATCAACTTCTTAGGTCATTATTCCCTTAAGTGCAGTGCGTGTTGTGCCCTGGGAGAGGTGGTGTCACTATCCTGCTGGAAAAGGACGCTGGGACTTCGACACATCGGTGTGGGTAATTCCACCCCCAGATATCACCCCCTGTAGGCGGGACAAAGTCTCAGCTGCTAAACGCATCCTCCCACATGTGTGGAAGTGTAGTGCGTGTAAGAGTGTGTGTATAATGGTAGGGGAGAACAAGAATGACGAAAGAAATATCGCGCGTGGTTCGGGCCCGTTTGTTAGGGAACTGCTCCGGCATTCGCCTAATGTTGATGGGAGAAACCACGGAAAACTACCGATCGGAGCTGCCGGGCGCTAGAGTTCTCCTCCAGACAGCAGCTGAATTCGACCTATCTATTTACTCAGGGTGGAAGTCTGCCGCAACTGGAACTTGATCCCTATGCCTTTCAGGTGAACTCTGCTGCAAAGGTAGCGATGCTCCCTTTCAGACACGAGTACCTGCAGTGGCTAGGATGCAAACCCGAAGATTCTAAAGGATGCGGGATGCCTATGAATCCCACCATGAGACTTGATCATTATGTATACCTCTGTGGGTGTGATATTGTGTGATATAAACTCACGATCCGCCAAACTAACGGAAACCGTGCAATCTACTCGTCGAATACCAACGACTGTGTGCATGAATTGAGACACTCAGAATTATAACGGCAGATCCCAACCAATGTTTGTTTGATACAATATGACTTTTTCTGTTTTCGTGTGCCTTTTCTTGCACTCTAGACAAAGTTTTGAAGGTGGAAATTCACAATTGTGCCATATTCATTTGATATTTCGGCATATGAAAGGTGTATGGCAGGAGTTTACAATCATACTTCAAACTGAAAATGCGAGTTCGCTTGGAATCTGCAGTTTTTATCCTGAGCGCCTCATTTACATTGTTACTTTCTCACCTTACGACGAAAAAGTTCTTGATACCGAAAAATCGATTGACGGCAAATCGTCCCTCTGTCCGTCTATGGTCAACGCTAGCGCCTAAACCGTTCAGCCGAATTTCTTTAAAATTGATATTCCCCAATCGTTTTGTCTAATGTCGCTGCTCCTGGAATTTGAAACCGATATTTTATTTTTTTTTCATTTTTACTCACATGGGATCAACAATGAACTGTTCTTTGTTAAGTTACGAGTTTTACGTGGCGAGACTCGGGCAATCAGGCCCGCTCTTCCGTCTGACCGCGCAAATTTCTCTACGCTCCTTTCACCGTCTAGCGGAGAAAGAAGGTATTATCTCGGGCGACGAAACAGGCGATTTGAATTTAGCTCAGGAACTTCATTTAGACTTGATAATCTTTTACATGCAAGTAAATCTACTAACATGGGGCAGCCGGTTTTCTTCCCCTCCGAAGTAAGGTGTACGAAGGATTTTTTCGCACTTAAAAAAATCCACGGCTTCGGTCGGGTTTGAACTCGCAATCGTGGGTACAACAATCCGATACGCTGACCGTTATACTTTGGGGCGGGCTTGGGGGAACGTCTCGAATTGTGATGCACTGAGCGCCTTTGTGGTTTCGGCCCACAGCGCGTCCCTCGACGCCGCCGCCGCCGCTGCCGGGATAATCCTGCGTGCGACGCGTCGCGGCGCGGGATGGGGCGGGGCGGGGCGGGGCGGGGCGGGGCGGGAGGGGGCGGGGTGAGGGCGGGGCGGGGCGAGGGCGCCGCGAGGGGCTTAAACGCGGGGGCGGCCCGGAAATTGGCAGCGACACTTCGCCCAACAACTTCCGCGCGTTATGTCGCGACGCTATTCCTGAATATCGGATTTTCAATCCGGAGAGTGAGCTGCGCATGTTCTTTCCGCTGATCAGATTTGCATTAATTTCATCGCCGAGCTTCCTGCTACTTTTTGCTCGACCTTAGTGTTCTGAGGCGTTATCCAATGATATTATAATCACATCAAGCGGAAATGAAATTTCGAATTTTTTATTTTGTACGCCACGAAATAAGGCCACAATAATTTCTTTTTTTCAATTAATGTTAGATACGACTGCGTATAAACAAATACCAGACTCATTGGAAGTAATTAAAAGAAAGAAAATACATGCATATGCACACACACACACTCATATATACACTAGGCAGGAAAATTACTGTACGTTTTTAAAGACGTGGCCCGGATGATATCATATCGTGGAATACAAATTCGTATAAATGGATCAATCAAAATAACTGTGATTTTTTAAAATTATTCCTTTTCATTTGTACCTGTTCAATATTCACTTCGTCAGAACATATGTGATACTGTACGTTCCTATTGAATGTAATTTATCAAATGTAAATACATATTAATTATAGGCTTCTAGTTATTTCAAAATTGATGATTTATGATGAGTTTTACTTTCTAGTTAAATATTTTGTCAATTTTTGACGATCATGTGAAATGTTCTTGGTGAAGTCAAGTGTATAGAAGAGAACAGGTTCCGTCAACCGTCGTGTAGAAATTCCTTTAATGTAGTGAGGCCGTGCCCTGCGCAGTAGCTTCCGCGGGGGCAATTGAGAGCGCAGTTTGTGAGAGGGCGGGGGGCGGGCGCGCCGCGCAGGTGAGGGCGGAGGGCGGGGGCGGCGTGCCGCGGCCCGTAGATCTCGGTTAGCGCCGCCGCCATCCGTCTGCGGCGCGCGCGCCTTAATATTGCAGGGGCAGCCAACGCTACGGCCGGAGACGGGGAGGGGAGGGGGAGGGGCAGGGTTCCGGGCGGGAACCTTGGCACATCTGCGCGGATCCAGATATACGGGAATATAACATTAAAATATTCCTTTGCCCATATACGAGAAGCAACATTGCCAATCTCTCGCGATTTGTGAAAAAATAAAAAAGCAATATGCCAAAAGGAATAGGCCGGGTCGCGAGGGGTGAATAGGGATAAAACCCACCGCCGCCGCGGTCGTCGTTGCGGCCACGTGGCGAAGGGAAGGAGCGGCGGGGCGGGGCGTCCAAAGGGCGGAGAGGGGCGTCGGCGCTCCCTCCGCGCCCTTGGCTCCTCCGGGTGATGCGTGGCGCGGCGCGGCGGGGGGGGGCATGGCGGGGCGGGGCGGGGGCTCCCGCGATTGTGCTCCGCCGCCGAGCGGCACAGGAGACGCACAGCTCCCCTGGGCGCGGGGTTTCTGGGTTACAGCCTTTTCCCGCCCCCGCCCCCGCCCCCGGACGCCGCCAAATCGTGATGAATGGTCCGCGATCCCGTACCATAAGGACATGCAATATTGAACACACGCAGCGGAAAACAAGAGGCGGCCGCCGCCCTTTATTGCGGCTCCCGCCCGCTCCGCCCCGCTCTCGGCTCCCCGCTCCCCCTTGTCATCTGGAGAAAGCCGGCGTCGCCGCAGCCCTTCTACAGAATCAACGCTGCAAGGCGAGGAGACGCCGCAAGGCGTGGAAGAATGCACTGACCGGACTGCACCCTTTTCTATTGTTCTGTTCTCGGAAAGACCTCTGCGCACATGACGGGGGATCATATCAAGAGAAAACAACGACACGCATTCAATACAGTGTCCATTACCGAGTGCGTCTTACCCCAAGTCTAGTAGCTATATAACACACGTTTGTAAAAAAAGTGAATGGATTGATTATTTTTTTAAAAAGAATTTCTTCTGTTCGAAAATGTATGCTGTTATAAAAAGACATTATTGCAAAAATGCGTGTGGTGTGCATTTGCAAATGCTTAATTCAGACAGACGAAACCGCAAAATCACTTTTTCCGAAAGAAACATTCAAATATATTCAATAAATTTAATATTACATATTCTTGTGTACATACGTGTCCTCTTTTCCGTAGTGTAAACGGCTAATATGGCTAGTTCTAGTTAATTACATGCAGAATTATTGAATGATCAATTAGTGTGAAATTACTAAAGAGCTTTTTACTACCACCTGCCTATTGCAGAAATAAAGGCTTCCTGGAGTAGTAGGAACTGAGTAAAAAAACGAAGTTACGAATAATGTTCATATTATCTTTAACAATGGAGTCATGTCGTGTTGTACGATTAATTTCAACGTTGTATATTGATAATTATTTCAATTATTAATTCGAACGCACAAATAAAAATAATTCGTAACAGAAATTATCATAACGTCACTTTTCATTTTCTATAGTATGTGTTTACTGTAATGGAAACAAGTAGGGAATACGTATTGCGAGAGAAACCTAAACTTGAAAAAGCTCAATAATGGTTTAAGACACATTTTAGGAAAACGGAGAAAATCAAGTTCAAGTTACATAGTTGTGGCCGGAAGAGTTGCGAAGAGAAAAAAAATTGCCACTTCTTTCTAAATTTTATGGAAGAAAACTGGTCAAAACCCAAATCCGGTCAGTGCGCATATTTGACCTTCTTAGATAACAAATGGTGTCAACAACTCATTTTCCATTTTGGGGAGTTAGTCCAGTATTGCATTTTTGCCATATAAAAACGATGGAAGATTGGAGATTATAAAAATTAGTATTTTATTGCGAATCGTTTGTGAAACGAAAAGGAAGAAGACCACCTGTATCATGGAATCAAGAAATTATAAATATATTGAATGAGAAAGGAATGAACGAATACTATAGTTAAATAGAGGAGATTGGAAAAAAAATAATAAACTGTCAAAAATTGTATTTTAAAGTGTATAATAATAATAATAATAATAATTATTATTATTATTATTATTATTATTCCACTACATCACGACTAAGGATGTTATGAGTCAGCTGAATCTACTCCAGGTTGCAACCAGCTACCTAAGGAGCAGATCTAGGGACTGTCGTTGCCTCTACAATCCTTTGCGCAAAATGTGGGCTGTTCCATGCAATGTGATTTCTTGCACTTCCCAGTCTTTTGAATTACCTGGGAGTTTAGCCAAGTTCTTACAAAAATTTGCGGAACAAATCCCAAAGCTCTGATGACTATCGGGAGGAGCTGTCCTTTTAGGCCCCACATTCGGCTGATCTCGATTTCCAAACTCTTGTATTCACTCTCCCCTTGTATTCACTCTGCCTCCTTGGTTACGACATTTTGATCACAAGACACAGCATATTAATAATAATAATAATACTATTATTGTTATTATTATTATTATTATTATTCCATTACATCACGACTAAAGATCTTATGAGTCGGCTGAATATAAAATCTACTCCAGGTTGCAACCAGCTACCTAAGGAGCAGATTCGGTGACTATCAGTGCCTCTACAATACTTTACGCAAAATGTGGGCTGTTCCAAATAAAGCAATTTCTTGCACTTCCCAGTCTTTTGAATTACCTGGGAGTTTAGACAAGTTCTTACTCAAATTTTGCGGAACAAATCCCAGAGCTCCGATAACTATCGGGACGACCTGTGCTTTTACGCCCCACATTCGGCTGATCTCGATTTCCAAACTCTTGTATTTAAGACGTTTCTCTGCCTCCTTGGTAACGACGTTTTGATCGCAAGGTACAGCAACATCGATAAGTAAACACGATTTTTTGGCCAAATCCCGGATAACTATATCCGGTTTGTTTGCCGCTATCGTGCGATCAGTTTGAATTTGTTGGTCGTACAATATCGTACACAATCCAACAGACGTCACCGGTTTCGGTGAGTGTTCGTACCACTTGGGGCATGTGTTTGGAACTTCGAGGGCGGTACAGATCTGCCAGTGGAGGTAGCTACACACCCTGTCATGTCTTTTAAGGTATTCGGTCTTTGCTAGGATTGGACAAGCTGAGACAATATGATCAATGGTTTCTACTTGCTCCAGGCAAATGCGGCATTTGTCATCTTGGGAAATTTTGAGAACCGCTTTATCATAATGTCGTGTTCTCAAGGCCTGATCTTGGGCAGCTATTACAAGTGCTTCCGATTCTGGCTTCATCCTTCCCCTTTTAAGCCACATAAATGATTGATCTTTATTGATCTGCACCTTGTCCATTCTTTTTAGGTATTGACCGTGGAGTGGTTTGTCTCTCCACGATTTCTTTAACATTTTTTGTGTCTCACACTTCATGTTTAGCAGCATCAGAAGTTCAGTGTCTGTGTTATTCGACGTGTCTTGCCTAGTTTTCTTCACAATGTTTCTTGCTACACTAACAATGCCTCTGTTTCCCATTCTTCGGTCAGATTTCATGACCTGCCTCATTAGAGGGTCGTCTTGATGGCTGACTACATACTTACCCAACCCGACTATTGCGTTGTGCCAGGAGGCCTCAATTTGTCTGAGGCCTCTTCCTCCTTCCTTACGTGCCACATAAAGTCTATGTATATCAGCTCGAGGGTGGGAAACATGATGCATTGTCAGCAGTTTTCTGGTTTTTCGATCCATGGTGCGAATTTCTTGCTCAGTCCAGTCCACTAGTCCAAAACTGTATTCGGCTACAGGTACCGCCAAACTACCTATTGCAGATATTTTATTCCTGGAATTCAGAGCGGACTGCAGGACCAGTCTCACTCTTCTATAATACTCCCTACGAATTCTCTCTTTCATTCTGTCATTCGAGATGGTTTCACATTCTTCAATGCCCAGATATTTGTAAGTTTTACCTGGCTCAAGATCTTGAATCACAGTGTGCGTATCAATTTCAATGTTCTCAGACGTTGTGAGTTTCCCTCTTTTTAAATTGATTTTTGCACACTTGTCAAGACCAAACTTCATGCAGATGTCATTGCTAAAGTCATTCACGACAGACAGCATTTGGGAGAGAATCTCTTCATTCTTGGCAAACACTTTCAGATCATCCATGTAAAACAAATGTGATACTGGCCTTTCATCACCATGGAGCTTAAAACCAAAGTCAGCTTGCGACAATTGTCTCGATAGTGGGATCAAACTAATGCAAAACAGCAGAGGGGATAGTGAATCTCCTTGAAAAATACCCCTGTTAATCTGAATACTTCTTGTTTCTACTGCTTCCTTTCCGCTGTGGATTAGTAACCTGGTACTCCACGACTTCATACTAGCCTTGCAAAACTCAACAAGTCTAGGATGAAATCGATAGATCTCCAGGGTCTTCAAAATCCAATCGTGTGGTACACTATCAAAGGCCTTTTGGTAGTCAATCCAAGCCATGCTCAAATTACGTTTGCGTTTCTTTACATCATTCAAGATGACTTTATTCAGTAGCAAGATTTCCTTACACCCATAAGAGCCTTTACGACATCCTTTTTGTTCAGCTGGCATTAGATGATTCTTATCTAGATGTCTATACATTTTGTCAGCTATAGCTGAAGTTATAACTTTGTACAGTACTGGCAGACAAGTAATTGGCCTGTAGTTCTTCGCCAAAGAGCTGTCTCCCGCTTTGGGTAGCAAATACGTGATGCCGCGTGTGAGCCATTCCGGGATTTCCTTTGGGTTTTCAAAAATTTTATTAACAGCCTTTGCTAGATGAGAATGTATTGCTGTTAATTTCTTAATCCAATAAATCTGGATCTTATCAATCCCGGGGGACTTCCAGTTTCCCATGTTCTTAATTGCTTGGAAGAGGTCCTCTTCCGAGAATTGGTGAACATCTTCCACTGTTTCTACAAGTTCATCGGCAGCATCAACTTCAGATTGAAGCCAAGATGCGTCTTTGTTGTAGGATCTGCTCTCTTCCCAGATTCCTGCCCAAAATGCTTCGACGTCATCTTTTGAAGGAGTAACAGCTTTGCCATTCGGTTTTTGAGTCAGATTGCGATAGAATCTCTTCGCGTCTGTTTCAAACAACCGGTTCTGTACACGGAAATCTATTCTACGTTTGTACCTTCTTATTCGTTGAGCCCATGCTTGAATTTTCTCTTTTAGCTTCTCAACTACCATTAGCCTGCTGGTGTCATTTTCAATTTGGTATTTTTGTTCAACATTGAATATTTTTCGTTGAACTTTAGAGGTGTGCGTTGATTTAGAAGATGCCTCAGCTAAGAATGATATTTCACGCCGGGTGTCGGCTATCCGTTTCATAATTCTGTTCATCCATGGGGGTACAGAGCTGTTTACTCTGTTTTGCTGTCGGCCGTCGGTGTTCTTGGCTGGCCCCAAAATTATCTGAGATACTAGATATCCAGTTGCATATATGATGTGATTGATTTCAGTAATATCTAGATCTCTGCCTGGGGTCTCCACCACCTCATTTAAGACAGAATTAACTGTTTCTATCACTCTTTTAGCTTTGGCATTTTCGTATATTCTCCTCAACGGTTCGCGAGATTCAAACTGAAGTTGACTAACTCTTTCTATTTCGCGCCGAAGGAGATTTCGCATCATGTCCTTATCGTGTAATTCATTGCCAGATGAGTTTTCACCACTGACGTGTGTTTCACTGGAAAGCGATGAACCTTCCACGGGATCATCATTTTCAAGTTCTACATGTTCGTCATGTGGATTGTTCGAGCGAAGTACATATTCCGCATTTCTCTCAATGTCAGCAAGTTGATCTGCTGTGAATTTTCCACTGCTGAGTATGTATCGTCGTTGACTGGCAAGCTTCTTTGAGTCTAGGGTAGGTCCTCATATCTGGGTTCCGCTCTCTCCATACCTTGATAACTTCTATTTCAGAGCCCCCATTTTTCGCTTTTGCGTAGTAAAAGCACCACATCACCTCCTTTAATTCATCCCGGGTCCATCTCTGACGATGGCTTCGAGCTACTGCCGGCTCTGGGTCCCTGGGACTAGCATCCGTGGGATGGCCAGACGTCGACAATGGTGACATTAGCTCGGTTTCTGAGCAGGTATGGGACATTGGTAGAACAAGGCACGTTAAGATTCATTACATTGCTTGTTCTATCCATTTTGCTCATTGGTTTGAATTGAAGATTCGCAGGACGCAAGTTCGAGTTCACAGATCACACTTAACCCTCGGGTTGTTTCCTGCCATCCGTTACTGCGACCCACAGTGGCCTCGGGGCATCCCCCCGCAGGGCCCAGCAAGGGGTCCCTCCGATCGCCAGTCGGCATTACTAAACCCTACGGGATTTTCACTGACTGCTGAAGGCAGCCTTCCTTCGCTGGCTAATGCAAGGTTCGGGCCTCCACTCTAATCAGTGGCCTGGTGTGCCAAACCAGTTTCTCTCCTGTACCCTCTATGGGCCGACAACAGGAAGTCCAAAGGTTCATGACCCTTCCCTCTCTACTTACTTCCCACTCTCCTCAAGATGGAGTACTTCTTCGTCTGACCCCTCACCTTCAACCTATTCAGCAAGGGAGGCCCTACCGGTAGCTAGGCTACCACTGACATAGCTTTAAGGCTCATGGGGGTACTCAAGCTCCACCACCAACTCCAAGGTCGTGTACTCCCTAGGTGGAGTTATTATTATTATTATTATTATTATTATTATTGTGTAATAGTTAGGAAACCGGAAATATGTAGTAACATGTCAAAACCGGAAATATATATAGAACAGTTCTGCGCTCAGCTTCTTCTTGTGCGTTGGGAACCATTCAGTATTTTTTGAAAACCTCGTCGCAGCCAGGCAGTGCGAGCGCCAGCGTCGGCGCGGGCGCGGGCGCGGGCCTGGGCGTCTGGCCGAGGGCGGCTGGCGGCAGCAGCGTCGCCTCTCTGGCTGCGCCTCCGCGATGAGATGCGCGTCACGGAATCTTTTACTGCGGCCCGCGTTACTGTCCGGATATTCCGCCCCGCCTCGCCCCGCCCCGCCCCTCCCCGCTCCACCCGCCGCGGCTCTCGGCGCTCGCTCGCGACTCCGCCGCCGCCCGCCCTCCCGCCCCCGCGGGCGCTTTCGTCAGGGATCATTCCGCCCCGAGCGTCTGCCTCCCCGCCCCGCCCCTCCACGCCCCGCCCCGCTCCTTTGTGGGCGACGGCGCGCGGGATTCAATTTCCCCTCTCCGCGCCGCCCCTGCCGCCGCCCACGCACAGGGCGGAAGGGTTATCGGCGCATCTTGCGCCGAATCAAAAAGTCGCGAGGTGCATCGCCCCAGCAGCTCCCGCCTCCCGGCGCCCCGCGCGCCCTCTTCCTGCCGCCCACCCCCCGCCCCACTCCGCGCCGCGCCGCGCCGCGCCGCACAGCGTCGATTCCGAATTCCCCCTAAGTCGCGTCGGCGACTCATTTTCATGCATAACTTTACCTGTCTCTTGTACGCCTCCCTCTCAGGCGCGCGCGCGGCTGTTTTACTTCTGCTTCTTCGCCTTCGCCTTCTGCACCTCCGCCCGCTCCCTGCCACCACCGACCGCCCGCCGTCGTCGCCGCTTCGGAGTTTCCAATCAAAATTTGAGTCCCTCTCTCCCCGCGCGCGCGCGCGTGGCGCGGCGCTCCCCACAGCGCCGTGCTGTGACTCGCGCCGCTTGCCGCTGCGAGCGCCCGATGCCCGGCCGCGCGCCGGAGCTTAGGGCGTGGTGGCATTATGTAAATTTCTTTGCGTAATGGAGGGCAGCGCCAACGGAGGCCCGAGAGGCAGCTGCGGTGCACGAAGGGGCAGAGTGTGGGAGGGTTGGGGTTGTGGGATGGCAGCGTGGACGTGCGGTGAAGTAGCGACACTGACGTGGAGTAAGGCAGGGTCGGCGTGGGCGGGGATACAGGCCCGATCGTTTCGGGGAGGGGGGGATCGAAGATATTTTTAAAAATAGTAAACGTGTTTTATTATATTGCATATTAGCTTTGTAGTGTACATATGATACTATACAATATTATTTTTAAATAATTACATAATGATCACATAAATATTTAAATCAATTTTGCCAAATGAAGGAAGGACACGAACAAAATCTCCAGGTCTTTTGTGGAGGGGGCCATGGTCCCCATCCCCCCCCCCCTGGATGCGCCACTGACGTGGGTAAGGCAGTGGACATCCACATGGAAGTGAAAACATACGAGAAGGCGTTAGAGGAGCCGTTGTTCGAGGACGGAGTCGCCAAACTTTTCTGCCCCAAGTCCCAGAAGCTACATCGGCGGACGCACCTGGGAATGGGTGGTGACATGGTCGTTGGGGGCCCCACAAGAAAATTCGCTACTTACTGTTTGCGTAATTTAATTAACCGATGTATATGTTTCTGCTAAATCCCACAAGTGACTGATGTTAGAAGCAGCCGCTTAATTTGCGTATTAGTCAAACGCAGTGGCGTGCAAAGGAGCTGTGTGTTAGGCATGTTGTCGTTGGAAAGCATTGGACGGTCGTCAAGGGCAGGTCCCGTTTTTGAGACCTTGCAGAAGGCAGAGGCTTATCACTACAGCGGCAACCAGTTTTTTTTTATTAATTTCTTTTACATTTACAGATAGTACAACGTTCAGCCGTGAGGCTCTTCAGTTGATTGGCCGAGCAACTTTGTTTCAGAAGAGTGTGAAGGGGGTAACTGCTTGTTACCTCCCTGATAGTGATTACATGTGCTGTACCTTCAACCAAGGTTATTGCGAGGGAATTATAGAGCAATGACAGGATTAAAAAGGAAATACGATGGAAGGGACAGGTAATTGCTAGAAATGTTCTTGCCTTATCTAATGTCAGAGAGATATTGAAGGAAAATATGGAATGGGGATCTGTTTCTAAGGCGGGAGAGTGGGGGCTGATCGGTTCCTATTTCGTAAGTGATTGCTCCTTGTACATGATTTAAATTATTGAAAAAATTATGTACCAGCTTTGTAATAAAGGAAGTGATTGGTTCTATTGCAAGATTGTGTGGAGGGTCTTATTGCTGACAAACCAGGGGTCATTTACTGTTATTCTTAAATTTTGTTTTGGAAGATTTGTAACTTATTTAATGTGGAGCAGCTGAAATCAAACAAATTGCAATTCCTGCAAGCCTCTTTTCATTGAGCTGGGAATCTTACCATTGCCTTGTCTATTTATTTACGAATCTGTAATATTTGTCAAAAATGACCTACTTAACGGAGGGAACATATTTTCATGCAATATTGATATTTATAATTACAACACACGCCGTAGAAATCACGTGCATCAAGTGTCAGTATCAACAGCTCAGTACAAGAAATCAACATACAATACATGTACGTTACTTTACAACGCATTGCCATGATGACAGATGACATAAAACAATTAAAGTCGGTACACAAATTTAAGTTAAAAGTAAAATCTTTTCTGCTGCAAAACTGTTTCTATACAATTAGAGACTATACTGATCGTGAAAAAGAAAAATAATGTTTAATGTAACAAAACAAAGATATATAATGAATTAGTTTACATTTGCATTGTATACATTTAAAAAAATATTTAATACGCCTGTAACAAGTAATGTACTTCAGCTTCCGGGTCAATGACCCCCATCTCGATCAGGTTTTTGTCCAGTTTCCCTGATCCATTGAGCAAATGCTGAGATGGCCCCTTGTTTTGCTTCTGGACGTAAATGTAGCTTCACTGTGCGCACGTTTTGTTGAGCACTCCTTTTGCTTGTAGTTCATTTACAGTTGAAATTGATTTTCTATAACTCGGGAAAAAACATTTTTCAAATATTTTTATTTTTCTAAAATAATTATTTTCTAAATTCATTTTTTCGTTTTTTTTAGTTTTCTTTAATTCTGGCCCTCAAGAAAATGTGCGCAGATAAATTTCTTTCCCCACACGTCATATACAGTTTTTACTGTTTTTTGACAAATAAATAAATAAATAAATAAACAGGGCATGCGTAGGTTAATATTGACCGAAGAATAGATTTGTAGATGGTTAAAGTGGAATGAATTTAGCGGCAACCAGTGGAGCAGACGGCAGCAAAAGAAGTTACAAGCGTGTCCTCCACGCGCAGCCGTGCAACAAATGTGCTTGTAATTTCTGAACGATTGGAAGTTTTTAAGAGCGGTAAGACGCAATGAGCAGCGGATTTTTACCTCGAATAAATAAACTCGCATAAGTACTTTTCACCGATTTTCACCGCGCGAAATGTATTTATGAGTGTGCATGCGGAATCCCACAAAATCGTATTCCATATGTAATCTACAGACAGAAATTTCTAAAATTGGATACTCGTCGTCGTTTGGTTTTGTAAATAATTAACGTTAAACTTTGGAATACGCGCTTGTGCTCGTGTAACATGGGCTACGACAAGTGAGCAAGCGGCCTCACTTGTGTTAGGTCCTGTGTAAGTAACGAGAACTGAATCACCTTCTCCATGGTCTATTGAAGAAATGGTATAACACCTAATCTAGTATGATGAGTTTTTAAATGTTTGTTGACGTCATTGTTTGCGGTCATCGCAAATTGTGGTTTCAATTTGATGCCTTTAAGTCTGCACACATCATATAATGTCACGATGCGAGACATCATCGCCACCCACTTTGCCACCCACCCTGGTCGCCCACTTCCCCAGAGCTGAGCCGTTTGAAAGCAACCACCCATTTGCGTTCGTCTCTAGTCTAGCACCGTCCGCCGGTGCTGATAGCGTTGCTGCCCGTGGCCAGACCACTGTCGCCGAAGCTCTCTGCTGTCCAGTCTCTGTCAACAAAGCTCACACTGCTGCGGACGTGTAAGTTACTGAATAAAAGTCTTCTAGTTAGTGGGTGGAGTGTAGCAGCAAAAATGCTTCTGTGGAGGGCGAAAGGAAAATTGACTGTTTATAAACGGCTCAAGTGAGTTCTGAAGCTTTTCTCCTCCTAGTCCTGTGGTGTCAGGGGTGTCTTAATCAGTGACGCATTGAGTACGATAATATATTTGTAACATTGGTATGAGAAATTAGATAGATAAACAAAACCAAATATTTACTTCTTTTCGCCCAAATCGAAACTGTTTTACTGATTTTATATTATTTCTTAAAATCTTATGAAACAATTGACTATTCTCGGATGATCATAGAGTGCTTAGTTTTTTTGTTAATTTGGGTATATTCCAAATTATAAATGTTTTAGTAATGTCTTTGTAACCTTTTTTCCTCCGCAGTGATCTGCGTCGGCTGGTCAGAGCACTGTATGGTTGTTCATAAATGAACAGATTTGAAAATATAAATTTTGTTCGAGTTCCGTGAACTCGTGGTAAAGATCAGTTGATGAATGGAGCGTCGTTTACCAAGGACGCAGGGTTGAGCTCGCGTCAGTATGGTCGCCTGAATGTGGGCCGATTAAATATAATGTGAAATCCTAATTTAAAACCCAATTAGTAGCAATTTCATGATTTTGGAAGTTTGGCGAAACCTTGGGGAAGGTAACAAGTTGATCGGTAGTTCTAAGTAAGGAATAATATATCCGTGGAAGCGAAGAAGGTAATATTTGCCGTTTGATCCTGGTTGTATGATTTCACGAAGATTATGCTCTGTGTTTGAGCTTAGAGTTCTTATTTAAATTACCTCACGAGAGAGGCCAACGGACAGCGACTTTTGGTGAGTGGCAATGCACCTGCAGCTGATGTAGTACAAACGATCGTGGGCACTTCATGTGTGCATACACTGTTGCGAACACATTGGGTGTTATGTCCATAAATGAAAGTCGCACGCTAACGCAACAATTTATTGGTTCCTTATTTACATAGTTGCCAGCCATTACAGGATTAGGGAGTAGCATCTCCCTGAGCGGTGCCGTCTTCCTACAGCACCAGACAGACGGGTGGTAACTACCACTAGCCGCCAATTGCCAGTCCTTGGCAATCTCCAATTCCCAGCTTCTCCACAGGTCCTGGACGTTTCCCGCCGACTGCTGGTTGTGACCGTCGCCCCACGGCGATAGACTCCCGACTGTTGGTTCTCTGGACTCGACTCGTGACTGCACTCGTGACTGCACTCGTGACTGCACTCGTGACTGCACTCGTGACTCACTCGTGACTGCACTCGTGACTCACTCGGGACTCACTCGGGACTCACTCGTGACTCACTCGGGACTCACTCGGGACTCACTCGGGACTCACTCGGGACTCACTCGGGACTCATTCGGGACTGCCTTCGGGGTGCCGGCCGGCTCCCTTTATTAGGAAATACCGGACTATAATCATAAATTCAATTATCTTAATTCAAGTCCTTAAAGGGCCGATGCCAGGCGGTGAGACTCGCTTCACACCTCGAGCCTGCTAGGCGTGTCCACGGCTTGCTGCTGCTGCCGCCGCCGATCCCCGACAGAGCGCGCTGTCTTGCCGCTCGTGCGCCAATTATGAAAGTCATGCGCGACATGACATTGGGCTCAGTATATTCGTAACTGGTGATCCTCGGAGCGCCCGGCGGCTGCGGAGGACGCCCACGCGGTGACAGCTCCCGGGGCAACCAAACGGCCGAGCAACACTTTGAATTATCCTCAAATGCGATTGCGCGCCTTCGGGCTTAATTGCCGAAGAAATTGCCGCGCAAGATATTGCCCTTGAGGGGCCGTTGTGTTGTTCGGGAGCTCGTCCGGGGCTTAAAACACAGAATTTATGCAAGAAATGCACGCGGATGTACTGTATCAGCCGTAACTTTTGTTAATTAAAACTCCAGACATTTTTAAAACCCAATTCTCCTTTTTTAAATTCTTCCCGGCTCGTAAGTCGCTCCTTCGCGCCTGGCGGGGGCGGGGGGCGGGGGCGGGGGCGAGCGCCCTGCCTCTGCCGGGCCCTGCGCCCCCCGTTAATTATCGGGTCTTGCCCGGTGCCTCCGCCGCCGCCGCCGCCGCTCCGTCAACATGCAAATGCGGCCACCCCGGCCGCGGCGGCGTCTTGGCCGCCCCACGGAGCAAGGGAGGGGCGTGGGGGGGGCGAGGGGCGACGCGAGGGAGGAAGGGGTGCGCGAGCCCCCTCAAGGAGAGCGCTTCCTACGGACACGACCCTCCTCGACATCACAAGACGCCCTCGACCGTGGAATGGCAGGAGGCAGAAGCGCCGCGAGTTTAAAATTACGCCGGAATGTAAAACAGTAGCAACTTTCTTATCGTTTCGATAATTTTCAGAAATCGAGTACTGAGTGTGGTCGTTCTCTGTGATTATGTTTTTTCGTAGCTACCGTATGCAGTGCTGGATGGTGGGGGGTCTGACTCTGTCTATAGCAAACTCTGTTAAAGAAAATTGGGTATAATACGGTGGAAAAATGCGGAATGTAAAATCTGCGGTACCAATTCGCAAATTTAAGACATTGAAAAGAAAAGTTTTGAAAAATGTGTGTTGAGTACACATGTAATAAAAGTTAAGACAGTTTAAATTATGTGTGATGTGTATTAGAAAAAACATCTTGAAGTAATTATTAACGAAACTGACATGGTCAATGGAATGAGTATCCTTAAAAGATAACAATAGTTGTTCACAGGCAATGAAGGCAGTTGCTTTTCAGTTTAGATTATAATATTAAGATAGTAATGATATTCGTTTGTTTCAAACAATACCTTATTTCACCAGAAAAGAGGAGTAATAATAAGTGATATTACAACTAGTGCTATAATAATTCATTAGAGCACTAGTGCTCTAATGAACTTTCTTTCAGTATTCATTTAATGCGTTAATCTAACATTTCCACATCCTCGAACCATTTTCAATAATTCAACCTTCTACGGAATATCTCTGATTGGGTTTTTGAGTGATCTCAGTTACGTGAATCTACCTGGCATATTTGTGAAGTATAATTCCACGTGTAATCGATAGCATTTGATTTACACTGATAGTAATTTAATTACTAAACGTTGGAATCTACATAATTAACTTTGTGAGTAGTATAGTACACCAAAGAATTTTGATAAAGCGAAAAAAATCCTAATGCGCGAATTTCACTTCTCCTGTCGCTTATGACTGAGAATTTGTCCAATGTTATTCCTCCTTCTTTCCTTCTACAGACCTCAACAGACCTTTTCTGTTAATGACGGAAACTCGACACTCACATCTTCGTATGACATGCTCAGAAATTACATCTTAGATGCAATGTTCTTAGTTGAACAAACATTGATTAGTTATAGTTCATATTAATATTCATTGGGTGATAAATAGGGAAAGAAAGATCACCGATTCATTCACAATCAAGCCAGTGAGCGCAACAGTGGTCTAACTGCATTCTGTCGCGAGAGCGGGAATCGCCTGATTGCCTCCTACTCATTGCAGTTCAGCCACTTTTGCTGTCGCGGCAGATTGCAGTTAGACCACTATTGCTCTTCTTCCCTCAATTATATTGTGATTACGACGATGAAAGAGGTGTAGTACGTGTATGAAGTAAATAATTATTTCATCAATGGTTGCAGTTCTGTTATGTCAATGTTAACATGACAGGGACAGGAGGGTGCCCTAAATTGAATGTTATGTTGTTGTCGTTAGCCAACACCCACCCTTGGCACGTTAGCCATTTGGTGACGCGCTGATCAGTAAAGTCGTGCAGTTTTTCCCTCAGCGTGTGGGGACCCGCACGTCCGCAATGGTCAAGCGCGTAGGTGGCGAATCACTGTTGCTCATTTAGCGTTACTCAGGGGATACGTGTGATAGACCACGGATGCGAGAGATTATTATTATTATTATTAATTATTATTATTATTTTTCCATTACATCACGACTAAAGATGTTATGAGTCGGCTGAATATAAAATCTACTCCAGGTTGCAACCAGCTACCTAAGGAGCAGATCTAGGGACTATCGGTGCCTCTACAATACTTTGCGCAAAATGTGGGCTGTTCCAAATAAAGCAATTTCTTGCACTTCCCAGTCTTTTGAATTACCTGGGAGTTTAGACAAGTTCTTACTCAAATTTTGCGGAACAAATCCCAGAGCTCCGATAACTATCGGGACGACCTGTGCTTTTACGCCCCACATTCGGCTGATCTCGATTTCCAAACTCTTGTATTTAAGACGTTTCTCTGCCTCCTTGGTAACGACGTTTTGATCGCAAGGTACAGCAACATCGACAAGTAAACACGATTTTTTCTCCAAATCCCGGATAACTATATCCGGTTTGTTTGCCGCTATCGTGCGATCAGTTTGAATTTGTTGGTCGTACAATATCGTACACAATCCAACAGACGTCACCGGTTTCGGTGAGTGTTCGTACCACTTGGGGCATGTGTTTGGAACTTCGAGGGCGGTACAGATCTGCCAGTGGAGGTAGCTACACACCCTGTCGTGTCTTTTCAAGTATTCGGTCTTTGCTAGGATTGGACAAGCTGAGACAATATGATCAATGGTTTCTACTTGTTCCTGGCAAATGCGGCATTTATCATCTTGGGAAATTTTGAGAACCGCTTTATCATAATGTCGTGTTCTCAAGGCCTGATCTTGGGCAGCTATTACAAGTGCTTCCGATTCTGGCTTCATTCTTCCCCTTTTAAGCCACATAAATGATTGATCTTTATTGATCTGCACCTTGTCCATTCTTTTTAGGTATTGTCCGTGGAGTGGTTTGTCTCTCCACGATTTCTTTAACATTTTTGTGTCTCACATTTCATGTTTAGTAGCATCAGAAGTTCAGTGTCTGTGTTATTCGACGTGTCTTGCATAGTTTTCTTCGCAATGCTTCTTGCTACACTAACAATGCCTCTGTTTCCCATTCTTCGGTCAGATTTCATGACCTGCCTCATTAGAGGGTCATCTTGATGGCTGACTACATACTTTCCCATCCCGACTATTGCGTTGTGCCAGGAGGCTTCAATTTGTCTGAGGCCTCTTCCTCCTTCCTTACGTGACACATAAAGTCTATGTACATCAGCTCGAGGGTGGGCAACATGATGCATTGTTAGCAGTTTTCTGGTTTTTCGATCCATGATGCGAATTTCTTGCTCAGTCCAGTCCACTAGTCCGAAACTGTATTCGGCTACAGGCACCGCCAAACTACCTATTGCAGATATTTTATTCCTGGAGTTCAGAGCGGACTGCAGGACAAGTCTCACTCTTCTATAATACTCCCTGCGAATTCTCTCTTTCATTGTGTCGTTCGAGATGGTCTCACATTCTTCAATGCCCAGATATTTGTAAGTTTTACCTGGCTCAAGATCTTGAATCACAGTGTGCGTATCAACTTCAATGTTCTCTGACGTTGTCAGTTTGCCTCTTTTTAAATTGATTTTTGCACACTTGTCAAGACCAAACTTCATGCAGATGTCATTGCTAAAGTCATTCACGACAGACAGCATTTGGGAGAGAATCGCTTCATTCTTAGCAAACACTTTCAGATCATCCATGTAAAACAAATGTGATACTGGCCTTTCATCACCATGGAGCTTGTAACCAAAGTCAGCTTGCGACAACTGTCTCGATAGTGGGATCAAACTAATGCAAAACAGCAGAGGGGATAGTGAATCTCCTTGAAAAATACCCCTGTTAATCTGAATACTTCTGGTTTCTACTGCTTCCTTTCCGCTGTGGATTAGTAACCTGGTACTCCACGACTTCATACTAGCCTTGCAAAACTCAATAAGTCTAGGATGAAATCGATAGATCTCCAGGGTCTTCAAAATCCAATCGTGTGGTACACTGTCAAAGGCTTTCTGGTAGTCATCCAAGCCATGCTTAAATTACGTTTTCGTTTCTTTACATCATTCAAAATTATTTTATTCAGAATTATTATTATTATTATTATTATTATTATTATTATTATTATTATTATTATCATCGTCACCACCATTATTCATGAATTAGGAAGTGATGTGATAGGATGATGGGAAAGGATGTGAAAGGTGAGAGGTGATCGTGTCTTTTTGAACCATCCAGCATTCGCCTTATGACCGAGGGAAACCACGAAATGGACGGCCGGATTCAGGATGGCCGGCCAGGGGATCGAACCCGGACCCCCCGATTGCAAAGTCAGCGCGCGACGCACTGAGACACATCGCTCGGTGCTCAAACGAATGTGACGAGGCCCAGTGCGTCAACTCAGTGGGCGGGGATATCGCACATGTGGTGCCCCGTCCCGCCTCGTTCCACCATGCGAAAACCCCAAGTGAAGAGGCTGAGGGTCAGCGCAGTCTGCGAGGCAGTGGCGCCGAGCGGATAGCACTGGCGAAGCTCTTTGCGAGGAGTCGCAGGTGAGCGCTGGGCGAGGCAGGAGTGGGCGGAGGAGGGGGTGAAGGGCGAGTGGCGAGGGGGCGGCGCAATTGCTCCTCTGTCACGTCCGCCCGGCGCAGCTAATTAAAAGCGCAGGGCCGCTCCACCTCAGGCGCCGGCGCCTCCGCAGGGCTGCCCCGCCCCGCCACCCACCCTCCCGTCCACCCCACGCCCCTCCTCGCACCCTCCCACCACCCCACCGCCTCACCCCTGCACCCCACCCTCACCCCCACCACGCCCCGCCCCACCCCACCCCGCACCGCGCCACGCTGCGCGGCGCCGCCGCATCCCGCGCCCCACCCCCCTCTAGGGCCTTGGACGCCCCTGCCGCCCCGATACCAAGACGACGGGGACTTTTTATTCTCGCCGCGTGTAAGCCATTTGTTCGTTTGCTCCTACGCAGCCCCCCCCGCGCCGCGCCTTAACATCCGGCGCCCCAGCCCCTGCAACTAACACGTTTCACTCTTTAATTCTTTCCTTCCATTCTTATTTATTTTCCCCCTTAATCTTTTGTCCTTTTTCTTGACTTTGAATTTTTACGTTTTGGCGGCTCCATACTCGCGAGACGGTGCTAATTCTGTGTTAAATGTCTCAGAAACATCTGCTTCGGAAAGCAGAAAAACACTAAGGCCCTAAAAATCTACGACCATGTAAAGCAAACGAAGTAGAAAGAGGCACTGGAGAAAATAACTTCCTCCTTCCATCCTTTTTCGATTCCTTTTTCCTTTCATCTGGTGTGTATCTTTCCGTTTCCTTCCACGTGTTACGGGCCTATTACTACTTCGAACGTTTAGGCGCGGAGCCCCCTTTCATTATCTCAAATTGAGCCGAAGGCCGCCGCGCCGCGCCACCGCCGCCGCCGCCGCCGCCGCCTCTCGCGATTATGCAGAGCGGCCGAACTCCGGCGCGCCTCCACCCGCCCCGCCTCACTCCACTGGCCGGCCGCCACCAGCCCCCGCGCACCCTCGCTCGCGCTCCGTCACTCCACTCTCGACGGGGGCAGGGTTTTCGATCCTAGCTACGGACCTAGGGCGAATTCAGCGCCGCTGTCTTCAGATTTCTAACTGCCGGCTGCTCTGGTCGGTAGTTGTCCCGTGGTTTCTCCGATCAACACCAGGCGAATGCCGCAGCAGTTCCTACGAAACGTGCCACGGACCGCACGCGATCTTCCCGTCCTCTTCAATGTTCTTCCCTTCCCCTTATTTACACACTCACACACACATACCCTCATGCACTTCTACCACACGTGCCGAGAAGCCAGTCAGGAGGTGGTTCCGGATGGGACGGTGCCCGCTGGTGGGAGATACCTGGTTGGGGAAAATACTCGCAAGCCGAAGTAGGTCGGCGCAGGATCTCGCCATCCGACGGGAGAAGATAACCGCCACTGTCCGCGATAAAAGAGTACTCTACTTACGGGGGCTAATGACCTCAGTAGTTCACGCGCCCAAAATCACTAATGAATCAATCAATTAATCAATCCTCTAGAGGGCTCCATAGCTCTTCAGAGTTCCCGCCTCGCCTTCGCTCCGAAGGGAAGCCAACCGTCCACACTTCGGGCTTCGGTCATGTCGGCACCCCCCACATGAACCGGCCTTAGCAGAAACTCCTATGACAATGCTGAGCCACCCGCAACTTGACCTGTTGTTCGGAATAGGCAAAACACGTATTACAGAATCGATGTCTTCGCTTGATCGATTTTTTTTGAATTTTTTTCTAATTTTGTCCAAATTAATTGTCACATTTTGATTTCATAACATTTCAGGAGAACAGGAGTTGAGTGAAATATTTTCAGGATACACCTGTATTCCATTTTACTGATTTTTTTTTTTCTCGACAGCACGTATACACCCAACTCATAAGAGTAGGTTGACAAGTGTTCAATCTGTTTATCTACATTGTTAAATAGAAGACACGTAGGCAGTAATTATATGACTTTAAAAAATTATAACTACAAATAAAGTAACACAAAATAATCAACAACACAGTAATTTAAAACTAAAATAATAAATAATACCATGTAAATAATATTTACTTACTTCGTTTTTGTAAACTTGACGATTAAACACATATGCCACGTTGGTAATGTGACTGGCTGCAGAAGTTATTTTTTTAATGCGGACAGGTAGTGTCATCACTTGCCTACCTTTGCAGAACGCGCATGCCTTGCCTTTGACCAAGCTTCCTACAACTCTATGGTTCATTCCGGTGCCATTCCTCAGAATACTGCACGAAGTGAGGCAGCCTCCTAATGTGCCTACCCAGAGATACGCGAAACGAGACAGTAAAAGGGGAAGTCGAGAGGAATCCCGCAAGTGTTGCATAAAAAACTTGCACTGAGAATTAGTTCGTGCCATGCTAATGAAATATTCATTTTATATTTCCAGATGAAAAATACTCACTCAATTATGACACTAAATTATATTAATGTGAAATGATTTAGCAACCAGTGTATATTCATCAGGATCTACCTTGCCCACCCCAAAGCAGGCGCCACTGATTTCGACCGCTGTACTGTGCCTGCTTGAAATCTGTCGCTCTGACCGCACCTTCTGCCTTCTGCAGGTGGCTCCAGAAATTTACTTGCGCGCTTCCCTGCGAACCCTCCCCCTCGAGGAGCGAAGGTGAGCGCCGGGCCAAATGAGGACTATGACAGCGCACGCCCCCCTCATGCACGTTCCCCATTGTTCAAGGATGTGGGCGTGGCGGTGCGTTGCAGCCCGTTCCCGGCCCGCGCCAGCGCCAATAGGGGTGGGGGTGGGAGACGATTCGACGCCCGCCCGCCCGCCCCGCTCACGCTGCCCGCTCCCAGTCGCCCACCCTGCTCCGCAACCCCCCGCTCCCCGCCCCGCTCTTCGCCCCCGCCTCCCCGCCCCCGCTCCCCGCTCACGCTCCACGGCCCGCTCCACGCTCCCCCGCTTCCCGCCCCGCTCTGCGCCACCCGCTCCCCGCCCCTTGCCCCCGCCACTTGTCGCCGTCACTCGCTCCCCGCCACCCGCTCCACTCTCCCCGCCCCGCCCCCTGCCCTCGCTCCCCCGCCCCATCCACGCATTCCGCCGTGGTGGCGGGCGGCGCGCAGCGGCCTACACAATTACTTTCGGTCGCCGTTAATTACCATTGAGCGCTAAATCATTGGCGCCTCGCACGCAAGCCCGGCCGCCGCGCCGCGCAGCACAGTGGGCCCTGCACCTTCAACGCGCATGCGCACTTGAGACGTCGCCAGCGGAACAAATACTTTGAAAATGCTTGGCGAGGGAAATACGTATAGTACTATTGTACTCTGACTCTACCATCTCGTCAGACTTTGCACATGTCGTGGTGTCCGGACGGCCATGTGCTCGGAAGACCTATGGTAAAGCAGGCCATTTATGGTATACACTACCTGCGAGAAGCTTTCACCTTGTCCACAGCTGTACGAATTGGGACATTCGGAACGAAGACCGACAGTTTAAATGTTTTCCCTATCCGGAAATCGCGTCCGAGGTCGCGGCATCGCTAGCCATCAGCCATCGGGGCATCTTATTATAATAATAATAGCAATAATTATTATAATACTAAAAATAATAGTAATAATGATGATAACTATAATAATAATAACAATAATCGAAGTTCCGAACACATGCCCCAAGTGGTACGAACACTCACCGAAACCGGTGACGTCTGTTGGATTGTGTACGATATTGTACGAACCACAAATTCAAACTGATCGCACGATCAAATTAACAAACCGGATATAGTCATCCGGGATTTGGAGAACAAATCGTGTTTAACTTGTGGATATTGCTGTACCTTGCGATCAAAACGTCGTTACCAAGGAGGCAGAGAAACGTCTTAAGTACAAGAGTTTGGAAATCGAGATCAGCCGAATGTGGGGCGTAAAAGCACAGGTCGTCCCGATAGTTATCGGAGCTCTGGGATTTGTTCCGCAAAATTTGAGTAAGAACTTGTCTAAACTCCCCGGTAATTCAAAAGACTGGGAAGTGCAAGAAATTGCTTTATTTGGAACAGCCCACATTTTGCGTAAAGTATTGTAGAGGCCA
This sequence comes from Acheta domesticus, assembly GCA_031308135.1. NCBI lineage: Eukaryota > Metazoa > Arthropoda > Insecta > Orthoptera > Gryllidae > Acheta > Acheta domesticus. The sequence goes on along the minus strand of JAHLJT010002406.1, from coordinate 8,561,006 downwards.
CTGATAGTCACCGGATCTGCTCCTTAGGTAGCTGGTTGCAACGTGGAGTAGATTTTATATTCAGCCGACTCATAAGATCTTTAGTCGTGATGTAATGGAAAAAATAATAATAATAATGATAACTATTATAATAGTAATAATGATGATAATTATTATAATACTAATTATTATTATTATTATTATTATTATGATAATAGTAATAATAATAAATTAATTTGACAAGAAATATAATAAACTTAATCTGCTTTATTCTTCCAACTTTTAATGCCTGCTCATAATCCGCCAAACACACCTTGTCGACGTCTGACCATCGCACTGATATTAATTCATATAACATATAGACGGGAATACACCGAAGGCATCTACGGACATGGACAGAATTAATTGGGATGTGTAGTAATTTTTCCCAAAAAAGGCATCTTCATAACATGGAGAGAGAGGATCATGTACAGATCTGACCTATGTTCAAAGAAGCTGACTTCTCAACGTCGATACATTCTCAACGGTAAAAAAATATTAGCTCTACTTGCTGTCTTTTAAATACCGATTAAGTTTAGCTCAAAACCGAGATTGCTTCTTCTCTTCAGCGATTCTGACAGGGAGTTTCTGGTGTTCAGGTCTCGATGGTGCTGGACACTAGCTACACAGATCGAATTCAGCTGTCTGGAGGAGAATTCTAGCGGCCGGCTGCTCTGATAGGTACTTTTTCGAATCTTGTTTACCGTCGAGAAGAATATACGAAATACCAACTTCACATAGTGTTCTTTTTAGATAATCAAGAAATGCATTTTTTTCGTTTATCGGTTGTCTTCATTACAGAGCTGCAAAAGCCTCCAATTCGAAATTTTCCTGCTTATAACAAAAATTGCGCATCGTAAAGCGTTTATTATGTAATTGATTATTTCTCAAAATTAAAGCTCATAAGACCACACATTTTTTACGAGCGCCTTTCAGAGAAACTTGCTTCTGATGAACGAAGGTAGGGGGGAACCTATTCAGTCTCCTCGACCTCACCCACCAGCGCCAACGGAAGGGAGGAAGACCATATTTTGGCGAACCCACTGCTCTGTACTTATAAGTTTCGTTTTACCTTAAAACCATTCTTAAATTTGCTTATGTGTGTAGAGCGTGTAGTGATCTCTTGCAATAATTCAAATACACATTGTATAACATTTACATTGATTTTTATAAAAGTTTACTAATATGCAAGTAAAATTTGTGGAATATATTATCATTTTTATATTGATATTGATATTACCCTTTGCGTCGTGAAATGTTTTAGCTGCTGACTTTTCACGGATGTGCGGTGAAATTTTATTCCAGATGCCTCTACGTCTGGCGACTGGACATCAAGCCTCTTCCTCCAAACATTAGTTTTGGCCACGTCATTCACTGTCTTGCCCCTCATTACCGACTCTCTGCCCTTCCGCTTTGTGTTTCGGTTAGTAAGCGCTCTAGCCGAAACTCAGAAATCTATATATTTAAATCGTTAAGTGTTTTCGTTTACGAATAAATGCGATCTTTCTACTCAACCAAATTTCGTGATATTTTGCTTTGAATGAAAGAAAGCGAGTGCACGATGAAATATCACTTGCTGTTATCAACAGATTTTATAGTAAAAACACAAAATTTTGGATATTCATCTATCCCCATGGGTCTGTTTACCAGTTCACACATTTTTGGCACACAAAACAATCTATGAAAGAATCTTTGATATCTATCAAAAAGAATCTATGATATCATTGTGATTTCCACCAGCAAAATCATACGATCCAACTAGTCGAAAAGTGTTGTCACTTATTCGTTATCAAACTTATATGACGTTTCGCGGCTCCGAAGAATGCATGTAGGTCCCCGCTAGTCGTCGTACCTCGGGACGTCTTTTTGTTGTAAGCCGTTTGCATTAATGGAGACGCTTTCTCAAATTTCTTCTGAAGATATCATCATCACGCTAATTAACTGAACATGATTCTCTATTTTATCTTGTAATCATCTTTTTAAATTAATTATTGCACTTCTAAACAAAATGCTTGTTTAAATCTAGATATTGCTATTATTCACTTTGAGAGTACTTGTGTTTAAATAGTAAGTATTATCTTCTTCATTTTATTACAGCATGTGTAATAAATATTAAAGGCCCACGTAAAAATGGGTAGATGCACTTGATAGCGCTCATTAATTCTGAAAATTACGCAATTTCGTGGTGTAATTTATGTATCTTACGCGAGTGTGTTGCTGGGCTGCGCATGTGCTGCTCTCATCACCGTGCCCATTAAGAGCGTTTTAATGGCGCGTGTCGTCTGGAGGGGGATGGAGAGGGGAGTCTCAAAGCGAGCCACGGGCAGCGCCACTTGTCCTCCGCTCGTTCCCTCTCAGTGAGCTCTAGAGTAGACTGGAGACAACACTCTGTGCTCAGAAATCGTGACGGACCACTGTGATGGTGAACGTCTGTTCTCTCCTAGTTACCTTACAACCAAATGGCAGGAAAAGTGTCTCATTCCAATTTTTAACATTTATTCTCTTTCATGTTCACTAGAACTTTAAAAAAGTTGAAAGTAATCAATATTTAATACTTTGAAATTTCAATTTGTCTCTAATACTTAAACAAAATCCAATCTTTCAATTCTTGGAAACTTTTTAAACATTACGGAGCGGAGTGTTCTTGGTTTGCGTATCTTTAATAATTTTGTTAGATCGATTTATAGCAAATA